>JAOPSE010000413.1:0-638849 GCA_029449295.1 Zea luxurians | reverse complement strand
ACCGCCGCACGTCGTCGCTCGAATTCCGGCCACCGCTCTCGCTTAGTATAAATTGAGGCCAATGTGAGCTCCATAGGATCATCACGCACCCAGCCACCAGTATTGCCCTCAATCGATCACCAGCAAGCTCCAATTTCAGATTTCCCCCAAAACCTTCAAGAACACCGAGTGAATTGATCTCGCCGTGGTCAGCCACTTCTAGGTCTGCTCATACCTTCTGCTCCCTCATTTGAGTGTTCTTATGTACCCGTGATGCTCATCGACCCGCCCAATTAAACTGAGCTACCTTAGATCATCGGGAACACGCTTAGTGCTCCGTTGTTGCCGTTGTCACCATGGACAGAGCACTATAGGTCCCCAATCTAGAAATTAATTTAGGGGAATACGCGGGAGTAGTTCAATTCGGTGTCTGCCGCACGGAGTACCAGTCTTTGTGCCATCCAGCCAGTCTAACCTCGCCGGTGTTCAATGCTCCGCCGTGCGACGTCGTGGTCCTGGCGCGGTGAAGAATTAGAAGTGCAGGGGTTTTTCTGTGAATGTCAGTGACACAGTGAATAGTGGCTGTGGGTTCTTAACGGATATTCAAAGCAGCGAGGACCTCTATGTAAATGTACTAGCGCGGCGCGGGCGCGCGCGTTTTCCACCCGGGATTGGGCCGCCTGGGCTGGATTTGGCCCAAGACTATTCATTCCCTTTTCTTTTTCTTTTTCTATCAGAGCTAAAACAATTCTAGAAAATTGTAGAAAAATGGTAAAAATGTCAAACCAATTTTGCTAGATTCCTAATTTTCCATAGAATTTAATAAAAATAGTTTCATGATTTTTAATCCAAATATAAAACTATAGAGTATTCAAAACAGTCTAAAACTTTGTTTCTGGATTTTTAGAAAATAGATAATATCCCAAAAATCCCAAACTTTTTAGATGATCCTTATATATTAGTTAGAAGCTTTGGGTAGAGTTTGGTATGATTTGGACCTTGTTTGATACTTAGAACCCAAACCCCTACCCCCACCCTGTGAACTTCACTATTGACTCCGGAAACCCTAAGTTCTCGAGATCCGTGAAGGAAAATTGTATTCAAGACTTTAGATAATAAACTTTTATTATCTTTTCACTCTCATGAGCATTACATGGGCATTCATTATTATGTATGATTATTTTAGAAAACGAAGAGAAAGTAGAAGAAGAAGCAAGGACACCACCACCACCACCTGAGGAACATCAGGCAGGTAGCTGTTTCTATTTTGACATCTGTGGAACTGAGCCTGACTCACCAGTAAAACAAGGCAAGCCCCGGTGCATTTGCCACCTCCTTGATTCTTTTAAACTCTTTCTCGCTTGCCTGATGCATTAGGTAATAGGAGTTGATTGCTAAAACAATTCATGCATTTCCTTCCTTGAATTTGATTACCTTCATTGGAATCCCTATTTTACAAAAGGTTTTTCCTATGCTTAGTCTTGCTTTAGCAAAAACAAAATGTTTTTTTTACAAAAGATGATGTTGCAGAGTGGGAGGGATGTTTTTGAAAAGAAAAACTTGATGGTGGATCCATCATGGCCATGATGGGTTCAACATCGAAAAGATGTACTCTGCCAGGTACCAAACTTTGGGATTTGAAATGATTAAGCTGAGACCGGGCGAGTGACTTGCACGAGAAGAGAGTCTCGTGTAGTGTCTCCGTCTGAGTCGATTAAGGACCATGTCGATGTAGGCTTGCTGACCGAGGACCCTTTAACTGGTCACATGCCTCGTCATGGGTAAGCTTTGCCTCAGGCAGACTAATACCAGAATAAGATACCACACAATGGGAGTGGAGAGATGGCGAGAGTAGCGTGTACCCTCCGTGGCAAGAGGCTGGACGGTGGTGTATCTGTGCTCTCGGTTGGCGTGAACCTGATCTGGTCTTAAGAACCCGGTGGCGAGTTGACATATGCAAGAGTTAAGTGCTACATATGTCGTGTGAGTGGAGATCCTCAGCTAAGTATAATCGATTCGGATCGCCGTACCTTCGCGGTTATGAAGACTTGGTCACTGCCTTATACATAGAACTCCAGTAAAGATGATGGGTTGTTAAGAAATTGGCTAGTGCAGGTTAGTGATTGAATGAGGGTAGAAAGAACTCTATATAGGTAATCTTACTTAACCTGACAAGTAAAATTGGATTTTAAGGATCCACTTTTAGTAAACATTTTTGCAAACAGAGTCTTTGATTATTGTTAAGCCTTACCTTGACTCCCTTAAAAGCCAGCATACCCTTGAGAGTTTTTTTAGTCGGGTAAGACTTGCTGAGTAATTCCATACTTAGGGCTTTGTCCCATGTTGTTTTAGGTGATGAAGCAACCAACTTTTGTTGCTTCTGTTCAAAGGTGGTACCAAAGGAAGAGCACCAGGAGTAAAGCTGCGGGAGGAAAGGATCCTCCATAAAACTTTTTGTTTGATACTTATCGGGAGGGGTTTTTGCCTCCCATGGTTTGTAATAATTATACTCTGCACTCGTATATTATATTTCTAGTCTGTAAATATTTAACTCTATCTTACTTTTAAATAAAGGTAAGCTTATGTAACTGCTTCCGCATTTTCGTATCTCTGATGCTTGTAATGTCTGCGTGATGGGTGAAACGCTCTTGGGAAAGGTAAGAAAAGCAGATACCAAACTTGTCAAGTGATTCAGGGGCACCTGCAGGGTTGTCTGAGGTCCGTTGGACAAGGACAACTATAGGTGGGCCTAATGACTTGAGAGGTTCCGTCACACCCCACGTGGACATCCATGGAGGTATGAGAAGAGGAGCCCACTCGGACACCCTCAGGGGCTGGGTCGCAGCCTGCACTGCCCAATGGAGCCGGATCACCACCGACAACACCCTCGAGGGCTGGGTTGCAGCTCACGCTACCCACCTGAGCCGGATCATTACCAGCACACCCTCGGGGGCTGGGTAACCGCTTGCACCATCCTTGGAAGCTGGGGCCTCTGCAGCAGCCACCTCTAAGGCTGAAGGATTCTCAGCCACCTCCATGGGAAGGGAGAAATCTAGATCAGCTTCTTGGCTCTGAAGACTGCGCTCCAAGTCGATGAGGCACGAGACGCTGCTCAGGATAACTCTAACCCCGTCAGGCATGTCAGTGCAAACGTCCAGCATACCACCATCTGTCGGCTCGGACAGCAGATCTTCAGGGATCACATCCTCGAGAGCTTGATTGAAATTTGCTAGAGACAATTCTTGCAGACCAACAAGAGCAGACAAAGCTGGAGAAGGAATATCACTGCTCTCCCCACTGACTATAACGCTGACTGTTTTTCTGAATTAAGGGGATTTCCTCCTCCTCTTCCTCATCCTCGTCAATAATACGAGCAGCACACCCATTGGGTTCAGCTCTAGCCGGATTACACCCATTGGGATCAGCATCATCAAGGTCACACCCATTTGGGTCAGCATCAGCCGGGTCACACCCATTGGGATCAGCTCCAGTAAAAAGCTCCACTCGTAATTCCTCGGCAGCAGGAGTAGAAGTGCCGGCATCCTGAATCAAACATGACACTCGCCGAAGCCGTCTCTTCTTTTTCTTCCCTTCAACAGGAGAAGTGGGATGACTGGCTTGGCGAGGACATTTCGGGAGAGTGCTATCAGATCTTTGAGTGTCCAAGGTCTTTTCAGGCTCCGAGATAATTGCCATAGCTAGTGCTTCAGCAGGGACCGAGTCAGAGGAATCCTCAGCCACATATCCAGCATAGCACTTATTTCTGCATCACTCGGGTTTACAGGCATCTCAAAATGAACCTGCCTCTCATCATTGGGGATATCACCAAGAGAAGCAACCAAAGCCTCAACCTCTTTGGGATGGTCGTACTCTAAGACCCAAACCACTATCACCAGCAGGAGGATTTGACACAAAGCTGATGAAAGAATTGGAAGGTGGCAGATTCCATGCAGAATATGCAACAGGAGCACCGACATTCGACACCTTGCCTCTAAGAATCATCTCCAGCCGGCTTACCAGATCCACAACAGGGATCCTCCTGTTGGCAACCTGGGTTGAGTCAGTGACACCACGATACAAATAGGCCGGGTGTGCTCTGTCCTTCAGCGACTGAATGTTCTTGAAAACAAAGTCTGCAACTACCGCTTCAGCAGTCAGACCTCCCTCCTCAACAAGCCAATTTCAGCAAGCAAACCCTGTCTTCAGTTATCTCCAAGTCTGTGGGGGATTCAGTCCAACTTGGAGCATGAACATCAAGCTGTCTCCCTGACCGAGGGGAGGGATTTCCCATGATTCTAACAATAAACCATTCCAGGCGCCATCCTTTGATGCTGTATTTGAGTGGGATATCGAGGTACTCTGTCTTCCTCCCACGGCACATCTCCAAACTCGCACCACCCACGAGCTGGTGCTGCCCCCGGCCATTACAGGCCGACAGTGATACAAGTACTTCCACAAGCCAAAGTGTGGCAAAATACCAAGGTAGGCTTCACACAAATGAACAAAAAACAGAAACTTGCAGAATGGAATTGGGATTCAGATGAGTTAGATTCAGATGGTAGAAATCGAGGAGACCATGGAAAAAAGGAGAAATAGGAAGAGCAAGGCCGCGGATGAGAAAAGGAATATAAATAACAGACTCGTGGGTGTCCTCCGTCGGGACAGTAACCCCACGACAGATCCGCCAAGAACAAAGCTCTTTAGGAGGAAGAACCCCGACAGAAACAAGGCGAAGAAGGTCAGACTCAGAAACAACAGACATGTGATTACCTGCGAAAGGCAACTGACTGTTGGGATCGATGGGAGGAATAATCGCAGCGGTGGAATTCTGGCTCTTTCGCTTTGGCGCCATCTCGGTCTCGCCAGCGAACTAAGCAGAAGCGAGATCACAGGGAAACAGAGAAGGTTTGGAGGCAAAAGGCAGAGCTAGGGCTCAGAATGCAGAGGCATGCAACAGCGCGGTACAAATGGGGTTTTCCCGGGCCAGACGCCATTTCTAAAAAAGTGCCAGTCATCTCGGCCGTTATTTTCAAAATGCCAACGTGGCCCAATATAACACAGCGGTTATTTCTAAAATGCTGACGTTGCCAATCTTCACTCGGTCGTTATTTCTAAAAAACCGATGTGGCCCGTTATCACTCGGTTGTTATTTCTAAAACGACGACGTCACCAGTAACCACTCGGCCGTTATTTCCAAAACACTGACGTGGCCCAATATAACTCAGCGGTTATTTCTAAAATGTTGATGTTGCTAGTCTTCACTTGGTCGTTATTTCTAAAACACCGACGTGGCTCAAAAGGACTCGGCTGTTACTCTAAAACACCGACGTCGCAAGAAAAAAACCACTCAGTTACTACCTCTGAATATACTAACAGTAAATCAGCCGTTTTTTCCTACGAATATGCAGGCAGATCTAAGAAACAACACGACGATTCCAAGTCGTTACTCAAGCATTACTTCCAAAAACAACGGCCACGTTGAGCATAAACACTATCCATCGACCGACTGGAAACGGAACGATGGGAAAAGCAAAGAAACGCACACAGAATGGGATGAAGTCTTCTTCATTATAAAAGGATGGGAAGTATTACCAAACTTAAAAACCAACTCATTATGAGTCGGTTTTCTTCCCATTGTTCAGTTCACTACACTAATACATTACATTTCACTACACTATACTACTAACTACTACTATATTATTCTACTAATACTACTTCTACTACTATACTAATATCTAGACCAGTGGCGCCTAACCACTGGCCCTGCCGCTGTCGCTGCTGCTGCCACCCTTGCCGCTGCCGTCGCCGTCGTCGCCCTTGCCGCTGCCGTTGCCGCCGTCGCCCTTGCCGTCACCTTCGCGTTGTCGCCATCGCCCCCGCCATCGTCGTCGCCCTCACCATCGCCGCCACTGCCGCCCTCCTCGGACGAGTCCGAGGAGTTCTCCTCATCCGAGGAGACCTCCGACTCATCCGAGCCCGGCGCATCGACGACCCGGATGTAGGACCACACCTCTGCGGCGATCCCCTGGGAGTCGTCTGAGTCATCAGACGACGCCGGGGGAGAGGCAGGGACCGGCGATCCCTCGGACTCGGAGGAGAACTCCTCCTCCGAGTACTCGGAATCGCCGAAGTCCTCCGAGGGAGGAGTCGACTCGCGTTTCCGCTTATCACCGGAATGGTGCAAGGAGCTCCCGTTTTTCTTACTCTTGCCCATGGCGGAGTAGAAGAGAAAAGAAGAGAGTAAGCAACAAGCAGCAGTAAGATGTGTGAAGACGACGGAGAAGCAAGCACGCTATTTATAGAAGAAGGCAACCGCTCATCTCCTACCACGGCCATTGAACAGTCGCAAAAAATTCAATATGCAATTCAAATCGTCTGGAAACACGTCAGGCGGCTGGCGCCGTTTCACGTAACACGACACCCATTGGGACTCAAGTCAAACTACTTGGACGATATGATTACACCTGCGGTCACGTCAAGTTACTACTCAGGAGCAGCTTGCTAAATGCTTAGCGCACCAAGCCGTCCCTTGCCCACACCCATTGGGGGGGGACGTCCAGGAATTTTCAATAGATTTTCCCAAGCAGTCACATCCATACAGTATACGCAATGAATACGTCAAGACAGAAGGAAGATATCAATGGAGATCAAAGGAAATCCAAAAATAGCCGATGAAGTACAAGTCTAATCAATAGGAGCATTGAAGCACAAAGCAAAATAATGACCAGCCAAGGGCCATCTACCGAATGTCCAATCCATCACCGATCAAATAAATTTCAAACCGGGCATGGGCAGGCCGTATTGATGATCACAAAAAGACAAAACTATATGCTGATCTCTAAAGCATAAATTGAGGAGACAATGCTGATCTCTAAAGCATAAACCAAGGAGACAATGCTGATCTCTAAAGCATAAACTGAGGAGACAATGCTGATCTCTAAGGCAGAGTCTAAGTCAAAGATAGTGGTTTCTGAAAAAGCATGGAATGAAGACCTTTGACTGGATTATTTTCAGTAATCCACTCAAATCTCGGGGCTACAACCATTGGGTGCACCCTGGTGCACCCAATGAATCATGAGATCCTGAAGAACAAAATGCTGACCTCTAAAGCATAGGCTGGTGGCAAAATGCTAACTTCTAAAGCATCTGCCTAAGTCGGAAACTATGATTCCTAAAGAAGTATGAGATGAGGACCTTTGAATGGATTATTTTCAGTAATCCATTCAAAGCTCGGGGGCTACACCCATTGGGTGCACCTCCGGTGCACCCAATGAATCATTAACCCTAAGAGCAGAATGTCGACCTCTAAGGCATAAACAGAGTACCGATTACTAAAGACTAAAAGCAAAAGACTGAAGAATGAAGCCAGAAAAAGATGATAGAAGACCATTTGTACCAAGTTACTCAGAGCTAGAGGTAACGACTTAGCAGACATGTTTCAAAATCGTAAGCTGGACCTAGAATCTTTGGGCCGATTATTTCAAAATCAACACAAAGATTGGGGGCTTGTGGGGGACAGATACCCCTCGGGTCCACTAGAGGTAAGAAGGCCTCACGGAAGACCCCAAGCCCATTACTCCACGAGGTCGTCCCTTCGTGGGCCAGGGGAGGAACTTTCAATAGTACGGATCAACACGAGGACAGATCAACTTGAGCCCATGCGGTTTGCCAAACTTAAACGCTATCTGCAGCGTTCTGACTTTCCCGTGCAGGGGCCTCATACATCGGAACGAAGCGAGGATAGGTCAGCGGAATTACAGGAAGATAAACTTAGTCGGTTCGCCGTTACTTAGGAGCACGTGGTTATCATATCCACATGTAACGTCCCACGGTCGAATATATAAGGCCTAGGGGGCACCCCTTCAAGACGATCTATCTCATTACTTAGCCATCCCCAGTTCTCTAACATCCTCGATATTAGAGAACCTCCCTGTAATCTACCACGCAAAATACTCAAGCCAGGACGTAGGGTATTACGCATCTCAGAGCGGCCCGAACCTGTACAAAATTGTCCACTGTCTCTCGTGCATCCAGCACGAACCATCAAGCTACAGTCGGTAACACCGTCCTACTCCAAAAAGCACCTCGAGGGGCAACCCTCGGTGCACAGTCGGACCCAAAACACCGACAACCTATTCATCATCTTGAGTTGGGGGATGCACCAGTGTCGAGGAAGAAGGCTGATCTTGTTCCTGTAGTTCCTGTGGTCGCACATCACCTATTGCCATCGTGCGCATTGTGGCCGTTGGAACTTCATCTTCATCTATATCATCAAGATCAACTTGCTCTCTTGGAGAGCCATTAGTCTCATCAAATACAACGTCGCTAGAGACTTCAACTAATCCTGATGATTTGTTGAAGACCCTATACGCCTCTATATTTGAGTCATATCCTAGTAAAAACCCTTCTACTGCCTTGGGAGCAAATTTAGAATGTCTACCTTTCTTCACCAGAATGTAGCATTTGCTCCCAAATACACGAAAGTAAGATACATTGGGTTTGTTACCGGTAAGGAGTTCATAGGAGGTCTTCTTGAGGAGGTGATGTAGATAGAGCCGGTTTATGGCGTGGCAGGCTGTGTTCACAGCTTCTGACCAAAACCGCTCAGTCGTCTTGAACTCTCCAAGCATCGTTCTTGCCATGTCGATAAGCATCCTGTTCTACCTCTCTACCACACCGTTTTGCTATGGTGTGTAGGGAGCGGAGAACTCGTGCTTGATGCCTTCCTCCTCAAGAAACTCTTCAACTTGTAGATTCTTGAACTCGGACCCATTGTCGCTCCTTATCTTTTTCACTTTGAGCTCAAACTCATTTGAGCCTTCCTTAGAAAGCACTTTAGGGTCCCTTATGTTTCTGATTTGTCCTGCAAAAAGAATACCCAAGTGAAGCGGGGAAAATCATCAACAATTACAAGACCATACTTACTTCCCTTGATGCTAAGGTAGGCAATGGGGTCCGAAGAGGTCCATGTGAAGAAGCTCCAGTGGTCTTGATGTTGTCATCACATTCTTGCTGTGATGAGTGCTTCCCACCTGTTTCCCTGCCTGACATGCTGCACAAGGTCTATCTTTCTCAAAGCAGACATCAGTTAGTCCTAACACATGATCTCCTTTTAGAAGTTTATGAAGGTTCTTCATCCCAACATGTGCTAGACGGTGATGTCAAAGCCAGCCCATATTAGTCTTAGCTATTAAGCATGCATCTAGATCGGCATTCTCTTTCAAAAAATCAACTAAGTAGAGCTTGCCATCTAGTACACCCTTAAAAGCTAGTGAACCATCACTTCTTCTAAAAACAGATACATCTACATTTGTGAATAGACAACTATAACCCATGTTACATAATTGACTCATGGATAACAGATTATACCCAAGCGATTCAACTAAAAACACATTAGAGATAGAATGCTCGGATGTAATGGCTATTTTTCCTAATCCTTTGACCTTGCCTTGGTTCCCATATCCAAAGATGATCAAATCCTGGGAATCCTTGTTCTTGACATAGGAGGTGAACATTTTCTTCTCCCCCGTCATGTGGTTCGTGCATCAGCTGTCGATAATCCAGCTTGAGCCCCCGGATGCATAAACCTGCAAGGCAATTTACGCTTGGGTTTTAGGTACCCAACTCTTGTTGGGTCCTACAAGGTTAGTCACAATAATTTTTGGAACCCAAATACAAGTCTTGTCTCCCTTGCATTTGGATCCCAACTTCCTAGCAACTACTTTTTCATTCTTACATGAGAGTACAAAAGAAGTGTTGCAAGCATGAAAAATAGTAGTGGGTTCATTGCACATTTTCTTAGGCACATGAGGCACAACATGAATTCTCCTAGGCCTACTTCTACCATGAACAAAAGTAGAGCTAGAGGCAAACATAGCATGTGAATTATTATAAGCAGTATGAACATAACTCTTATTATAATGAGAACGACTAGCAATTTTCCTATCATAAATAAAGGCATGGTTCCTTTGAGGACTACTTGCCATAGGGGCCTTCCCTTTCTCCTTGTTGAGAACGGGAATCCTTTGGCTTGTTAAGTTATTGGTTTCCTTCCGAAAACCAAGTTCATCCTTAATTGAGGGGTGTCTACCAATGGTGTAGGCATCCCTAGCAAATTTTAATTTATCAAAATCAATTTTGCAAGTCTTAAGTTGAGCATTAAGACTTGCCACCTCATCATTTAATTTAGTAATAGAAATAAGATGTTCATCACAGGCATCAACATCAAAATCCTTACATCAATTACAAATACTAACATGCTCTATACATGAACTTGTTTTACTAACTTCCTCTAGCTTAGCATTTAATTCATCATTTAAGTTCTTTAAACTAGAGATAGATTCATGGCAAGCAGATAACTCAGAAGATAGCATTTCATTTCTCTTAGTTTCTAAAGCAAGAGATTTTTGTACACTAACAAATTTGTCATGTTCCTCATACAAAATGTCCTCTTGCTTTTCTAGCAGTCTATCTTTTCCATTTAGAGCATCAATTAATTCATTAATTTCTCTACTTTGGCTCTATGTAGACCTTTAAATAAGCCAGAGTAATCTACTTCATCATCGGAGGATTCCTCATCACTAGAAGAAGAGTAATTAGGGGAATCTCGAATACGTACCTTCTTCTCCTTGACCATGAGGCAAGTGTGGCGTTTGTTGGGGAAGAGCGAAGACTTGTCAAAGGCCGAGGCTACCAGTCCTTCATCGTCGGAGTCGGATGAAGAGCAGTCAGAGTTCCATTCCTTTCCAAGATGTGCCTCGCCCTTCGCCTTCTTGTAGTTTTTCTTCTTCTCCCTCTACCCATACTTTTCTTGTCCCTGGTCATTATCATTATCGTGGCATTGTGCTATGAAATGACCAGTCTTACCGCATTTGAAGCAGGAGCGCTTTCCCCTTGTTTTCTTCTTGTTGGGATATTCCTTGCGTCCTTTGAGTGCGGTCTTGAAACGTTTGATGATGAGTGCCATCTCATCTTCATTTAGCCCAGCAGCCTCCACTTGTGCCACCTTGCTTGTAGCGCCTCCATACTGCTTGTTGCTTTGAGAGCAACGGGCTGTGGCTCGTATACGGGTAGTGGACCATTTAGCGCATCGTCCACGAATTGCGCCTCCTTCACCATCATGCGCCAGCTCACGAATTTTCCAAGGATCTCTTCGGGCGTCATCTTGGTGTACCTGGGGTTTTCACGAATAAGATTGACAAGATGGGGGTCAATTATAGTAAATGACCTTAGCATGAGTCGGACGACATCATGATCCGTCCATCTTGTGCTTCCATAGCTTCGGATCTTGTTGACCAGGTTTTTGAGCCTCTTGTAGGTCTGAGTTGGCTCCTCTCTCCTGATCATCGTGAACCTCCCCAGCTCACCTTCCACTAGTTCCATCTTTGTGATCATAGTGGCATCATTTCCCTCATGTGATATCTTGAGGTATCCCAGATTTGTTTGGCATTGTCCAAGCCACTCACTTTATTATATTCGTCCCTGCAAAGAGATGCTAACAAAACAGTAGTTGCTTGGGCATTTTTGGATTTGCTCATTAATAATCACAGGATTATCGGTACTATCAAAAATGCATCCCATTTTCTACAATTTCCCATATGCTAGGATGGAGAGAGAATAAATGACTACGCATTTTATGACTCCAAAACGAATAGTCCTCTCCATCAAAGTGTGGAGGTTTTCCAAGGGTAATTGATAGTAAATGTGCATTTGAATTATAGGGAATGCGAAAATAATCAAAAGAATAATTTTGATTAACCATCTTTTTCTTTGATGAAGAGTCGTTGTCGGCATCGTCTCTTGGTGAACTAGATGATGCATCACTGTCATAGTAGATGATCTTCTTGATGCGTCTCTTCTTCCCGTCCCTCTTCTTGTGACTCGAGCCTGAGTCAGTGGGCTTGTCATCTCTTGGCTTGTTGAAGAGGGATTCCTTCTCCTTGTCGCTGACCACCATCCCCTTTCCCTTAGGATCCATCTCTTTGGGCGGTTAGTCCCTTAGATGAAGAGTATGGCTCCGATGCCAATTGAGAGCACCTAGAGGGGGGTGAATAGGTGATCCTATAAAATCAAAGACTAAATTGCCACAGACTTAGTTATTAAGTTGTTAGCATGACTAAGTGGCTTTGAAGCAAGTACTTGTTAATGCAATAGTCACAGAGAAAGCAACACAAGAGACATGCGATTTTTATCCTGTGGTTCGGCCAAGTGACACTTGCCTACTTCCACGTTGTGCGTCCCAATGGACAAGGGTTGCACTCAACCCCTTTCAAGTGATCCGATGATCAACTTGAATACCTGAAAGTCGCCTAGGGGGTGAATAGGTGGAATCTAAAAATTATAAACTTAAGCACACACTACAAGCTGGGGTTAGCGTTAGAAATAAATTCGAGTCCGAAAGAGAGGGCGAAAACAAATCAATCAAAGAAATAGAGCGGATGACACGATGATTTGTTTTACCGAGGTTCGGCCCTCGAAGGCCTAGTCCCCGTTGAAGTGGTCACAAAGACCGGGTCTCTTTCAACCCTTTCCCTCTCTCAAACGGTCACCTAGACCGAGTGAGCTTTTCTCTTTAATCAACGGGTCACTTAGACCCCTCACAAGAACCACCACACAATTGGTGTCTCTTGCCTTGTTACAAATGACTTGGGAATAAGAAATGGGGAAGAAGAAAAGCGATCCAAGCGCAAGAACTCAAATGAACACAAATATCTCTCTCTCACTAGTCACTAATTGTTTGGAGTGATCTTTGGACTTGGGAGAGGATTTGATCTCTTGTTTGTGTCTTGGAGTGAAGTCTAGAGCTCTTGTATTGAATGCAATGGCTGAAAACGTGGATGCCTTGAAGTGTGGTGGATGGGGGGTATTTATAGCCCCAACCACCAAAGTGGCCGTTGGGGATGGCTGATATCGACGGGTGCACCGAACAGTGCGGTGCGCCACCGGACACTGTCCGGTGTGCCAGCCACGTTACCCAACCGTTAGGGTTCGACCGTTGGAGCTTTTGACAACTAGGCCACCAGACAGTCCGGTGGTGCACCGGACAGTCACTGTTCACTATTCGGTGCACCTTCTGGCGCCTGCTCTGACTCTACGCGCGCAGTCCGCACTGTTCACTTTTGCAGACGACTGTTGGCGCGCTAGCCGTTGCTCCACTGGCACACCGGACAGTCCGGTGAATTATAGCGGAGAGCAATTTCCAGAAACCTGAAGCTGAGGAGTTCGGAGAAAATCTCCCTGGGGCACCGGACACTGTCCTGTGGTGCACCGGACACTGTCCGGTGGCACACCAGACAGTCCGGTGTGCCAGACCAGGGCACCTTCGGTTTTCTTTTGCTCCTTTCTTTTGAACCCTATCTTGGACTTTTTATTAGTTTGTGTTGATCCTTTGGCACCTGTAGAACTTATAATCTAGAGCAAACTAGTTAGTCAATTATTTGTGTTGGGCAATTCAACCACCAAAATCATTTAGGAAAATGACCCTATTTCCCTTTCAATCTCCCCCTTTTTGGTGATTGATGCCAACACAAACCAAAGCAAATATAAAAGTGTAGAATTGAACTAGTTTGCATAGGGTAAGTGCAAAGGTTGCTTGGAGTGAAACCAATAATTATTTCTAGATATGTATGGATTGTTTTCTTCTTATTTAAAATTTTGGACCACGCTTGCACCACTAGTTTTGTTTTTTTCCAAATTTTGGAAACTTTTTCAAAATCCTTTTGCAAATAGTCAAAGGTATATGAATGAGATTTAAGGAAGCATTTTCAAGATTTGAAATTTCTCCCCCTATTTCAAATGCTTTTCCTTTGACTAAACAAAACTCCCCCTCAAAGAAATTCTCCTCTTAGTGTTGAAGAGGGTTTTACCAATTGAGATAGAATTTTCAACTATACCAATTGAAAAACATTTAAAACTTAAACTTATTTCGAAAAATTTTGAAATTATGGTGGTGTGGTCCTTTTGCTTTGGGCTAATACTTTCTCCCCCTTTGGCATGAATCGCCAAAAACGGATACTTTGAGTGAAATATGAGCCCTTATACTTTCTCCCAATGGCAAACAAATAAATATGAGTGAAGATTATACCAATATGGAGAGATGGTGGAATACCGGCAAAGAGTAGAAAATACCAATGGAGTTGAGTGGAAGCGTCGTCTTTGCCGAATACTCCATTTCCCTTTCAATTCTATGACTAAGCATAAGAATACACTTGAAAACACATTAGTCATAGACATAAAGAGATATGATCAAAGGTATATAAATGAGCTATGTGTGCACAGTATCAATCAAAGTTCCTAGAATCAAGAATATTTAGCTCATTCCTAAGTTGGTAAAGGTTTTTCTCATCTAGTGGCTTGGTAAAGATATCGGCTAATTGTTCTTTGGTGTTAATATAGGCTATCTCAATATCCACCTTTTGTTGGTGATCTCTCAAAAAGTGATACCGAATGGCTATGTGCTTAGTGCGGCTGTGTTCAACGGGATTATCCGCCATGCGGATTGCACTCTCATTATCACATAGGAGAGGGACTTTGCTAAATTTGTAGCCATAGTCCTGAGGGTTTGCCTCATCCAAAGTAATTGAGCGCAACAATGGCCTGCGGCAATACTCAGCTTCGGCGGTAGAAAGAGCTACTGAGTTTTATTTCTTTGAAGCCCAAGACAGGGATCTTCCCAAGAACTGACAAGTCCCTAATGTGATCTTCCTATCAATTTTACACCCTGCCCAATCAGCATCTGAACATCCTAATAAATCAAAAGAGGATCCCTTGGGGTACCAAAGGCCAAACTTAGGAGTGTGAACTAAATATCTCAAGATTCTTTTCACGACCCTAAGGTGAACTTCCTTAGGATCGGCTTGGAACCTTGCACATGCATATGGAGATACACATAAATAGAGTAGAGAACCTATCATCGACCGGTGTACCTTTTGATCTATAGATTTACCTCTCGTGTCGAGGTCGAGATGCCCATTGGTTCCCATGGGTGTCTTGATGGGCTTGGCATCCTTCATTCCAAACTTGGTGAGTATGTCTTGAATACTTGGTTTGGCTGATGAAGGTTCCCTTGGAGTTGTTTGACTTTAAATCCTAGAAAATACTTCAACTCCCCCATCATTGACATCTCGAACTTTTGGACCATGATCCTACTAAAACTCTTCACAAGTAGATTTGTTAGTAGACCCGAATATGATATCATCAACATAAATTTGGCATACAAACAAATCATTTGCAATTGTTTTAGTAAATAGAGTAGGATCGGCTTTTCGACTTTGAAGCTATTAGTGATCATAAAATCACTTAGGCATTCATACCATACTCTTGGGGCTTGCTTGAGCCCATAAAGCTCCTTAGAGAGTTTATAGACATGGTTTGGGTACTCACTATCTTCAAAGCCGGGAGGTTGCTCAACATAGACCTCTTCCTTGATTGGTCCATTGAGAAAGGCACTCTTCACGTCCATTTGATAGAGCTTGAACCCATGGTAAGTAGCATAGGCAAGTAATATATGAATTGACTCAAGCCTAGCTACGGGTGCATAGGTTTCACCAAAATCCAAACCTTCGACTTGTGAATAACCCTTGGCCACAAGTCGGGCTTTATTCCTTGTCACCATACCATGCTCATCTTGCTTGTTGCGGAATACCCACTTGGTACCTACAACATTTTGGTTAGGACGTGGAACTAAATGTCATACCTCATTCCTCGTGAAGTTGTTGAGCTCCTCTTGCATTGCCAGCACCCAATCCGAATCTTTAAGTGCATCCTCTACCCTGTGTGGCTCAATAGAGGAAACAAAAGAGTAATGTTCACAAAAATGAGTGACTCGAGATCGAGTGGTTACCCCCTTATGAATATCGCCGAGGATGGTGTTCACGGGGTGATCTCTTTGAATCGCCTGGACTCTTGGGTGTGGCGGTCTTAGACCCTCATCATCTTCCTTGTCTTGTTCATTAGCATCTCCCCCTTGATCATTGTCTCTTCTTGAGGTGGCTCCTCTTGATCTTCATTTTCATCATCTTGAGCTTGATCCTCATCTTGTGTTGGTGGAGATGCTTGCATGGAAGATGATTGATCTTGTGCTTGTGGAGGCTCTTCGGATTCCTTATGACACACATCCCCAATGGACATGTTCCTTAGCGCGACGCACAAAGCCTCTTCATCATCTAGCCCATCAAGATCAACTTGCTCTACTTGAGAGCCGTTAGTCTCATCAAACACAATGTCACAAGAAACTTCAACTAGTCCAGTGGACTTGTTAAAGACTCTATATGACCTTGTGTTTGAATCATAATCAAGTAAAAAGCCTTCTACAGCCTTAGGAGCAAATTTAGATTTTCTACCTCTTTTAATAAGAATAAAACATTTGCTACCAAAGACTCTAAAATATGAAAACATTGGGCTTTTTACCGGTGAGGAGTTCATATGATGTCTTCTTGAGGATTCGGTGTAGATATAATCGGTTGATGGAGTAGCAGGTGATGTTAATCGCCTCGGCCCAAAACCGATCCGGTGTCTTGTACTCATCAAGCATGGTCCTTGCCATGTCAAGTAGAGTTCTATTCTTCCTCTCCACTACACCATTTTGTTGAGGTGTGTAGGGAGAAGAGAACTCATGCTTGATGCCCTCCTCAAGGAAGCCTTCTATTTGTGAATTCTTGAACTCCATCCCGTTGTCGCTTCTTATCTTTTTTATCCTTAAGCCAAACTCATTTTGAGCTCGTCTCAAGAATCCTTTCAAGGTCTTGGGTTTGAGATTTTTTTGCAAAAAGAACACCCAAGTGAAGTGAGAATAGTCATCCACAATTATAAGACAATACTTACTCCCGCCGATGCTTATGTAAGCAATCGGGCCGAATAGATCCATGTGGAGTAGTTCAAGCGGCCTGTCGGTCGTCATGATGTTCTTGTGTGGATGATGAACACCAACTTGCTTTCCTACTTGTCATGCACTACAAATCCTGTCTTTCTCAAAATGAACATTGGTTAGTCCCAAAATGTGCTCTCCCTTTAGAAGCTTGTGAAGATTCTTCATCCAACATGGGCTAGTCGGCGATGCCAGAGCCAACCCATATTAGTCTTAGCAATTAAGCAAGTGTCTAGTTCAGCTCTATTGAAATCAACTAAGTATAGCTGACCCTCTAACACTCCCTTAAATGCTACTGAATCATCACTTCTTCTAAAGACAGTGACACCAATATCCGTAAAAAGACAATTGTAGCCCATTTTGCATAATTGAGAAACTGAAAGCAAGTTGTAATCTAAAGAATCTACAAGAAAAACATTGGAAATAGAATGGTCAGGTGATATAGCAATTTTACCAAGTCCTTTGACCAAACCTTGATTTTCATCCCCGAATGTGATAGCTCTTTGGGGATCTTGGTTTTTCTCATAGGAGAAGAACATTCTTTTCTCCCCAGTCATGTGGTTTGTGCACCCACTATCAATGATCCAACTTGAGCCCCCGGATGCATAAACCTACAAAACAAGTTTAGGCCTTGTTCTTAGGTACCCAAACGGTCTTGGTCCTTTGACATTAGAAACAAGCACCTCGGGTACCCAAACACAAGTCTTTGACCCCTTGTGTTTGCCCCCAACATATTTGGCAACTACTTTGCCTGATTTGTTAGTTAAAACATATGAAGCATCAAAAGTCTTAAATGAAACAATAGGCTCATTTGATGCAATAGGAGATTTCTTTTTAGGCATTTTAACATGGGTAGAACGCCTAGAGCTAGAAAGTCTCATTCTTATAAATAAAAGCATGGTGAGAAACAGAATGAGTCTTCTTAGCATGAATTCTCCTAATCTTATCCTCAGGATAACCAGCAGGATATAAAATATAGCCCTCGTTATCCTGAGGCATGGGAGCCTTGCCCTTTACAAAGTTAGACAATCTCTTAGGGGCATTAAGCTTGACATTGCCTCCCTGTTGGAAGCCAATGTCATCCTTAATGCCTAGGGTGTCTCCCACTATAAAGCATACTACGAGCAAATTTAAAATTTTCATTCTCTAATTCATGCTCGGCAATTTTAGCATCTAATTTTGCTATATGATCATTTGTTGTTTAATCATAGCAATGTGATCATGGATAGCATCAATATTAACATCTCTACATCTAGTGCAAATAGAGACATGACTAACAGTAGATGTAGAGGGTATGCAAACATTTAGTTCACCGATCTTAGCATGTAACATGACATTTTCATTTCTAAGATTGGAAATAGCATCATTGCAAACATTTAAATCTTTAGCCTCAGAAATTAATTTATCATTCTCAATCTTAAGGCTAGAAAGTGATTCATTCAACCTGTCAATTTAGCAATCAAACTAGCATTATCATTTTTAAGTTTGACAAGAGAATCATCACAAACATTTAATTTCTCAACCTTAGTAATTAATTTAGCATTTCATTTCTAAGGTTAGAGATAGTGTCATGGCAAGTGCTTAGCTCACTAGTCAATTTTTCACATTTTTCTACCTCTAGAGCATAAGCATTTTTAACCTTAACATGCTTTTTGTTTTCCTTAATAAGGAAGTCCTCTTGGCTATCCAAGAGTTCATCCTTCTCATGAATGGCACTAATTAATTCATTCAATTTTTCCTTTCGTTGCATGTTTAGGTTGGCAAAAAGAGCAAACAAATTTCTTCATCATCACTGGAGTTATCCTCATCACTAGATATTGCATATTTAGTGGAGGCTCTAGATTTTACCTTCTTTTTGCCGTCGTCCTTTGCCATGAGACACTTGTGGCCGACGTTGGGGAAGAGGAGGCCTTTGTTGATGGCGATGTTGGTGGCGTCCTCGTCGTCGGAGGAGTCGGTGGAGCTCTCATCGGAGTCCACTCCCGACATACATGGGCATCGTCGCCCTTCTTCTTGTAGTACTTCTTTTCCTTCCTCCTTCCCCTCTTGTCGTCGCCCCTGTCACTATCGCTAGATAATGGACATTTAGCAATGAAATGACCGGCTTACCACACTTGTAGCAAACTTTCTTGGAACGGGGCTTGTAGTCTTTCCCCTTCCGTTGCTTGAGGATTTGGCGAAAGCTTTTGATGATGAGCGCCATCTCCTCGTTGTCGAGCTTGGAGGCATCGATGGGGAGCCTACTTGATGTAGACTCTTTCTTTCTTCTCTTCCGTCGCTTTGAAGGCGACAGGTTGCACCTCGGGTGTGGAGGTGGCGCCTCGCTCGATTATTTGTTTGGAGCCTTTGATCATTAACTCAAAGCTCACAAACTTTCCTATCACTTCCTCGGAGACATTAGCTTATATCTAGGATCACCACAAATTAATTGAACTTGAGTAGGATTAAGAAAAACAAGTGATCTAAGAATAACCTTGACCATTTCATGGTCATCCCATTTGGTGCTCTCGAGGTTGTGCACTTGGTTCACCAAGGTCTTGAGCCGGTTGTACATAGCTTGTGGCTCCTCCCCTTGGTTGAGCATGAACCGACCGAGCTCCCCCTCGATCGTTTCTCGCTTGGTGATCTTGGTCACCTCATCTCCTTCGTGTGCGGTCTTGAGTACGTCCCAAATCTCTTTGGCACTCTTCAACCCTCGCACCTTATTATACTCCTCTCGACTTAGAGAGGTGAGGAGTATAGTAGCTTGGGAGTTGAAGTGCTGGATTTGGGCAACCTCGTCTGAATCATAATCTTCATCCCCGGCGATGGTACCTGCACTCCAACTCAACAACGTCCCAAATACTAGTGTGGAGTGAGGTTAGGTGATGCCTCATTTTATCACTCCACATGTTATAATCTTCACCCTCAAAATGGGTGGTTTGCCTAGTGGGACGGAAGTAAAGGAGTACATTTTGAAATGCGAGGATAGCGTAGGGGGATCTTACTAAACTTCTTGCGCTCATGGCGCTTAGAAGTAATGGACGGCGCGTCGGAGCCGGATGTAGATGGCGACGAAGAGTCGGTCTCGTAGTAGACCACCTTCTTCATCTTCTTTTTCTTATCGCCGCTCCGATGCGACTTGGTGTGTGAAGGGGATCCCTTCCCCTTGTTGCCGGACTCCCTGATGGAGTCTTCCCATGGCTTGTGGCGGGCTTCTCGCCGGTCACGACCTCCTTCTTGGCGTGATCTCCCGACATCACTTCGAGCGGTTAGGCTCTAATGAAGTATCGAGCTCCGATACCAATTGAAAGTCGCCTAAAGGGGTGAATAGGCGGAATCTGAAAATTATAAACTTAAGCACACACTACAAGCCGAGGTTAGCGTTAGAAATAAATTCGAGTCCGAAAGAGAGGGCGAAAACAAATCAATCAAAGAAATAGAGCGGATGACACGGTGATTTGTTTTACTGAGGTTCGGCCCTCGAAGGCCTAGTCCCCGTTGAGGTGGTCACAAAGACCAGGTCTCTTTCAACCCTTTCCCTCTCTCAAACGGTCACCTAGACCGAGTGAGCTTTTCTCCTTAATCAACGGGTCACTTAGACCCCTCACAAGGACCACCACACAATTGGTGTCTCTTGCCTTGATTACAAATGACTTGGGAACAAGAAATGGGGAAGAAGAAAGCGATCCAAGCGCAAGAACTCAAATGAACACAAATATCTCTCTCTCACTAGTCACTAATTGTTTGGAGTGATCTTTGGACTTGGGAGAGGATTTGATCTCTTGTTTGTGTCTTGGAGTGAAGTCTAGAGCTCTTGTATTGAATGCAATGGCTGGAAACTTGGATGCCTTGTAGTGTGGTGGTTGGGGGTATTTATAGCCCCAACCACCAAAGTGGCCGTTGGGGATGGCTGTTGTCGACAGGCGCACCGGACAGTCCGGTGCGCCACCGGACACTGTCCGATGTGCCAGCCACGTCACCCAATCGTTAGGGTTCGACCGTTGGAGCTTCTGACAACTGGGCCACCGGACAGTCCAGTCAGTCACTGTTCACTGTCCGGTGCGCCTTCTGGCGCCTACTGACTCTACGCGCACAGTCCGCACTGTTCACTGTTCAATGTTCACTTTTGTAGACGACCGTTGGCGCGCTAGCCGTTGCTCCGCTGGCACACCGGACAGTCCAGTGCTACACCAGACAGTCCGGTGAATTATAGCGGAGAGCAATTTCTAGAAACTCGAAGCTGAGGATGTAACACCCCAGGTGTTACCTTGGCTAGAGCACACCTTGACATTAAGGACTGTGAGTTATATGGGGTAAAGGCTTAGGGCAACACATAAGAACTTTGGAGATCATGTGCTAATCAAGTTGCCAATGACCTAAGAAGCATTACTCTGATCCTTGCACACTTACTACCTTGGATAAGAGGGGAGAAGAAACCTAGACCTCTCTTAAGCCCTATCTCCCAAAACCCTAGGTAAGGGGGGGAAAGGGAGTGAACAAGTGTGCAAAGCATGAGTAATTTTTACCCAAACCTTAGGTAACCTTGTAACCATCAATTAGGGGAGAGAAATATTGCAAAAAGACCCCTGGAGAAACCCCAATTCAAATCTCCAAGTGGAGGGAGAGCTAGAGCTCTCTATTTCTCTCTAAGTCCAATTTTTAACCCTAATCTAAAGATCAACCGTGTTCACCTTAAAGATGGCACCAAAACCACTTAGGTTCTATACCAAAAATGTGGCATACCACCTAAGGCACCCCCTAGAAAAAGTGGACACGAGACTTGGACGTTTGATAGGATTTGGCATCAGTTTTGTCGCGAGGTGGGCAGTGAGAGCCAGATTGGCGCCCGTCTATCTCCTGATCTAGGGCATCCTCCATTGGAACTCACACATGAGATAGCCCTAGGTGCCAGGAAGAGGTCTGCGCCGGATTCATGGCAAGATTCGCACGTTTGCGATCTCTGAGACGTTTGAACAATGGAAGAAACACACCTCCACGTGTTCGACGCCTTCTGCCCGCGACAGAGCACGCTCGCGCGCGCCCCCGCATGCCCAGCGCCGCGCCTGAGCCAAGCCAGCGCCATGGCCCGCGCCCGTGCCTATAAAACCCTCCCAGACTTCGACTATACTCTTCCGCGCACACTCAAACCTCACCGGGAGCTCAGCTCGCCGCCGTTTGCCCGTGCGCAGCGTGTCCACGGCCGTTCGATCCCCCTGCCACCGTAGACCGGCCAGTGGAGCCCTTCCCAACCCCGGCCAGCCCTCGGAGAAGACTGAGCACACCCCGGTAAAGCTCCCCGAGCGAGGAATTGAAGTTTGCTTCGCCGGAGAGGCCGGCCCACGGTCGCCGGCTCTCAACCCCGCCGGAGTACGTGGACCGGGTAATCCACTCAACCATCCTTCGATTCCTCGTGCATACAGTCGCTACATTACCCCGTAAAGCTCACCATGCCCTCGGATTGAACCAGTTCGCCGTAGTTTGGCCGGTACACTCGTCGCCGACGAGAACCCCCGCCTGCACGCGTGGACCGGGCGATTCTGGCCATCCCCGACGTCAAGCCGTACCTCGACGTGACCGCCAGAGTCTCCCCGAGCCAACCCCACCCTTCGCCGGACCTCCCTTGCCGCCGGTAAGCCGCGCCACCCTTTTCTTTCCCGCGGTTACTGTTTGCGTAAGGAGAAGGACTGCGGGTGAGAGGGAGAGAAGGTCAGGGGGTTTTGTGAAATGTCAGAGACAGGGGAATAGTGGCGCGAGGGTAGATTTGTGAAGGCTGATTTAGTTTAAACCTAGGGACCTCAGTGTAAACTGTTTTTCCAAAAAACGTTTATCAAATCTGTTTTTAATTTGAACAGAAACTTTGAAAATCCATAACTTCTGTTTAACTCATCCAAATTTGGTCAAACCAATTTTGTCAGACTCTAAATAATGTAGCCTACTTAAGAAAAATATAAAACCTCCTATGTACTATAGGAAACTTTAAAGCTCTGATTTAATTATAGTTTGGCCAAAAGCTCAATAATAGAAAGAAAAATAGTTATACTAATTGACTAGGGTTAGAAAAATTTGGAGAAGTTTATATCTACCTACTGACCCAAGTAAAATGTTGAATCCCTCTGTCCACTCCACAAGTTAGTTTTTACCCCTTATTTTATAATATGCTTAAGATTAAGAAAAATAGAAAATGTAATTTAAACAATGAACAGAGAGCACCTCTATTTTTGTTAGGATACTTGTTTAATGTAGTTCACTAAAAATATATCATACCCTGGTTTAGTAAAAAAATAAGTAGGAAACCTTTTATTTGAATAAACTAAGGATAACTTAGAAAAACCCTACAAAAATAACTCTAAGGTGAAAACCCCTCAAACCTTAGGATAACTAATATTTGGTTATTATGAACATAGGAAAAATACAAAATCTGTTGTTTGATATTTTTCAAATGACAAGTTAGTTATAAGCACCTTTTTAACATTAAACTTAAGAAAATCATAACTAAATAACCACCCCTTAGTTTTCTGTGATTTTTAGCACAGGAGCCTATTACTACCATGGGATGCCAGCAAAAATGACCTTTAGGACAGAACCTACCCTAACTAAGAGATGTAGTGTAAAGTGGCCCCCTTCTGCATAACTCTTGTTATTTTTGTTTAAAGCCTAGCCTTGTACTTTAAGCCTCAAATTCTTAAAACAAGCTAGAATAGCAAATGACAACCCACTGTAATTTTTACAGAATTTTTGGAAATTATTAAAACACTGTCGTAGTTCAACCCTACACTAGAAACCCTAAATGGGAGTTAAAGTAAGGAAAATGAATAATGTAAATTAATGTCATCCTAAAACCTTTGTAATCTGTCCACTAAAATGTATCAAGACAATACCAATTCACTATGTTATCTTCACTAAAAACCCAAGCCTAAAAAGTAATAAGCCTAACCCACTGGAAGCCCCGCAAGACTAAGAAACCCTAAGTTACTTCTTAACTCAGTTCTCTTTAGCATAATATTATTAAATCCTGCATAATCATGACATACATGTTCATTGCATTTCGATAGACTGTAACCTTGCTGACGGAGAGTACATCCTCATGCCAGAGCAAGGAGCTGCTCAGGAGGTAGCCCCAGATCCAGCACCCGAGTCTGCACCAGAGGATCTGCCTGCCACAGCTTTGGAAGGCAAGCCCCGGTTTATGCATAACCTGTTATTTATGCTATTTTACTTCACTTAATGATTGTAGGATTGACTGTGCACTTAGGTGTAGGAGTTGATTGAAACCCTAGTTGCATAAACTCAGGATTCCTTTTTGAGATGGATACTAGTATGCTAGGTCGAGTCGCTGCTTTACTAATTAGGGATCTCGGTAGAAGTCGAGTGATTTTTCTAGCACTCGCGCGAGGTCAGGAATTGGTTGTACCACTTTTCTTATCACATTGATAGTTGGTTGGTGGACACGGATCCATGGGGATACGTGGTCTATTAGGTAAAATGGGAATAAGGATTAATGTGCGATACCTGTGTCAAGCGTTTGAACGTACTAAACATATGCCGAGAAATATGGTAAATCGGTAAGCCTAGTACCTGATTGAACCTGGCAGTGGACTTTACCCCTCACGCGACCTGAGACGTAGTCTCCCATTCCGGTTATGGTGGGTACAAGTGCGGTCACTGCACGACGGCCAGTCGGGGTCAGTGGGGCATTGTACGCCAAGGCGGTGAGCCCTGATCTGCTGACGGGGAATCGATGGGGACGGTTGATGTGTGTGGGGACGGAGTGCCTCCACGTCGTGTGTTTAGGTTTACCTTGCAAGGATAAAAACTCGATTCGAATCATCTGCTTCTCGCAGCTAATGAGACTGCTTGATCCATTGTACTGCATTGAGTAACAAGTGGAATATGATGAGTTGATAAGATGTTGATTGCTAATAATGCTTGCTACTATGTATGAGTAGATAGTACACTTTTAGCCTTAAGAGAGTCACACTTAATTTTGACAAAGTTAAAAACTTGATTTAGAAACTCAGCTAGTGCTTTTGGCAACCAAACCCCACAGCCAAACAGCTGCATCTAGAGGTAGAGGAGTAGACTCCTCACACCGGGTAAGTCTAGCTGAGTATTAGTATACTTAGCCTTGCTTGTGGCATAATTTTACAGGTTCTCTGGAGGACATGGTTGCTGGAGTGACTTGGTCGTCCACCTTACCACCGGGTTGGACTGTCGAGTGGGACCCTGCCTCGGCTGAGGAGGAGCATGAGGAGTGATGGGACAGGCTTCCCCATCTCTCCGTTTATTTGCCGTTAGTTTTATTCCGCTGCACCTCGAACAATGATGGTTTCTTTTGCAAAAACTCCGATGATGATGATGATGTAATAATTTAATACTCTCACATGCATGGTTTTATGTTTTATTGTATTTGCTCTATGACTCACCATCGAGTGAGACTGTGGTACTTGATCCTGTCAGTGGCCGTGTCGGACTAGATCCGAGGGATTGACGGGTTATTCCCATTTAAGTTGGTCTAGCCTCTAAGGCAGGGCTTAGGCACTTAAGTTGGAATAATTTGGGCAGTTCCGCCACAGCTGGTATCGAAGCTTGTACCACCACAGAGGAATCAAAAAAATGTAAATACCATCAATTTTCCAAGTAAATTTGATAGAAACAATGTTGGATAGATAGTAGGACGAGCATAGACCTAGGACGTGAAGCTTTAGGATGATAAAAGGGTAGCTAGGTGGCTAAGTAACTAGGCCCTACAGCCACTTTTACAGGATGGGAGTTCTTCCCTATTCCTTTTATCTTCTTGTGAGGTCGTTCAGGACGAGCATGCATGCATTCTTAATGAAGCAAATGGATAACTGAGTAAAAGGACTTAAAAACAAGATAACAACCAACTAGGTCCCCAGTGCCTTTTCATTTAACTAGAGAAAGGCTGAGTTTTATTTTACCTTGTTCTTTTTATAATTCTTTTTCTTTTACTTACGCTTAATCGTACACAGATGACTTCCCACGGATCCTCCGATGACGGAAATGCACTGACCCACACTGACGGACTTGCACGAGAAGGCTTTCCCCGTATTTTATGGGAGGTACTTCAGGGGGCCGGATACACGACACCCCCTCAGTACACGGTGCAGCAGTTCGAGAAGCACCGGGTGCCTCGCTGTAGAGTGAGGATGACTTTGGAGCCTCATCCTCTGCAGCTAGGCTGGCGCTCTTTGGACTCCGAGTCTTTTCGGATACCGAGCGGAGGATACGATCGAGGCGATCGCTCTGCATGGATTGACTACTTTCTGCGGATTCCATCCTTGGAGCTGGCTACCCACCCCATTGGCTTGTTCCCCGCTGAGAGGGAGGACGACCCGATGTGGAAGGATCGGGGGGCATGCCAAGGACATCTGGGCTCTCTACCCAGGCCACACGGCTCACTTGACCGTACGGTGCATGAATGCTCTGTACCGTCTGCAGGTGATGCGCGGTGAGGCGATGTCCCATCTGATGGCACTGCTGGAGGCAACAAAGATTACGTTGGACAACAGGGAGGAGCTCGTGGTTGACTTGTCCCAAGAGCTGGTAGAAAAAAGATCTGCAAGTGGAGCAGCTGTCTGATGAGATCCATGAGTTTGGAGGAATTGGTGGGGACGAGGGAGAACACCATCGAGGTTCTCGAAGATCAGCTCCTCAATACCCAGCAGCAGCTCGCAGAGGCTAATGAGCACCTAGATATGCATCATCAGGAAGATCCATGATGGGGAGGCTGACGAGGACGTCGACATTGAGGGGGGGGGGAGGAGCCTGCTTCCAGCATAGGACACTGCTGGCTCAGAGAGACCACCTTCCCCTGAGTCGAGTGTCGCTTCGTTCGCTCACTAGGTGTTCAGGATAGGCTTAGAAGTTGGATAGTCGGACTCCTCGCAGCTAGCTTAGCTTTTGCACCCTTGGGGTACTAGGCTTAGATAGAGTCGAGTCATTTTGGGACAATTAATGTAATCATGCTAAACTCTCTTGAAGGCTTGTTTGATGGATGCTGTCATCAGTTTAAATTTGGAAGGAAGGATTTTGTGCTTTTTTTTAAAATCCTTTTGTTGAAGCTGGAGTCTATCATGTTGTTTAACTTTTTCTCCGCGATAAAAATCTTGAACTTGGAGATGTGGTGTTAAGCATGTATGTGGTTTTTCAGATGGCCGGGAGGCAGCGTCGTGGCCAGAATGAGCACGTTCCTCCACCGCCACCCGCCTCCCACTCTGCAGGAGCTTCATGGCTCAGCAGAATGAGATCTTGAGACAGCTGGCTCAGCGTCAGCCACCACCCCTCAGCACTATGGTGGTGGAGGACCATCAGCGTCACCCCGCGGTGGCTACCTATCAGGAGTTCCTCAGCACCCAGCTCCATTGTTCACAAGGGCAGAGGACCCACTTGATGCAGGATGTATGGTTTGCTAGTGGTGGAATCCAAATTCCCACTGCTCCATGGAGCTTGCTCAGAGGTCACCAAAGTCAGGTTTGCCACCCAGCAGCTTCGTGGACCCACAAGGACTTGGTGGGATCATTTTCCTTGCTATGCAGCCAGAGGACCGAGAGGTGGAGTGGAGGGAGTTCAAGGCAGCTTTCAGAGGACACCATATACCAGCCGGGATCATGGACCGGAAGCTCAATGAGTTTTTGGCACTCCACTCAGGGCAACAGGACAGCGTTGCAGTATGCCCAGGCCTTTAATGACTTGTGCCAGTATGCTGGGTACCATGCAGACACGGACGAGAAGAAGAGGGACAGGTTCAGACGGGGGCTCAGCACTAAGCTCCGTGATCGTCTCAACACTGTCAGGGCCAACAGCTACAATGAGTTGGTCAACATGGCTATCTCCCAAGAGGACTTGCATTACAGCTAGACAGGCAGAGAAGAAGAGGAAGACCCCTGTGCAGGACCCTCAGCTCAGCCACAACGCTTCAGAATTGTGTCCGACACCTAGAGCAGGGACCCCAGCAGCAGCAAGGGCGATGGGTGATCCGACCACAGCAGCAGCAGCAGGCACCCAACCGCGCCCAGTTTTCCAGCTCAGAAGAACAATCAGCAGCAGCAGTATCGTCAGGCAAATGACAACAGGTGCTTCACTTGTGGCAACACCAGACACTATGCCAAGAATTGCCCCAGGAACCAGCCGAGGCAGGGGCAGAATGTTAATCAGAACCAAGGGAAGAGGCAAAAGGTGCAAGTGAGGCAGGGCAGGCTAAACTTCACCACCATGGCTGATATTCCAGAGGGAGCACCTGTCATGACTGGTATCTTTACAGTTTTAAATTATCCTGCTATCACTCTTTTTGATTCTGGTGCATCACATAGCTTTATTAGTGCCAAATTTAGTGCCAAGTGTCAATTGCCTTTTCACCACACCAATGGGGGAATCACAATTTCAACACCAGGAGGCAGGATTGCCACTAATCAAATCAGCAGGCATGTGCCCATAAGGTTTGGTAGTCTAATAATTAAAACCACCCTCCTCATTTTGGGTTTGGACAGCGTGGATATCATATTAGGAACTGACTGGTTAACAAGGCATCGGGCAGTTCTTGACATTGCAGCTAGGGCCATTGAAGTGCACTCACCAACCTGTGGTGAAACCACATTATATTTGCCCGATCAGGGTTGTACCCGTTCTTGTGCCTATATCATGACGGAATCCCCAGTAAGAAAGATCCCAGTAGTCTGTGACTACCCCGATGTTTTTTCCGGATGAATTGCCAGGAATGCCACCTGACAGAGACATTGAGTTTGCAATTGAATTGCAACCCGGGACTGCTCCTATCTCCAAGAGACCCTATAGGATGCCTCCCGCGGAACTGGCAGAACTGAAGAAGCAACTGCAAGAACAGTTGGACAAGGGGTTTATTCGCCCAAGTACTTCACCTTGGGGATGTCCTGCATTATTCGTGAAGAAAAAGGATGAGAGTTTGAGAATGTGTGTTGATTACCGCCCTCTCAATGCGGTGACTATCAAGAACAAATACCCACTGCCCCGCATTGATGTTCTGTTTGATCAGTTGGTAGGAGCCAAGGTATTCTCCAAGATAGATCTTCGCTCGGGCTACCATCAGATCAAGATCCGTGCCAGCGATATTCCCAAGATGGCCTTCTCAACCAGATATGGGCTTTACGAGTTTTTGGTGATGTCTTTTGGGCTGACCAATGCCCCGGCTTATTTCATGTACTTGATGAACTCAGTATTCATGCCAGAGCTGGACAAGTTCGTGGTCGTTTTCATTGATGATATTCTGGTCTATTCCAAGAACGAAGACGAGCATGCTGAGCATCTGCATATCGTGCTTCAGTGACTGCGCGATCATCGTCTTTATGCTAAATTGTCTAAATGTGAATTCTGGCTGAAGGAAATAAAATTCTTGGGTCACACAATCTCTCAGGATGGGATATCAGTTGACCCTGAGAAAGTGCAAGAAGTGATGGACTGGAAACCTCCAACTACAGTGAGGCAGATTAGGAGTTTTCTGGGATTGGCGGGGTATTATCGACGATTTATTCCGGATTTCTCCAGAATTGCCAAACCAATGACTGAACTATTGAAGAAGGGAGCCAAGTTTACTTGGAGTCAAGGTGCGAAGATGCTTTTCATACACTGAGGCAACATTTGACAACAGCCCCAGTGCTGGCTCAACCCGATAGCACCAAGCCCTTTGAAGTTTATTGTGATGCCTCTGGTACGGGATTGGGATGTGTCTTGATGCAAGAGAACAGAGTGATTGCTTATGCTTCCCGAGCACTCAGACCCCATGAGCAGAACTACCCTACACATGATCTGGAGTTGGCAGCTGTGGTTCATGCTCTCAAGATATGGAGACACTACCTGATGGGAGCTCACTGTAACATCTACATGGATCACAAGAGTCTCAAATACATCTTCACTCAGGCAGACCTGAACATGAGGCAAAGGAGATGGTTAGAGTTAATCAAGGATTATGATTTGGAAGTACATTACCATCCGGCAAAGCCAATGTTGTGGCAGATGCCTTGAGTAGAAAGGCCCAGTGCAATTGTATGAACATGGATGCAAGAGTCACCACCCTGTGCGATGAGTTGTGTAAGCTGAACCTGGAAGTTGTCCTTTCCGATGAATTAAGTTATATCTCGGTAGAGCCCACATTGCAAGAACAAATAATCCAGGCATAGATTGGGGATAAGGGTGTACAGGTTATCAAAGACATGCTCAAGCAGAAAGCGGAAAAGTACAAGTGTTTCCGTCAGGACAGCAAGGGAATTTTGTGGTTTGGAGATCGATTGGTTGTTTCCCAAGGACCCTGAGCTCAGAAAGAAGATACTGGATGAAGCTCACCTTTCCAAGTTCTCCATGCACCCTGGTAGCAACAAGATGTACCATGATCTCCGATCTCTATATTGGTGGACCAGAATGAAGAGGGAAATTGCCAAGTACATATCCGAGTGTGACACCTGCCAGAGGATCAAAGCTAGTCATTTGAAGGCAGCAGGCCCTCTGCAACCCCTTCCCATACCATCTTGGAAATGGGAGGACATTTGCATGGACTTCATAGTGGGATTGCCCAATACCTCCAGGCACCATGATTCCATTTGGGTTATTGTGGACAGGTTGACCAAGACTGCTCATTTCTTGCCGGTGCACACCACCCACAAGACAGAGAAGTACGCAGAAATTTATGTTGATCAGATAATAAGGTTGCATGGTATTCCAAAGACCATTGTATCTGACAGAGGAGCACTATTTGTGGCACGCTTTTGGGAGAAACTGCAAGAATCACTTGGGACCCAAGTAATCCGAAGCTCAGCATATCACCCTCAAACAGATGGCCAGACAGAAAGGGTGAATCAGATTTTGGAAGACATGTTGCGAGCATGTGCTCTACACTATGGGAAGGATTGGGACAAGTGTCTGTCTTTAGCAGAGTTTTCTTACAATAACAGCTATCAGTCCAGTCTGAAGATGGCACCTTTTGAGGCCTTATATGGGAGAAGGTGTAGAACCCCACTAAATTGGTCTCAAGCAGGAGAAAGGGAAATTTTTGGGCCAGATTTGGTACTCGAGGCAGAGGCAACGGTCAGGGTTATTACCAAGAACTTGGAAACTGCTCAGGCCAGGCAAAGGAGCTATCACGATAAGAGGCGGAAGCCTCTACAGTTTGAGGTGGGAGATCATGTCTATCTTAAGGTGTCACCCACCAAGGGTGTCCAGAGATTCGGGATCAAGGGAAAGTTAGCCCCTCGCTACATTGGACCCTATGAGGTCAAGGCAAGTTGTGGACCCGTAGCCTACCAGTTGGATTACCACCTCACATGTCAGCAGTTCATAATGTGTTCCATGTATCTCATCTGCGGAAATGTGTTCGTCTACCCACTGAAGTGCTACCGGAACCAGACATTGAGTTAGAACCAGATTTGTCCTATCAAAAGTACCCCGTCAAGGTATTAGATCAAAAGGAGAGATCAACTCGGGCAAGGTCGGTCGGAATGTACAAGGTTCAGTGGAGTCACCATTCAGCAGAAGAAGCTACATGGGAGACTGAGGATTTTCTACGCTCTCGCTTCCCCGATTTTCTGCCCAAAGGAGTCGGCATGTAACCCCAAAAAACCCCACCCCCACCTGCCCTTTGAATTCAATTATAAGAAAAACTTAGATAACAAGGATAGTCTAAGTTGTAGATTTAACTTAAGAAGGGCTTCCTTCTGAAGTTGCAAAGAGGATGACATTCGAAGAGCAGTTAATAAGAGAAACCTAAGTATAAAGGGAAAACAACACCAACACACCTTCAAGCACCCTCCAAGGGACTCTACCTAAAATCTCGGGACGAGATTCCTTTAAGGGGGGAGGGCTGTAACACCCCAGGTGTTACCTTGGCTAGAGCACACCTTGACATTAAGGACTGTGAGTTATATGGGGTAAAGGCTTAGGGCAACACATAAGAACTTTGGAGATCATGTGCTAATCAAGTTGCCAATGACCTAAGAAGCATTACTCTGATCCTTGCACACTTACTACCATGGATAAGAGGGGAGAAGAAACCTAGACCTCTCTTAAGCCCTATCTCCCAAAACCCTAGGTAAGGGGGGGAAAGGGAGTGAACAAGTGTGCAAAGCATGAGTAATTTTTACCCAAACCTTAGGTAAACCTTGTAACCATCAATTAGGGGAGAGAAATATTGCAAAAAGACCCCTGGAGAAACCCCAATTCAAATCTCCAAGTGGAGGGAGAGCTAGAGCTCTCTATTTCTCTCTAAGTCCAATTTTTAACCCTAATCTAAAGATCAACCGTGTTCACCTTAAAGATGGCACCAAAACCACTTAGGTTCTATACCAAAATGTGGCATACCACCTAAGGCACCCCCTGGAAAAAGTGGACACCGAGACTTGGACGTTTGATAGGATTTGGCATCAGTTTTGTCGCGAGGTGGGCAGTGAGACAAGCCAGATTTGGCGCCCGTCTATCTCCTGATCTAGGGCGTATCCTCCATTGGAACTCACACATGTGAGATATCCCTAGGTGCCAGGAAGAGGTCTGCGCCGGATTCATGGCAAGATTCGCACGTTTGCGATCTCTGGAGACGTTTGAACAATGGAAGAAACACACCTCCACGTGTTCGACGCCTTCTGCCCGCGCCAGAGCACGCTCGCGCGCGCCCCCGCATGCCCAGCGCCGCGCCCGAGCCAAGCCAGCGCCATGGCCCGCGCCCGCGCCTATAAAACCCTCCCAGACTTCGACTATACTCTTCCGCGCACACTCAAACCTCACCGGAGCTCAGCTCGCTGCCGTTTGCCCGTGCGCAGCGTGTCCACGGCCGCCCGATCCCCCTGCCACCGTAGACCGGCCAGTGGAGCCCTTCCCAACCCCGGCCAGCCCTCGGAGAAGACTGAGCACACCCCGGTAAAGCTCCCCGAGCGAGGAATTGAAGTTTGCTTCACCGGAGAGGCCGGCCCACGGTCGCCGGAGCTCTCAACCCCCGCCGGAGTACGTGGACCGGGTAATCCACTCAACCATCCTTCGATTCCTCGTGCATACAGTCGCTACGTTACCCCGTAAAGCTCACCATGCCCTCGGATTGAACCAGTTCGCCGTAGTTTGGCCGGTACACTCGCCGCCGACGAGAACCCCCGCCTGCACGCGTGGACCGGGCGATTCCGGCCATCCCCCGACGTCAAGCCGTACCTCGACGTGACCGCCAGAGTCTCCCCGAGCCAACCCCACCCTTCGCCGGACCTCCCTTGCCGCCGGTAAGCCGCGCCACCCTTTTCTTTCCCGCGGTTACTGTTTGCGTAAGGAGAAGGACTGCGGGTGAGAGGGAGAGAAGGTCAGGGGGTTTTGTGAAATGTTAGAGACACAGGGGAATAGTGGCGCGAGGGTAGATTTGTGAAGGCTGATTTAGTTTAAACCTAGGGACCTCGGTGTAAACTGTTTTTTCCAGAAAACGTTTATCAAATCTGTTTTTAATTTGAACAGAAACTTTGAAAATCCATAACTTCTGTTTAACTCATCCAAATTTGGTCAAACCAATTTTGTCAGACTCTAAATAATGTAGCCTACTTAAGAAAAATATAAAACCTCCTATGTACTATAGGAAACTTTAAAGCTCTGATTTAATTATAGTTTTGGCCAAAAGCTCAATAATAGAAAGAAAAATAGTTATACTAATTGACTAGGGTTAGAAAAATTGGAGAAGTTTATATCTACCTACTGACCCAAGTAAAAATGTTGAATCCCTCTGTCCACTCCACTAAGTCAGTTTTTACCCCTTATTTTATAATATGCTTAAGATTAAGAAAAATAGAAAATGTAATTTAAACAATGAACCAGAGAGCACCTCTATTTTTGTTAGGATACTTGTTTAATGTAGTTCACTGGAAAAATATATCATACCCTGGTTTAGTAAAAAATAAGTAGGAAACCTTTTATTTGAATAAACTAAGGATAACTTAGAAAAACCCTACAAAAATAACTCTAAGGTGAAAACCCCTCAAACCTTAGGATAACTAATATTTGGTTATTATGAACATAGGAAAAATACAAAATCTGTTGTTTGATATTTTTCAAATGACAAGTTAGTTATAAGCACCTTTTTAACATTAAACTTAAGAAAATCATAACTAAATAACCACCCCTTAGTTTTCTGTGATTTTTAGCACAGGAGCCTATTACTACCATGGGATGCCAGCAAAAATGACCTTTAGGACAGAACCTACCCTAACTAAGAGATGTAGTGTAAAGTGGCCCCCTTCTGCATAACTCTTGTTATTTTTGTTTAAAAGCCTAGCCTTGTACTTTAAGCCTCAAATTCTTAAAACAAGCTAGAATAGCAAATGACAACCCACTGTAATTTTTACAGAATTTTTGGAAATTATTAAAACACTGTCGTAGTTCAACCCTACACTAGAAACCCTAAATGGGAGTTAAAGTAAGGAAAATGAATAATGTAAATTAATGTCATCCTAAAACCTTTGTAATCTATCCACTAAAATGTATCAAGATAATACCAATTCACTATGTTATCTTCACTAAAAACCCAAGCCTAAAAAGTAATAAGCCTAACCCACTGGAAGCCCCGCAAGACTAAGAAACCCTAAGTTACTTCTTAACTCAGTTCTCTTTAGCATAATATTATTAAATCCTGCATAATCATGACATACATGTTCATTGCATTTCGATAGACTGTAACCTTGCTGACGGAGAGTACATCCTCGTGCCGGAGCAAGGAGCTGCTCAGGAGGTAGCCCCAGATCCAGCACCCGAGTCTGCACCAGAGGATCTGCCTGCCACAGCTTTGGAAGGCAAGCCCCGGTTTATGCATAACCTGTTATTTATGCTATTTTACTTCACTTAATGATTGTAGGATTGATTGTGCACTTAGGTGTAGGAGTTGATTGAAACCCTAGTTGCATAAACTCAGGATTCCTTTTTGAGATGGATACTAGTATGCTAGGTCGAGTCGCTGCTTTACTAATTAGGGATCTCGGTAGAAGTCGAGTGATTTTTCTAGCACTCGCGCGAGGTCAGGAATTGGTTGTACCCACTTTTCTTATCACATTGATAGTTGGTTGGTGGACACGGATCCATGGGGATACGTGGTCTATTAGGTAAAATGGGAATAAGGATTAACGTGCGGATACCTGTGTCAAGCGTTTGAACGTACTAAACATATGCCGAGAAATATGGTAAATCGGTAAGCCTAGTACCTGATTGAACCTGGCAGTGGACTTTACCCCTCACGCGACCTGAGACGTAGTCTCCCATTCTGGTTATGGTGGGTACAAGTGCGGTCACTGCACGACGGCCAGTCGGGGTCAGTGGGGCATTGTACGCCAAGGTGGTGAGCCCTGATCTGCTGACAGGGAATCGATGGGGACGGTTGATGTGTGTGGGGACGGAGTGCCTCGCCACGTCGTGTGTTTAGGTTTACCTTGCAAGGATAAAAACTCGATTCGAATCGTCTGCTTCTCGCAGCTAATGAGACTGCTTGATCCATTGTACTGCATTGAGTAACAAGTGGAAATATGATGAGTTGATAAGATGTTGATTGCTAATAATGCTTGCTACTATGTATGAGTAGATAGTACACTTTTAGCCTTAAGAGAGTCACACTTAATTTTGACAAAGTTAAAAATTTGATTTAGAAACTCAGCTAGTGCTTTTGGCAACCAAACCCCACAGCCAAACAGCTGCATGTCTAGAGGTAGAGGAGTAGACTCCTCACACCGGGTAAGTCTAGCTGAGTATTAGTATACTCAGCCTTGCTTGTGGCATAATTTTACAGGTTCTCTGGAGGACATGGTTGCTGGAGTGACTTGGCCGTCCACCTTACCACCGGGTTGGACTGTCGAGTGGGACCCTGCCTCGGCTGAGGAGGAGCATGAGGAGTGATGGGACAGGCTTCCCCATCTCTCCGTTTATTTGCCGTTAGTTTTATTCCGCTGCACCTCGAACAATGATGGTTGCTTTTGCAAAAACTCCGATGATGATGATGATGTAATAATTTAATACTCTCACATGCATGGTTTTATGTTTTATTGTATTTGCTCTATGACTCACCATCGAGTGAGACTGTGGTACTTGATCCTGTCAGTGGCCGTGTCGGACTAGATCCGAGGGATTGACGGGTTATTCCCATTTAAGTGTGGTCTAGCCTCTAAGGCAGGGCTTAGGCACTTAAGTTGGAATAATTCGGGCAGTTCCGCCACAGAGGAGTTCGGAGGAAATCTCCCTGGTGCATCGGACACTGTCCGGTGGTGCACCGAACAGTCCAGTGCGCCAAACTAGGGCAGCCTTCGGTTTTCTTTTGCTCCTTTCTTTTGAACCCTATCTTGGACTTTTTATTAGTTTGTGTTGAACCTTTGGCACCTGTAGAACTTATAATCTAGAGCAAACTAGTTAGTCCAATTATTTGTGTTGGGCAATTCAACCACCATAATCATTTATGAAAAGGTTTGACCCTATTTCCCTTTCAGTACCACAGTCTTTTCCTTTAGAGTGTTTTCCCGTTTGTGAGGAATCTCCACAAGTTGGAGCCTCTCGCCCTTACAGAGCTATGATCTCAAAGAAAGCATAAGAGTAAGGTTGGGAGAGCAACACACGCAAGACTCAAATTAGCAGCACAACCACGCACACAAGTCATGACTTGAGCTCAAAACACAACACGCGGAGTTCGCAACTCAAATGGAGCTCAAATCACTAACACAGAGAATCAAATGCGTGGAGTCGGAGTCTTAGAATGTTTCTTGAAAGCTTGGTGTTCTCCTCCATGCGCCTAGGGGTCCCTTTTATAGCCCCAAGGCAGCTAGGAGCCGTTGGAGATCAATCTTGGAAGGCCAAACTTGCCTTCTGCCGGGTGGTGCACCGGACAGTCCGGTGCACCACCGGACAGTCACTGTAGCAGTCCGGTGCACGATCTCCTTCCAAATCAGGAGCATTCGATCGTTGCTCCTCGGGGCTGGTTGGCGCACCTAGAGATGGCAATGGGTACCCGCGACCCGATACCCGATGGGTATTTACTCCATGAGGGATGTATATGGGCTAAATATTCTACCCGTGGGTCTGTTATTGGGTAAAAATCTTCACCCAATGGGTAAATGGGTATTGGAACGTTCCGCCTTCACCCATACCCGTTAACCCGTGGGTATAAAATACCCAATATAAACTTAGTCCAAGCATGAACTTGGACTTTGTCATCCATCCTTTTTACTATTTAACAACCTTTTAGGCTATAATGTAATAGAAGGCTTAACGACAATTTAATGACCATGTAATGGAACATATAATGTGCTATGTAGTACTATCCTAGTGTTACTACTTTATCAAATTATCTTTGGTGTGTTGAATGGATGGTTAAATGATGCTAGAAATTTTGTAATGGTATTTAGATGGATATACTTGACATTTGTATAACATAATATTTTGATAGATGTTTAATTTTTGTGGGTACGGGTGACCCGATGGGTAACTCATACCCACATGGGTATGGGTATGGGGGTAAATTCATACCCGCCAATGTATATGGGTGACCCGATGGGATTATTTTTGTGTCGTGGGTATGGGTATGGGGTAGTAATACCCGGTGGGTATTTACCCATTGCCATCTCTAGGCGCACCAGACAGTCCAGTGTGCCCAACCGACCGTTGGCACGAGCCATGTGTCGCCCGCAGATCACGCGGCCGACCGTTGGCGCTGGCGACCGTTGGCTCACCGGACAATCGGGTGCACCACCGGACAGTCTGGTGAATTATAGCCATACGCCTCTGCGTTTTCCCGAGAGCAGCCGGTTCACCGTCGGCCAGCCTGGCGCACCGGACACTGTCCGGTGCACCACCGGACAGTCCGGTGTGCCTGGCCAGAGTTGGTGTAGGCTGAACTTTGCCAACTTTTCTCCAATTTTAGATCTTCTTTTCTTGGCACTGTTTCTAGCACTTTGATAACCATGTTAGTACATAAAACTATTCATCAAGTCTAGAAACATACTTGTACTTTGATTTGCACTTTTCACACCTTGTTTAGCACATAAGAATTTAATCAATCGTGTTGGGCATTTAATCACCAAAACATTATAGAAATGGCCCAAAGGCTCATTTCCCTTTCAATGTCGTATATTTAGTGGAGACTCTAGATTTTACCTTCTTCTTTTTGTCGTCCTTTGCCATGAGGCACTTGTGGCCGACGTTGGGGAAGAGGAGGCCCTTGTTGACGGCGATGTTAGCGACGTCCTCGTCGGAGGAGTCGGTGGAGCTCTCATCGGAGTCCCATTCCTGACATACATGGGCATTGCCGCCCTTCTTCTTGTAGTATCTTTTCTTTTCCTTCCTCTTTCCCTTCTTGTCGTCGCCCCTATCACTATCACTAGATAATGGATATTTAGCAATAAAATGACCGGGCTTACCATATTTGTAGCACACTTTCTTGGAGCGGGGCTTGTAATCCTTCCCGCTCCTTTGTTTGAGGATTTGGCGGAAGCTCTTGATGATGAGCGCTATCTCCTCGTTGTCAAGCTTTGAGGCGTCGATGGGGAGCCTAATTGATGTAGACTCTTCTTTCTTTTCTTCCATCGCTTTGAATGCGACGAGTTGCACCTCGGGTGTGGAGGTGCCGCCTTGCTCGACGATTTGTTTGGAGCCTTTGATCATCAACTCAAAGCTCACAAACTTTCCTGTCACTTCCTCGGGAGACATAAGCTTATATCTAGGATCACCACGAATTAAATAAACTTGAGTGGGATTACGAAAAACAAGTGATCTAAGAATAACCTTGACCATCTCATGGTCATCCCATTTGGTGCTCCTGAGGTTGCGCACTTGGTTTACCAAGGTCTTGAACCGGTTGTACATGGCTTGTGGCTCCTCTCCTTGGTTGAGGATGAATCGACCGAGCTCCCCCTCGATCGTCTCCCGCTTGGTGATTTTGGTCACCTCATCCCCTTCATGTGCGGTCTTTAGCACATCCCAAATCTCCTTGGCACTTTGTAGCATCCCAAAAATTCAAATCTTGAAAATTTCTCAAACTCGCTCTAAATTCAAAATGAATTTCAAATTTTCATTTCAAAATGTTTGTATGCGAGTTGATATCAACAAATAAAATATAGTGGTCTATATTCTCTCCAAAATCCTCCTCAAAATATCCTACAAATATTTCCTCAATGATCGCCTTCAAATTCTTTCCAGAAATACTGCCCAGATATTTCCCCAGTAACCCCCCTCAATTTCTTTCCAGAAATACTGTCCAAATATTCCACCGATATATCTCCAAGTATTTTCCTCTTGAGAAATACCTCCAGAATCATTTTTCAAGTCCCTACAAATATTTTCTTCATAACTTTCCTCATGCTCATACGTATATGAATACCTCCAGTGTCATACAGTGAGCTCTACAAGCTAATCTCACTCATATAAGACAAATCCATGCTAATCTCCCACTAATCCTCTCATCCTCCCACTAATCCTCTCATCCCTCCCCCTAATCCCCCCACCATGGCTATAAATAGAGGGGCAAGGGCCTCCTCTCATCCCACCCCAAGCCATTTCATGGCAACTCTCTCCCCCCCACACACCCACTCCACCTCCCACACAAGCACCCACTAGCACAAGGATCGTTCGGTCGTTCTTCGATCGTTCGTCCCCTTGTTCTTAGTTTGTTCGTTCGTTCATCCGATCGTTCATGGTTCGTTTGTCCGTTCATCCGATTGTTCGATCGTTCGTTCGTTCGTCTAAATAATCTTTATCCTGCTGTTATGCTGCCGAAATTCTGATCGTTTGTTCGATCGATCATTCGATCGTTCGTCCGTTTGTTCATAGTTCCTATTCATCATTCATCGTTCGTTCATAGTTCCTATTCATCGTTCATCGTTCGTTCATAGTTTCTATTCATCGTTCTTCCAGATAATCTTTGTCCTGCTGTTATGCTGCCGAAATTCCGATCGTTCGTTCATCCGATCATTCGATCGTTCGTTCGTTCGTTCATAGTTACTATTCATCATTCATCGTTCGTTCATGCGACTATTCATCATCACTATTCACCATTACTATTCACCGTTACTATTCACCATCGTTACTATTCATTGACACTATTCACAATCGTTACCATTCATCGTTACTATTCATCGATGATACCTATACTTCCTTTTCCATTGTCACTATTCATTGTTACTATTTATCGTTACTATTCATCGATCATCCAATCACCCCAAATTTCAACTACTCATCCATCATGCTGTCTAGTCCACTTAAGACTAGCCAGACCTATATTCCAGTCATACGAACTCTGATGACTGTGATTTTCCTTCCAGTAGGGAACTTCCCATCTGGTCACCCATCCCAGGTTTCTCCAAGTTGAGCATGCTTAACTTTGAGATTCCTTTGAACCAGACTTCCAAACTCAGATTCCAATAATTCTTGTTTCTAAATTCTTATCAAACTATTCCCTAACCAACCATGTCATCCCTTAAGCATGGTTCATATTCCAGAAAACTCCCAAAATACTCTTGTCCCATATTCTGCCTATAACTCTCCTGTTCATACAAAGTCAAACGATTCATTCGTCACCACTCTCACCAACAGTGAACTTCACTGTGCTACACCACATACACCCAGCTATAAATACACCCAGCTACCCTCTCCCTCTCCACACACTCAACACCCTTAGCCAAGGCAAACCCCCACCCACTCAAATACTCCGCTCCGCTGGCTACACGCATAGTGTCGCTTCGCCTCCAGTCCACCCTCCTAGTAAGCACCTCCGCTCCACCACTAGTAGTATCTCAACACCACATGACACAGATTCTACTCAAGACTCTACCCATCCATATATCGCTATTCTGACCACTATACTAAATATCTGTTGATATACTTGCTGGTTTGTATGTTTACTTATTCATGTTGCATAGTTATCGAAGCGTTCGTGCTGTCTCGTGGAGGCCAGATCTACAAGTCTACGCCAGGCAGTGGAGCTAGAAGCCAGTTCTGCGAGCTCTCGCCCCTTTCGCCGGATAAGCACGGCAAGCTCACTGGATCCCTTTGATGCATAAATTACCTATGATTTTTCAATCACAACCCTCAGCCTGTTATTTTATGCATGATATGATTTTGAGACAAGTTATTATGGCTACCCAGCCGCTTGCCGCAATCAATCCCTGATATATTTGTTACAAATGATTTGAGAAAAGGTGTGAGTTTTCAAAAGAAAATGCTTTTCAAAATGTGTATGATGAAGGGTTTTCACCCTTATCACCTTTGAGTAGGGATGATCAGGGACTCGTACGGTTCAAACCACAGGGTTATGAAGGCTGGGGAGCACCGGGAGGATAAGGAGGGGGAATGTTTTGTCTGGTTTGGGCAAGGCGGTGGCCTGACTCCTTCTGGTATAACCGCTAAGGTAAGGACGTGCGAGGAAAGAAAGAGATTCGGATTCGAGTCTCACTAGCTATGAGATCACAGAGCCGGACTAGTGGGTAAAGTGTACACCTTTGCGCAGAGTTTGAAAACCTATTCGAATAGTCTGTGTCCACAGGAACTGACGAGTCTGGTGTGGTATGGCAATTAGTGTTTTGTTTTCAAAAAAAAAGGTGCGTTTGAGAAAAATGGTTTTTAAAAGGTCCAGCGGTTGAGCCGTGAGCTATGGTGGACAGGAAGTCCAGTAGCGGTTTTTGAAAATGAAAACCAGTGGGAAACTGCTAAGATACCTGGATGGTTTAGTCTAGGGGATTTTGCTCTATATTGAAAAACTTCCTGCTCCTTTGGGATAGGATGCGCTTTGCAAAATACAAAATGTTTTACAAAATAACCCTACATCAAATATTGATATTTCTGCAAAATATCCTGAGCTCCACATATTCCATGCATTATATTTGATTTCCCATTCCGCGGGTGAAGGTGGGCTGCTGAGTATGTTTGTACTCACCCTTGCTTATTTGTTGTTTTTCAGAAAAAGGAGATCGGGTAAGAGTTACAACTGTTCCCAACCTTGCCTGTGGCTGTTGGACCGCTGATTTGCTTCACTGTGTATATCGGGCTGCTTCAGCCCCACTTTGATGATATGTCCCGAATTGTGGACCAACTCTTAAAGTTGTTCGCCACCTTTATAGGTTTGTCTCGTTTAAAGCAGATCTGTAATCATCTGATGTATAAATGTGTTTCCTAGCCTCCTGGGACTAGTAATTGTATCATATTTGAGTCCCAGAGGATTGGGGCGCTTCAGGTGGTATCGGAGCTGTTAGGTTGGCCGCAGGACGTAACCCTTAGCCTGATCCAAAAGTTTTTGAGTCAAAACTATTTTCTTAAAAAAAATCTTGCTCTCATCCCTTCATTTCAAAAATGCTTTCCCTCTTTCCTTCTCTCAGAAGTCAGATGGAAGTTCGCTGCCAAACCAGCTTTTGCCAGAATGAAGATGGTTTCCCCAAGTTGCTGAGAGCATGCACAGTTCGCCTCGGAATCAGGAGCCAGCCAGAGTATGATGGTCGTGAATTCGTCGAGCATGGCACAGAGAAGTGTGTCGTGACTGTATACATTGGATCTAGTCCACACCATGTGGAATGGAGTGTCACTGCTACTGGGCATAGATTCAAAGACACCTGCCAAGTCGTCGCTCGCAAGGCATTGAGGGCCCTGTGTCAAATTTATGAAGAAGAAGTGGTCGACACACCGCTCAGATTCTTTCCGCCCTTTCAGAGAGACCGTCCCGTTTGGATGGCCAAGATGCGTGCCTTGGAAGGGCAGCAGCTGCTTGAGGATGACCCCACATTCGTGTACCTCACCGCATACCTGCTCACCCTGGATGCCCAGTATGATTTCTTGGCTCGGCACCACCGTCAGATGATTGCCCGAGCAGAAGATGCAGAGAAGCACAACCGTAAGCTCCATGTGGATCTCACCTTAGCTCAAGCCCGTATAGCTGCCTTGGAAAGTCGTGAAGTCATTGTTGTTGAAGCCCTAAAGCAAGACAAGGATGAGCACGTCCAGAAGTTGATGGATGCCTACTTGGTAACCCGCAACCAACGTAGAGCCCTGCAGATCCAAGAGCCCGCTTCATCCAACCCAGTTCAACCCATGAAAGCTGAAGATCCCCAGATTCTTGAAGGTCACCCGGTCTCTATCAGAGGAGATAAGAAGGCTTGGGAACTTCCAGAAGGAACCATGGTCTTGGAAGGGATTCCAGTATCCCTTAAGGCTATGGATAAACAAGAGCACCCCGAGTCCTCCCAATATCCCCCGTCAGAGTTGTTTGAGCCCCTCACCATGAAGAAGATTCCAGCACCGTCCCTTGAGGTCAAAGAAGAAGCCGCAAGCACCCCGCCAGCACTGCCACCCTCTGAGGAGCTACAAGAGCTAGTCCCGCTTGAAGAAGAGTTCGACCCCGTCTTGCCATCTCAATCACCGCCAGAAGAAGGCATCAACATCAGCTCCCTCTTAACCCATCCAGGAGATGTCTTAGATTGAAGTTGTGCGCCAGCCTTGCCAGAAGAGAAGCTGCCTGGTCTGAAGTTAGTTATGCCCAGTCCTCTGCATGCATTGGGTAGTGAAGTTTTTCTTCACTTTGGCTAGAACCCTGCATGTATGAGAGGTAATTGTGTAGACTCGTGTTTTGCAAAACTCTAATTGTGTGGCCCCCTAGGGCATTTCAAAATGAATTTCGCTTGATGTTTTCTCCTCTTTTGAGTGCATATGTGATGCTTTAACGTTAGTGCTCATAAGTCGCATTTAGCTTAGTTCTCAATTTAGGAGCCGAAAAATAGTAGTTATGCTTAGCCCCCGAATCTGAGTAGTCCGTGCTTTGGAAAAACTCTATTCTTCCCTTATTCAAAACATTTGATTTGTTTGTGCTTATTATTGCTGAGCTTGTGTGTTTTCTTTCTCTTTAAGAAAGGTTTTCTCTAAAAACATAGATCACAAATTAGAGCTAATCCTCATCTTATGCTTCCATTCTCCCCTTAACCCATCTCAAGAGAAAAGCACCTTACCCAAGCAGATACCGGGAAGCTTACCCTTGAAGCATGGGATAAGCTACATTGGAACCTATCCAGTCGCTCAATCAAAAGGACCGATCGTGAGAATCAAAGCACTACCCCTGAGTCAAAGTAAATAGAAAAAGAGGACAAAAGGAGTTATTACCATATAGAGAGGCAAAGATTCTTGGAACCATAGACCACAAACATCAGGGTCATTGACCCCACCACTCACCCGTGCCCCCCACATGCGTGCCTCGCCTCCAACCACCGCCCCACGCCCCCATTGCAGTGCACTACCACTGCCCCAACCCCCCCTTTGCAGCGCACCCACCACAACCATTGTCGCCGGCAACACCAGCACCCCCCTTCCCTTGTCGCACCTGCTGCCTCGCGTGGCACCTACTCCATCACCACCACTCCACACCCCAAGCACCCCCACTCGCCTATAAAACCCCCCACCAGCTCCCTTAGTTTAGTTCCCATCTCACTCAAAGCAAAACGCTCCCAATAAAATCCCCTCTGCCAAATCGCAAGCAACTCCATTTGCCACTCCCTCGCCCCTAAGACCACAATGCTTGGTGATTCTTGGATTGAAGACTATTGTACATGGTTCATAGCCTTTGGTTTCCTTCTCTGTATGATGGTAATACTCTTTGATAGAATCCTCCAGTGGGAAGAACAAAGAGAAAGAAAGGGTCAGTGAGAAGAGAAAAGAAGACATCGAAGAGAAGATGAGAAGAAGGTTGTCCCAAAATCAACCCTGTGTCAGTCATCTCTCTGCAGCCTGCTCAAGCAGCAATAGCAGAAGAAGGCCCCATAACACCCTTGTTATGAGGTACTTCAAGGAGTTCAAATCCCTAAGATTCAAGAGTTCTACCCTCATTCTTTTTAAGTGGGGTAGTATTCCAGTAAAATTCCTGCCATGGAGAAAAAGAAGAAGGCCTGCAGCCAGCTTGTGGAGGACCAGATTATCCAAGCTTATAAGTTTCTGGATGAGAAGTGGTCACCCAAGTTTTGTTGATGAAGCACCAGAAGACCAATCAAGGAAGGAATCCATGTGGATAAGTTTGTATGAGGAAGGTTTGCGTGTTGGCATCGATGCTTCTTCAATAAGCTAGCTGCCAAGCGAAACCTAGAAGCCTGAAGATGATCCTTGTGTAGCCAGAATCAGCGTTTGCAATCGGCAACCAGATGCTCCTCCAAGGCCAGATTTTGTTGAAGTTCCATCTCCTCGAAGAGTCTGCAAAGTGAAGGTTTGTAGCTAAAGTAAAGCTATACCCATAACCCTTCTAAGCCGAATCTCGAGGACAAGATTCATTTTAAGTGGGGTAGATCTGTAGCATCCCAAAAATTTAAATCTTGAAAATTTCTCAAACTCGCTCTAAATTCAAAATGAATTTCAAATTTTCATTTCAAAATGTTTATTTGCGAGTTGATATCAACAAATAAAATATAGTGGTCTATATTCTCTCCAAAATCCTCCTCAAAATATCCTACAAATATTTCCCCAATGATCCCCTTCAAATTCTTTCCAGAAATACTGCCCAGATATTTCCCCAGTAACCCCCCTCAATTTCTTTCCAGAAATACTGTCCAAATATTCCATCGATATATCTCCAAGTATTTTCCTCTTGAGAAATACCTCCAGAATCATTTTTCAAGTCCCTACAAATATTTTCTTCATAACTTTCCTCATGCTCATATGTATACGTATGCCTCCAGTGTCATACGGTGAGCTCTACAAGCTAATCTCACTCATATAAGACAAATCCATGCTAATCTCCCACTAATCCTCTCATCCTCCCACTAATCCTCTCATCCCTCCCCCTAATCCCCCACCATCGCTATAAATAGAGGGGCAAGGGCCTCCTCTCATCCCACCCCAAGCCAACTCTCTCCCCCCCCACACGCCCACTCCACCTCCCACACAAGCACCCACTAGCACAAGGATTGTTCGGTCGTTCTTCAATCGTTTATCCCCCTATTCTTAGTTTGTTCGTTCGTTCGTCCGATCGTTCATGGTTCGTTCGTCCGTTCATCCGATCGTTCGATCGTTCGTTTGTTCATCCAAATAATCTTTATCCTGCCGTTATGCTGCCGAAATTCCGATCGTTCGTTCGTTCGATCATTCGATCGTTTGTCCGTTTGTTCGTAGTTCCTATTCATCATTCATCGTTCGTTCATAGTTCCTATTCATCGTTCATCATTCGTTCATAGTCCCTATTCATCGTTCTTCCAGATAATCTTAGTCTTACTGTTATGCTGCCGAAATTCCGATCGTTCGTCCGTTCGTTCATAGTTCCTATTCATTGTTCATCTTTCGTTCATGCGACTATTCATCATCACTATTCACCATTACTATTCACCGACGCTATTCACCATCGTTACTATTCACTGACACTATTCATAATCGTTACCATTCATTGTTACTATTCATCATCGTTACTATTCATTGATGATACCTATAATTCCTTTTCTGTCGTCACTATTCATTGTTACTATTTATCGTTACTATTCATCGATCATCCAATCACCCTGTTGGGATTATGCTTCGTCGCCGAAGGTCTTGAAGGGAGAAACAGCTTCGACTGAAGCTGTCCGCATGTGATGACCGAAGGTTCCTCTTCATGAAGCTTCGGAATTACAAACCGACTTAAGAGTAGAATGACCTTTTAGTCCATAAATGTTTGAGTCGTTGTTGTAATTCCTTATGAGGGGCATGGTTGTAATTCCTCCCAGGCTATGTCCCGTGCCTATAAATAGTGAACAGTATTCCTTTACTGTTCACGCATTCCTGTAATTGCAATCGCATCATTCAGGAATCAATCTTTGTCAAGACAGAGGTATAATTGTATCCAATGTTGTAATACATTAAATCAATATAGTATGAAAGTAATCTTACTCGTTTATAATTTATTTACCTTTGACATTTCATATTTTATATTACTTTATACGATTTATTAGAATTCAATTACGAAGGTTCAACCTTCGTAATCGTATTGACTTTAACCTTCGTCCAAAGTTCATTAGTCCTTAAGGGAATAATGTTTCGTTGGACGAAGGGCATTAACATTTAACATTTTATGTTGCCTTGTTCTTAATTCGTAGCAGTTGAGAACAAGTCCCCAACATTGGCACCCACCTCCGGTCCAACTCACTTCCACTTATTGAGCTGATGGCTTCGTTCAACGATCAAGTTGGAGCTGCTTCGGCCCCAAAGCTGGTGCTCCCGATAACAGGTGGTTCATGCTCAGAGCCAGCCAACAAAAAGCAGAGGAAAGAAGCACAGAGAAGGGTACAGCATGTTGGGGTGCAAGGACCCTTCATCAAGTCAAGATGGTCCCACATTCCAATTACCTTCTCCCAAGAGGATCTTCAACTCAAGGATTACCCACACAATGATGCTATGGTTATCTCTTGTGTGATCAAAGGATTTCTGGTCCATAATGTCTTGGTTGACATAGGCAGCGCAGCTGATATCATATTTGCCAAAGCTTTCAGACAAATGCAAGAGCCCGAAGACAAGATCCATGATGCTACGCACCCTCTCTGTGGCTTCGGAGGAAGACAAATTGTAGCACTGGGCAAGATCACCATGCCTGTGACCTTCGGTTTCATCAACAACACCAGAACTGAGCAAGTTGTGTTTGATATTGTTGACATGGAATACCCTTACAATGCAATTATTGGTCGTGGCACCCTCAATGCTTTCGAAGCAATTCTTCATCCTGCTTATCTTTGCATGAAGATACCTTCGGATCAAGGACCCATTGCTATTCATGGAAGTCAGGAAGCTGCCAGAAGGGCCGAAGGAAACTGGACTGACTCAAAAGCAATCCATAATATAGATGGAGCTGAAGCTTGTGAACAGTACAAATTCAGAAGGGAGAAAGCGGCTTCGGCAGATCAGCCGAAGCCCATGCTCTTATGTGAGGACATAGCAGAGCAGAAAGTGCTGTTGGGCTCCCAATTATCCGAAGAACAGGAGAAAACCTTGATAAGGTTTTTGTTCAACAACAAAGATGTCTTTGCATGGTCGGCTAATGATCTTTGCGGAGTTAACAGGGATGTTATTGAACATTCGCTCAATGTTGATCCATCCTTCAGACCCAGAAAGCAGAGGCTTCGGAAAATGTCTGATGACAAGGCCGAAGGAGCTCGGAATGAAGTCAAAAGACTCCTCAGTGCAGGAGTTATCAGAGAAGTAAAGTACCCAGAATGGCTAGCTAACACTGTTATGGTAAAAAAGGCCAATGGCAAATGGCGAATGTGTATCGATTTTACAGATCTCAACAAGGCCTGTCCGAAGGACGAATTCCCATTGCCAAGGATAGACTCCTTAGTTGATGCAGCAGCTTCGTCAGAGCTTATGAGTCTTTTAGACTGTTATTCAGGCTATCATCAAATTTGGATGAAGAAGGAGGATGATCCGAAGACCAGTTTCATAACCCCTAGTGGAACATATTGTTACCTTCGGATGCCTGAGGGGCTCAAGAACGCTGGAGGAAGTTTCAGCAGAATGACTTCAAAGGTTCTTCAGTCTCAGATAGGCAGAAATGTGCTAACTTATGTTGATTATATCATTGTAAAAAGCACGAAACAAGAAAATCACATTGCTGATTTGCAGGAGACCTTCGCCAATTTTAGACAAGCTGGTCTAAAGCTGAATCCAGAAAAATGTGTCTTCGGAGTAAAGAAGGGGAAATTTCTTGGATGCTTGGTTTCAACAAAGGGAATTGAAGCTAATCCAAGTAAAATTGAAGCTATACTTCGAATGGAGCCACCAAATACAAAAAAGGGGGCCCAAAGATTGACGGGGAGGCTGGCATCTCTCAATAGATTCATATCCAGATCAGCAGAGAGAAATTTACCATTCTTTGAAGTGATGAAATCAGCCGAAGTCTTTCAATGGGGACCAAGCCAACAAAAAGCCTTCGAGGAACTGAAGCAATATTTGATGGATCTAACAACATTAACTCCACCAACACCAGGGGCTCCTTTGTTATTATATGTGGCAGCTTCGCACTCAGCGGCAAGTGCAGCACTTGTCCAGGAAAAGCTTGATGGCCAAGTCAAGAAGCAGGTCCTAGTATATTTTGTATTTGAAGTTCTTAGTGTATCAAAGAAAAACTATACAGAATTGGTGAAGGTGTTATATGCTGTCTTGATGGCATCCAGGAAGCTTCGGCATTACTTTCAAGCATATAATATTGTTGTTCCTTCTTCGCAACCGTTGAAGGATATTATGCGAAATAGAGAAGCTACTGGACGGATTGGAAAATGGGCTGCGGAGCTCAATGAATTTTGCATTGATTATGTGCATAGATCTTTGATCCAGTCTCAAGCATTGGCAGATTTCATTGCCGACTGGACGCCAGGGGCTCAGGATGAAGAAACAAATAAAGATGCCGAAGTGTGGACAGTGTTTTGCGATGGGTCGTGGGGAACCTTCGGAGCAGGAGCAGCTGCTGTGTTGGTCTCACCATCCAAAGTTAAAACTTGTTATGCGGCAAGACTCGATTTTAGTTGCACAAACAATATTACTGAGTACGAAGCCTTGCTTTTGGGTCTTCGGAAGTTAAAAGCAATGAGAATCAGAAGGGCCATTCTTAAAACTGATTCCCAGGTTGTTTCCGGTCATATTGACAAGAGTTGTAAGGCTAAAGATCCGAAGCTCGAAAAATATCTAGACACGGTCCGAAGGATTGAAGCCTTCTTCGAAGGATTTTCTGTCAAAAATATTCCTCGAGGAGAGAATGAGCATGCTGATTTGCTAGCTAAGTCAGGGGCACAGGGGTTGCCCTTACCTTCGGATGTGTTCTTCGAAACAATAAAAGCACCTTCAGTGGAGCTTCTTGAAAGAGCAGTCCTCAATATATCTCTTGTTTATAGTGAAGACTGGAGAACTGAGATCATCTCTTACCTTCAGGGTAACTTCCTTTCAGATGACGAAGCTTATAACAGGAGGATAGAGGCAAGAGCTCGTCCATATGTCATGATAAAAGGGGAGTTGTACAAGCATGGAGTTTGTGCTCCATTACTCAAGTGTTTATCCAGAGCCGAAGGCATAGAATTGATGAAAGAAATACATGCAGGCCTGTGTGGATCTCACATTGGATCTAGGCCGTTACTTGGAAAAGTTTTTCGTCAAGGGTTTTACTGGCCGAAGGCAGCTTCGGATGCAGCGGAATTAGTTCAAAAGTGCGAAGGTTGTCAGAAATGTGCAAGAGATCAAAAACAACCTTCGTCTTTAACTCAGCTGATACAACCCACCTGGCCATTGCAAAGGTGGGGCCTTGACTTGTTAGGTCTGTTACCACCGGCCCAAGGAAACTTAAGATATGTTGTAGTAGCCGTGGAATATTTTTCTAAATGGATTGAGGCAAAGCCTTTAGCCACAATAACTTCGGCCACCATTCAAAAGTTTTTCTGGCAGAATATTGTTTGTCGTTTCGGAGTACCAAAGGCCATCACTGTAGATAATGGAACACAGTTCGACTCCGAAGATTTCAGACAATTTTGTGATCAAATTGGCACGAAGATCCATTTTGCATCAGTTAGACATCCGGAGTCAAATGGACTTGTTGAAAGAGCCAATGGCATCATAATGACAGGAATAATGAAGTTAATCTTCAATCAACCCAGGGGAAAGTGGCCAGATCAATTAATCAAAGTGGTGTGGAGCCACAATACAACAACATCAAGGTCAACAGGCTTTACTCCATTCAAATTATTGTTTGGTGACGAAGCAATAACTCCGGAGGAAGTTAAAACCGGATCAATAAGAGTAGTAGCTTCGGCAGAATCAGATTTCGAAGCTGATCACTCTGTAGAAAAAGATGCTATAGAAGCGATCAGGCTTCAAGCTGTGGAGAACATCAATAAATATCAAGCCGAAACAATCAAATGGCGTGATAGAAAGGTTCGGCTAAAGAATATTGAGCCAGGGCATTTGGTACTTCGGAGAGTGGCAAACCCAGATACAGTAGGCAAGTTGCAGTTGAAATGGGAGGGACCTTTTTTTGGTAGCATCTTCGTCAAGACCCGGTTCATATAGATTGAAGGATATGGACGGCAACGACATTCCTAGATCTTGGAATGCGGATGAACTTCGGCGATTTTATGTATAACTTGATGTAATTTTTTATATTTTCTATTTTTCTTTTATGGCACCCTTTTCCTTTCTAAAGGGGGAGAAAGGTTTTTAATGGGGCCATCACATGTAATTTCTTTTTTATTTTTACCTCTATAAGAGCAAAATCCCCCAGAGATGTAAATGTAAAAACTGAAAACGCACCATCGAGTGCCGAAAAAGAAAAAAAAAGAAACAGAGAAGAAGCTCGAAAGCCGTCCCTAAGGGGATGCGGAGCACGACGAAGCTACTAAAGAAGTCGCTCCAAAGGGGGCGCAGTGTAAGTTTTCTGCTCAGAAGTCGTTCCAAAGGGAATGCAGAGCTTACAGCGAAAAATCAACGCTGATACCGCCGAAAGTAAAAGGCGAAGAAGCTCCTAAGGGAGGCTTACAGCGAAAAATCAACGCTGATACCGCCGAAAGTAAAAGGCGAAGAAGCTCCTAAGGGAGGCTTACAGCGAAAAATCAACGCTGATACCACCGAAAGTAAAAGGCGAAGAAGCTCCTAAGGGAGGCTTACAGCGAAAAGTCAACGCTGATATGTGATTGTCTCTAAGGAAATAACGGTTGTGATTGCGGCTTCGGATGTGTGTTTGAACATTCATTTGCACACCACATTACATCATAACATTTGCATTCATAAACATTCATCCAGGCATATGTAGGACAACCATCATCATAGCATAAGTGGCTGCTTCGGCAAAAACCAAAAAACTGTCTTTTGTACTTCGTCGTATACGAAAAGAAGAGCTTCGGCAGAAAGGAAAACCTGTTTTTATGCTTCGCTGTGTACGAAAAGAAGGGAAGGTGTTTTTTCGCCTTAGGCTCAAAAAGATAATTTCGTCCACATCAAAGCACCTCATACATTAATGGAAGGGTAAGAGCATATTACAAGGTATGAACAAAATTCATTAAGAACAGTTCAGCCATATTTACAAAAGTTATTTCAAAAGTTTCTTGAGTTTTTCTACAGTCTATTCCTACTGATCTTCATGGGGCCTCAGCTTCGGCGTCATACTCTTCAAGCATCGGTCTCGGCGGCTTCGTCACCCTACATGAATTAAGTTGTGAGTCAAAACCAAGTTTGAAGGAGAAGGTAAACACAAGGTATGATTTCTTACTGGTTCAAGATGACTTCGAGCTTCGTCTCCAGCCTTTTCTCGCCCGCCTTTTGTCCATATCATCTTTACAAATCTATTAGAAATGCTTCGGGCAAGGTCAGGAATGTCATCTAAAATTGATGGTGACAGGGTGAAATTGGGCCTGTTAACAATTTTTCCATGGTCGCAGCCAGCTTTCAGAAAAGCTGCAGCAGTGCCCCGAGAAGCTACCCAGGCACAGAAGTCACCGTGCCCGGCTATAACTTCGTCAAGCTCATCAATTTCACCCTCAATATGTTCGAAGGTCTTTTGTAAATCTTCAGGTGACGGAGTGAATTTCTCGCTGCTAGCCCCAACTGAGTGGAAGATCTTTCTCAGTCGCTCAATACATTTATTGCTAAACTCCAAACATTTGTCTTGAAGGCTTGACAATAATTTTTTCAAATTTGAATTTTGTTGGACTTCGGCTTCAAGTTTCGCATTAAGTTCTTGCTTCTCTTGTTCAAACTGTTCAGATTGGCAGAGAAGCTTCGTATTCAATTCTGCTATTTTAGCTTCGGTTTCTGCCAATAAGCCTTCAGTTGACTGAAGCTCGAAGTCTTTCTTCTCAATAGCAGCTGATTGCTCTTTTATTTTGTTCTCTAAATTTTCAATCATAACCTCGTGTTTTTTTTGTCTTCTAGATCCTGCTGCATTTTCAAAGCCTTACTCAACAGCGTACTCTGCACATAAACAACCTTCGTTAGAAATGTTTTCATTATTAAAAACAATAAAAGTCAAGGGAAAAGTAGTTCACCTTGAAATTGGAATAAAATAAACTACCAACGATATGTTGTCGTCGGTAGCGGCTAATATCTGTTTCTAGCTTCGGAAAACCGATACTCTTTGATAGAGTACCGATAATCTTAGCTCCAGTCTGATCCCGGATACAGCCTAATTTTTCATCGTCAATACCTCCGAAGAGGAGTGCTCCTGGTTTATATCCGCAAGATTTGGCATATTCTTTAAGCTCTTCTATTTCGGTTTTAGACAATTCTTGTCCAACTAAATTTTGAAACATGAAGGTTTTGTCCTCCGAAGTATCGTCAGCTATTTCTTTTCCTTTCCTAGACACTGCGGTCATGGTCTCTTCGGCGGCAGTAGTAGCTTCTTCTGTGGCCATTTCTAGCAGTATTTTGTCGATATGTTCAATCGTAGTTTCCAAGTTCAAATCTTCGGCTGAGGTAGCTTCGGTAGCCGCGATTTCCGAAGGTGCGACTTCAACATTTGATATTTCCTCAGCCGCTGGTATTTTTCGAGCTGAAGCTCTCGGTGGTGTCTTGTCAATGACTTCGGTCACTGCGATGATTCTTTGTCTCTTTGTTGTTTTCTTCGTTTTTTCGGGCTCCTTTTCCTTCTGAAAAAATTTCGTCAGTTGAGGCCCTAATGGACTTAGCTTCACAGGCAGGGATTCAGTCATTACCTTCAAAATCTCTTCCACGTCAGTGGCAGAGCGTGATGCGGGAGTCTCTTCTTTGTCAGATACTTTTCGCTTCGGAGATGATACTTTTCTTTTCTTCAGAATATTCTTCCCTTTTGGCGGTTCTTTCTCATCTTCATTTAAAGCTTCGGCTACCCTTCTCCTTTTCCGGCCTTCGACAATTTTATTCAGTTGTTCGTAGTCAGGGTATTCAAAACCCAAGGCGTCTAGCACTCGATTCAGTCTTCGCTTCGGACGGGTACCGAAGGCCGCAGTCATCAACTGATCTTCTTTTTTGGAGTAATTACCGAGTATCTCATTGCACATTACTTCAATTGTGTCCAGCCACTCTTGGCAAGGCGTTTTAAAGTATTTCTTAAACTTGTAATAGTAAGGTAACCGCACAAGCTCCCCTTTCTTCTTCTCCCCCTCTAGCTTCGGCATTTCCCATTCTTTTAAAGTAGGGAAAACCCTGAAGGCCAAGAACTCTTGAACCAGGTCCCTAGTACTGATATGCTCTGAAATAATTTTAAACTCACCCAGTGCAGCCCAAGTGGGACCTTCTAATGTCATGTGGCATCGCGGTCTTGTTTCTCCGAAGATCAATTCAAGAGGGCTTTGTACCAGCTTCTCTTTGTCTTCGTCAACTTTCACATAAAACCACTCTGACTTCCAGCCTGCCGGCCATTTACTTCGGTAGCTAATTACAGGAAACTTTGTGGTTTTCCGATAGGCAAGATTATAGCAACCAAAGTTATCATGTAATCCATCTTTTCTAGCCTTCGTCTGGTAATGTAGTTCATGAACTCGACAAAAGCTGTCGGCAAACGGCTCAACCGCCTAGCTTCGGAGGGCCCAGATGTAAACACTAAGCCTAACGATAGCGTTAGGAGTCAGCTGATGAAAGTAGATCCCAAATTCCTTCAATACATCTGCAATAATCCCATGGAGGGGGAATCTCAACCCAGCCTTTAGAAAACTCTTGAAAATGACTATTTCATCCTTCTCTGGCTTCGGGGTGGTTTCTTCCCCCCCGAAGCGAAGTAGCTTCTTCTGACTCTCGCTGAAATAACCCGACTTCACCATCTTGGAGAGATCAGCCTTAGAGACAGTCGACTTGCCGAAGTCCAAGTGGTTGGGCTTACTTGGCACGGCAATATGATAATCATCTTCGGGATCAGTTTCTTCAATATTTCCTTCTTCTGTTTCGGCAGCAACTTCGGGGATGGGAACAGTTTGTTCTGTCTCGGCGGTATGGATTCCCTCTGAGGTTACCAGTCCGGATCGTTGCATCGCTTCGGAGATGGGAACAGTCTCCGATCCTTCAGTTTTGCCTCCCTCACGCTCAACTCTAGCGGTAGAGCACACTCTGGCCATCTAATTCTGAATTTTTTGGGAACTAAATATTTTTTCTTCTGAAGCTTTTTCTTCTGACGAAGTAGACTTCAAACTAAAGCTTCGTTTGATTCCGAGAGTCAAGCTTCGGCTATCGTTAAAAATTTTGGCAGCAAAACAGTGCAAATAGCAATGAATGCTGTGGTAACTTCACATCTACCCATCTGTTTATATAGTGATGCAGGTAAGGAGGTGAATCGCCAGGATTTTTACACCAGGCGAACAGCTGCTTGCACCTGCTGCAAGGTGGGACCGCTACGCGCTCGAAAACTAAATCGTTTCTCGACAACGAGCTCAGGGAAGGTGTTTTTTAGACCTTCGGCTTCCCGAAGCCTAAGAGACTTTTTTCACGGATCAAGCTCGTTACGAAAAACGATCTAGCACCGCGAAGGGGCTACTGTTGGGATTATGCTTCATCGCCGAAGGTCTTGAAGGGAGAAACAGCTTCGGCTGAAGCTGTCCGCATGTGATGACCGAAGGTTCCTCTTCATGAAGCTTCGGAATTACAAACCGACTTAAGAGTAGAATGACCTTTTAGTCCATAAATGTTTGAGTCGTTGTTGTAATTCCTTATGAGGGGCATGGTTGTAATTCCTCCCAGGCTATGTCCCGTGCCTATAAATAGTGAACAGTATTCCTTTACTGTTCACGCATTCCTGTAATTGCAATCGCATCATTCAGGAATCAATCTTTGTCAAGACAGAGGTATAATTGTATCCAATGTTGTAATACATTAAATCAATATAGTATGAAAGTAATCTTACTCGTTTATAATTTATTTACCTTTGACATTTCATATTTTATATTACTTTATACGATTTATTAGAATTCAATTACGAAGGTTCAACCTTCGTAATCGTATTGACTTTAACCTTCGTCCAAAGTTCATTAGTCCTTAAGGGAATAATGTTTCGTTGGACGAAGGGCATTAACATTTAACATTTTATGTTGCCTTGTTCTTAATTCGTAGCAGTTGAGAACAAGTCCCCAACACACCCCAAATTTCAACTACTCATCCATCATGCTGTCTAGTCCACTTAAGACCAGCCAGACCCATATTCCAGTCATACGAACTCCGGTGACTGTGATTTTCCTTCCAGTAGGGAACTTCTCATCTGGTCACCCATCCCAGGTTTCTCCAAGTTGAGCATGCTTAACTTTGAGATTCCTTTGAACCAGGCTTCCAAACTCAGATTCCAATAATTCTTGTTTCTAAATTCTTATCAAACTATTCCCTAACCAACCATGTCATCCCTTAAGCATGGTTCATATTCCAGAAAACTCCCAAAATACTCTTGTCTCATATTCTGCCTATAACTCTCCTGTTCATACTAAGTCAGACGATTCATTCGTCACTACTCTCACCAACAGTGAACTTCACTGTGCTACACCACATACACCCAGCTATAAATACACCCAGCTACCCTCTCCCTCTCCACACACTCAACACCCTCAGCCAAGGCAAACCCCCACCCACTCAGATACTCCGCTCCACTGGCTACACGCATAGTGTCGCTTTGCCTCCAGTCCACCCTCCTAGTAAGCACCTCCGCTCCACCACTAGTAGTATCTCAACGCCACATGACACAGATTCTACTCAAGACTCTATCTGTTGGGGGTATGCTTCGTCGCCGAAGATCCTGTAAGAAGAAACACCTTCGGCAGATCCTCTCAAGAGGTAGTGCCGAAGCTATCATTTATAAAGCTTCGGCATAGTCACATGTCCCAAGACGAAGGAGTGAACCGACTTAAAGATGAAATGACCAATCGACCCGTGATAGCTTGTATCATGATTGTAAGCATTTGTAAAGGGCATGAATGTAATTTCTCACAGGCTGCGCCATGTGCCTATAAATAGATGAACAGTACCCCCGTACTGTTCAGAGGAACTGGGCATTTGTTTTTGCATCATGCTCATACCTTCGCTGTTTATCAAGTCGAAGGTATCGAATGTAATTCAATATTGTTTTTATATTCTCATGATAATAAAATGAAGATGAATTTACAATGTTATATGATTCTTTATGTCATCTTTTGTATTTTACACGCCTTTTCTATCATCATCTTACCTTCGATATTCGAAGGTATGTCCTTCATAACCTTCGTCTGAAGATCAATATATCCTAAGGGAAATAATGTTTCGAAGGATGAAGGGCATTGATATTTAACATTTTATGTTGCCTTGTTCCTAATTTATAACATTTGAGAACAAGTCACCAACATTGGCGCCCACCTCCGGTGAACTCACGCCCACTTTTTGAGTTGATGGCTTCGTTCAACAACCAAGCTAAAGCTGCTTCGGCTACGAAGCTGGTGCTCCCGATAACAGGCGGTTCATGCTCAGAACCGACCAACAAGAAGCAGAAGGAGGAGGCCTAGAGAAGGGTACAACATGTTGGGGTGCTGGGACCCTTCATCAAGTCAAAATGGTCTCACATCCCAATTACCTTCTCCCAAGATGACCTTCAGCTCAAGGATTACTCTCACAATGATGCTATGGTCATATCTTGTGCCATCAAGGGATTTCTAGTCTACAATGTTTTGGTCGATACAGGTAGTGCAGCGGATATCATATTTGCTAAGGCCTTCAGACAGATGCAAGAGCCAGAGGATACGATCCATGATGCCACACACCCTCTCTGTGGTTTCGGAGGAAGGCAGATTGTAGCACTTGGCAAGATCACAATGCCAGTGACCTTCGGATTTGTCCACAATACAAGAACTGAACAGGTTGTGTTTGATATTGTTGACATGGAATATCCTTACAATGCAAACATTGGTCGTGGAACACTCAATGCATTCGAAGCAATCCTTCATCCAGCATATTTATGCATGAAGATACCTTCGGATCAAGGGCCCATTGCTATTCATGGAAGTCAGGAAGCTGCCAGAAAGGCTGAAGGCAATTGGACATACTCAAAAGCATTCCACAATATAGATGAAGCTGAAGCTTGTGAACAGTATAAGTATAGAAGAGAGAAGGCTACTTTGGCTGATCAGTCGAAGCCCATGCTTCTATGTGAAGACATAGCAGAGCAGAAGGTATTGCTGGGATCCCAATTATATGAAGAGCAGGAGAAAACCTTGATAAGGTTTTTATTCAACAACAAAGATGTTTTTGCATGGTCAGCCAATGATCTCTGTGGTGTCAACAGGGACGTCATTGAACATTCACTCAATGTTGATCCATCCTTCCGACCTAGGAAACAAAAGCTTCGGAAAATGTCTGATGATAAAGCCAAAGGTGCTTGGAACGAAGTAAAAAGACTTCTCAGTGTTGGTGTCATCAGAGAAGTGAAATACCCAGAATGGCTAGCCAACACTGTTATGGTAAAAAAGGTCTATGGCAAATGGAGAATGTGCATTGATTTTACTGATCTGAACAAGGCTTGTCTAAAGGATGAGTTCCCATTACCAAGAATAGACTCTCTAGTAGATGCAGCAGCTTCGTCAGAGCTCATGAGTCTGCTAGATTGTTATTCAGGCTATCACCAAATCTGGATGAAGAAGGAAGATGAGCCAAAGACCAGCTTCATAACCCCCAGTGGTACATATTGTTATCTTCGGATGCCTGAGGGGCTCAAGAATGCTGGAGGAAGCTTCAGCAGGATGACAGCCAAAGTCCTTCACTCTCAGATAGGCAGAAATGTGCTAACATATGTTGATGACATTATAGTGAAGAGCACGAACCAAGAAAACCACATCACTGATCTGCAGGAAACATTTGCTAATTTTAGGCAAGCTGGCCTAAAATTAAATCCAGAAAAATGTGTCTTCGGAGTAAAGAAGGGCAAGTTCCTCAGCTGTTTAGTTTCAACGAAGGGGATCGAAGCCAACCCAAGCAAGATCGAAGCTATCCTTCGAATGGAGCCACCAAGCACAAAGAAGGGGGCCCAACGGTTGACAGGAAGGCTAGCATCTTTGAATCGATTTGTATCTAGATCAGCCTAAAGAAATTTACCATTCTTTGAAGTACTAAAGTCAGCTGAAGTTTTTCAATGGGGCCCAATTCAACAAAAAGCTTTTGAAGAGCTGAAGCAATATCTGATCGATTTAACAACATTAACTCCACCCGTGCCAGGGGCTCCATTGTTATTGTATGTGGCAGCTTCACACTCTGCAGTGAGTGCGGCACTTGTACAAGAGAAGCTCGAAGGACAAGTTAAAAGGCAAGTCACAGTATACTTTGTCTCTGAAGTTTTGAGTTTATCAAAGAAAAACTATACAGAATTGGAGAAGGTGCTGTATGTTGTGTTAATGGCATCCAGGAAGCTTCGGCATTATTTTCAAGCATATCACATAATTGTTCCTTCATCACAACCCCTGAAGGATATTATGAGGAACAGAGAAGCTACTGGAAGGATTGGCAAATGGGTTGCGGAGCTTAATGGATTCACTATTGACTATGTGCACAGATCTACAATTCAATCTCAAGCGCTAGCAGATTTTATCGCTGATTGGACACCATGGGCTCACGAAGAAGGGACAAGTAAAGATGCCAAGGCTTGGACAGTGTTTTGTGATTGTTCTTGGGGAGCCTTCGATGCAGGAGCAGCTGCGGTCCTAGTTGCACCTTCGAAGGTCAAAACATGTTATGCAGTAAAACTGGATTTTAGTTGCACAAATAATATTGCTGAGTACGAAGCACTTCTATTAGGGCTTCGGAAACTAAGGGCAATGGAAATAAGAAGGGCCATCCTAAACACTGATTCTCAAGTTATTGCTGGCCATGTGGATAAAAGCAGCAAGGCATGAGATCCGAAGCTTGAAAAATATCTGGATGCAGTTCGAAGGCTGGAAGCTTCCTTCGAAGGATTTTCCATCAAGAATATTCCAAGAGGTCAAAATGAGCATGCGGATTTGCTAGCCAAATCAGTGGCTCAGGGGCTCCCTCTACCCTACGAAGTATTTTTTTGAAACAATAAAAGCACCTTCAGTTGAGCTCATGGAGAGAGCAGTGCTTACTATTTCTCCAGTACACAGTGAAGACTGGAGAACTGAAATAATATCTTTCCTACAAGGCAATTGTCTTTCAAGTGACGAAGCTTATAACAAGAGAATGGAGGCAAGAACAAGACCATATGTGTTAATAGAAGGAGAATTGTATAAACATGGGGTTTGTTCACCACTCCTTAAGTGTTTATCAAGAACTGAAGGTGTAGAATTAATGAAAGAGATACATGCAGGACTGTGTGGATCTCATATTGGATCTAGGCCCTTGTTGGGAAAAGTTTTTCGACAAGGATTTTATTGGCCGAAGGCAGCTTCGGATGCAGCAGAATTAGTCCAAAAATGTGAAGGCTGTCAAAAATGTGCAAGAGACCAAAAGCAACCTTCATCCCTCACTCAATTAATACAGCCCACTTGGCCGTTGCAAAGGTGGGGCCTCGATTTGCTAGGCCCACTTCCACTAGCACAAGGAAATCTAAAATATGTTGTGGTGGCAGTAGAGTATTTTTCAAAGTGGATTGAGGCGAAGCCCTTAGCAACAATAACTTCGGTCACTGTCCAGAAATTCTTTTGGCAAAACATTGTTTCTTGCTTCAGAGTACCAAAGGCTATTACTGTAGACAATGGAACGCAGTTCGATGCTGAAACTTTCAAGGAATTATGTGAACAAATTGGCACAAAGATTCATTTTGCACCGGTCAGACATCTGGAGTCAAATGGACTTGTTAAAAGAGCCAATGGCATTATAATGACGGGAATAATGAAGTTAATCTTGAATCAGCCCAGAGGAAAGTGGCCAGATGAATTGATCAAAGTGGTGTGGAGCCACAACACAACAATATCAAGGTCAACAGGTTTTACACCATTCAAACTATTGTTTGGTGACGAAGCAATCACCCCAGAAGAAGCTAAGGCAGGATCAATAAGAACAGTGGCTTCGGCAGAAGATGAAGCTGATTATTCTGTGGCAAAAGATGCTATAGAAGGGATTAGGCTTCAGGCCGTGGAAAATATCAATAAATACCAAGCCGAAACAATAAAATGGCGTGACAGAAAAGTTCGGTTAAAGAGCATTAAACCAGGACATTTGGTACTTCGGAGAGAGGCCAACCCAGATACGGTGGGCAAGTTATAGCTCAAGTGGGAAGGACCTTTTCTGGTAGTATCTTCGTCAAGACCCGGTTCTTACAGATTGAAGGATATGGACGGCAACGACATTCCTAGATCTTGGAATGCGGATGAGCTTTGGCGATATTATGTCTAGCTTGATGTAATATTTTTTTTTATGGTACCTTTTTTGTTTCCAAAGGGGGAGAAAGGTTTTTAATGGGGCCATAGCATGTAATTTCTCTTTTTCTTATTCAACTCTACGAGAGCAAAATCCCCCAAATATGTAAATGTAAAAACTAAGCATGCACCATCGAGTGCAGGGAGAAAGGAAAAAATAGGGAGAAGCTCGAAAGTCATCCCTAAGGGGATTCAGAGCACGACGAAGCTACAAAAAAGTCGTTCCTAAGGGAGCGCAGCGTAAGTTTTCTGCTCAAAAGTCGTTCCCAAGGGAATGCAGAGCTTACAGCGAAAAGTCAACACTGATACCGCCGAAATAAAAGGCGAAGCGCGAAAAGTCAACGCGATACCGCCAATATAGAAGGCGAAGAAGTTCAAAAGACGTTTCTAAGGGGATGCAGAACTTACAGCGAAAAGTCAGCGCTGATAAACCAAAAAATAAGCGGTGAAGCCGAAAAATAAACGGCAAAGAGACTTCGGTCATTCCCAAGGGAATGAAGGTTATGGTTGTGGCTTCCTATGCGTGTATTTGAACATTCATTTGCACGACACATTACATCATACATTTGCATTCATAAACATTCATCTAGACATACATAGGATCATCATTATCATAACACAGGCGGGTGCTTTGGCTCTAAAGATAAGACTTCGGAAAACAGAAAAAGAAGCTGTTTTATGCTTCGTTGTGTACGAAAAGAAGGGAAGGTGTTTTTCGCCTTCGGCTCAAAAAATGCTAGTTTCGTTCACAGCAAAGCAGTTTCATACATGCACAAAAAGGTAAAGATATATTACAAAATATGCACAAATTTACAGAATTAGTATATGATTCTTAATTTACAAAGATTTTTTACAATGATATTACAAGATTTTCTTCTAGGACTTTTCTAGCAACATCTTCAGGTTTGACATCATTCAGCTTCGGATCATCTGAGCTTCGGACCATCTGAGCTTCGGACCACCGGTCAACCTTCGGCTCATGTTTCTTCAGCATCATCATCCTGTACATATTAAAACGGTATGAGGGAAGTGCAGACTTCAAAGAGAAGGTAAAATAACGGGCATAAATTTTTATCGGCTTAAGGTGGCTTCGAGCTTCGTCGCCAGCCATTTTTCGCCTGCCTTTTACCCAAATTTGAGTTATGAATCTGTTCCCTATACTCTGGGCTAGGCTAGGGATATCAATTAAATCTGTCGGAGATAAGCTAAAATTCGGTCTGTTGACAATTTTTCCATGTTCACAGCCAGATTTCATGAAGGCAACAGTGGTGCCCCGAGAAGCTACCAGAGCGCAGAAATCGGCATGTCCACCTATGACTTCGTCAAGCGCGTCAACTTCGCCCTCAATATGTTCGAAGGTTTCCGGCAGGTTCTCAACTGAAGGGCTAAATTTCTCAGCACCGGCTCCAACCGAGTTGAAAACTTGTTTTAGCCGCTGCAGGCACCGGTTGCTGAAGTCCACGCATTTTTCTTAAAGTTCTTTCAATGATTTTTGCAAATTTGAGTTTTTCTCGGCTTAAGCTTCGAGTTTGGCTTTGAAATTTTTCTTTTCTGTGGAGAGTTCATTGTTCAATCTAGCAATTTTGGCCTGGGCTTCTGCCAATGAATCTTCCGTGTTTCGAAGCATGAAGTCTTTCTTTTCTAGAGTAGTCTCATGGTCTTTTATCTTCTTCTCCAGGCCCTCAATTATAATTTCATTCTTTTTGTCCTCGAGGTCTTGTTGCATCCTTAGGACTTTGCTCAGCAGTAAGCTCTGACAAAATAACCTTCATCAGATAACATCTTCATAACAAAACAATAAAAAGTTAAGAATTTTACCTTAAAGTTGGCATAGAATAGACTACCAGCGATATGCTGCCGCCGGTACCTACTGAGGTCTGCTTCAACCTTCGGAAGGCCAATACTCTTTGATAGAGTGTCGACAACTTTCGCCCCAGTGCGGTCCCGAAGGCATCCTAGATTCTCCTCGTTAACTCCCCCGAAGAGCAGCGCCCTGGGTCTGTACCCGCAAGATATGGCATATTCCTTCAACTCTTCTTTTTCAGCCTTTGAAAATTCTTGCGCAAGTATGTCCTGAAAATTGAAGTCTTCTTCTTCCAATATATCTTTGGCTTTCTCTTTTCCTTTCCCAGGCGCTATGGCTAGAGTTTCTTCAGCAACTCTAGTAGCTTCTTCCGCGGGCTCATTCAGAAGCATGTTATCAATATCAGCAAGTGTGGTTTCTAGATTTGTATCTTCGGCGGCCTCAGCTTCGGTAGTGTCAGCTTCACTTTCAGCTTCAATGGCTATGGCTTCGGTAGCAGCAGTGCTCTCCACGGCTGGTGTCTTTGATGCTGAGGCCACCGGCGGTGTCTGTTCGATAACTTCAACTACATGAATGATTCTTCGTTTCTTCGGCTCAGTAGGCTTCTTCGCTGCCGAAGGCTCCTTTTCCTTCTGAAAAAGCTTCGTCAGATGTGGCTCTAGTGGATTTAGCTTGATAGGCAAAGATCCAGTAATTACCTTTAAAATTTCTTCAACGACAGTAGCAGAAGGCGTTGAAGGAGCCTCTTCCTCTACATCAGTCGTTTTTGGTTTCGGAGCAGCAGCCTTTCTTTTCTTTGGAGCAGCCATCTTTGGCTCAGGGCTCAACTTGCTTTTCTTCAAAATTTCTTCATCTTTCTTCACCAATTTAGCAGCTTCTCTATTCAGAACACTAACAACTCTTTTTCTTTTTTGCCCTTCGGCCCCTCTGTCCAATCGCTCATAGTCAGGATACTCAAAATTCAGCGCATCCAAGACCCGGTTCAACCTTCGCTTCGGTCGAGTCTCGAAGGCTGCAGTCATTAGTTGATCTTCTTTTTTAGAATAGTTGTCAAGGATCTCGTTGCACATAACTTCAATCATGTCTAACCATTCTTGGCAAGGTTCTTTGAAGTGTTTCTTGAATTTATAGTAATAAGGCAGTCGAACAAGTTCTTTCTTTTTCTTTTATCCTTTGAGCTTCGGCATTTCCCATTCTTTCAAAGTCGGGAATACTCTGAAAGCTAAGAATTCTTGCACCAAATCCTTAGTGCCAATGTGCTCTAAAACAACTCGAAATTCGCCCAAGGCAATTTGCCATGGTGATTCCGGCAACATGTTGCATTGAGGCCTAGTTTCTCCAAATACTAACTCCAATGGGCTCTGAACTAGCTTCTCCTTTTTCTCGTCAACCTTAACATAAAACCACTCGGTCTTCCAGCCGGTGGGCCATTTGGTACGATAGCTAATAACTGGAGACTTTGCATCTTTGTGATAAGCAAAATTATAGCAGCCGAAATTCTCGTGTAGCCCATCCTCTCTAGCTTTTGTCTGATAATGAAGTTCATGTGCCCGGCAGAAACCTTCGGCAAGCGGTGCCACCCCCTAGCTTCGGAGAGCCCAAATGTAAACGCTAAGCCTAACAATGGCGTTAGGAGTTAGCTGATGAAGATAAATCCCAAACTTATCCAACACATCCGCAATCATCTCATGCAAAGGAAATCTCAATCCTGCTTTAAAGAAGCTTTTAAAGACTACCACTTCATCCTTTTCTGGCTTCGGAGTAATTTCCTCTCCACCAAAACGAACTAGCTTCCTCTTGGCTTCACTAATATAACCGAGCTTCATCAACTTAGGCATATCACTTTCGGTAATATTAGACTTTCCAAATTCCAGGTGGCTAGGTTTAGATGGCATGGCATTGTACTCATCTTCAGTTTCACCTTCTTCAACATCAATCTGCTCAGCTTCGGCAGTAGGGGTACCTTCAGAAGCTTCTTCCGGCACTGCCAGCCCTGACCGTCTCATCACTTTGGAAATTGGAGCAGTTTCAGCAGCTTCGGCTTCCTCTCCGTCATGTATAACCCTAGCTGTAGAACGAACTCTTGCCATGTGATGATGAATTTTCCACAATTTTTGATGAAAGTGCTGACTTTTTAAATTTTCCCGAAGCTCTTTCTCTTGTGACAAAGCAAAGTCAACAGCGATGCTTCGGTTGAGTGCGATGAACAAGCTTCGGCTATGATCAAATTTTTGGCAGCAAAATAGGGCAATAGCAATGAATGCTGTGGTAACTTCACACCTACCCATCTATTTATATAGTGCCGCAGGTGAAGAGGTGAACAGTCAAATCTTCTGCACCGGACGAACAGTCGCCCGCACTCACTGAGTGGTGGGCCACATAACCCGAGAAGGTGAATCGCCAGGACGCGTTTACCTGATGCATGGTGGGACCATCTCATGCTCGAAATTTTGTGATCGTTTCTCGGCAACGAGCTCAGGGAAGGTGTTTTTCGGATCTTCGGCTCTCCGAAGCCTAGGAGACTTTTTCACGGATCAAGCTCGTTACGACAAACGATGTAGCACCGCGAAGGGGCTACTGTTGGGGGTATGCTTCGTCGTCGAAGATCCTGTAAGAAGAAACACCTTCGGCAGATCCTCTCAAGAGGCAGTGCCGAAGCTATCATTTATAAAGCTTCGGCATAGTCACATGTCCCAAGACGAAGGAGTGAACCGACTTAAAGATGAAATGACCAATCGACCCGTGATAGCTTGTATCATGATTGTAAGCATTTGTAAAGGGCATAAATGTAATTTCTCATAGGCTGCGCCCTGTGCCTATAAATAGATGAACAGTACCCCCGTACTATTCAGAGGAACTGGGCATTTGTTTTTGCATCACGCTCATACCTTCGCTGTTTATCAAGTCGAAGGTATCGAATGTAATTCAATATTGTTTTTATATTCTCATGATAATAAAATGAAGATGAATTTACAATGTTATATGATTCTTTATGTCTTTGTATTTTACACGCCTTTTCTATCATCATCTTACCTTCGATATTCGAAGGTATGTCCTTCATAACCTTCGTCTGAAGATCATTATATCCTAAGGGAAATAATGTTTCGAAGGACGAAGGGCATTGATATTTAACATTTTATGTTGCCTTGTTCCTAATTTATAGCATTTGAGAACAAGTCACCAACATTACCCATCCATATATCGCTATTCTGACCACTATACTAAATATTTGTTGATATACTTGCTGGTTTGTATGTTTGCTTATTCATGTTGCATAGTTATCAGAGCGTTCGTGACGTCTCGTGGAGGCCAGATCTACAAGTCTACGCCAGGCAATGGAGCCAGAAGCCAATTCCGCGAGCTCTCGCCCCTTTCGCCGGATAAGCACGGCAAGCTCACTGGATCCCTTTGATGCATAAATTACCTATGATTTTTCAACCACAACCCTCAGCCTGTTATTTTATGCATGATATGATTTTGAGACAAGTTATTATGGCCACCTAGCCGCTTGCCGCAATCAATCCCTGATATATTTGTTACAAATGATTTGAGAAAAGGTGTGAGTTTTCAAAAGAAAATGCTTTTCAAAATGTGTATGATGAAGGATTTCACGCTTATCACCTTTGAGTAGGGATGATCAGGGACTCCCTGGTTTAGGGGAGGGCCTAAGGTGATGGCTCAGCTGGTTTAGGCGTGAGCAGAAAGATTATCCCCTCATATAAGGACCGGTTTGTCATCCTTCACTATCTGTACTCATGATAAGTACAACCACTCGAGACTGTTTGGGCAGTCACTCAATCTGAACTCGTATGGTTCAAACCCCAGGGTTATGAATGCTAGGGAGCACCGGGAGGATAAGGAGGGGGAATGTTTTGTCCAGTTTGAGCATGGTGGTGGCCTGACCGTAACACCCAGGCTTTAAGGGACAAAGCCGGGTGCATCTCATACATGCGCCAAAGAAGACAACATATATAATCACAGAGTGTATAGAGATAAATGTCACAATAATCAGAGTACTTATTACATAGCGGAAGTCTTACAAAAATAAAAGATAAATATAACAGGATCTAAAATCCATCCTTGGCGCTAGAAAGTCAACTGGGAGATGCCACCTAGATCGAATCGAACTCCTCGATGTGTGGCTTCTCTTGAACCACCTGTTCTTCTCCTGTGGGGGGTGTGAGACAGCAAGGGTGAGCTCACACATGATCATAGCTCAGCAAGTTGTGAAGAATAGTGTGGCATGAACTCACCAAAGGTGGGAGTTCAGGTGAAGTGTAAGGCTTATCAAAGAAAATGGTTAAAGTTGAGCATTGCTTTTAATGTTGGTCAAACTTTTATTACCAATTACTAGATGTAAGTAAATACCAAACCTTAATAAAAGTAATAGAACAAAATTAGTAAATAATCCCATGCAAATGCAAATGACAAATTGAATTTAGGTTCCATAAATTAATCATGTGAGGGTCCGAGCTGCTCATGACTGTGAGCATGGCTAGTATACCAGTTTTACACTCTGCAGAGGTTGCGCATCTTTACCCACAAGCCGTGTTACCCATCTGCCAAGGGGTCATGAATCCCATACACCTCTACCAAGGAAGCGAGGCAGGGTAACACTACGAGGCCTTTACAAAGTTCCGCTAGCTTCAGAAAACCTGCTACAGTTTATAGGAAGCTCCAGTGCAGGAATCCCTCGCCTGACCGCCATCGTAGCAAAATCAACCCAAGGACCTCCCTACACTGACCACTCCCCTACTGCCCTTGCCCCTTTCGGGTAAGGTAGTCATCCACTAGCTTTCCTAGTTAATCAGCCAAGGGCATCCCATTAAACCCTTGTGGTAGCACTGTTTTTCCGGGTGGTCGCTCCATGTTCCAATTAACATAATGATCTTATCATGAACATAAATAACATAACAAAATAATTGGAACATGGATGTAATGAAATATTATCCCAAAACCATATAAAGCAATAGCATAACTACCCAAATTGATTCAGGGATAAACAAAGGAAAATGATAAACAGACTAGGGTGACCTATTGGGTCCCATCAAAATTAAACCTATGCATTGAATAAGTGATATTAAAGAACATTATTGGGTAACAAAAGTGATCAAGGGCACAACTTGCCTAGCACTTGAGATTCCAGTTACCAGGGTGATTCTTCGGATCCTCGTGATCGCACTGCTAGTCGTAGCAATACAAGCAGACATGGTATAAACAAAATTAACATCACACCAAACATAAGTACAAACTGAACAATACTGATCTACACGTTGCTACGAGATTGCAGAATCGAGAACTACTAAGATCGGAATTACGATTAAGGAGTTATGATTTTATAGAGGATCTATGTGATTAAAATATTAAACTATATTATAAATTGGTTAGTATAAATCATATGAGAGGTTATTCTATAAATCACTATCTCCACTTTAATCTAAGTCATTATTTGATTAAAGATTATCTAGTTAAATTATAGCCATAAAGTTAGAATACTATATTAATGTTAAAGAAGTTAGTCCAAGAGACATAGATTAACCCAATTATAAAAGTATGAGATATTATATAATAAATGTTTCTATTGTGTAGTAGATATTTATATGAAACTAACGCAACTTGAACGGACCAAATCGGAATTCAAACGAAGAAGTTATGAATTTCTAATGATTTTATGTGTTTTGTACAGTATTAAATAGAATATAAATTTTAATGTGACTTTTATGTCAAAACAGAGGTACTATGTAATAAACAACATTATTACAAAATTATAGGAACTAGAATGAACTAAAAAGGAGTTAGTATGAATTTTCTATGAATAAAATGAGTTTCTGCAATTATTTACATACTAAAAATTATTTTCCAATTGAATTTCTGAATTTCCCTATGATTTTGGACTGCACGCCAATTCCCAGAGAAGACAGGGGCCACGGTGTAAAATCTTCCAAGACACAGGGCACAGCACTGGTGGACGGCGGGTTGGTTTAGATAAATTTCAGGGACTCTTTAGCAAAGTGACTCGGCAAAGGGGTATTGGCGAATCATGACTGTTGGATCATAATCGAGGGCCCAGATTAGATCACGAATCGTTACGCGTTGAAACGATCCCAACTGTTGGATCAACGGCGAGCGGCCTGGATTTAAATACCCTAGAGTCCATCCTATTCGCTGATGAATAGATCTACGGTCACCGCGCCCGAGCTGAATCGTTCTTTTGACTTCTAATCTCCACCGTTGAACAAGAATCGGACGACCCCGAGACCCCCACCAACGTCCGACAGCGGAGCGTGGCGGCGTGCTCCAAGCGCGGTGGCTCCCCGCCGGAGCCGGGTTGACTACGGGTTTGACGAACCGTCCAACCGAGGGAAACACGCCAAAAGAAAATTCACACACTAACAAATCGAACAAAGGGTTCCATACCTAGGTTTGACGCGGCGCGATGCCGCCCCACGCCGAACGACACCCACGAGGCGGAGATAAGGTCCCGACGAGAAATTCCGGTCGCTGCCGAGGTCAAAACACCCCCAGTCGGTCACGAGCGCCCCCCAGCAGCGCTGCGAAGTAGCCCGAGGCGGCACGGACCCCCCCGGAAATGGTCGCGGACGGGAACGGACCTGGTGGGTGCTCCCTGCCGCGATTCGAGCCCGAGCAGTGAGTCCCCACGGCGTGTACTGGTGTGGCAAACAGGCGTTCGACGGCGAGGACCCCAGCAATCTGAAGTAGTATGGGTGCGGCGATGTCGGCGGAGCGAGGCTATGTGGTGATTCACAGGTTTAAGGGGTGGTTGGACCAACGTCGTGGCGGACGGAAGGCTCTGGAATAGGGTGGCTCAAGGTCGACGGCGCGACGCGACCGCTAGGGATGATGCGAGGGCACGGAGGAAGAAGCGGAGGTTGTAACACTGCGAGGAGGGTTTTATACCGCAGGGAGGTGTGGTCGTGACTGGCCCTGCGCGGTCCGTTGCCGAGTCCACTGGCGAGTTTTCAACCGAGCAACCGAGAAAGTGGTTGAGAGGGGAGGGATAGAGCTGACGGGATGCCCCACCAGTCGGTCATATGTTAGCGTGTGTGTGATGGAGCTTGGGAAGCTGAGCAGCGAGCCCCGGTTGCCAGAGGGAGTAAGGTCGTGCATGGTGCGAAGGGCTGGGCAGAAGTCGATGCGCGTTGCGACTGACCAAGGGCCCCACATGGCAGTGATTGGGAAGCGAGCGTGGGCGCAGAGCGGCTGGCCAGCGGGCCCGGCTTGACAGGGGTAGTGAAGCAAACGCGGCGCGAGGACAGGAGACAGTGGGCCACGCGACCAGGATGGCCTGATGGGCCGAAATCAAGAAACTAGGGCCAGCGATGTGTTTTTTTATTCTTTTCTAGTTTGTTTCCTTTCTTTCCAAACCCAATTCAAATTCATGTTTGATCATCCAAATTATCAAACACATCCCTAATGGGTATATACATCTATTATTGCATTGATATTGTTTTTTTATAGTACATATTTTTTTCTCTCCTTCCCTTCTCATTTATTTCTCATTTTCAAATATTCAAGTTAGTCTTTATAATTCTAATTTGTTTATTATTTTATTCATATTTTTGTGACTACTATTAAGTGCACAGCCAATTAAAAGTCAACATAATGCACAATTTAGTGATATGTCTTTTTATTAATTATTTACTTTTAAGTTAGGTGTTCATATGTGATGATAAGTATATGTTGGCACTTGCTCTCCTGAGCGAGTTGATCCAACAGGGGAGTAAAAGTGGTGTCAACGGGGCTACAACACGAGATGGCAATAGCTCTGTTAACCTAGCCTCTCAAGGGCACTGTGCGGGGGTATTTATAGGTATCTGAGTGCCCAGCGTCCAGTGTTAAGGACGCATGTGCCCTCAGGCACCTAGGTTATCCCCGGAATATTCCCATAAAGCAGGGTTACAGACCGTAATTACAGGGAGTCCTTTACAAATTAGGCCCGTAATGCGCAGCGGACAGCGAGGGCTGTTACAATGGGCCGGATCATACGTGGGACTCCATGTTGAGCGAGGTCGTAAGATGAGACGACCTCGTCATAAGCCTTCGTCCGGCGACGCGTGGGATGAAGGGTAGGTCTGCCCGTCGTCTTGCCTTCGTTGGTGCAGCGAGGTCGGCGAAGGCATCGAGCGAAGGGTGGCGTATTCGCCTTCGCCCCAACATTTGCCCTCCGAGGGACCAGTTCAACTAAGTCATCTGGTGCCGAAGACATCGCTAGATGGTGGAGACGCTGCCCTCGCTCGAAGTGGTTCCGCGGGGGTTTTTGACATGACCGTTGATTGACGCCGTACTATTGGATTGCGGGTTTCCCGAAGCGCCGCGCTCTGTGTATAAAAGGGGGCGGGGGCGGCGCGTTTTGAACTTTATCTTTCCGCGCTCCACGAAAACCCTAACCGCCTTTTCAAACCGCTCGCTGCTCGTCTGCCCTCCTTGCTCTTGCTCGTCGGAGATCTGGCCCGTGTGAAGCAGACCGCCCGCCGCCGCCGACGGTACGTAGCGATGTCGTCCTCTTCCTCTTCTGCTGCCTCTACACCGCCGGCCGGCGCGTCGTCCGGGGAGACGCTGAGCAATGTGGCGGCGGAGGAGTTGCGCGCCGGTGACACAGTGGAGTTCGGCGTGTCGCAGATGTCCTCGGTCCGCGTGCAAGACATGCAACAGCTTGGTTATTTCGGCGGCGGAGTGGCACGTGTCCCGGGGACGGAGGAGGTCCCCGAGCCAGAAGGCGAGTTGGTTGTGTTCGAGGCTTTTTTCGCTGCTGGCCTTCATCTGCCCGCACATCGATTTGTGGAAGAAGTCCTGCGTAGGTTCAACGTCCAGGTCCACCAGCTGACGCCAAATGTCGTGGTGGCTCTGGCGAAATATGTCTGGGCAACGACTTCATACAGCGGGCAGCCCTCGGTCGAAGTCTTCGCTAAGCATTATTGTCTGCACTGGCAGAAAAGGAAAATCATAAATAAGATTGCTCAATTTGGATCTTGCACGTTTACGCCGAAGACGGGCAAGACTTCGATGGAGGTCGTTGAGTTGGTTCCCTGTGCCCGCAATAAATGGGGCAACTGGTGGGAATTTTGGTTCTATGTTGCCGAAGGCACAGTCGAAGACCATCCGGGGCTCCCCGTGGCCGAGATGTGTTCGCATTATTATTCAGCATACCCGCGGTTTGAAGTGGTGGAGGAGGATGCAGACGAAGGGGCCCTGCGGTGCGCGGCCGGCCTGAGTAGCGGGCGCGATCTGGTAGAGGAGTTTGTCGCGTATGGGGTGTGGCCCTTGGCGCATGGCTGGGTGCTGGGCGAAGTATGCCCTCGCCAGATGCCTTCCCGTGGCGGGATGTTGGTGCGGAGTCCCGCCTTCGCACTAGGTTTGCATGGCCGAGATCCCGCTGCATTCGTGCGTGAGGCGGAGGATGGGGCGATGCGGATAGTTGGTCGTTACGTGCCGAAGACGGAGGGCCAGCGTAGTTGGGATATACGCGGATCCAACGATCGCTTGAATAGGGTCTTCGAGTTGAACCGTCTGCCGTATGGCGGTTATCCCGGACAAGACGACGTCGATCGCCGCGGGAAGAAACCGGCGGCAGAGACTGAAGACGACCCCGCGCCGGTGGCCACCCCATCCACTAAGAAGAGGAAGCTAGGTACTGTGATGGGAGGACTGGGGGTCTCCGATAGTTTTGTTGTGGAGCTGATGGGGACATGCGCGGCCCCCGGGGGAAGGATGTCTTCGCCCGAGCTCCGGGAGTCTTTGGCGCGGATGCTGAAGGTTACCGAGGGTTGGTGACCTAAGAACGTTCCTGTCCCCTGTGCGGCCGGCGAAGACGTTTTTACATCTCGCATGGTTCGTGACTTGAGAGTGTTTCCTTATGGATGGAATATTGCTGCTGTTGTGTCGGCAGTGATGGACAAGGATCATCAGGAGGCTGCGCAAAAGCGTCGGGCGGTCATCAGGCTGCCCGAGGCTAGGCCGAAGAGGGCGCGGGGGACTGCGAAGGCTGCCACCTCCGGCGGTAGCCAGCCGACGCTGGCGACGAAGTCGGCTCCCCTGGGTCCAGCAAGGTGCCGGATGTCGTGAAGGCAGCCAACGCCGGCGTAGCCAAGTCTGCCTCGGCCAGAGCCGCGAAGGCCCGAGACTTGCCTTCGCCGGCGAAGCGTGTTGCCGATTTCGGCACTGATATTAGTGTGGATGATTATCTCACTGGTAAGTCGTTGGCCCGAGTTTTTTTTTACTGTTGATACTTTGCAGGGTCGGGCGAGGGGCAACTTGTTGTTGTTCCGCCTGCGGTGGCGACCACAGTGTCTGCCACGGTGCCTGGGGCGAAGGGTAGCGCTCTCAGCGCTGGCGGTGAGATTTTGGCGCTCACCGCCGTCAAAGACAAAGCGGGCACTGTGTCCCGCCGGCTGAGGGAGGCGTCGCAGCGGCTGAGTCAGGTAGTTGGGCTAGACTTTGTTTTTACCATATTCCTTGGGATTGTGGTCTTATGTTTGTCTTTTAGGCGGCTGACTTCGCTGACCGCGTGGTGTCAGGGGCCCTTACGGCAGTTGTGTCCGCCGAAGTCAAGAGACTTCGGGCGCACCATGCTGACGCTGTCCGGGAAAAGTCAGCCGCCGATAGCAAGTGCCGCAAGCTGACGGAGAAGGTGGCCGCGCTAGAGGGCGAGAGGACTGACCTCCGGCGCCAGCTGGCGGAGGAGAGGAGGGAGGCCAATCAGGCCCTCGCCAAGGCGCAGTCGGCGCAGGCGGAGGCCAATCTGGCACGGGTGGAGGGTAGTCTCGCCAGCCAGCGCGCCGAGGAATGGGAGACGCGGTTCAACGCTCTGCAGGCCCACATGGAGAGGGCCGAGGCCTCAACACGCTCAGAAGTTGAGCGGACGCGTAAACAGCTCATGGACTCATACCGCGAGCTAGGCGCGCAGACCGCTGACTTCGAAGTGCCCGACCGAGAGTCAGGCCTTTGCTGCCTTGAGTGGCTGCAAGAGGAGTTGTTGGCGCTTCCGATCATTGTGGAGGGATTTATGTCCTTTGCCTCCCTGGTCACCTGCGAAGGGGCGATGAACGCGCTGTCCCACGAAGGGTGCAGTCACTATGAGGTCTTCGACCGATCTGATGAGGATTTCGAGCGCGAAATTTACAAGGTCGAGGACCCTGTGGTGAAGGAATCCGCGGGAGCCCTCTTTGACTGAATGTGGGGCCCCCACGGTCGGGAGGTGGTGAGGGAGCGGTCCGACCGGGCGAGGGATCAGGTAATGTTTATCTTTTGTTTAGTGTTGTTGGATGTGGGTTATACATGGGCTTGCTGAATCGGTGTGCTGTGTTGCAGGTGGCGCGTGATGAGAAAGTGGAGGACTTCGGAGATTTGAACAGCGCGCGGCCTGAAGCGGAGTCGAGCCCGGTGGCACTGCCCCCGGAAACCGTCGAAGGCTCCCTCGCTGCCCCTGCGGCTACTGTGTCCGGTGGTGGCTCATCGCCAACCGCAGTGCCAAGGGCTGATGATCCCCCAAAGACGGCGACGGAGCCGGCAGCGGAGGATCCCACGGCGGCTGGGCCTTCGCAGGTGGCTTAGTGGGTGTGGGTAGTTAGGGAATTTTGTATATGTTGCTGAACCTTGGTTGCTGCGCAGATTCAAGATTTTGGGCCTGCGCACGCAACTGCCACTGCTAATTTTTTGGCGGCTTCGATCGTGGATGCTGGGAATGAATCGGATGAGTCTGCTTCTAAGTTTTCTGATTTTGGTGACTCTGGGAGTTCGGTTGAGTGGACGGAGGAGTCGTCGGATGAGGACTTGGATTACTTTGCGGCCTTAGATGTGGCAGCGGCGGAGGCTTTGCCGCGTGCTGTGGATGCTGAAGTTGTGCCTGGTCTGAGCGCTGGGCGCAGGCGGCGAAGGGCGGTTGCGAAGCGTAGAGTAAGTGAGGTGGATGGCGGTCGGCTTCGTGTGGACAGGGCTGGCCAGCAAGAATTGTTGTCCTCGCCGGCCGTTGCGAGTGTAGGTGAGGGGGAGTTGCGAAGTCTTTTTGAGGGTGAGGAGCTTAGGATAATGCTATTTAACTATAGGGAGATGGGAATCATTCTGAAGGTTGAACCGATGTAAGGTGTGATGCCCTCGCTGTACATATGTAACTATAATTTGTATGATGAGGTTATGCGCCTGCGCGCATCCGGCTATGCTTGTAAAGGCGTTGTGCGCTTGGTCTGGTACGCTTATTATGTCGGTTCGGCGCGCCTGTAGTCAGTCTTTGCGCGGACAGTTTGGTGTATGGTTTAGCACGGGTAGTCTTTTGGGGAAGACTTCGATTTTTCGCACTTGTTGCGCTAGTCCGGGTGCACCCTTAGGCGACTTTTGCACGGATAATCTTTTTGAGGAAGACTTCGATTTTTCGCACTTGTTGCGCTAGTCCGGCTACACCCTTAGGCGACTTTTGCACGGATGGTGTTTTTGAGAAGACTTCGAATTTACGCACTTGTTGTGCTAGTCCGGCTGCACCCTTGGGCGACTTTTGCACGGATAGTCTTTTTGAGAAGACTTCGAATTTACGCACTTGGTGTGTGTAACACCCCTGGTGTTACTATGACTAAAACTTGAGCATGACATCATAAGCATTAACATTACATATGTTTGATACACCTAGAGTGCATTCACTAGGCAAAATTTTCAAACAAGTTGTATTGTTTAAGTGTTTTTGCAAATAGAACCCTGGTTAAGGGACTTGACCCTAAATAGAGATTAAAGGGGTAAAACCTAACCCAAGATAAGAAAACCTAAAGACTTTAGGGAAAGAGTCACAAAATATCCCCAAAAACAAGGTGGAATTACATTTATGCCCCTGGAATCCCAGAAACCCTAATTGGAACCCTGGAAAACCCTAAAACTAAAACCTAGGGGCCTATGTGCAAAATTAGTCCACTTTTGGACTAAAGTGCAAAAACCAAGTTAAATAAGTATCTTAAGTCATTTGGTTCACAAATATGTGGACTTGAAAGCTAAACCATAAGTTTTGGACTCATTTGCAAAAAGGACCTCAATTTTGATTCCTATGCTAAGTCTGAAAACAGGGTTATAGGCCCAACTTTGGGGCTGTGTAGCTTTCAAAATAGTGAGAATTCATATTAGGTGACCACATCAAAGTTGAAGACCAAACATAGGAGAACAACTTTGTTTAAGGGTTTAAGCCATGTTCTTAAGAGAAATTTGGAGAAAATTTCAACCAAAGATGGACTGTCAGACTGCCTAAAGTCTGAATTTCAGATTAACAGGGTGATGGGATGAACTTTGAGCTCGATTTTGAGTGGGATCCAGTGACTTTTTGTGGGAGCACATTGTAGCAAAGTTATCACTGGAATATAGCTCTATAACTTTGCTGCAGAAAGTTGGCATAGGTTTCACACAAAATCGGGAGTAAATTGAGCTCCAATTTGCTCTGTCAGTCAAGCTTTTTACTGAATCCAGAGCACTGTTCACCATCATCAGAAAATATCGCGCGGTGGATAAGACCTCGCCGGCGATGAGGATGCCACGGCGGTCGGGTTAGACTGGAGGCCACGGTAAATATCCTCGATCACGTGTCAGTAACTCTCTGTGGTGGCGGACTCCTGTTAAACGGCGGTCGCCGTGCCATCACCGGGTTCTGCCGCGCAGCGAGCTCCCCTGCACCGTCTAAAGACCACGGTCCTCATCCAACGCCGGTCGTTGGCCTATAAATTGCGCTTGGGCTTAGCTTCTTCTCCACATCCCATGCCTTTGCAACTAAACACTTGACACCGGAAAAACCCACGAGCTCCTCCCTCCCTGTTCTTAGCTCCGCCGCAAGGATCCATCCGTGGCCAGTGCAATTCGAGTTAGCTCGCGTCTTCTACTTCCTCGGTTGAGTATTCTCAGGTACCCGTGATGCTTCCCACCCTATCCAATTGAATTATACTGTCATTAATCGCTCGAAGCATGTGATTCATCTATGATTCTCCGCTGTCACCGTGGGCAGAGAGTTGTAGAGCTCCAATTCTAAAATTGTGTGAGGGGAAATGCACGGGCGGGGTCCGATTTGGAGTCCGCTACTCGGGAGCACCGGTACTAAATCCCTCCGGCCTGTCCAGCTCGCCGGAGCTTGGCCCCCGGTTCGGTGCGCCGTCGGGGACCTCATCGTGCGAAGAAATAGAACCTCAGGGGTCTGTTTGCAATGGTCAGTGACTCATTCAAATAGTGCCATGACCCCATTTCCAGTTACCCAGTTAGCTGAGGGCTTTTCCGGAAAGTTTCCCTCGCGGGCGCGCGCGCGGGCACGCTTCTGCGTGGATTTGGGCCGCTTGGGCTAGTATTGGCCCAATACTGTTAAGTCTTTTTCTTTTTCTTTTTCAGAAGAACTTTGGAAATCTGTTAAAAATTATAGAAAAATGGTAAAATTGTGAAACCAATTTTCCTAGGTTTCTTATTTTCCCTAGAATTTAATAAAAATAGCTTTGTGATTTTTAGGTTAAATAAGGAATTTTAAGGCATTTAAAGTAGTTTAAGGTAGTAGTTTTGGATTTTTAAAAGATAAGTTGTAATCCCAAAAATGCTCAAAATTTTTATATGAGTTCCTCATATTATTTAGAAGCCTTAGGGAGAATTTGGGTTGATTTGGACCTTGTTTGATCACCAAACCCCAAAACACCCCCCCTGCCCTATGAACTCCTTTACTGACTCCGGAAACCCTAGGTTCTCGGAGTACCGTGAAGGAAAGTTGTATTCAAGACTTAGATAATAAGTTTATATTATCTTTGCACCCTCATGAGCATCCCATGGCATCCATTCTTATACATATGTATGGTTATGATTAGAACGAGAAGAAGAAGAGAAAATCATCGAAGAAAGGACACCACCACCCTCGGATTCTCAAGCAGGCAACTGCTTCTACTTTGATATTTGTGGATCCGAGCCAGACTCACCTGTTAACAAAGGCAAGCCCCGGTGCATTTGCCACCCCCCTTGTGTTTTAAAATCTTTCTCACTTGCTTGATGCATTAGGTGTTAGGAGTTGATTGCTTAAACAATTCCTGCATTACTTTCCTTGGAATTTGATTACCTTCCTTGATACCCTGTTTTACAAAAGGGTTTGTTATGCTTAGTATTGCTCTAGCAAAACAAAAGGATTTGTTTTACAAAAGATGTTTGGCAAAGTGGGAGGGTTGTTTTCAAAATAAAACTTGATGGTGAATCTGTCAAAGGCCTTGATGGATTCAACATCGGAAAAGATATACCTCTGCCAGGTACCAACCTTTGGGTTTAAAAGATTAAGCTGAGACCGGGTGGGTGACTTGCACGAGAAAGAGAGTCTCAGTGTAATGTCTCCGTCTGAGTCGATTAAGGGTCGTCTCGATGTAAGCCTGCTGACCGAGGACCCTTTAACTGGTCACATGCCTCGTCATGGGTAAGCTTTGCCTCGGGTGGACTAAGGCCAGAATAAGATAACACGAAATGGGCGTGGAGCGGTGGCGAGAGTAGCGTGTACCCTCCGTGGCAAGAGGCTGGACGGTGGTGTATCTGTGCTCTCGATTTGCGTGAACCTGATCTGGTCTTAAGAAACTCGGTGGCGGGTTGACATATGCAAGGGTTAAGTGCTACATATGTCATGTGATCGGAGATCCTCAGCTGAGTATAATCGATTCGGATCGCCGTACCTCCGCGGTTATGGAGACTTGGCCACTGACTTACACGTAGCAATCCAGTGAAGTTGAAGGGTTGTTAAGAAAATTGGCTAGTGCAGGCAAAGTGATTGAACTAGGGTAGAAAGAACTCTAGCTGCAGGTAATTTTACTTAACCTGTCAATAAAATTGGATTTTAAGGATCCACTCGTAGTAAGCTTTTCCGCAAAACAGAGTCTTTGATTCTTGATAAGCCACTCCTTGAATCCCTCTAGCCAGCATACCCTTGAGAGTCTTTTCCTTAGTCGGGTAAGACTTGCTGAGTAATTCCATACTCAGGGTTTATCCCCTTGTTGTTTTTAGGCGAGGAAGCAGCAGAGTTCTGTTGCTTCTGTACCAAGGTGGTTCCTAATGAAGAAAAGCAAGAGTGAAGTGCGGGAGGAAAGGATCCTCCATTAAGACTTTTTGTGTGATAGCTGTCGGGAGGAGTTTTTACCTCCCTTGGTATGTGTAATAATAATACTCTGCACTCGTTATATAGTACTGGTCTGTAACAAACAACGTGATCTTACTTTTTAATAAATGTAAGTTTATGTAATCGCTTCCGCATATCTATATCTCCGATGTTCTGTAATGTCTGCATGATGGGTGAAACGTTCCTAGTAAGGTAAGGAAAGATACCGAGCTTGTCAAGTAGCTTAGGGGCACCTATAGGATTGTCTGAGGTCCGTTGGACAAGGACAACTGTAGGTGGGCCTAATTACTTGGGAGGTTCCGTCACAGCTGGTATCGGAGCATAGCCCTTCTTGACAGATATTATGTAGCATCTTCAAAAGGATTTTCTAAGACTTATCTATAAAATTGCTTCTCTTCTTATCTAAGTATTTCTGAAGAGTTTATTTCAAGGACCAGATAGGAAGAGTGCAATGTATAGAAGGTTGAATCGACTAAGGTTGATTCTGTACTTATTCATGCATCATGCTAAGAATTATACTAATAAATTTTCCCCCTTAGCAAATGCTGCCACGTACAAGGAAAATGGCACGTAAGCATACTGGACCCATTAGTGTGCCTCGGCATCAACTTGCCCCACGAGAGCAAGAGCAAAACAGCAGTAGCGGGAGCAACGATCCTATTGGTGAACTCGAAGCTCGCGTGAATCATCTCCAAGCAGAGTTACAGCGCAGGACTAATCTATGGGTTGCGGACGGTGACCGGATAAATGATTTAAGAAGTTACATCCGCACCCTGCAAGATCAACTAGCTGACCGAGATTTGGCACTTGACTGGGCAGTGCAGTCTCGTTCGGTAGCTTTAGCTAAGGAAGCAAAGGCTCGAGCACGAGTCAACGAACTTAGCGTTGCTGTTGATAACTTGCAGGTATTGCAATACTTTGCATGAAGAAGTTCATGTACTGTATTCGCAATTACACCCAAATGTCCCTGCGGATCCCGTCAGGTCTGAAGCCGGAACCTCGCACACTGCGGGCGAAGCGCTTGGTGGCGAGTTAGACCTTTTTAGGCCCCCTCCTTCTTTGAGGCTGGTCGACGTATGGTCTCCCACCCCTGACGATGAAGCTACCAAGAATAAGCAGGAGTAGTAGTGTAGTTGTAAAAATAGAAATAGTAAGTTGTATAATAGGTTGAACTTTTGTATAATGGGTAATGTATCCTGTTATGTAATATCGAGTCTGTATCATTACTTTTTATAGTAATGTAAAATGGAAGGTCTCTTTGGCATATTATGTTTATTTCAAATGTTCTTTGCCTCAGATGCCGACCAGGACTCGTGGACAGGACGCAGCAGGAACCTCTGGGGGTAGGGATGTCACCCCAAATCCACCTCCGGTTCCACCCACGTTGGCCGAGGCGATCGCCGCCTTGGTAAATGCCACCGCAGATAATACCCGCTTCCTTAGGGAAATGGCGGGTCAACAGCAGTTCCAGCAACAGGCAGGAAGGGGTTTTCAGCAAGGCCCCCGTGAAACCACCTACCTGGACTTCTCCGAAACCCGTCCACCCCTGTTCGTCAAGGCAGAAGACCCGCTGGAAGCCGACGAGTGGATACGGGTCATTGAACAAAAGTTTGGTCTTCTTCGTTGTTCAGAAACGCAGAAGCCATTATTCGCAGCGCAGCAACTACGTGGCCCTGCCAGTACCTGGTGGGGAAATTTTGTGGCTATTCAACCTGTCAACCATCAAATCACCTGGGAAGAATTTAAAGCAGCCTTCCGTGAGCACTACATACCCGAAGGTGTGCTGCATATGAAACAAGAGGAATTCATGAAGCTAAGACAAGGAGGAGATACCGTCAATCAGTATCTCAACAAGTTTAATCACCTATCGCAGTATGCCATTGACCAGGTGAATACTGATTTGAAGAAAAAGAACTGCTTCATGAGGGGTCTAAATGACCGGTTGCAGCGAAAGATGGCCACATGTATTGATCTCACGTATGGAAAGGCTGTCAGTACAGCCTTATCTGTTGAAGCAAAATATGCAAATTCTGGGAAGAATAAGGGATTCGGTGGTGAGCGGCCTAATCAGGGCCAGGCGAAGAGGCAACGGTTTGTCATCCGGCCTTCTAGCCAAAATTGCACTTTTTCTCGTCCACCTGCATTCCCTTTCAAGCAGCCAATTATTATTCGCCCCAACAATACCCCCACTCCCCCAAATCAGTCGGGTGCCCCAGGCACTCGATTCCCTGCCTTGCCCAGCTCTTCAACTGGGTGTTTCAATTGCGGCAAGTCGAGACATTTTATCAAAGACTGCCCCTATCCCAAGCAAAATCAATCCAATGCTCAGCAAGGATCTGGGAAGTCAACTCAGCCCAAGGGAAATACTGTGGGGAGAAATACAAAGAAGACGGGGCGTGTATACTACACCCAAGTGGCCACTACACCGGAAGGAGAGCCGGTGATGATGGGTACGTTTCCCGTGGCCAATCACCCCGCAATTATTCTTTTTGATTCTGGTGCTTCGCATACGTTCATTAGCAAGAAATTTGTGGAGCAACATCACATTGCATGCCATGAATCAAAAGAGGGATTTAAAATTCATTCACCTGGGGGACATATTTTTACTCGAGAAGTGGCCTATGAAGTGCCAGTAACAATGGCCGAACGGAACTTTCCTGCTAACATGATTGTTCTGAAAGGCCAGGATATAGATGTAATTTTGGGTATGAATTGGTTAACCCAACACAAGGCAATTCTCAACACTGAACTCAGAACCGTCAGGTTGAGCTATAATCAAGAAGAGATTCTTTTGTCTCTCCCCGTGACCAATCCAGCCAAAGCTTCTGGTAGAATATATGAAGCCATTGTACCGGAGATCAAGGATATTCCGGTAGTATGTGAGTTTCCAGATGTATTTCCGGAAGATTTGCCTGGATTGCCCCCTGAAAGAGATGTAGAATTTGTAATTGAGCTAAAGCCCGGTATGGCACCCATCTCCCGAAGATCGTACCGTATGCCCCCTAATGAGTTGGCGGAATTGAAGATTCAATTACAAGATCTACTGAATAAGGGATTCATCCGGCCAAGCTCGTCTCCATGGGGTTGCCCTGCCATTTTTGTTAAGAAAAAGGATCAAACCTTGCGAATGTGCGTGGATTATCGACCCCTGAATGAGGTCACCATCAAGAATAAGTACTCTCTTCCAAGGATCGACATCTTATTTGATCAACTGACTGGGGCGAGGGTATTTTCCAAAATTGATCTCAGGTCGGGCTATCATCAAATCCGTATTCGGCCCGAGGATATACCGAAGACCATGTTTACTACGCGGTATGGATTGTTTGAATACCTGGTAATGTCTTTCGGGCTCACAAATGCTCCTGCCCACTTCACCTATTTGATGAACTCGGTGTTCATGCCCGAGTTGGACAAGTTCGTGGTGGTCTTCATCGACGATATCTTGATATATTCTAAAAATGAAGAGGAGCATGCTCAACATCTACGGATTGTATTGACGCGCCTGAGGGAACATCAGCTGTATGCCAAGTTCAGCAAGTGTGCGTTCTGGCTGGAGGAAATTCAATTTCTGGGGCACGTGTTGTCGGCCAAAGGAATTGCAGTAGATCCTAGCAAGGTCAAAGATATTCTGGAGTGGAAACTCCCAACCACTGTTCACCAAGTCCGGAGTTTTCTTGGACTAGCTGGATACTATCGCAGATTCATACCAGATTTTTCTAAGCTTGTGAAGCCAATCACAAGTTTATTGAAGAATGACATTAAGTTCAATTGGTCTTCTAAGTGTAATGAAGCCTTTGAGCAATTGAAGACATTATTAACCACTGCTCCGGTATTGGCTCAACCGGACATCACCAAGCCTTTTGATGTATATTGTGATGCATCTGGCAGTGGACTCGGCTGTGTATTAATGCAAGAGGGCCGAGTAATTGCATATGCTTTAAGGCAGTTGCGCTGACATGAGGAACATTACCCAACTCATGATCTAGAGCTAGCTGCTGTGGTTCATGCCCTGAAAATTTGGCGTCACTATCTGCTGGGAAATATCTGTCATATATATACAGATCATAAAAGCTTGAAGTATATCTTCACCCAGTCAGAATTAAATATGAGGCAAAGACGATGGCTTGAGCTTATTAAGGACTATGAACTGGAGATCCATTATCACCCAGGCAAAGCCAATGTGGTGGCAGATGCATTAAGCCGTAAGGCTTCCTGCCACTGTCTTGTGGTGAAGACCTCCGACAACACTTTGTGTCAAGAGATGGAGAAGTTAAACCTGGGGATAATCCAACAAGGGACTCTGAATCAGCTGAAGCTTGAGTCAATCATTTTGCAAAGGATAATTGATGCTCAAAAGAATAATCTGGGTATGAAGCACATACGAGAGAAGATAAGGGCTGGAGTAGCCAAATGTTTCAAGGAAGATGATCAAGGTGTGTTATGGTTTAATAACCGCATAGTTGTGCCAAAGAATGAAGAACTCCGCCAGCAAATTCTTGATGAAGCACATCTTAGTCGTTATTCTATTCATCCCGGAAGCACTAAGATGTACCAAGACTTGAAGCAACATTACTGGTGGACAAAAATGAAGATCGAAATTGCACGCTATGTGGCTAAGTGTGACACTTGCAGACGTGTCAAAGCCATACACATGAAAACTGCTGGTCCATTACAATCTTTGCCGATCCCAACATGGAAATGGGAAGATATAAGTATGGACTTTATCGTGGGATTGCCTAGGACTGCAAAAGGGTATGATTCTATCTGGGTCATAATTGATCGGCTTACGAAGATTGCTCACTTTTTACCGGTCAAGACGGATTCCCCAGTTACTGTCTACGCCCAATTGTACATTGCTCGTATTCTTAGTCTGCATGGTGTTCCGAAGACCATTGTGTCGGATCGTGGACCCCAATTTGTAGCCAAGTTTTGGGAAGCAATTCACAAATCCTTGGGTACTAAGTTGCTCCATAGTTCGGCATATCATCCACAAACCAGTGGACAGACTGAGAGAATTAATCAAGTACTTGAGGATATGTTGCGAGCATGTGTCCTGGATTTCTCACCAAAATGGGATGAATGTTGACCTTTGGCGGAGTTTTCATACAATAATAGTTATCAAGAAAGTATCAAGATGGCACCTTTTAAAGCTCTATACGGGCGACGGTGTCGAACTCCGCTAAATTGGTCTGAACCTAGAGAAAGATACTTCTTTAGGCCTGATATGGTGAAGGAGGCCGAGGAAAAGATTCAGAAAGTTATTCATAATCTGAAGAAAGCCCAAGCTCGACAGAAGAGCTATGCAGACAAACGGCGAATGCCCTTGTATTTTCTTGAAGGGGACTATGTTTATTTGAAGGTTTCACCAATGAAGGGAGTATCGCGTTTCGGGGTTAAAGGGAAACTTGCACCCAGGTACATTGGTCCATTTCCTATTCTTCAAAGATATGGGCCAGTGGCGTATCAACTTCAACTTCCCGAAACATTGTCTGCTGTACATAATGTGTTCCATGTGTCGCAATTGAAGAAGTGTCTTCGGGTTCCCGATCGAACCATTGAAGTGACAGATGTTGTCCTGGGACCAGATTTAACATACTCGGAACATCCTATTCGAGTTCTGGATCAAAAGGACAGGGTTACCCGGAGAAAGACTCTCAAGTTCTACAAGATACAATGGAACCAACATTCTGAGGAAGAGGCTACGTGGGAAACTCAAGACTTTTTAGATAAGAATTTCCTAGGCTTTCTAGCCTCATGTAACTTGTAAAGTGTATATAGTGATTACAATAAAGGAGTGAACCCCCACACCACCCCTGCCTTGTACCAGAAATAAGGAAATACAAATGTGAAGCATTTCCTTTTCCATTACTCACCCTAGGACTTTAAATCTCGGGACGAGATTCTTTTATGGGGGAAAGGATGTAACACCCCTGGTGTTACTATGACTAAAACTTGAGCATGACATCATAAGCATTAACATTACATATGTTTGATACACCTAGAGTGCATTCACTAGGCAAAATTTTCAAACAAGTTGTATTGTTTAAGTGTTTTTGCAAATAGAACCCTGGTTAAGGGACTTGACCCTAAATAGAGATTAAAGGGGTAAAACCTAACCCAAGATAAGAAAACCTAAAGACTTTAGGGAAAGAGTCACAAAATATCCCCAAAAACAAGGTGGAATTACATTTATGCCCCTGGAATCCCAGAAACCCTAATTGGAACCCTGGAAAACCCTAAAACTAAAACCTAGGGGCCTATGTGCAAAATTAGTCCACTTTTGGACTAAAGTGCAAAAACCAAGTTAAATAAGTATCTTAAGTCATTTGGTTCACAAATATGTGGACTTGAAAGCTAAACCCTAAGTTTTGGACTCATTTGCAAAAAGGACCTCAATTTTGATTCCTATGCTAAGTCTGAAAACAGGGTTATAGGCCCAACTTTGGGGCTGTGTAGCTTTCAAAATAGTGAGAATTCATATTAGGTGACCACATCAAAGTTGAAGACCAAACATAGGAGAACAACTTTGTTTAAGGGTTTAAGCCATGTTCTTAAGAGAAATTTGGAGAAAATTTCAACCAAAGATGGACTGTCAGACTGCCTAAAGTCTGAATTTCAGATTAACAGGGTGATGGGATGAACTTTGAGCTCGATTTTGAGTGGGATCCAGTGACTTTTTGTGGGAGCACATTGTAGCAAAGTTATCACTGGAATATAGCTCTATAACTTTGCTGCAGAAAGTTGGCATAGGTTTCACACAAAATCGGGAGTAAATTGAGCTCCAATTTGCTCTGTCAGTCAAGCTTTTTATTGAATCCAGAGCACTGTTCACCATCATCAGAAAATATCGCGCGGTGGATAAGACCTCGCCGGCGATGAGGATGCCATGGCGGTCGGGTTAGACATGAGGCCACGGTAAATATCCTCGGTCACGTGTCAGTAACTCTCTGTGGTGGCGGACTCCGGTTAAACGGCGGTCGTCGTGCCATCACCGGGTTCTGCCACGCAGCGAGCTCCCCTGCACCGTCTAAAGACCACGGTCCTCATCCAACGCCGGCCGTTGGCCTATAAATTGCGCTCGGGCTTAGCTTCTTCTCCACATCCCATGCCTTTGCAACTAAACACTTGACACCGGAAAAACCCACGAGCTCCTCCCTCCCTGTTCTTAGCTCCGCCGCAAGGATCCATCCGTGGCCAGTGCAATTCGAGTTAGCTCGCGTCTTCTACTTCCTCGGTTGAGTATTCTCAGGTACCCGTGATGCTTCCCAACCTATCCAATTGAATTATACCGTCATTAATCGCTCGGAGCATGCGATTCATCTATGATTCTCCGCTGTCACCGTGGGCAGAGAGTTGTAGAGCTCCAATTCTAAAATTGTGTGAGGGGAAATGCGCGGGCGGGGTCCGATTTGGAGTCCGCTACTCGGGAGCACCGGTACTGACTCCCTCCGGCCTGTCCAGCTCGATGGAGCTCGGCCCCCGGTTCGGTGCGCCGTCGGGGACCTCATCGTGCGAAGAAATAGAACCTCAGGGGTCTGTTTGCAATGGTCAGTGACTCATTCAAATAGTGTCATGACCCCGTTTCCAGTTACCCAGTTAGCTGAGGGCTTTTCCGCAAAGTTTCCCTCGCGGGCGCGCGCGCGGGCACGCTTCTGCGTGGATTTGGGCCGCTTGGGCTAGTATTGGCCCAATACTGTTAAGTCTTTTTCTTTTTCTTTTTCACAAGAACTTTGGAAATCTGTTAAAAATTGTAGAAAAATGGTAAAATTGTGAAACCAATTTTCCTAGGTTTCTTATTTTCCCTAGAATTTAATAAAAATAGTTTTGTGATTTTTAGGTTAAATAAGGAATTTTAAGGCATTTAAAGTAGTTTAAGGTAGTAGTTTTGGATTTTTAAAAGATAAGTTGTGATCCCAAAAATGCTCAAAATTTTTATATGAGTTCCTCATATTATTTAGAAGCCTTGGGGAGAATTTGGGTTGATTTGGACCTTGTTTGATCACCAAACCCCAAAACACCCCCCCTGCCCTATGAACTCCTTTACTGACTCCGGAAACCCTAGGTTCTCGGAGTACCGTGAAGGAAAGTTGTATTCAAGACTTAGATAATAAGTTTATATTATCTTTGCACCCTCATGAGCATCCCATGGCATCCATTCTTATACATATGTATGGTTATGATTAGAACGAGAAGAAGAAGAGGAAATCACCGAAGAAAGAACACCACCACCCTCGGATTCTCAAGCAGGCAACTTCTTCTACTTTGATATTTGCGGATCCGAGCCAGACTCACCTGTTAACAAAGGCAAGCCCCGGTGCATTTGCCACCCCCCTTGTGTTTTAAAATCTTTCTCACTTGCTTGATGCATTAGGTGTTAGGAGTTGATTGCTTAAACAATTCCTGCATTACTTTCCTTGGAATTTGATTACCTTCCTTGATACCCTGTTTTACAAAAGGGTTTGTTATGCTTAGTATTGCTCTAGCAAAACAAAAGGATTTGTTTTACAAAAGATGTTTGGCAAAGTGGGAGGGTTGTTTTCAAAATAAAACTTGATGGTGAATCTGTCAAAGGCCTTGATGGATTCAACATCGGAAAAGATGTACCTCTGCCAGGTACCAACCTTTGGGTTTAAAAGATTAAGCTGAGACCGGGCGGGTGACTTGCACGAGAAAGAGAGTCTCGGTGTAGTGTCTCTGTTGGGGCCATGCTTCGTTGCGCCGAAGGTCTTACACGAAGAAGCAGCTTCGGCTGAAGTTGTTCCCAGGAGATGGCCGAAGGTTCCTCTTCATGAAGCTTCGGCATTACAAACCGACATAGAGATAGAATGACCTTTTAATCCATAAAGGTCTGAGTCAATGTTGTAAACTTTTATGAGGGGCATAATTGTAATTCGTCACAGGCTGTGTCCTGTGTCTATAAATAGATGAACAGTACCCCCATACTGTTCACGCTGACTTGTATTCACTCGCGCGTCACGCCTGGACTTTTTGCCTTCTGTCAAGCCGAAGGTAAAAATGTAATTCAATATTGTTCAAGTGCATTTATGACCATATGATTAAATGATATTAATGATGACATATGATTATTCATGTTGTTTCTCATATGCTTCTCCTTTCATTGAGATATACTGTAATATCGAAGGTACGTCCTTCATGACCTTCGTCTGAAGATCATTATATCCTAAAGGAGATAATGCTCTGAAGGACGAAGGGCATTAATCATTAACCCTTTTGTGTTGCCTTGTTCTTAATTCATAGCACTTGAGAACGAGTCCCCAACATTGGCGCCCACCTCCGGTGAACTCACTTCCACTTTTCTGAGCTGATGGCTTCGTTCAACAATCAAGCTGAAGCTGCTTCGGCTTCGAGGCTGGTGCTCCCGATAACAGGCGGTTCTTGCTCAGAGCCGGCTAACAAGAAGCAAAAGAAGGAGGCTCAGAGAAGGGTGCAGCATGTTGGAGTACAGGGACCCTTCATCAAGTCAAAATGGTCCCACATTCCAATCACTTTCTCTCAGGAAGACCTTCAGCTTAAGGATTATCCTCACAATGATGCCATGGTTATCTCTTGTGTGATCAAAGGATTTCTGGTCCACAATGTCTTAGTTGATACAGGCAGTGCAGCTGATATTATATTTGCTAAGGCCTTCAGACAAATGCAAGAGCCCGAAGACAAGGTCCATGATGCTACGCACCCTCTTTGTGGCTTCGGAGGACGGCAGATTGCAGCACTTGGGAAGATTACCATGCCAGTAACCTTCGGATTTGTTAATAACACAAGGACTGAGCAAATTGTGTTTGATATTGTTGACATGGAGTATCCTTACAATGCTATCATTGGTCGCGGTACTCTCAATGCCTTCGAAGCAATTCTTCACCCAGCTTATCTCTGCATGAAGATACCTTCGGACCAAGGGCCTATTGCTATTCATGGAAGCCAGGAAGCTGCTAGAAGGGCCAAAGGAAGCTGGACTGACTCCAAAGCAATCCATAACATAGATGGAGCTGAAGCTTGTGAACAGTACAAATTCAGAAGGGAGAAAGCAGCTTCAGCAGATCAGCCGAAGCCCATGCTGTTGTGTGAGGACATAGCAGAGCAGAAGGTGCTGTTGGGCTCGCAATTATCTGAAGACCAGGAGAAAACTTTAATAAGGTTTTTGTTCAACAACAAAGATGTTTTTGCATGGTCAGCTAATGATCTCTGTGGAGTAAATCGGGATGTTATTGAACATTCGCTCAATGTTGACCCATCCTTCAGACCCCGAAAGCAGAGGCTTCGGAAAATGTCTGATGACAAGGCCGAAGGGGCTCGCAATGAAGTAAAAAGACTCCTCAGTGCAGGAGTTATCAGAGAAGTAAAGTATCCAGAGTGGCTAGCTAACACTGTTATGGTGAAGAAGGCCAATGGCAAGTGGAGAATGTGTATCGATTTCACAGATCTCAACAAGGCTTGTCCAAAGGACGAATTCCCGCTGCCAAGGATAGACTCTTTAGTCGATGCAGCAGCTTCTTCAGAGCTCATGAGTCTCCTAGACTGCTACTCAGGCTATCATCAAATCTGGATGAAGAAGGAAGATGAGCCGAAGACTAGCTTCATAACACCAAGTGGCACATATTGCTATCTTCGGATGCCTGAGGGGCTCAAAAATGCTGGAGGAAGTTTCAGCAGAATGACTGCGAAGGTCCTCCAGTCTCAGATAGGCAGAAATGTGTTGACTTATGTTGATGACATTATTGTAAAAAGCACGAAGCAGGAAAATCATATTGCTGATTTGCAGGAGACCTTCGCCAGTTTCAGACAAGCTGGTTTGAAGCTGAATCCAGAAAAATGTGTCTTCGGAGTAAAGAAGGGAAAATTTCTCGGATGCTTGGTTTCAACAAAGGGAATTGAAGCTAATCCAAATAAAATCGAAGCTATACTTCGAATGGAGCCACCAACTACAAGAAAGGGGGCCCAAAGATTGACAGGAAGGCAGGCATCTCTCAACAGATTCATATCCAGATCAGCAGAAAGAAATTTACCATTCTTCGAGGTGCTGAAGTCAGCTGAAGTCTTTCAATGGGGCCCAAGTCAACAAAAAGCCTTCGAAGAGCTGAAGCAATACTTGATAGATCTAACAACATTAACTCCACCAACGCCAGGGGCTCCTTTGTTGTTATATGTGGCAGCTTCGCACTCGGCAGTAAGTGCAGCACTTGTCCAGGAGAAGCTTGATGGACAAGTCAAGAAGCAGGTTCCAGTATATTTTGTATCTGAAGTCCTTAGTGTATCAAAGAAAAATTATACGGAGCTGGAGAAGGTATTATATGCCGTTTTAATGGCATCCAGGAAGCTTCGGCATTATTTTCAGGCATACAATATTATTGTACCTTCTTCGCAGCCGTTGAAGGATATCATGAGAAATAGAGAAGCTACTGGACGGATTGGAAAATGGGCTGCAGAGCTCAATGAATTTTACATTGATTATGTGCATAGATCCTCGATCCAGTCTCAAGCATTGGCAGATTTCATTGCCGACTGGACGCCAGGGGCTCAGGATGAAGAAGCAAATAAAGATGCCGAAGTGTGGACAGTGTTTTGTGATGGCTCTTGGGGAACCTTCGGAGCAGGTGCAGCTGCTGTGTTGGTCTCACCATCCAAGGTTAAAACTTGTTATGCAGCAAGACTTGATTTCAGCTGTACAAACAATATTACTGAGTACGAAGCCTTGCTCCTGGGCCTTCGGAAATTAAAGGCAATGGGAATCAGAAGGGCGATTCTTAAAACTGATTCCCAGGTTGTTTCAGGTCATATTGACAAAAGTTGCAAGGCTAAAGATCCGAAGCTTGAAAAATATCTAGACACGGTCCGAAGGATCGAAGCCTCCTTCGAAGGATTTTCTGTCAAGAATATCCCTCGAGGACAAAATGAGCATGCTGATTTGCTAGCCAAGTCTGCAGCACAGGGGCTGCCGTTACCTTCGGATGTGTTCTTCGAAACAATAAAGGCACCTTCAGTGGAGCTCCTTGAAAGAGCAGTCCTCAACATATCTCCTGTTTACAGCGAAGATTGGAGAACTGAAATCATCTCTTACCTTCAAGGTAAGTTCCTTTCAGATGACGAAGCTTATAATAAAAGGATAGAGGCAAGAGCTCGTCCGTATGTCATGATAGAAGGGGAGTTATACAAACATGGAGTTTGCGCTCCGCTGCTCAAGTGCTTATCTAGAACCGAAGGTATAGAGCTGATGAAAGAAATACATGCAGGCCTGTGTGGATCCCACATCGGATCTAGGCTGTTACTTGGAAAAGTTTTTCGCCAAGGGTTTTATTGGCCGAAGGCAGATTCGGATGCAGCGGAGTTAGTTCAAAAGTGCGAAGGTTGTCAGAAATGTGCAAGAGATCAAAAGCAACCTTCGTCTTTGACACAGCTGATACAACCCATCTGGCCATTGCAAAGGTGGGGCCTTGACTTGTTAGGTCCATTACCACCGGCTCAAGGGAATCTAAAATATGTTATAGTGGCTGTGGAGTATTTTTCTAAATGGATTGAGGCGAAGCCATTAGCCACAATAACTTCGGCCACTGTCCAAAAGTTTTTCTGGCAGAATATTGTCTGTCGCTTCGGGGTACCGAAGGCCATCACTGTAGATAATGGAACGCAGTTCGACTCCGAAGCTTTCAGAAATTTCTGTGATCAAATTGGAACGAAGATCCATTTTGCATCAGTCAGGCATCCGGAGTCGAATGGGCTCGTTGAAAGGGCCAACGTCATTATAATGACAGGAATAATGAAGTTAATCTTCAATCAACCCAGGGGAAAGTGGCCAGATCAGTTAACCAAAGTGGTGTGGAGCCACAATACAACAACATCAAGGTCTACAGGCTTTACTCCATTCAAGTTATTGTTCGGAGACGAAGCAATAACTCCGGAAGAAGCTAAAGCTGGATCAATAAGAGTTGTAGCTTCGGCAGAATCAGGTCCTGAAGATGCCTGTTTTGTGGAAAAAGATGCTTTAGAAGGGGTCAGGCTTCAAGCTGTGGAGAATATCAATAAATACCAAGCTGAAACAGTCAAATGGCGAGATAGAAAGGTCCGGCTAAAAAATATTGAGCCGGGACACTTGGTGCTTCGGAGAGTGGCCAACCCAGACACAGTGGGCAAGTTACAGTTGAAATGGGAAGGGCCTTTCTTAGTAGCATCTTCGTCAAGGCCTGGTTCGTACAGATTGAAGGACATGGACGGCAACGAAATTCCAAGATCTTGGAATGCGGATGAGCTTCGGCGATATTATGTATAGCTTGATGTAACTTTTTATGTTTTTTCTTTTCTTTTTCATGGCACCCTTTTCCTTTCTAAAGGGGGAGAAAGGTTTTTAATGGGGCCATCATATGTAATTTCCTCTTTAGTTTTATAAGAGCAAAATCCCCCAAAGAATGTAAATGTAAAAGCTGAGAACGCACCATCGAGTGCCGAAACTGAAAAAGCGAAGAAGCTCAAAAGACGTTCCTAAGGGAATGCAGAGCTTACAGCGAAAAGTCAACGCTGATTCCGCCGAAAGTAAAAGGCGAAGAAGCTCAAAAGACGTTCCTAAGGGAATGCAGAGCTTACAGCGAAAAGTCAACGCTGATTCCGCCGAAAGTAAAAGGCGAAGAAGCTCAAAAGACGTTCCTAAGGGAATGCAGAGCTTACAGCGAAAAGTCAACGCTGATTCCGCCGAAAGTAAAAGGCGAAGAAGCTCAAAAGACGTTCCTAAGGGAATACAGAGCTAATGTGTGATTGTTTCTAAGAAAATAATGGCTGAGGGTATGGCTTCGGATATGTGTTCGGACATTCATTCGCACGTCACAAGGCATCATAGCATTTGCATTCATAAACATTCATTCATGGCATAAGTGGTTGTTTCGGCAAAAAAAAAAGAAGAAGCGGTCTCTTATGCTTCGTTGTGTATAAAAAGAGAGGTTTCGGCAAAAGAGAAGACGCGGTCTTTTATGCTTCGTTGTGTACGAAAAGAAGGGAAGGTGTTTTTTCGCCTTCAGCTCAAAATACTAATTTCGTCCACATCAAAGCACCTCAATGGAAGGGTAAGGATATATTACAAGGTATGGACAGAATTCATCAAGAACAGTTCAGCTGTATTTACAACAGTTGTTACAAAAGTCTATCGAGTTTTTTCTACAGAGTACTCCTACTGATCTTCACCGAGCTTCAGCTTCGCCGGCATATTTTTTAAGTATCACCTTCAGCTTCGTCACCCTACATGAATCAAGGTATTGCGAGTAAAAATCAAGTGTGAAGGAGAAGGTAAGCACAAGGTATCATTTCTTACTGGTTCAAGATGACTTCGAGCTTCGTCTCCAGCCTTCTCTCGCCCGCCTTTTGTCCATATCATTTTTATAAATCTGTTTGAAATGCTTCGGGCGAGGTCAGGGATATCGTCTAAAATTGATGGAGACAGAGTGAAATTCGGCCTGTTGACGATTTTTCCATGATCACAGCCGGCCTTCAGGAACGCTGCAGCTGTGCCCCGAGAAGCTACCCAGGCACAGAAGTCACCGTGCCCGGCTATAACTTCGTCCAGCTCATCAATTTCAGCTTCAATATGTTCGAAGGCTCTTGGCAAATTTTCAGCTGCAGGGGTGAACTTTCCACTGCTGGCTCCAACTGAGTAAAAGATCTTCTTTAATTGTTGGATACAGTTGTTACTAAATTTCAAGCACTTGTCTTGAAGGCTTGTTAATGATTTCTTCAAGTCTGAGTTGGTTTGGACTTCGGCTTCAAGTTTCGAATTAAGCTCTAGCTTCTCTTGTTCAAATTGTTTTGATTGGCAGATAAGCTTCGAATTCAATTCTGATACTTTAGCTTCAGTCTCTGCCAGCAAGCCTTCGGTTGATTGGAGTTCGAAGTCTTTCTTTTCAATAATAGCTGATTGTTCTTTTATCTTGCTCTCTAAATTTTCAATTATAGCTTCGTGTTTTTTATCCTCTAAATCTTGCTGCATCTTCAAAGCTTTGCTTAGTAGCATGCTCTGCAAATAAACAACCTTCGTTAGGAATATTTCCATTATTAAAAAACAATAGAAGTCAGAGAGAAAGTTGTTTACCTTGAAATTGGAATAAAATAAGCTGCCGACGATATGTTGTCGTCGGTAGCGGCTGATATCTGTTTCTAGCTTCGGAAAACCGATACTCTTTGATAGAGTACCGATGACCTTAGCTCCAGTTTGGTCTCGGATGCAGCCTAATTTTTCATCGTCGACACCTCCGAAAAGAAGAGCTCCTCGCCTATATCCGCAAGATTTGGCATAGTCTTTAAGCTCTTCTATTTTGGCCTTCGACAGTTTTTGCCCAACTAAATTTTGAAATATGTAGGCTTCGTCTTCCGAAGTATCTTCGGCTATTTCTTTTCCCTTTCCAGGCACTGTGGCCGTGGTTTCTTCAGCAGCAGTGGCAGCTTCTTCTGCGGCCATGTCTAGTAAAATTTTGTCGATGTCTTCAATGGTAGTTTCTAAGTTCAAATCTTCGGCTGAAGCGGCTTCGGTAGCCGCGACCTCCGAAGGTGCGACTTCGGCATTTGTTGTGCCCTCAACAGCTGGTGTTTCCGAATTGACGCCCTCGGCGGCGTCTTGTCAATAACTTCGGTCACTGCAATAATCCTTTGCCTCTTTGTTTTGGTTATCTTCGTTTTTTCCGGCTCCTCCACCTTTCGAAAAAGCTTCGTCAGTTGGGGCCCTAATGGACTTAGCTTCGCGGGCAGAGGTTCAGTCATTACCTTTAAGATTTCCTCCACGTCGCTGGTAGAAGATGGTGCAGGAGTCCCCTCTTCATCGGATAATTTTCGCTTTGGAGTTGATATTTTTCTCTTCTTTGGAATTTTCTTCTCTTTTGGTGGTTCTCCCTCATCTTTGTTCAAAGTCTCGGCCACTCTTTTCCTTTTTTGGCCCTCAGCACCCTTGTTCAATCGTTTATAGTCAGGGTACTCGAAACCCAGGGCATCAAACACTCGGTTCAGCCTTCGCTTCGGACGGGTGCCGAAGGCCGCCGTCATCAGTTGATCTTCTTTTTTGGAATAATTCCCAAGAATTTCATTGCACATTACCTCAACTGTGTCCAGCCACTCTTTGCAAGGTTTTTTAAAGTATTTCTTGAATTTGAAATGGTAAGGAAGCCGGACAAGTTCCCCCTTCTTCTTCTCCCCCTCTAGCTTTGGCATTTCCCATTCTTTTAGAGTAGGGAAAACCCTGAACGCCAAGAATTCTTGAACCAGATCCCTGGTACCGATATGATCTGAAATAATTTCAAACTCACCCAGTGCAGCCCAGGTGGGACCTTCTAATGTCATGTGGCATCGCGGCCTTGTCTCTCCGAAGATTAATTCAAGTGGGCTTTGTACCAACTTCTCTTCATCTTCGTCAACCTTCACATAAAACCACTCAGACTTCCAGCCTGCTGGCCATTTGCTTCGGTAGCTGATAACAGGAAACTTTGTTGTCTTCCGGTAGGCAAAATTGTAGCAACCAAAGTTATCATGTAATCCATCTTTTCTGGCCTTCGTTTGGTAATGTAACTCATGAACTCGACAAAAACTGTCGGCAAACGGTTCCACAGCCTGGCTTCAGAGGGCCCAGATGTAAACATTAAGCCTAACAATAGCGTTAGGAGTCAATTGATGAAAATAAATACCAAACTTCTTCAATACATCTGCAATAATTCCATGAAGGGGGAATCTCAGCCCAGCCTTTAAAAAGCTCTTGAAAATGACTATCTCGTCCTTCTCTGGCTTCGGGGTAGTCTCTTCTCCCCCGAAGCGAAGTAGTTTCTTCTGATTTTCACTGAAATAACCTGATTTCACCATCTTGGAGAGATCAGCCTTCGAAATGGTCGATTTTCCGAAGTCTAAGTGGCTGGGTTTGCTGGGCATGGCAATGCGATAATCATCTTCGGGATCAGTTTCTTCAATGTTCTCTTCTCCTCCTTCGGCAGTTGTCGGGTCTGCTTCAGCAGCGGGGATTTCTTCCGCAGTTACCAGTCCGGATCGTTGCATCGCTTCGGATATGGGAACAGTCTCCGAACCTTCAGCTTCATCTCCTTCGCGCTCAACCCTGGCGGTAGATCGCACCCTGGCCATTTGATTCTGAGTTTGTGGAAATTGAATACTTTTTTCTCCCGAAGTTTTTTCCTTCTGCCGAAGCAGACTTCGAGATAGACCTTCGTTCGATCCTGAGAGTCAAGCTTCGGCTACAGTTAAAAATTTTGGCAGCAAAACAGTGCAAATAGCAATGAATGCTGTGGTAACTTCACACCTACTCGTCTGTTTATATAGTGCTGCAGGTAAGAAGGCGAAGCGCCAGGATTTTTACACCAGGCGGGCAGTCACTTGCACTCGCTGCGCGGTGGACCGCAAAGATCAAACAGTAACTCTGCAAGGTGGGCCTGGCACGCGCTCGGAAACTGGATCGTTTCTCGGCAACGAGCTCAGGGAAGGTGTTTTTTGGACCTTCGGCTTCCCGAAGCTGGAGAGGTTTTTTTCACGGATCAAGCTCGTTACGAAAAACGATCTAGCACCGTGAAAGGGGCTACTGTTGGGGCCATGCTTCGTTGCGCCGAAGGTCTTACACGAAGAAGCAGCTTCGGCTGAAGTTGTTCCCAGGAGATGGCCGAAGGTTCCTCTTCATGAAGCTTCGGCATTACAAACCGACATAGAGATAGAATGACCTTTTAATCCATAAAGGTCTGAGTCAATGTTGTAAACTTTTATGAGGGGCATAATTGTAATTCGTCACAGGCTGTGTCCTGTGTCTATAAATAGATGAACAGTACCCCCGTACTGTTCACGCTGACTTGTATTCACTCGCGCGTCACGCCTGGACTTTTTGCCTTCTGTCAAGCCGAAGGTAAAAATGTAATTCAATATTGTTCAAGTGCATTTATGACCATATGATTAAATGATATTAATGATGACATATGATTATTCATGTTGTTTCTCATATGCTTCTCCTTTCATTGAGATATACTGTAATATCGAAGGTACGTCCTTCATGACCTTCGTCTGAAGATCATTATATCCTAAAGGAGATAATGCTCTGAAGGACGAAGGGCATTAATCATTAACCCTTTTGTGTTGCCTTGTTCTTAATTCATAGCACTTGAGAACGAGTCCCCAACAGTCTCCGTCTGAGTCGATTAAGGGCCGTCTCGATGTAAGCCTGCTGACCGAGGACCCTTTAACTGGTCACATGCCTCGTCATGGGTAAGCTTTGCCTCGGGTGGACTAAGGCCAGAATAAGATAACACGAAATGGGCGTGGAGCGGTGGCGAGAGTAGCGTGTACCCTCCGTGGCAAGAGGCTGGACGGTGGTGTATCTGTGCTCTCGGTTTGCGTGAACCTGATCTGGTCTTAAGAAACTCGGTGGCGGGTTGACATATGCAAGGGTTAAGTGCTACATATGTCATGTGATCGGAGATCCTCAGCTGAGTATAATCGATTCGGATCGCCGTACCTCCGCGGTTATGGAGACTTGGCCACTGACTTACACGTAGCAATCCAGTGAAGTTGAAGGGTTGTTAAGAAAATTGGCTAGTGCAGGCAAAGTGATTGAACTAGGGTAGAAAGAACTCTAGCTGCAGGTAATTTTACTTAACCTGTCAATAAAATTGGATTTTAAGGATCCACTCGTAGTAAGCTTTTCCGCAAAACAGAGTCTTTGATTCTTGATAAGCCACTCCTTGAATCCCTCTAGCCAGCATACCCTTGAGAGTCTTTTCCTTAGTCGGGTAAGACTTGCTGAGTAATTCCATACTCAGGGTTTATCCCCTTGTTGTTTTTAGGTGAGGAAGCAGCAGAGTTCTGTTGCTTCTGTACCAAGGTGGTTCCTAATGAAGAAAAGCAAGAGTTAAGTGCGGGAGGAAAGGATCCTCCATTAAGACTTTTTGTGTGATAGCTGTCGGGAGGAGTTTTTACCTCCCTTGGTATGTGTAATAATAATACTCTGCACTCGTTATATAGTACTGGTCTGTAATAAACAACGTGATCTTACTTTTTAATAAATGTAAGTTTATGTAATCGCTTCCGCATATCTATATCTTCGATGTTCTGTAATGTCTACATGATGGGTGAAACGTTCCTGGTAAGGTAAGGAAAGATACCGAGCTTGTCAAGTAGCTTAGGGGCACCTATAGGATTGTCTGAGGTCCGTTGGACAAGGACAACTGTAGGTGGGCCTAATTACTTGGGAGGTTCCGTCATAGTGTGCTAGCCCAGCTGCACCCTTAGGCGACTTTTGCATGGACTGTCGCACGCGAAGGTGGCCATCGCTGCCCCTCGCGGTGACTTTTGTGTCGGTCGAATGTCGAAGACCGTTTAATCGGTCTTTTTCGACGTAGTTTTTGCGGGGGATTTTTCGCGTGTATATTACATGGCTCCGCCTCGTTAAAAACCTCACCCCCCGGGAGGAAAAGAGTGCGGGCTGGCTGAAAAACTGTTCTGCGGATTACAAGGGCTAAGTGGCCCTGAGGAGTTAAACAAAAAATTTGCGAAGATTATCAATGTTCCAAGAATGTTCTAGGTCTTCGCCGGATGGAGTTGTGAGTCTGTACGCACTGGGGGACGCCTTCGTCTTGACGATGAAAGGGCCCTCCCACTTCGGCTCCAACTTGCCCTAGGACTATGTCCGAGCTATCCGGACGAGTACGAGGTCTCCTTCGTTGAACTCCCTCGGGATGACCGTGTGGTCGCGCCATGCTTTTGTCTGGGCTTGCTATTTGTCCAGAGCCTATAGGGCAAAGACGCGGTCGCCGTCGATGAGGTCCTTTGAAGTCGGCTCGTCTACATCGGGGACGGCTGACGCGACTGTCCGAGGCGACCCATGTTTTATTTCTTGCGGAGTCATAGCCTCCGATCCGTATAGAAGGCGGAAAGGGGTGAACCCAGTCGCCCTGCACTCAGTTGTGTTCAGCGCCCAGACCACTTCGAGTAACAGGTCGGGCCACTTGCCTTTTTTGTCGTCGAAGAGCATTTTCTTGACGGCTGTGAAAATTTTGCCGTTGGCGCGCTCCACGACTCCGTTGGATTGGGGGTGGTACACGGAGGCGAAGGCAAGCTTGGTGCCGATGGAGAAGCATAAATCTTTGAAGTCTTGGTTGTCGAACTGCTTGCCGTTGTCGACCGTGAGTTCAGACGGGACTCCAAAGCGGCAAACAATATTTTGCCAGAAGAATTTCTGGGCTGTCTTCGATGTGATAGTGGATACTGCCCTCGCTTCAATCCATTTGGTGAAGTATTCAACGGCGACGAAGGTGAACTTGAGGTTCCCCTGAGCCGTGGGCAGGGGCCCGACAATGTCCAGGCCCCAGCGCTGAAGAGGCCACGTGTGGGCGATTAGCTTCGTGAACTACGAAGGGCGTCCTGAGCGTGGGGAAAATTTCTGATAGGCTTCGCAGGACCTCACGACCTAATTTGCGGCGCAAATCATGGCGGGCCAGTAGAAACCTTGGAGAATCACCTTTGCCGCTAGGGCCCTAGGCCCTGCGTGGGAGCCGCAAGTCCCGCTGTGGACTTCGCGCAGAATTTGGACGCCTTCGGTCTCGGTGACGCACTTAAGCATCGGCTGACTGACCCCCTTCTTGTAAAGTTGGCCCTCGATCAATGCGAAGTCCCGGCTTCGGTGTTTGAGGCGCTTGGCCTCATTGTTGTCGGTTGGATGATAGTACCCCTGTTGGTACAGGGTTATTGGTGCCCGCTAGTCTTCGGTCATGATGAGGTTGACTATGCGGTGGCCCTCGCTGTCATTGGTTATTTGGAGCCCTTCAGGGCTGCGGACGGCTGGCGTGCCGATGACGTGGTAGAACACGTCGGAGGGTAGGGCCTCGCCCCTGGCGGCTGCCTTGGCTAGTGCATCGGCCTCCTCATTCTTGGCTCGGTCCACGTGCTGCAACGTGAAACCCTTGAATTGTCTTTCGAGGCTGCGGATGGTCGCGAGGTACTGCATGAGTGCGGGGTCCTTCGCTGCATAATCTTTCTCGACCTGGCCGGCGACTACCTTGGAATCTGTTCTGATGATGCAGGTGGTGACACCGAGTGCCCTTAGCTTGTGAAGGCCGAGGATGACAGCCTCGTATTCTGCTATGTTGTTGGTGCACCTATCAGACTCCAAAACAAAGCTAAGGCGCGTTGCGTATTTGTGCTTAATCCCGGTGGGCGAAGTAATGACTGCAGCGGCGCCTGCCCCCGCATGGCACCATGCGCCGTCACAATGGATTGTCCACACTTTTTCTGCGGACGGCTCCGGTTGCGTTATTGGTCCAGTCCAGTCTACGACGAAGTCTGCCAGGACTTGCGACTTGATGGCTGTCCTGGGTTCGAATGTGATATGATAGCCGGAGAGTTCAGCTGCCCACTTGGCAATCCGTACTGACGCCTCTGGGTTTCTAAACAGCTCATCGAGTCCTCTGTCTAAGGTAATCTGGACCTTGAATGCCTCGAAATAATGGCGCAATTTGCGCGAGGCCATCACGACTGCATAAGCGATCTTTTCCAGCTCTGTCATGTTGCATTTTGATGTTGTGAGCACTTCAGAGACGTAATAAACTGGACGCTGCTTGGTTGTGCCCTCTCTAGTCTGCTCTTGAACCAGTGCTGCGCTGACCGCATGTGGCGAAGCCGCGACATAGAGCAATAGGGGTAGCGAAGGGTCGGGGCTTGTAAGGATCGCCAGTTCCGACAAGTACTGTTTTAGTGAAGCGAAGGCCGCCGCCTGCTCTGGCCCCCATGCGAAGTCTTTTGCGCCGCGGAGTGTTTTGAGGAACGGGAGACTCTGCTCCGCGGACTTGGAGATAAATCTATTGAGGACGGCCAACCTGCCCGTCAGTCGTTGCACTTCTCTGGCTGACTGCGGGGGCGTCATATTGATGATTGCCTGGATTTTGGTTGGATTGGCCTCAATTCCGCGGTGTGATACCAGGTAGCCCAAGATTTTTCCCTGGCGGACTCCGAAAACGCACTTCTCAGGGTTGAGGCGAAGTCATGCGGCTCGCATGCTTGTGAATGTTTCGGCGAGGTCGGCCAGGTGGTCTTCCTTGCTTCTGCTGGCAACGACGATGTCGTCCACATATGTGAATATATTTCTGCCGATCTGGCTCTCGAGCACCGTTTTGGTGAGTCGAGAGAAAGTGGACCCGGCATTCTTGAGTCCCTCGGCATTCTGATGAAACAATACGTGTCGAAGGGTGTTATGAAGCTAGTGCTTGCCTTGTCCTCCTCCTTCATATATATTTGGTGGTAGCCGGAGAAGCAGTCGAGGAGTGACATGACTTCGCACCCGGCTGCGCTATCAACGATTTTGTCGATTCGGAGCAGCGGGAAATTGTCCTTGGGGCAGGCCTTGTTAAGACTGGTGAAGTCTATGTACATCCGCCATTTGCCGCTCTTTTTCTGCACCATCACCACATTGGCGAGCCATGTGGGGTAGGCGATCGGCTCGATGAACTTGGCTTCGAGCAGGCGATGCACCTCGGCCTTGGCGGCTTCTGTCTTTTTGTCAGACATCTTGCGCAGCCGTTGTTTCTTCGGCCTCACCGAAGGGTCAATTCCTAAGCCGTGCTCGATGATGGAGCGACTGACTCCGACCAGGTCGAGGGTGGATCAGGCGAAGACGTCTTTATTCTTGGATAGACAGCAGAGGAGCCGCTCTTCGTCGTGCGAAGTGAGGTCTTCGCTGATGGTAACCATCTGCTGGGGCGTTGCCTGGTCGAGGGGGACAGTCTTGGTCCCATCGTTGCTCTGCAGTTGTGCCTTTTCATGCCCCTTGGCGGTTGGATTGGCAGGCTCGAGGACTTCACGTTGGGCCGTGAGGCAGTGTACGTTTCTTTGTCCGAGGACGAAGTCTCTTTCTATGTTACGCGCAACCTGCTGGTTGCCGTAAACTGTGATGGCGCCTCTGGGACCTGGGATCTTCATGCACAGGTAAAGTCCGTGGATAGCTGCCTCAAACTTATTGATGGAGCCCCGGCCCATTATGGCGTTGTACGGGTACACCATGTCGACGATGTCGAATGTGATCTGCTCACTTCGGGCATTGGGTGCTACACCGAAGGAGAGGGGCAACTCTATTTTGCCGACGGGAAAGGTGCCCTTGCCGCCGAAGCGTACAGGGGGTTGTCCGAGGGCTTGAGCAGGCTGTGGCTTATGCCCATGCGATCGAAGGCGTAGAGGAAGATGATGTCCGCCTGGCTGCCATTGTCGACTAAGACTTTGTGCAAGTCCCAGCCTGCCACGCTACAGTTGATGACCATGGCGTCGATGTGGGGGGCGCTGCGCAGATCGATGTCTCGGGCGTCGAAGGTCAATGGCACATGGGACCACTTTGTCTGCACGACTGGGCCGGTGACGGCGACGTGGTTGATGCTGTGGTAGTGGTCCCTTTTTTGCCGCTTTGTGTCGAAGTCGGCGCTGGACCCCCCTGTAATCATATGGATGACTCCGCGATACGGTTGATCGGCGAAGTCCTCTTGCTTTGGTGCTTGGGGGTGGTTGGGGTGGTGGATGTTTTGCTGTTGATGGTGTGGGGGTGGAGGTGGGGGAGGTACGATTTGTACCTCCTGGTGGTGTTGGTATGTGTGGTGCGGTGGAGGCGGAGTGGGGCCGTGGTTGTATGGTTGAGGGGGTTGCTGGTATGCGTGCGCGACAATTCTAGGGTTGTCGGCTAGTTGTGCTCGTGCCATTCTGTCTCTGGTGGCCTTCGTCTCTGGGCAGTCCTTTGTGGGATGCGCACAGTCTTCGCCGTGGAACAGGCAGTAAAATCTTCGTGGCTGCTGCGCACGCCCCCATCCTCGACCGCGAGTTCCATTTCCTCGGCCCTGGGGGGGATACTCCTGGCGGCGAGGGGCCTCACCAGCGGGGGGCTGGTTGGCGATGTTGTGCACCTGCTGCTGATTGCGTCCGTCCTAGCCGGAGTCTGTCTGCGAGGGCCTCATCCAAGTGCGGCTGGACTGCGGAGGGTCTTTGGGCTTCCTCTGAGACTCGACTTTGTGCTGGTGGAGCTCTTCTGATCTAGCATATTTCTCGAACAGCTGATACAGCTCCTGGAGGTTCCTGGGCGGGTCCCTGATGCAGTGGCTGTAGAGGACGCCGGCCCGAAGGCCACTGATGGCGTAGTGGATGGCGATCTGGTCATCGACCGAAGGCAGTTGTGACTTGAGGGTCAGGAACTTGCGGTAATATTCCCGCAGAGTCTCTCATTCCAGCTACTTGCAGAGTGAGAGTTCAGCCAAGGCGTCGGTGTCTGGGCGGTACCCTTGGAAGTTGAGCAAGAATTTGTCTCGGAGACTTCTCCAGGAGTCGATGGACAATCGGGGCAACCTGGTGTACCAGGTGAGGGCTGGGCCTTTGAGGGCAATGATGAATGACTTGGCCATCGTGGCGTCGTCCCCTTCGAATGATGCAACGGCGACTTGATAGCTCATGATGTACTGCGCTGGATCAGTGCTGCCGTTGTACTTGGGATAGGTCCCTGCCCTGAAGTTGGCGGGCCACGGTGTCACTTGCAGGTGAGGTGCCAGGGGACTTCGCTCGTCAAGGTAGTTGACGCCTTGGAAAGCTGTGGCGCGAGGGATGGTGTGTCCGTGCTGAGGGATGAACGGGTATTCGATTTGTGCACGCTGTTGGTGGGGTGGGTCGTGATGCGGGTCGAGTTGGCCTTCGCTCTGCATGAGCGCGATCTCTTGCTCGAGCTCCTGTGCCTTCTGTTCTTCGTCGCGTATCATCTGTCGCACCTTGGCTTGTGCAGACACACGTTGGCGCTTGGCCTCGAGGATCTCTTTTTGCTTTTGGAGGTTGCGGTTCTTGATACGCAGGGCGCGCAGCTGTAGCTGCTCTTCGGCCGAGACGCCGATGACTTCGCCGTCCTCGGTGGCGTCCGCGCCCTCTGGTGGGGCGAAGCCTAGGGGAGGCTGCTGTGGTCCTCCGGAGCTATAGGTGCGGAGGCTGCCTTCGGTGGTGGGTTGTTCATTGCGCTGCTTCTTGCTGTTTGCATCGTCTTCGCATGGCTCTTGGATAGTGTTGTCGACGAGGACCTTGCCCTTTTTCTCGGCCAGCAGTGCCGCCTTCGTGGCTTCGTCAGCCTTCGACAAGGTTCTCTTGGGTGCCATCACGGGTGGTGTTTTCGTAGCACGAACGGTGGGCGCTAAATGTTGGCACTTGCTCTCCTGAGCGAGTTGATCCAACAGGGGAGTAAAAGTGGTGTCCACGGGGCTACAACACGAGATGGCAATAGCTCTGTTAACCTAGCCTCTCAAGGGCACTATGCGGGGGTATTTATAGGTATCTGAGTGCCCAGCGTCCAGTTTTAAGGACGCATGTGCCCTCAGGCACCTAGGTTATCCCCGGAATATTCCCATAAAGCAGGGTTACATACCGTAATTACAGGGAGACCTTTACAAATTAGGCCCGTAATGCGCAGCGGACAACGAGGGCCTGTTACAATGGGCCGGATCATACGTGGGCCTCCATGTTGAGCGAGGTCGCAAGATGAGATGACCTCGTCACAAGCCTTCGTCCGGCGACGTGTGGGACGAAGGGTAGGTTTGCCCGTCGTCTTGCCTTCGTTGGTGCAGCGAGGTCGGCGAAGGCATCGAGTGAAGGGTGGCGTCTTCGCCTTCGCCCCAACAATATAGATCACAAAACCTTGAGCTCTTCTCTATTTTCTCTATTTACATTTTTGATTTACAAATGTCAATTTCAAATCCAAGATAAAGTTTTAAGAGTTCGGATTTTTTAAATTCATATTCAAAATCAGTTATGTAGCATTACATATATATTTGTTTTATTATTATTATTATTTTCTTCTTATACAAATTTTGGGCCTTACAAATCCTACCCCCCTTAACAGAAATCTCGTCCTCGAGATTTGTAAGGAAAGGGTGTATACTCATATTGTCTCAACACATATGCACAAACAAAAATCTCAGCATGATGCATAACTTATTAGCAACACATGGGGTCAACTAGACCTTATTATTCCTCCTAAAATAGTATCATACCATTTACTAACTAAAGTAACATTTAGATCTTACAAATAGTAGTAATTTATATATATGTTTATGTAGCTAGGTGGAGTTGGTGATGGTGGTGGAGGTAGTGGTTGTTGTTGTCGTTGTCTCTCCAACCGTGATTGCCTTATTTCTTGACGTATCTCCAGATGGACCTGACGTATTTCCTCGCGTTCTTGTCTTATCTGATTTTGCATTTCGGTCACCATGTCTGTCAATTGTTGTATTACCAGCCTTTGGGCGGCAACCACTTGATCGATTTCAACAGGTGGAGAATTTGGAGGATTCATTTCTGTTTGTTGTTGCCTGATAATCTTTCCTCCTGGTATTGACCATCGAAGTTAGAAACATATGGTAAAAATAGTTTGCAAGGCAGAATGAATAGGCTAACAATTGATTATGAACTGAAGATTCTTTGGCAGGGTTTAATCTGTTGTTTTATATTCAACTTGGGGTAACTAGTTGTATAAGGTGAATATCCAAGTTTAAAATAGAATTTGTCAAGATGAGTTAAACTATATGGCGTAGGTCAAAAACTTGTTTGACATTTGGTGGGGACAGATAGATTATACCATTCATCATGCCTCTATGGGTTGGGTTAACTCTTTTGCTCATGGTTGAGTTGATCTTATATGCTAAATTATCACTTGGCTAGAAGGGTCTAATCTCTTCTACCAATATCACTGATCTGTTTAAATAGACCACATTAGATTAGATCATCTTAGATTCTATAATCCTATTTAAGAATACCATGTAGTTGAGCATATCCAGCAGACCTTACCTTTATGAAATTCTAGTATTTTTTTTATACACCCAAAAATCTTTTTTTTTGCCATTAGCAGGTGTGGTATAGAAACAAGGATACTTGGGGTAGGGTAGGTTAAACAGAGTTTTGCTTTCTTGGATAAATGGGTTGGTCACCTATAACATAGGTTAGGTCGTGGATTCCCGGACGAGTTATCTTAAGACACCAGTTTAGGTTTAGAATCCATTTGTATCAAGATGGTTTAGTTAATACTTGAGGTAGATCAGAATTTTCCGTTTAAATTAAAATAGAGAAGTTATGCAACCATCGGATAGTTACGGTAGTTGCATAAGGCCAAGTTGGTCGGTTATTCTTAATTTAGTGCCGATTGAATCACGTTAGAACAGGTGGATAGGGTCTAATCCATGTTACAAGTATTAACTAACCTGTTTGAGTGGGTCACATTGGGTTAGTTTAGATTAGATGGAAACTAGATTAGTTTAGCATAACTAGATTTGACTAAAAAAGACCTAATTAATTTTGGAACAGTTTAGGTTGAATGGGGTCTAGGCATGACCAGATTAATCTAGATAAGATCTACTTAGTTTATTTTAGAATAGATTATGTCGGTCACACCATTATGAGATAACCAAAGTGGTGGAGATAAGTATGCTTATTAGAACAAGATGAATCTCTAAGATCATGGTAGAATCTTTTGAGATTAGTTAGATCTATTAGGATAAGATGAGAATCTGAAAGCTCTCTTGTGAGTTTTGGTGTTTGGATGACAACTCAATTAAAGGACTAACAAGTGTACTAAGTGTTGAACAGGTGCTTAAGGTAAAGTCTACAAGGTTCAACACAAGTGAACAAATGTGATGGTCCAAGAACTGGATTATGGATACATAATGGACATCACAAGTAAGATGGACATTGCATAAAGTGAGACTCGGGTGCGTAGCTCGGAGACAACTGATCAAGCCAAGGACGGAGGTAAGAAGAGCTTCGAGGTACCAAGTGCACGGGAGAAGGTCAAGGAGGCTGAGGAACCCAAAGCCAAGGGTGAAGAAGGAGGCTTGCAAAGTCAAGGGTGATCGAGTTGAGAACAGCTATGGCACATCAAGGATCACTACATAAGGACATGACTTACAGCCAATGAGGTAACAGCTGCAGTTATGTGGTGTAAGTCATAAGGCTCAAGATCAAGCTCTAAGGAGGAGATCAAGGTCACTAGAAGGTGAACAAGTGTCAAAACCAGAACTGGAAGCAGCCCAAAAGAGCTAAGTTCACCTTGATCTTTAGTTTGGGTTGTTCCTATGTTTGGAGATGTTCTGTGTGACCTTTACAGGATGTTGGAGCCAAGTAATGTCAATCTAGATCAAGTCAAGCTAACTTGATGATTTATGAGTCCAACATCAAAGCTCAAGCATGTGAAATGCTATAGATTTAATGATTAAGAGAAGGTATGTTTCTATACGAAGTACATTGGTTTTGTGGACTAATATACTTGTCTAAGTGTTAGAAACAGAAATAAGAAGAAAAGAAGAGAGGTGCAAGGCAGCTCAGTCTGGTGCACCGGACAGTGTCCGGTGGTGCACCGGACAGTGTCCGGTGCGCCAGGCTGAACTCTGGCGAACTGGCCACTCTCGGGAATTCACCGGCGACGTACGACTATAATTCACCGGACTGTCCGGTGTGCACCGGACTGTCCGGTGAGCCAACGGTCGGCCGGGCCAACGGTCGGCCGCGCGATCTGCGCGGGACACGTGGCCGAGCCAACGGCTAGATGGAGGCACCGGACTGTCCGGTGTGCACCGAACATGTCCGGTGCGCCAACGGCTCCAAGACTGCCAACGGTCGGCTTCGCCATAAAAGGAAAGAAATCGGGCACCGGACAGTGTCCGGTGTGCACCGGACTGTCCGGTGCGCCACCCGACAGAAAGAAAGTATTGCCTTCCAAATGGGATTCCAACGGCTCCTAGGCCCCTTGTGCCTATAAAAGGGACCCCTAGGCGCCTCCAGCAATGTACAAGCGCAGGCAACAAGTGTAGACTTCACTCGAATCAATTCTCACTCTCCCTCTTGTGTGTAACTCTATAGTTTGTGTAGAAGGCACAGCTATAAGCCTTAAGAGAGAGGAGAAGTGCTGCTTAGAGCTAGAGCAAGGTCTTGAGCGTATCGTTACTCTGCCGGGGTGCTGCCAAGAAGTTTGTAAGCAGCCGCGGTTCTGTTGTAACCCCACTCAATAGTGAAAGGCTCTATCTGTCATACTGACAGATCTGAGAAAACGGAGGAAGGAGTTGAAATAGACTCCAAGCCCAGGTGTGGCTAACTCCAACGAGGACTAGGCAAGCATTTCAGGCTTGGCCGAACCTCGGGATAAATCCTTGCGTCTGTGTGCTCTGTTCTGTATTGTACTCTGACTCTCTGTCTTACTCGCTTATATATCTGCACTTCACTACTTACTTGTGGTACTAGCTTTCCTTGAAGTGCAGGATATTCGTAAGACAGGAACTTCAATTCCACTGCAACCTACTCGAAGGGTTCTTCACTCCACTGCGATCCTGTCTTCGAGTAGAGTAAGATTTAAGTTTTAAAGTGATAATTTTTATTCGCCTATTCACCCCCCCCCCCTCTAGGCGACATCTAGATCCTGTTCCCGGGCCAAAGGGAACTTTCAATTGGTATCAGAGCTAGGCCTCTCTAGTGTGGGCTTAGCCGTCCGGAGATAACGATGTCGTCACAAGAGGTAACTGTAGAAATTCTTTTAGGCGATGGCTCTAATTACAAATCTTGGTCTGTCTCTATTTATAATGCTTTCATGAGTGTTGATTCTGATTTGAGACAGATCTTTAGTAGAAGTATTTTTCCATCTGATATTAGTAAAAATCCCTCTAATGATGAACTAAGATGTTTATCTCTCAATCACCATGCTTGCAACATCTTAGTTGAGTCTCTTTCTAGAAGTGCCTATTTTGCCATCATGAGTAGTGATAATGATTTGTTTGTTGATGCTCATGATTTATGGAATAGAATTAAAGTAAAATATTTTGTGGCAAATTGTACTACTTCTACTCCCTATATTGCTTGTGATACTAACCATTCAAAGGGAGAAGAACAAGAACGATGGCACCCAAACGATGAATCCACCTCACCGACAGGTTTGTCTTCCACTAGTTATAAATGTCTTATTGCTAACAATGATAGTGGAGACGAAAGCGATGATGAGGAGGAATATGAGGATGATAGCGAGGATGAGTCTTCATCACCACTAGGTACATTTTCCTGTATTGCTTCCACTAATAATAATGACAGGGAAAATGAGACCGGTGATGTGGAAGAAGAGGAGATTCGCCGGTTCTACACCCATCTCAACAAAGAAGACAAAGTGCTCTTGGTTAAGTTGTTGAGGAGGAACAAGGAACAAGGCGAGACGCTTCTCAGGCTAGAGGAGACTCTCATCAAAACCAACGACAGCCTGGAGAAGATGACCAAAGAACATGAGGAGCTAAAGTGCTCTCATGATAATTTGGTCCAACGGTATGAATCTATTTTATTTGAGCAAAGAAATAATCATGATGTATTATCTGATGTTGCTCAACTTAAAACTGAGAATTCTATGCTTAAGAGTCAAGTAGAAATGATAAATTTAGAAAAACTTGCTCTAAGTGAAAAATATGATATGCTATCTTATTCTCATAATGAATTAGTTGATGACCATATCATGCTTAATGTTGCTCATGAGGTTGTAATTTCAAACTTAAATTCATGTGAACCTCATTCTCGCACGTGTGCGCATTTGAATTGTATATCATCATGTGCTAACCCCTGTTGCTCAAAAGAAAGCCAATCATTGATTGAGCAACAAGTTTTAGGGTCACAAAAGAAATTCTGTGGGAATAAGAAGCAACGACAACTGAGGAGAAGACGCTTAGCTCAACTCTCTCAAGATATCCACGGGCGCGGGGTGAAGAAGCTTGAGAAAGGAAAAACTGCAGCAAGTGTTAAGCTCAATAAGAAGAATGTTCCCAAAGCTATAAATGAAGAAATCAACATGAACGAGGAAAAAGGTAAAAATTCAATTAGTCATGTTGTTTGTACTAATCATATCTCCATGTCCTTCAAGCACAAAAAGGGAAGAGGAAAAAGGAGGTGTTTCAAATGCAAGGAGAAAGGCCACCTCATCGCATCCTGTCCGTACAAAGACAAGGATGAAGGGACAAGAAGTTGCTTTGGATGCAACAATAAGGACCACATTATCACTTCATGTCCGGTCATGAAGAATCAAGGATGTGCATCCTCCAAGATGACCCTCACCAAGGAAAATGACAAACAGCAAGCATCATGTCAGGTTGAGCGATGCTTCTGCTACAAGTGTGGTGAGCAGGGTCATATATCAAAGGTATGTTATAAAGGTAAGATTCCTAAAGAAGTGAATGTGTGTCAATCTCATTCACTTAGGAGACCCAAATCATACACTTGTGCTAGATCTATAATGAGATCACCTAGAACTAGCACAAAGGCCATTTGGGTACCAAAGGCACATTTAGATGATCATTATGGACCCATCCCGAGATGGGTACCAAACTGTGCTAACTAGACCATGCAGGTGCCTTGAGATGGACTGGAGACCATGGGAGAGATTAAGACGGTTATCTAAAACTCTATGCTTAAGCTGTTAATTGTTTTGGTGTTTATTGACCCAAGGTTGAATTATTGTGAAACACTAATCCCATGTTCATCTCAAGTGAAATAAGGTGTATAGGTCCTGAATCATTATTGGTGAATCAAGTAAAGGACCTTGATGAGAATCTACAACATGCTCTCCAAAGGACGGTACCCCGTGTATTTTAAGTACATAATTACAATTTAGTATTGCTCTTAAGTTGGCTTGTTGTGCTACCTATCTGAAAGTTCCCTTTGGCCCGGGAACAGGATCTAGATGTCGCCTAGAGGGGGGGGTGAATAGGCGAATAAAAAATTTCACTTTAAAACTTAAATCTTACTCTACTCGAAGACAGGATCGCAGTGGAGTGAAGAATCCTTCGAGTAGGTTGCAGTGGAATTGAAGTTCCTGTCTTACGAATATCCTGCACTTCAAGGAAAGCTAGTACCACAAGTAAGTAGTGAAGTGCAGATATATAAGCGAGTAAGACAGAGAGTCAGAGTACAATACAGAACAGAGCACACAGACGCAAGGATTTATCCCGAGGTTCGGCCAAGCCTGAAATGCTTGCCTAGTCCTCGTTGGAGTTAGCCACACCTGGGCTTGGAGTCTATTTCAACTCCTTCCTCCGTTTGCTCAGATCTGTCAGTATGACAGATAGAGCCTTTCACTATTGAGTGGGGTTACAACAGAACCGCGGCTGCTTACAAACTTCTTGGCAGCACCCCGGCAGAGTAACGATACGCTCAAGACCTTGCTCTAGCTCTAAGCAGCACTTCTCCTCTCTCTTAAGGCTTATAGCTGTGCCTTCTACACAAACTATAGAGTTACACACAAGAGGGAGAGTGAGAATTGATTCGAGTGAAGTCTACACTTGTTGGCTGCACCTCTCTTTTTCTTGGAGGCGCCTAGGAGTCCCTTTTATAGACCCAAGGGGCCTAGGAGCCGTTGGACTTCATTTGGAAGGCAATATCAGCTTTCTGACGGGTGGTGCACCGGACAGTCCGGTGCACACCGGACACTGTCCGGTGCCCGATTTCTTTCCTAAAATGGCGCTGCCGACCGTTGCAGATCTGGGAGCCGTTGGCGCACCGGACATGTCCGGTGCACACCGGACAGTCCGGTGCCCCCTTCCGACCGTTGGCTCGGCCACGTGTCGCGCGCAGATTCCGCAGCCGACCGTTGGGCCGGTCGACCGTTGGCTCACCGGACAGTCCGGTGCACACCGGACAGTCCGGTGAATTTTAGCCGTACGTCGCCGGTGAATTCCCGAGAGCAGCCACTTCGCGCCGAGCCAGCCTGGCGCACCGGACATGTCCGGTGCACACCGGACAGTCCGGTGCACCTAGACTGGGCAGTCTTCGGCTGCTCGAGCCATTTCTTCTCCAACTTGATTTTTTCTGTTTCCAACACTTAGACAAGTATATTAGTACACTAAAACCAATGTACTAAGTCTAGAAACATACCTTCTCTTAATTATTACATCCATAGTATTTCTCACGCTTGAGCTTTGATGTTGGACTCATAAATCATCAAGTCGGCTTGACTTGATCTAGATTGACATTTCTTAGCTCCAACATCCTGCAAAGGTCACATAGAACATCTCCAAACATAGGAACAACCCAAACTACGGATTAAGGTGAACTTAGCTCTTTTGGGCTGCTTCCAGTTCTGGTTTTGACACTTGTTCTCCTTCTAGTGACCTTGATCTCTTTCTTAAAGCTTGGTCTTGAGCCTTATGACTTACACCACATAACTGTAGCTGTTACCTCATTGGTTGTAAGTCACGTCCTTATGTAGTGATCCTTGATGTGCTATAGCTCTTCTCAACTCGATCACCCTTGACTTTGCAAGCCTTCTTCTTCACCCTTGGCTTTGGGTTCCTCAGCCTCCTTGACCTTCTCCCGTGCACTTGGTACCTCGAAGCTTCTCTTGCCTCCGTCCTTGGCTTGATCAGTTGTCTCCGAGCTTCGCACCCGAGTCTCACTTTATGCAATGTCCATCTTACTTGTGATGTCCATTATGTATCCATAATCCAGTTCTTGGACCATCACATTTGTTCTCTTGTGTTGAACCCTGTTAGCTTTACCTTAGGCACCTGTTCAACACTTAGTACACTTGTTAGTCCTTTAATTGAGTTGTCATCCAAACACCAAAACTCACAAGAGAGCTTTCAATCTCCCCCTTTTTGGTGATTGATGGCAACACAATTAAAGCTTACATGAGAATAAGATTTGAAGCACAAATTTTGAATTCTAAGTTTATAGAATGCTCCCCCTAAATATGTGCTTACTTCAAAAACATAATTTTGGCCTCAGACGCCAATTTGCACATACTTAGGCAATTCGAAACATTTCTATATCTTAGCAATTTTGGAATGCATTGTATCTAGAATCAAACCATGATGCTATAACACACAAATGCACATAATCAGAGTTAAACACTATTCAAATTAGTGGATATATCACAGGAATATCAACCTACCACTATTCACCCTTAAGATACCAATTCAAACTAAGACACTAAATTTAAGACAATCTTAAAGCACCATGACAATCTTAAAGCACCATTAACCACATGACTATCTATTACACTATAGAGGCCAAATAATTCATAGCAACGGAAGCATTAGTCCATATGATGCAACACATATAATACTGCAGGAAGCATATGAATAACACACTAGCAAAGCTTAAACTAACACACCCCTTAGGATAAGCTTTCCTCTTAGGTTGAGATTAAGCTTTCCTCTCAGGTTGAGATAAGCTTTAATGCACAAATTCTCCCCCTTTGACATCAAACACCAAAAACCATACTCGAGCAAGAACATAGGATGATGTCAAGGGACAGCAGGGTGTCAAGGGGAAAAACGACTATCTAAAACTCCCCCTTACTTATTGAACATATGCACTATCAACATTTAGGTAAGATACATATATGCAAAAAGATTTACTCCCTTTGTACCTTTACCATGTTGTAGTGTACTTCCCATCTTGAAAGTAGTTAATCTCTCGAGAGCTTCTCCACACTTGTGCCTGATTCTTTATCCTAACTTTTCCTTGTTGCTAAGACACCAAACTTAGAACAAGTTATAGTATTGGGCACAAGAAGAAACTTCTATTCTAATGATTATCAAGAGATGTCAAATGAAGCAAACTATCACAGCTACCAATTGAAAGATACCAATTGCAAGTTCATTTATTATCATGGCTCCATGATATTTAAGAAAAAACATCCATTATCACCAGATATTATAGAGCATGAGCAATCTAAAGATATACAATTACTCATGACTTAAGATACCAATTACTTGACTTACAGAGGTACCCAAGTCCTGATTGCTCCATTTCATGCTCATCTTCTCTTTTCCACCTTGAGACTGTACAAGATTGCTCAAGAAACATTTAGTCTCAAAAGACACAAGTTATGTGTGCTCCCCCTCAAGTTGTGCATCAAGTATTTGAATGACTTGCACTTTGCACATTCTAGCTTCCTCAGAACTAGAGGGATCACAACATACCTTGGTCAAGGCATACTCTATCACTGTCATCACACAAGGATGCCAATTTGAATATCAATTGTAAAACCACTTAACACAAATTTAAGGCTAAATGAAGGGTTGACTAAATTCAACAATGCATGCCTTAGGAGCACCTAAGCCATTTGAATACTAACAGAAAGTCTAACATTTCCGCAATTTGGACATGCTTCATACTCAACTATCATTGCATATACCAATTGAAGATCAACACAATCATGTGCATACAGCGTAATGTCTAAGCATGCCATAATTAAGAAGGTTTCTTAGGTGCACAAAAGAAACATCATTTTAAGGCATAAGTCTCCTAAGCCACGATGCTACCAATGAAATGCAAGAACACAGCTATGATCACTATCAATGGAACTTCAAGATATTCAATAAAATTGCACAGTTCCACTTTCCATACCTTTGCCTTCATGAGAGCACTTGTTATCACCAATTCAGGACTCCTTTTTCTCATGCACCACATAGCTCAAAGGGCACAACATGGATTTGAAATTCACACAGTACAAAACTAGGGTAATCATGTGAACATGGACTAAACAATATGTCAATATTTGCACATAGCATGACTTACACAAAGTTACAGGTTTATCCATATACACAAGAGAGTTAATCGTTGTGGATATAACAAATGAAAGAGCTATCAATGAATGATTCAAAAGATATATCCTATATAGCACCAGTCATGATTAAGCGAGCATCATTGTGATTCATTTAACACAGGCAATCATAAAGCGTAACTACTCCAAAGACAGGTAGCACAACAAGCCAACTTAAGAGCAATACTAAATTGCAATTATGTACTTAAAACACACGGGTACCATCCTTTGGAGAGCAAGGTGTAAATTCTCATCAAAGTCCTTTACTTGATACACCAATAATGATTTAGGACCTATACACCTTATTTCACTTGAGATGAACATGGGATTAGTGTTTCACAATAATTCAACCTTGGGTCAATAAACACCAAAACAATTAATAGCTTAAGCATAGAGTTTTAGATAACCGTCTTAAGCTCTCCCATGGTCTCCAGTCCATCTCAATGCACCTGCATGGTCTAGTTAGCACAGTTTGGTACCCATCTCGGGATGGGTCTATAATGATCATCTAAATGTGCCTTTGGTACCCAAATTGCCTTTGTGCTAGTTCTAGGTGATCTCGTTATAGATCTAGCACAAGTGTATGATTTGGGTCTCCTACGCGAATAAGATTGACACAAATTCACTTGCTTAGGAATCTTACCTTTATAACATACCTTGGATATATGACCCTGCTCACCACCCTTGTAACAGAAGCGTTGCTCAACATGACATGACGCTTGCTGTGTGTCACTTTCCTTGGTGAGGGTCACCTTGGAGGATGCACATCCTTGATTCTTCATGACCGGACATGAAGTGATCGTGTGGTCCTTATTGTTGCATCCGAAACAACTCCTTGTCCCTTCATTCTTGTCTTTGTACGGACAAGACACGATGAGGTGGCCTAACTTCTTGCACTTGAAACACTTCCTTTTTCCTTTTCCCTTTGTGTACTTGAATGACATGGACAGAGGGTCAGTGCAAACAACATGATTAATTGAATCTTTACCTTTTTCCAAACTCATGTTGATTTCTTCATCTTTAGGAATATTTCTCTTATTGAGCTTGACACTTGCTGCAGTTTTTCCTTTCTCAAGCTTCTTCACCACGCGCCCGTGGATATCTTGAGAGAGTTGAGCAATGTGTCTTCTCCTCAGTTGTCTTTGCTTCTTGTTCCCACACAATTTCTTTTGAGACCCTGCAGCTTGATGCTTATTCAAACATTGGCTTTCTTTTGAACAACAGGGGTTAGCACATGGTGATGAATTATCTAAATGTGTACTTGTGCAAGAATGAGGTGCACATGAAGTTAAGTTTACAATTATAACCTCATGAGCAACATTAAGCATGATATGGTCATCAACTAGTTTATTATGAGAATATGACAACATATCATATTCTTCACCTAGAGCAAGTTTTTCTAAATTAAGAATTTCTACTTGTCTCTTAAGCATGACATTTTCCATTTTAAGTTGAGCAACACAGGATAAAGCATCATCATTATTTCTTTGCTCAAATAAAATAGATTCATACCGTTGGACCAAATCGTCATGGGAGCACTTTAGCTCCTCATGTTCTTTGGTCATCTTCTCCAGGCTGTTGTTGGTTTTGATGAGGGTCTCCTCTAGCCTGAGAAGCGTCTCACCTTGTTCCTTGTTCCTTCTCAACAACTTAACCAAGAGAGCTTTGTCTGCTTTGTTGAGATGGTTGTAGAAACGGCGAATCTCCTCTTCTTCCACATCATCGGTCTCATTTTCCCTGTCATTAATGTCAGTGGAAGCAATATAGGAAAATGTACCTTGTGATGATGAAGATTCATCCTCGCTATCATCCTCATATTCCTCCTCATCATGGCTTTTGTCTCCACCGTCATTGTTAGCAATAAAACACTTATTATTAGTGGAGACCAAACCTGTCGACGAGGTAGATTCATCGTTGGGTGTCCATCGTTCTTGATCTTCTCCCTTTGAATGATTAGCATCACAAGCAATATAGGGAGTAGAAGTAGTACAATTTGCCACAAAATATTTTACTTTAATTCTATTCCATAAGTCATGAGCATCAACAAACAACTCATTATCACTACTCATGATGGCAAAATAGGCACCTCTAGATAGAGAATCAACTAAGATGTTGCATGCATGGTGATTTAGAGTTAGACATCTTAGTTCTTCATTGGAAGGATTTTTACTAATAATAGAGGGAAAAATACTACTATTAAAGACCTGTCTTAAATCAGGATCAACACTCATGAAAGCACTATAAATAGAGACAGACCAAGACTTGTAATTAGAGCCATCGCCTAAAAGAAGTTCTACAGTTACCTCTTGTGGCGACATCGTCATCTCCGGACGGCTAAGCCCACACTGGAGAGGCCTAGCTCCGATACCAATTGAAAGTTCCCTTTGGCCCGGGAACAGGATCTAGATGTCGCCTAGAGGGGGGGTGAATAGGCGAATAAAAAATTTCACTTTAAAACTTAAATCTTACTCTACTCGAAGACAGGATCGCAGTGGAGTGAAGAATCCTTCGAGTAGGTTGCAGTGGAATTGAAGTTCCTGTCTTACGAATATCCTGCACTTCAAGGAAAGCTAGTACCACAAGTAAGTAGTGAAGTGCAGATATATAAGCGAGTAAGACAGAGAGTCAGAGTACAATACAGAACAGAGCACACAGACGCAAGGATTTATCCCGAGGTTCGGCCAAGCCTGAAATGCTTGCCTAGTCCTCGTTGGAGTTAGCCACACCTGGGCTTGGAGTCTATTTCAACTCCTTCCTCCGTTTGCTCAGATCTGTCAGTATGACAGATAGAGCCTTTCACTATTGAGTGGGGTTACAACAGAACCGCGGCTGCTTACAAACTTCTTGGCAGCACCCCGGCAGAGTAACGATACGCTCAAGACCTTGCTCTAGCTCTAAGCAGCACTTCTCCTCTCTCTTAAGGCTTATAGCTGTGCCTTCTACACAAACTATAGAGTTACACACAAGAGGGAGAGTGAGAATTGATTCGAGTGAAGTCTACACTTGTTGGCTGCACCTCTCTTTTTCTTGGAGGCGCCTAGGAGTCCCTTTTATAGACCCAAGGGGCCTAGGAGTCGTTGGACTTCATTTGGAAGGCAATATCAGCTTTCTGACGGGTGGTGCACCGGACAGTCCGGTGCACACCGGACACTGTCCGGTGCCCGATTTCTTTCCTAAAATGGCGCTGCCGACCGTTGCAGATCTGGGAGCCGTTGGCGCACCGGACATGTCCGGTGCACACCGGACAGTCCGGTGCCCCCTTCCGACCGTTGGCTCGGCCACGTGTCGCGCGCAGATTCCGCAGCCGACCGTTGGGCCGGTCGACCGTTGGCTCACCGGACAGTCCGGTGCACACCGGACAGTCTGGTGAATTTTAGCCGTACGTCGCCGGTGAATTCCCGAGAGCAGCCACTTCGCGCCGAGCCAGCCTGGCGCACCGGACATGTCCGGTGCACACCGGACATGTCCGGTGCACACCGGACAGTCCGGTGCACCCAGACTGGGCAGTCTTCGGCTGCTCGAGCCATTTCTTCTCCAACTTGATTTTTTCTGTTTCCAACACTTAGACAAGTATATTAGTACACTAAAACCAATGTACTAAGTCTAGAAACATACCTTCTCTTAATTATTACATCCATAGTATTTCTCACGCTTGAGCTTTGATGTTGGACTCATAAATCATCAAGTCGGCTTGACTTGATCTAGATTGACATTTCTTAGCTCCAACATCCTGCAAAGGTCACATAGAACATCTCCAAACATAGGAACAACCCAAACTACGGATTAAGGTGAACTTAGCTCTTTTGGGCTGCTTCCAGTTCTGGTTTTGACACTTGTTCTCCTTCTAGTGACCTTGATCTCTTTCTTAAAGCTTGGTCTTGAGCCTTATGACTTACACCACATAACTGTAGCTGTTACCTCATTGGTTGTAAGTCATGTCCTTATGTAGTGATCCTTGATGTGCTATAGCTCTTCTCAACTCGATCACCCTTGACTTTGCAAGCCTTCTTCTTCACCCTTGGCTTTGGGTTCCTCAGCCTCCTTGACCTTCTCCCGTGCACTTGGTACCTCGAAGCTTCTCTTGCCTCCGTCCTTGGCTTGATCAGTTGTCTCCGAGCTTCGCACCCGAGTCTCACTTTATGCAATGTCCATCTTACTTGTGATGTCCATTATGTATCCATAATCCAGTTCTTGGACCATCACATTTGTTCTCTTGTGTTGAACCCTGTTAGCTTTACCTTAGGCACCTGTTCAACACTTAGTACACTTGTTAGTCCTTTAATTGAGTTGTCATCCAAACACCAAAACTCACAAGAGAGCTTTCACTATCTTTGGAGTAGTTATGCTTTATGATTGTCTGTGTTAAATGAATCATAATGATGTTTGCTTAATCATGACTGGTGCTATATAGGATATATCTTTTGAATCATTCATGGGTAGCTATTTCATTTGTTATATCCACAACGATTAACACTCTTGGTGTATATGGATAAACCTGTAACTTTTTGTAAGTCATGCTATGTGCAAATATGACATTTTGTTTAGTGCATGTTCACATGATTACCCTAGTTTAGTATTGTGTGAATTTCAAATCCATGTCGTGCCCTTTTGAGCTATGAGGTGTGTGAGCAAAAGGAGTCCTGAATTGGTGATAACAAGTGCTCTCATAAAGGCAAAGGTATGGAAAATGAAGCTATGCAATTTCATTAAATATTCTTGAAATTCCATTCATTGTGATCATAGCTATGTTCTTGTCTTTCAATTGGTAATATCTTGGTTTAGGTAATTTATGCCTTTAAAATGTTGTTTCTTCTGTGCATCTAAGAAACCTTCTTAATCATGACATGCTTAGATATTTCGCTTTATATACATGATTGTGTTGATCTTCAATTGGTATATGCAATGATAGTTAAATATGAAGCATGTACAGGTTGAGTAAATGTTAGACTTCCGTGAGTATTCAATTGGCTTAGGTGTCACTGAGGCGTGCATTGCTGTATTTAGTCAACCTTTCATTTAGCCTTCAATTGGTGTTAAGTGGCGTTTCATTTGATATTCAAATTGGCATCTTTGGGTGATGAAAGTGGTAGAGTATGCCTTGACCAAGGTATGTTGTGATCCCCTCTAGTTCTAAGGAAGCTAGAATGTGCAAAGTGCAAGTCATTCAAATACTTGATGCACAACTTGAGGGGGAGCACACATAACTTGTGTCTTTTGAGACTAACTGTTTCTTGAGTGATCTTGTATAGTCTCTAGGTGGAAAAGAGAAGATAAGCAAGAAATGGAGCAATCTGGACTTGGGTACCTCTGTAAGTCAAGAAATTGGTATCTCAAGTTGTGAGTAAGTGCATATCTTTAGATTGCTCATGCTCTATAATATCTGGTGATAATAGATGCTTAAATATCATGGAGCCATGATAATAAATGAACTTTGCAATTGGTATCTTTCAATTGGTAGCCGTAATAGTTCGCTTCAATTGACATCTTTTGATAATCATGAGAATAGAAGTTTCTTATTGTGCCCAATACTATAACTTGTTCTAAGTTTGATGTCTTAGCAACAAGAAAAAGTAAGGATAAAGAATCAGGCACAAGTGTGAAGAAGCTCTTGAGAGATTAGATACTTTCAAGATGGGAAGTACACTACAACATGGTAAAGGTACAAAGGGAGTATTAATCTTTTTGCATATATGTATCTTGCCTAAATGTTGATCGGGCATATGCTCAATAAGTAAGGGGGAGTTTTGATAGTCGTTTTCCTCCTTAACACCCTGCTGTCCCTTGACATCATCATATGTTCTTGCTTGAGTATGGTTTTTGGTGTTTGATGTCAAAGGGGGAGAATTTGTGTATTAAAGCTTATCTCAACCTGAGAGGAAAGCTTATCCTAATGGGTGATGTGTTAGTTTGAGCTTTGCCAAGTGTGATATTCATATGTTTCTTACAATGTTGCTCATATGGACTAGTGTTTCCGCTGCGATGAATTATTTGGCTTCTATAGTGTAATAGATAGCCATGTGGTTAATGGTGCTTTAAGATTGTCTTAAATTAGTGTCTTAGTTTAAATTGGTATTAGTTTGAATTGGTATCTTAATGATGAATAGTGGTAGGTTGATATTCCTGTGATATATCCACTATTTTGAATGGTGTTTAACTCTGATTATGTGCATTTGTGTGTTATAGCATCATGGTTTGAATCTTGTCTCAATGCTTCCTAAAAGGTGCTAAGGTGTAGAAATGTTTCGAACTGCCTAAGTATATGCAAATTGGCGTCTGAGGCCAAAATTAGGTTCTTGAAGTAAGCACATATTTAGGGGGAGCATTCTATAAACTTAGAATTCAAAATTTGTGCTTCAAATCTTATTCTTATGTAAGCTTTAATTGTGTTGCCATCAATCACCAAAAAGGGGGAGATTGAAAGCTCTCTTGTGAGTTTTGGTGTTTGGATGACAACTCAATTAAAGGACTAACAAGTGTACTAAGTGTTGAACAGGTGCTTAAGGTAAAGTCTACAAGGTTCAACACAAGTGAACAAATGTGATGGTCCAAGAACTGGATTATGGATACATAATGGACATCACAAGTAAGATGGACATTGCATAAAGTGAGACTTGGGTGCGTAGCTCGGAGACAACTGATCAAGCCAAGGACGGAGGTAAGAAGAGCTTCGAGGTACCAAGTGCACGGGAGAAGGTCAAGGAGGCTGAGGAACCCAAAGCCAAGGGTGAAGAAGGAGGCTTGCAAAGTCAAGGGTGATCGAGTTGAGAACAGCTATGGCACATCAAGGATCACTACATAAGGACGTGACTTACAGCCAATGAGGTAACAGCTGCAGTTATGTGGTGTAAGTCATAAGGCTCAAGATCAAGCTCTAAGGAGGAGATCAAGGTCACTAGAAGGTGAACAAGTGTCAAAACCAGAACTGGAAGCAGCCCAAAAGAGCTAAGTTCACCTTGATCTTTAGTTTGGGTTGTTCCTATGTTTGGAGATGTTCTATGTGACCTTTACAGGATGTTGGAGCCAAGTAATGTCAATCTAGATCAAGTCAAGCCGACTTGATGATTTATGAGTCCAACATCAAAGCTCAAGCATGTGAAATGTTATAGATTTAATGATTAAGAGAAGGTATGTTTCTATACGAAGTACATTGGCTTTGTGGACTAATATACTTGTTTAAGTGTTAGAAACAGAAAGAAGAAGAAAAGAAGAGAGGTGCATGGCAGCTCAGTCTGGCACACCAGACTGTCCGGTGGTGCACCGGACAGTGTCCGGTGGTGCACCGGACAGTGTCCGGTGCGCCAGGCTGAACTCTGGCGAACTGGCCGCTCTCGGGAATTCACCGGCGACGTACAACTATAATTCACCGGACTGTCCGGTGTGCACCGGACTGTCCGGTGAGCCAACGGTCGGCCGGGCCAACGGTCGGCCGCGCGATCTGCGCGGGACACGTGGCCGAGCCAACGGCTAGATGGAGGCACCGGACTGTCCGGTGTGCACCGGACATGTCCGGTGCGCCAACGGCTCCAAGACTGCCAACGGTCGGCTTCGCCATAAAAGGAAAGAAATCGGGCACCGGACAGTGTCCGGTGTGCACCGGACTGTCCGGTGCGCCACCCGACAGAAAGAAAGTATTGCCTTCCAAATGGGATTCCAACGGCTCCTAGGCCCCTTGTGCCTATAAAAGGGACCCCTAGGCGCCTCCAGCAACGTACAAGCGCAGCCAACAAGTGTAGACTTCACTCGAATCAATTCTCACTCTCCCTCTTGTGTGTAACTCTATAGTTTGTGTAGAAGGCACAGCTATAAGCCTTAAGAGAGAGGAGAAGTGCTGCTTAGAGCTAGAGCAAGGTCTTGAGCGTATCGTTACTCTGCCGGGGTGCTGCCAAGAAGTTTGTAAGCAGCCGCTGTTCTGTTGTAACCCCACTCAATAGTGAAAGGCTCTATCTGTCATACTGACAGATCTGAGCAAACGGAGGAAGGAGTTGAAATAGACTCCAAGCCCAGAATAGATTGGAATTCTGCTTGTCTTTATTCCAGAGTTTACAGATCTATATATAGAGCTATCTCAAGTCTATCTACTAACTTTGGATAAGTATAACTATCTAGATAGAGCTGATCTTTATCTACTAACTTTGGATAAGTATAACTAACTAGATAGAGCTTATCTATTAGCTATTGGGCCTTGGGCCCCACCTGGGCAGCCTTGGCCCTATTGCACCTAACATAGGCTTGGCCATACATAACATCTCTCCCCGCCTTCTCAAACAGCTCGTCCTCGAGCTGTAAGTTGGGGTAAGCAGCACGGAACTCTTCAAGCTTTTCCCATGTGGCGTCATCTTCAGCCAGTCCACGCCACTGTACGAGAACCTGCCACACGCCCCGCCTAAGTTGAGCGCGAAGCACCTTGGCCGGCACAGGAAGCAGCCGACCATCCATCACTGGGTCAAGCATCCCCGGAGTTGCAGGAGGATCCCCACGATGCGGCTTCAGCAGGCTGACGTGGAAGACATCATGGATGCGAGCACCATCTGGCAACTGCAGGCGGTAGGCTACCGACCCAATCCTTTCCTGGACACGGAAAGGGCCTGCGTAGCGAGGTCCCAGCTTTCCCTTCGCGCGCGGATGGAGGGACTGAAAGGTGCGGTGTAGCAGGCGTAGCCACACCCAGTCGCCCACCTGGAACTGGACCTCCCGATGCCCGGCATCGTAATACTTCTTGGCGAGCTGCTGGGCCTGCAAAAGGCGCTGGTGCACCTCGGCCAGCATCTCATCTCTAGAGCGTAGCATGTCGTCTGCGGCCTCAGTACGTGCCGTCCCTGGCGTGTAAGGTAGCATGGACGGTGGGGATCTGCCATAGACCACCTCGAAGGGAGTGGCACGCAATGCTGTGTGGTAGGAGCTATTATAGCAATACTCCGCCCAGGACAGCCAATCCACCCATGCCCGCGGTCGATCGCTGGTGACACACCGAAGATACATCGCAATAATTTTGTTGACCACCTCCGATTGTCCATCCGTCTGTGGGTGGAAGGCGGTGCTCATCTTTAGTGTCACCCCCGCCATCCTGAAGAGGTCGCGCCACACGTGCCCGGTGAAGACGGGGTCCCGGTCACTGACAATAGACAACGGGAACCCGTGCAGTTGTACGATGCCGTCGAAGAATGCCCGTGCTACGGACGACGCGGTGTAGGGGTGGCCGAGGGCGATGAAGTGGGCGTATTTGGAGAAGCGATCCACCACCGTGAGGATGACGGACTTGCCTGCCACCTTGGGCAGCCCCTCGATGAAGTCCATGGAGATGTCGGCCCACACCTGGGACGGCACCTCAAGGGGTTGCAGGAGGCCGCCCGGCTGCTGCGCCAGTGTCTTGTTTTGCTGGGACGTGGTGCAGGTGCGCACCCAGTCCTGGACGAGCGCGCGATCATGTGGCATGTAGAAGTCTGCCCGTAGTCGATGGAGGGTTTTCTGGATGCCCTCATGACCTGCCGAGTGCGCCAGTGTCAGCACCTGGTGGCGCAGGTCGTCGTAGTTCGGCACGAAGATGCGTGTGCCGTGCAGGAGCAGCCCGTCGACGAGGCACCATGGCGCAGCCAATACGCCGTCCCGCAGCTGCTGGAGGAGGTGCTGCCCGTCAGGTGCAGCTGCCAGCGCCCGCCTGATGTCGTCCAACAGGGAGAATGTCGGGCTCGAGATGGCCAGTGTTGCCATAGCCGTGTCCTCCACGGCAGCCTCCGAGTCGCGGCGGGACATGGCGTCGGCCACGGTGTTCAGGCGCCCCGGCCTGTATTCCACCGAGAAATCGAAACCGAACAACTTGCTGGTCCACTGATGCTGAGGAACTGTGGACAAGCGCTGATCCAGCAAGAATTTGAGACTGTAGTGGTCAGTCCGAACAGAAAAGTGGCGCCCCCACAAGTATGGGCGCCAGTGACGGACGGCCTGCACGAGGCCGATGAGCTCCCTCTCGTAGGCCGCCAACTTAAGGTGGCGGGCTGCAAATGGCTTGCTGAAGTAGGCGAGAGGTCCCGCGCCCTGATGAAGGATAGCACCAAACCCTGCACCTGACGCGTCACTGTCGACGACGAAGAGCTTGGCGAAGTCCGGCATCTGGAGCACTGGACCCGTCGTTAGGGCGTGCTTTAGGGCGTGGAAGGCTGTTGTCGCGTCATCGTCCCAGGCAAACGCGTCTCGTTGCAAGAGACGTGTCAGCGGGGCTGCGATGAGGCCGAAGTCTTTGATGAACTTCCGGTAGTACCCTGCTAGTCCCAAGAAGCCCCGGAGGCCTCGTGCAGACCGCGGGGGCGGCCAGGAGGCCACTGTCGCAACCTTGTCGGCGTCCATGGTGACCCCGCCCTCGGAGATGACATGGCCCAGATAGGCCACTGATGTGGCGCCGAAGGAACACTTGGAGCGCTTCAGGTGGAGGTGGTGTGCCTGCAATGTCTCGAGGACGATGCCCACATGCTGGAGGTGCTCCGCCCATGATGCACTGTAGATCAGGATATCGTCGAAGAAGACAAGCACAAACTTCCGAAGATATGGGCGGAGTATGTCGTTCATCAGGGACTGGAAAGTAGCAGACGCGTTCGAGAGGTCGAACGGCATGACCAGGAACTCATAGTGGCCATGATGGGTGCGGAACGCCGTCTTGGCGATGTCATCGGTGTGCATCCGCACCTGGTGGTAGCCTGAGCGTAGGTCCAGCTTGGAGAAGAAACGGGCTCCATGGAGCTCGTCGAGGAGCTCGTCCACCACCGGGATCGGGAACTTGTCCTTGGACGTCTTGGCGTTGAGGGCGCGATAGTCGATGCAGAAACGCCACGAGCGGTCCGCCTTGCGAACCAAGAGCACCGGAGCGGAGAACGGCGACGTGCTGGGTCGTATGATGCCTTGTGTGAGCATGGCCTCACACTGTCGCTCCAGCTCGTCCTTCTGCAGCTGTGCGTACCGGTACAGTCGTACGGCCACCGGAGCTGTACCGGGCAGCAGGTGGATGCGATGGTCGTAGGGGCGGGCCGGGGGTAGTCCCGTGGGCTCGTCGAAGATGGCGCCATGTTGCTGCAGAAGGACGTCCATGAGGGGCTGTTGGGCAGTGTCGACGACTGCCACAGCCAGCTGCTGCGGGGCAGGCTGTTGCGTGGCCCGCACACCCTGCCAGTGGATGCGCCGGCCCTGGCGCTGGAACGACAGGGTCAGTGCTCGGAAGTTCCACTGGATGGTGCCCAGCGTCTCCAGGAAGTCCACGCCGAGGATGAAGTCGAAGCAGCCCAGGCGCATCCCGACGCACGTGATGGAGAAGGACTCATCGTTGATGATGACGGGGACGTTGCGGGCGATGCCGGCGCAGGGTAGGCGGTCACCGTTGGCCACCGTGACCCAAAGGTGCTCGCCACCCGCCATAGCTAATCCGAGGCGGCTCATCGTGTCAGCTTTGAGGAAGTTGTGGGTTGACCCTGTGTCCATGAGCGCGAGTAGTCGCTCGCCGTTGATGGTGACTGGTAGCAACCGCGTCTTGTCCGTCCGGATGCCCGCCAGCGCGTGTAACGAGACCACCAACGCGTTGGCTCCCGTGACGTCTAGGGTGGCCGGCTCCTTAAGGGGGTCGACCCCACCCTCACCGGACGCCTCGTCGAGGAAGTCGTCGACCTCCAAGTAGAACAGCCGCTGGCAGACGTGTCCCCGAACGTAGGGTTCATCGCAGTTGAAGCAGAGCCCCTGCTAGCGCCGCTCCTGCTGCTCGCCCAGGGACAATCGGCGAAACGGGCGTGTCGGAGTCGTACTATCGCCTGGCGTCGTCGTACCGGGCGGTGCTGGTGTCACACGACCCGAGCCTGCGCCCATTGCGGTGGTCGCGACCCGCGCTGCTGGAATGGGGGCCATGCCGCCGCGCGCCGTTCGAACGCCCGTGCCAGGTACATGGCAGTTTGTAGATCCTGCGGTTCGCGCAGCTCAACGTCCACCCGCAAGTACTCGGGAAGGCCGCCCACGAATAGCTCCGTCTTCTGCATGGGGGAGACGTCCCGAGCTCGACACAGCAACGCCTGGAAGCGGTCCGAGTACTCCTGGACCGTGGACAGGAAGGGGAGGCGTCCCAGTTCCGCAAGGCGAGAACCGCGCACTGCTGGACCGAAGCGAAGGCGACACAGCTCGGTGAAACGATCCCAAGACGGCATGCCCTCGTCCTGTTCCAGGGCATAGTACCACGTCTGTGCCGGCCCCTTAAGATGGTACGAGGCCAGCCACGTGCGATCCGAGGCTGGCGTGCGCTGCCCCCGGAAGAACTGCTCACAATGATTTAGCCAGTTCAGCGGATCCTCGGAGCCATCATATGTGGCGAAATCCAGTTTGTAGTAGCGTGGAGGCGCGCGCGCCTCAGCGCCCCCGTAGGCTGCGGTCTCCACGTCGTCGTCCTAAGGCAGCCCGTGGTACGGTGACCACGCTGCTGTCGCTGCGGGTACGTGGGGGCGCAAGGGCCCCCGACCCAGGAACAGGGGGCCGTCACCGCCTCCTAACAGCATCCCGGGAGGCCCACCGACGGTGCTGCTGGGTAAGGAAGTCGTGAGCGCCGGTCGCGGGAGTGCCTCAGAGTACACTGGTGGTGAAACCGTAGGCGCGCCCTGCGCCCAAGATGGGATGGGGGATGGGGATGGCGGGAAGCGGATCATATGGATGGGGGTTGTGGTCGGTGATGTGGTGGATGAAGGCCCGGGGTCGATCGGCATGCCGTACTGGTAAGAAATTGGTTGTCGGGCGAGTGGAGGGAGTGGCGCAGGTGGCTGCGTGGGTGGGGGCAGTGCGGCCGGCGGTGGCTGCGCTGTCAGGGATGGGTGCGGCGGCTGGGGTGGATGGGCGGCTTGTGGATTGGGGAAGGGGAGGTGGCCTGTCAGCATGGCGTTCATGGTGATCTGCATATCGCGCACGGCGTGGCTGAGATCCGCCAAGGACGCCGCGATCTGGGCCGGTGTGAGCGCGGGGGCGGCCTGCTGGTTGATGGCCGCGCCGGGAGGGCCGAGCGCCATGGCCTCCGACGACGCAGGGACCGCGGCCAGGGAGACGATCGGCGCTGCGGGCGGGCTTGAGGACGGCGGCGGCTGCTGTCCCGGTGACGGCGACTTGGAGGAACTCATGATCGTCGAGTCCTCTGATACCAGATTGGTAGAACTACGGATTCTACCGGGCAGATTGCGTAGATTGTAGGGAGGGGATTTGGCGGGACCAGGGTGGCGGCGCTGGGGCACCGTCGTGATCCTGGCTGGGTTGCGCGCAGGGAGAAGATCACAGGAGACTCTGGCTCCCTCTGGGAAGCCAGAATAGATTGGAATTCTGCTTGTCTTTATTCCAGAGTTTACATATCTATATATAGAGCTATCTCAAGTCTATCTACTAACTTTGGATAAGTATAACTATCTAGATAGAGCTGATCTTTATCTACTAACTTTGGATAAGTATAACTAACTAGATAGAGCTTATCTATTAGCTATTGGGCCTTAGGCCCCACCTGGGCAGCCTTGGCCCTATTGCGCCTAACATAGGCTTGGCCATACATAACAGCAGGAATCCCTCGCCTGACCGCCATCGCAACAAAATCAACCCAAGGACCTCCCTACACTGACCACTCCCCTACTGCCCTTGCCCCTTTCGGGTAAAGTAGTCATCCACTAGCTTTCCTAGTTAATCAGCCAAGGGCGTCCCATTAAACCCTTGTGGTAGCACTATTTTCCCGGGTGGTCGCTCCATGTTCCAATTAACATAATGATCTTATCATGAACATAAATAACATAACAAAATAATTGGAACATGGATGTAATGAAATATTATCCCAAAACCATATAAAGTAATAGCATAACTACCCAAATTGATTTAGGGATAAACAAACGAAAATGATAAACAGACTAGGGTGACCTTGTTGGGGGCTTGTTCTCAAATGCTTAGAATTAAGAACAAGGCAACATAAAAAGTGTTAAATGTTAAGGCCCTTCGTCCTACCAAACATTATTCCCCTTCGGGAGTAATGAGTTCCGGACGAAGGTCACAAGAGACATACCTTCGTAAATATAACAAGTAATAACGAAGGATTCATACAAAACATGAAATGTAAATCATAGAATCATTTCTATTCTATTAACACAGAGAAATAGAAATGATTACAAATTACAAATGTACCTTCGGTCTTGAGAGAAGGTAAAAAGTACAAGCGTGACGCAAATGCCAGTGCCAAGTCAGCGTGAACAGTACGGGAGTACTGTTCATCTATTTATAGACGCGGGACACAGCCCACGTAAAATTACATCCATGTCCATTACATTTGTTAATGACTTATGGAAATCTGTCAAGGCCCACGTAGTCTTTTCATCTCTAAGTCGGTTCCCCCCTCTGCCATCACGCCGAAGCTTCCCTGCGCACAGCTTCGGCTGCGCTCGTCCTTCGTCTGGTTCAGGCTTCGTCCTGGCCGTGCTTCATATTCATAATTCTGAGTCCGAAGATACCTGTTCACATAATCCACTTGGAAAACATTGTCAAATCATGTTTTTGAGGACCTTCGGAGGACGAAGGCCCCCAACAGTAGCCCCTCGCAATATTAATTTGTTAATATTAAATTCAGATTGCGATATGGACGAAGGCCTTGAGCCGAAGGTCCGAAAAAACACCTTCCCTTTGCTAGAATAGCAACATTCACTGACAAGTGGGTCTTTCAATTTTCAACGCCCTGGGGGTATAAATAAGATCACACCGCCAACTCATTTGGTACGCACACTTGCCATCTGCTTCGGTCCACTAAATTTTTAGCTCTTGTGCATTAAGATTGGTGACCTTTTTGATTTCGAAGCTTCGGCCTTGAAAACAGTTTTTTAGTATTTCCGAAGATGTCTGAAGGCAAGAAGATTCCTGCGGAGACGAAGCTGAGTCTCGAGGAAGAGAAGAATCTGGGGTTCCTGATTGCGATGGCGGAGACCAATACAGAGAAAATCACCAAGGAAATTCTCGAAGGTTTGTCCGAAGATACTGATGACAGCGACAGCTATGATGTAGAAAGTGGTGGGGAAGAGGCCGAAGATCGACCATGGCGGCCAAGTCACACGGTTTTCGGGAAGACCACCATCAAGCAGAGTCATATTGATAATATGAGGGGGCGGTATTTTCGAGATATATCTATTGTGAGGGCTGACGCTGGAGAAAAGACTTCTCCCACCCTCGAAGAAGATGAAGTTGTAATCTTCCGAAGCTTTCTCAAGGCTGGGCTTCGATTCCCCCTGAGCAACTTTGTTATTGAGGTACTGAAAACATTTCAAGTCTACCTTCATCAACTGACTCCTGAAGCTATCATAAGAATGGGGATGTTTGTCTGGGCTACAAGAAGCCAAGGTTTAGAGCCAAATACTAAAAGTTTTTGCAACATTCATGAACTGTTATATGAGACGAAGCCGTGGGGAAAAGAACAATATCACAATAATTTTGGGTGTTATAGCTTCGGCGCCCGCTCCGGGTCAAGCTGCCCTGTGCCGACTTTTCGGAAGAGGTGGCCCGGAGCCTGGATGACAGAGTGGTTCTATGTGAAGAATAACTTAACAGCGCAAGAAAATGTGAAGAGTATTATTATGTGCCCCATCTGGCAACGCTTCGGACTTCGAAGGCCGAAGGTTGAAATGGACGAAGCAGCCGAGGAGTGCCAAAGAGCCTTCGGCGTAGTCTGCTCCTTCATTGGAACAAGGGACTTGGTCCAAGAGCACATTGCCTTCAGGGTATGGCCACTTGCAGAAAAGTGGGAAATGCCGAAGGAAACCATTAAAGAGTCCGACGAAGGCGGACTAGTTAGACTAAAATATACATTCAAGTATGCAGATAAATTTGTTGAACCTGATGATGATTGGTTGAAAAGTATTGAGACATTGAGTGACGAGCTGCTTGGCACATATTCGAAGGCCGAGAACACTGCATTATCAGCAGCCTTCGGAGGCCGAAAAAAGAAAAGGCTCAACCGGGTATTCGACGCAGTCGGGTTTGTCTATCCCGACTACCACTATCCGGTACTGGGTCGCAAAAGGAAAAATACTTCTCCTGCGACAGAAGCTACCACGAGTGTCACTAGTGAGCCAGCGCCTCAAAGGAAAAAGATGAAGGTGCTCACCCATCGAACGCGCTTTATTGAGCCGGCCACAGTGCCAGAATTTATTGGTGAAGCTTCTTTGGCCTCTGAAGCTATGGAACCAGCTCCAGTGCCGAAGACAGAAGAAAAAGCTGAAGCGCCTTCAGCATTAGAAAGACCGAAGACTGAAGGGCCAAAAACATCAGAAATCTTAAGTCCTTCAGCAAACGTTGAATCAACAAAAAATCAAAAGGGCCCATTGGTGACCCCAAGAAGAAAAAGAATGGTGAACGTACTGGATGTCTTGGAGACAATTAAGTCTTCAAGCACAACCGCAAAGGAGTCTGTTGAACTCGCTGAAGCATCTACGGAAGCTTCGAAACAACAAGCTGAAGCTGAAGCAGAAGCTGGGCCTTCAGAGCCCGCCAAAGAACAATCCGAGAAAATATCAGAACCAGCTTTAGTTGAAGAAATTGACACTGCCGCCCCCGAAGCTCCCTCCAGCATACGCGATTACATCGTGCGACATGCTTCGGGGAAGAAACTGTCTGAAGAAGAAATCTATGAAGCGAATCATTATGCTAGAGAGTTGAAATATCCGAAGGGGGCAGTAGTATTCAATGGGACAAACGAAGATGATTTCCTGTACTGTCTCCCAGACAATAAGGAACTATCCGTGTGCCGAGAAATGGCTAGAAGCATGGGGTTCCCTAAACTCGAAGCTGGATTATGCGCCATGACGAAAGAGGATCTCGCAGACAGTCTTGCATATAATAGCCTAAAGGTATGGAAATTAAGCGTTTGAAAAAACTTTTTTAATACGTAATTCATTCCTTTATTCTTATATGGATTCTCTTTCGTATAGGGCTTGATTCTAAGCAACGCATTAAGAGCCCAAAAAAGCGCCAAAGATGAAAGCTATGACATTGCGCTTAACAATTTACGCTCCGAAGTTATCAAGCTAAGAAACGAAGCTCTGGAAAAGGATAAGATTCTGCTTACACTGGTAGATAAAGTAAAGAAAGACGAAGCTGCTTCAAAAACCCAGGCCGAAGCCCAAAGACGTGAAATTAAAGATCTTCAAAAACAGCTGGCTAGAGCTAAAGAGGAACGCGTGCTTGAAGAAACAAAACGAGAACTCAGTGATTATATGGTCAGCAAATTGGAGTTAAGTGTTAAAGAGCTTCGTGCTTCTCAGAGGAACTGTTATGTTAAATCTGTAGAATGCGTGAATAAAATTAAAACCAGCTTCGCCAGCGTGGGCGCCTTTTCCAGCGAAGAGAATTTTTCTCGAGGCAATCCCGAAGGTCCACTGGAATGGATTAGTCACGAAGCAGAGGCCTTCGAGGAGATCCTGAGCAGTCGTGGCGACATCTGCGCTTTTTCGGGCGCCAGAGGAATTGCTTCTGTCTTAGAGAAGAAAGGTTGCGGGCATGTAAAATTTTTAGCTCAGTCCGAAGCTGCCTTATCTTCCGAAGACATCAAGGACCCCTCGGCCGAAGCAAGCGTGGTTGGTGGCAAATTTTTTACTGATATCTGGAACGACGGCGGCCGAGGAATGGCGCAAGAAATCATCCAAAGGAGCGAAAAAGGCATCCATGATGCTAGGAAAGTGGCAGAAGCTGCCGAAAGAAGTACAGAGCCCGAAAGGCAATTAGGTATTAATTAGTCGTTCTTATTGTGTTGTAATTTTTATTTCAAACTTTGCTCACGATTTGTAATAGTAATGAAGAAATGTTCTCTTCCCTCAGAAGCTGCTGGATCGACTGCCGACCCCCACACAAAAGATGATGAAATTAAACAAATGGCCGAAGCTATCATGGACAAAGTTGTTGATCAACTTCTAAATGAAGCCGCCGAAGCAGTATTAAGAGAAGACTAGATGCTATTTAGAAAAAACATTTTAAGTGTGATCTATGTAATATTTTGTACATTTGAATGTAATATACAAGTTTCTTTTCATTATTCAATTCTTTACGATGCATGAAACTCTACATACATACCATTTTTGAGCCTTCGGCGAAAAAACACCTTCCCTTCTTTTCATGCTTCGTGAAGAAAACATTCTCCGTTAAAACTGTTTTGATAAACCACATCCATGCTTCGTGAAAGCATTCTCCGAAGCTAAACAATTTTGATATTGCTCTGATGAAGCTCATACATGCTTCGTAAAAACAGCCTCCGAAGCTATTTTCCGAAGATTATCATTGTATTCCCTCGTGACTTTGCACAATTTGCACTTTCTCAAATCATTCTTTCGAAGGTTAATATTGTGTGCCCTTCTTTTGCCGTATGCAACATGATGTATGATGCTTATGCTATGCGAAATGATGTGATGATGTTATGTTATGCAAATGACGTCTGTTCCGAAGATACACACAAAATACATTCGTAAGCTCTGCATTCCCTTAGGAACGTCTTTGGAGCTTCTTCGCCTTTTACTTAGACGGTATAAGCTCTGCATTCCCTTAGGAACGTCTTTGGAGCTTCTTCGCCTTTTACTTAGGCGGTATAAGCTCTGCATTCCCTTAGGAACGTCTTTGGAGCTTCTTCGCCTTTTACTTAGGCGGTATCAGCGTTGACTTTTCGCTGTATGCTCTGCATTCCCTTAGGAACGTCTTTGGAGCAAAAAACTTACACTGCGCTCCCTTTGGAACGACTTTTTGTAACTTCGGCAACTTACTCTGCGCTCCTTAGAGCGACTTTTTGTTGCTTCGAAGGATTTTTAATAATCCGAAGGTCCTCCTTGTTACCGCAAATTTTTAAGCTTCAGCAACTTAAGCCTGTAGAGAAGATAGGTTTTTCTGATAACCAACCACGAAACTATTATATGAAAAATAAAATGTTCTTTATTACACCGAAAACAGAACTTAAACAGAAAAGACTGTTATCAAAGTAGGATATTTTTTCAATAAATGTGCTTCGACTCCGGCACAGTACTGTTGACTGTACGGGCTTCAGATTGCTCTCTGAGGTCCCTTTGGTGTGGAACATATTGGCTCCCTTCTGGTTGCTGGCCTTGTTGCAGCGGAGGTGGAGGCGGGGGCTGTTGCCATGAAGCTTGGGGTTGACTTGCCGAAGCTACGGAGACTGCAGGGTGGTTGCCCACGTACTCCGGGATGTAAGGCTGATGGTACGAAGCAGTATGCATGACCTGCTTCGGCTGTCCCTGTTGCGCTGCAGCTTCTGCTAGCTCCTTTTGTTTCTGGATGGTAACATGGCACATCCTGGTGGTATTCTCACCGCAGAATAAGCAAAATGTCCTCCTTGGTTGATCTCCAAATCTCCCGCCGAAGCCCCTGGCGCCTCTGCCTCTCGGAGCTGGTGGCCGAAAGAAAGTTTGCTGCTGCCCCGAAGCCTGTGAGGAGCACTGCGGCCTGTTCTGCTGACTCCCCTTGTCATCATTTTGAGCTGAGTTGTGAATGGACTTGACATGCCTCGGATAGAATCTTCCCCCGAAGCCCCTGGTCATCTCAGAAAATCTGAAGGCCTCTTCCTAGCAAAGTATTGGGCTGCAGGTCCAGGACGAAGCCCCTTGATCATGGCTTCAATGACAATTTCATTGGGCACCGTTGGAGCCTGCGCCCTCAGACGCAAGAACCTTCTGACATACGCCTGAAGGTATTCTTCATGGTCCTGAGTGCACTGGAACAAAGCTTGAGCAGTGACCAGCTTCGTCTGAAATCCTTGAAAGCTGGTTAACAACATATCCTTCAGCTTCTGCCATGAAGTGATCGTTCCTGGTCGAAGGGAGGAGTACCAGGTCTGAGCAACATTCCTGACGGCCATGACGAAAGACTTCGCCATGACTGCAGCATTGCCCCCATACGAAGACACTGTTGCTTCGTAGCTCATCAAGAACTGCTTCGGGTCTGAGTGGCCGTCGAACATGGGAAGCTGGGGTGGCTTATAGGATGGAGGCCAAGGTGTAGCCTGCAGCTCAGCGGACAAAGGAGAAGCATCATCGAAAACAAAATTTCCCTGATGGAAATTGTCATACCAGTCATCTTCGTTGACGAAGCCCTCCTGATGAAGGTCTTTCTGCTGAGGCCTTCTGTTTTGCTCATCATGGGTAAGATGGCGGACTTCCTCAGAGGCTTCGTCTATCTGCCGTTGCAACTCAGCTAGCCGGGTCATCTTCTCCTTCTTCCTTTGCACCTGTTGATGTAGGATCTCCATATCCCTGATTTCTTGGTCTAGCTCTTCCTCCTGAAGCGTTGGGCTAACGGCCTTTCTCTTCTGGCTTCGGGCCTCCCGAAGAGAGACGGTCTCCTGGTTGTGGTCCAGCGGTTGCAGTGCTGCAGCCCCAGCCGCTGAAGCTTTCTTCGGTGCCATAGCGAAGATCTACAGCTTCCGAAGGTGTTCAAAAAAGCTCGAAGTGGAAGTGAGTTCACCGGAGGTGGGCGCCAATGTTGGGGGCTTGTTCTCAAATGCTTAGAATTAAGAACAAGGCAACATAAAAAGTGTTAAATGTTAAGGCCCTTCGTCCTACCAAACATTATTCCCCTTCGGGAGTAATGAGTTCCGGACGAAGGTCACAAGAGACATACCTTCGTAAATATAACAAGTAATAACGAAGGATTCATACAAAACATGAAATGTAAATCATAGAATCATTTCTATTCTATTAACACAGAGAAATAGAAATGATTACAAATTACAAATGTACCTTCGGTCTTGAGAGAAGGTAAAAAGTACAAGCGTGACGCAAATGCCAGTGCCAAGTCAGCGTGAACAGTACGGGAGTACTGTTCATCTATTTATAGACGCGGGACACAGCCCACGTAAAATTACATCCATGTCCATTACATTTGTTAATGACTTATGGAAATCTGTCAAGGCCCACGTAGTCTTTTCATCTCTAAGTCGGTTCCCCCCTCTGCCATCGCGCCGAAGCTTCCCTGCGCACAGCTTCGGCTGCGCTCGTCCTTCGTCTGGTTCAGGCTTCGTCCTGGCCGTGCTTCATATTCATAATTCTGAGTCCGAAGATACCTGTTCACATAATCCACTTGGAAAACATTGTCAAATCATGTTTTTGAGGACCTTCGGAGGACGAAGGCCCCCAACAGACCTATTGGGTCCCATCAAAATTAAACCTATACATTGAATAAGTGATATTAAAGAACATTATTGGGTAACAAAAGTGATCAAGGGCACAACTTGCCTGGCACTTGAGATTCTAGTTACCAGGGTGATTCTTCGAATCCTCGTGATCGCACTGCTAGTCGTAGCAATACAAGTAGACATGGTATAAACAAAATTAACATCACACCAAACATAAGTACAAACTGAACAATATTGATCTACACGTTGCTACGAGATCGCGGAATCGAGAACTACTAAGATCGGAATTACGATTAAGGAGTTATGATTTTATAGAGGATCTATGTGATTAAAATATTAAACTATATTATAAATTGGTTAGTATAAATCATATGAGAGGTTATTCTATAAATCACTATCTCCACTTTAATCTAAGTCATTATTTGATTAAAGATTATCTAGTTAAATTATAGCCATAAAGTTAGAATACTATATTAATGTTAAAGAAGTTAGTCCAAGGGACATAGATTAACCCAATTATAAAAGTATGAGATATTATATAATAAATGTTTCTATTGTGTAGTAGATATTTATATGAAACTAACACAACTTGAATGGACCAAATCAGAATTCAAACAAAGAAGTTATGAATTTCTAATGATTTTATGTGTTTTGTACAAGATTAAAAGAATATAAATTTTAATGTTACTTTTATGTCAAAAGAGAGGTACTATGTAATAAACAACATTATTACAAAATTATAGGAACTGGAATGAACTAAAAAGGAGTTAGTATGAATTTTCTATGAATAAAATGAGTTTTTGGAATTATTTACATACTAAAAATTATTTTCCAATTGAATTTCTGAATTTCCCTATGATTTTCGACTGCACGCCAATTCCCAGAGAAGACAGGGGCCACGGTGTAAAATCTTCCAAGACACAGGGCACAACACTGGTGGACGGCGGGTTGGTTTAGATAAATTTCAGGGACTCTTTAGCAAAGTGACTCGGCAAAGGGGTATTGGCGAATCATGACCGTTGGATCATATATAATCGAGGGGCCAGATTAGATCACGAATCGTTACACGTTGAAACGATCCCAACTGTTGGATCAACGGCGAGCGGCCTGGATTTAAATACCCTAGAGTCCATCCTATCCGCTGATGAATAGATCTACGGTCACCGCGCCCGAGCTAAATCGTTCTTTTGACTTCTAATCTCCACCGTTGAACAATAATCGAACGACCCCGAGACCCCCACCAACGTCCGACACCGGAGCGCGGCGGCGTGCTCCGAGCGCGGTGGCTCCCCGCCGGAGCCGGGTTGACTACAGGTTTGACGAACCGTCCAACCGAGGGAAACGCGCTAAAAGAAAATTCACACACTAACAAATCGAACAAAGGGTTCCATACCTAGGTTTGACGCGGCGTGATGCCGCCCCACGCTGAACGACACCCACGCGGTGGAGACAAGGTCCCGACGAGAAATTCCGGTCGCTGCCGAGGTCGAAACACCCCAGCCGGTCATGAGCGCCCCCCAGCAGCGCTGCGAAGTAGCCCGAGGCGGCACGGACCCCCCGGAAATGGCCGCGGACGGGAATGGAGCTGGCGGGTGCTCCCTGCCACGATCCGAGCCCGAGTAGTGAGTTCCCACGGCGCGTACGGGTGCGGCAAACAGGCGTCCGACGGTGAGGTCCCCAGCAATCCGAAGTAGTACGGGTGCGGCGATGTCGGTGGAGTTAAGTGTTAGAATGGCTAAGTAGCGAGCTCTTGCGAACACACAAGTATCATAGAAAAACAATCACACAAGACACGCGAGTTTATCCCGTGGTTCGGCAAGTATAACACTTGCCTACCTCCATGTTGTGGCGTCCCAATGGACGAGGGTTGCACTCAACCCCTTTCAAGTGATCCAATGATCAACTTGAATACCATGGTGTTCTTCTTGCTTATCTCTTTTCCCGTTTGCGAGGAATCTCCACAAGTTGGAGTCTCTCGCCCTTACAACAAAGATCAAAGTGAAAGCACTAGAGTAAGGGTGGGAAGCAACACACACAAATCCGCAGCAATACGCACACACACAGCCAAGACTTGAGCTCAAATGAATCGCAACAAGTTCACCACTAGAACGGAGCTCAAATCACTAACAAAGTCAATCAGGTGCGAGATGGAGTGTGGAAGACTTAGAATGCTCAAAGTATGCTTAGATATCTCCTCCATGCGCCTAGGGGTCCCTTTTATAGCCCCAAGGCAGCTAGGAGCCGTTGAAGGCAACTTTGGAAGGCAAATCTTGCCTTCTGTCGGGTGGTGCACCGGACAGTTCGGTGCACCACCGGATAGTCCCTGTAGCTGTCCGGTGCGCGATCTCCTTCCTTTTCTGGCGCATCCGACTGTTGCAGATTTGCGGCAGTTGGCACACCAGACAGTCCGGTGCCCCCTGCCGACCGTTGGCGCGCCCACGTGTCGCGTGCGGATTGCGCAGCCGACCGTTGGCGTAGTCGACCATTGGCTCACCGGACAGTTCAGTGAATTTTAGTCGTACGCCGTTGAACGTTTCCCGAGAGCGACGACTTCACCGCGGACGACTCATCGGATAGTCCGGTGAATTATAGTCGTACGCCGCTGTCAAGTCCCGAGAGTGGCCTATTCACCGGAGACTGGTCTGGTGCATCGGACACTGTCCGGTGCACCACCGGACACTGTCCGGTGCACCCAGACCGAGCTGCATTTGGCTGTATATAGCCAACTCTTTTCCAAACCAATTTCTCCTATTTCTAGCACTTAGACACAATACATTAGTACTCAAATCAATGTACTAAGTCTAGAAACGTACCTTGTAATATGATTTGCACTTCTTCACTTTTTGGCACAAATTAGCACTTAGAGAAAATGTGTTGGGCACTTAATCACCAAAACACTTTAGAAATGGCCCAAGGGCATATTTCCCTTTCAATCTCCCCCTTTTTGGTGATTTATGCCAACACATCAAAAAGCAACTAAAAGAAGTGCAACATCAATGCAATTGAGAACAAGAATTGTTTTTGATTCAAATTTGGCATATTTGGATCATTCTTTGCCATCACTTGGTTTGTTTTTGCAAATCAAATTCAATTTCCTATCTCTAAGTCAAACACACTTGTTGAGGCACAAAGAGAGGTATTCCAAGAGAAATTGATCAAAGATCCAAAAACTCTCCCTTTTCCCATAATCAAACATTCTCCCCAACTTTTGACAATAAGAAACTGTTGGGGACTTGTTCTCAAAGGCTTAGAATTAAGAACAAGGCAACATAAAAAATGTTAAGTGTTAAAGTCCTTCGTCCTTCGGCACATTATGTCCCTTCGGGAGATAATGTATTTCGGACGAAGGTCACAAGAGACATACCTTCGTAAACATAACAAGTAATGACGAAGGATTCATATAAGGCATGAAATATAATATAAACACCATCATAGAATCATTTCTATTTTATTAACATGGAGAAATAGAAATGATTTCAAATTACAAATGTACCTTCGGTCCTGAGAGAAGGTAGAAAGTACAAGCGTGACGCAAAAGCAGATGCCAAGTCAGCGTGAACAGTACGAGAGTACTGTTCATCTATTTATAGACGCGGGACGCAGCCCCCGTAAAATTACATCCATGTCCATTACATTTGTTAACGGCTTATGGAAATCTGTCGAGGCCCACGTAGTCTTTTCATCTTTAAGTCGGTTCCCCTTTCAGCTATCGCGACGAAGCTTCCCTGCACACAGCTTCGGCTGTGCACCGTCCTTCGTAGAACTTGGTAATCAGCTCGTCCTTCGTCAGGCTTCGTCCTGACCGTGCTTTATGTTCATAATTCTGAGTCCGAAGATACCTGTTCACATAATCCACTTGGAAAACATTGTCAAATCATGTTTTTGAGGACCTTCGGAGGACGAAGGCCCCCAACAGTAGCCCCTCGCAATATTAATTTGTTAATAATAAATTCAGATTGCGATATGGACGAAGGCCTTGAGCCGAAGGTCCGAAAAAACACCTTCCCTTTGCTAGAATAGCAACATTCACTGACAAGCGGGGTCTTTCAATTTTCAGCGCCCTGGGCGTATAAATAAGATCACACCGCCAACTCATTTGGTACGCACACTTGCCATCTGCTTCGGTCCACTAAATTTTTAGCTCTTGTGCATTAAGATTGGTGACCTTTTTGATTTCGAAGCTTCGGCCCTGAAAAAAGTTTTTTAGCGTGTCCGAAGATGTCTGAAGGTAAGAAGATCCCTGCTGAGACGAAGCTGAGTCTCGAAGAAGAGAAGAATTTGGGGTTCCTGATAGCGATGGCGGAGTCCAATACAGAGAAAATCACCAAGGAGATTCTTGAAGGTTTGTCCGAAGATACTGGTGACAGCGACAGCTATGATGTAGAAAGTGGTGGAGAAGAGGCCGAAGATCGACCATGGCGGCCAAGTCACACGGTTTTCGGTAATACCACTATCAAGCAGAGTCATATTGATAATATGAGGGGGAGGTATTTTCGAGATATATCTGTTGTGAGGGCTGACGCTGGAGAGAAGACTTCTCCCACCCCAGAAGAAGATGAAGTCGTAGTCTTCCGAAGCTTTCTCAAGGCTGGGCTTCGGTTCCCCCTAAGCAACTTTGTTGTTGAAGTCCTGAAGACATTTCAAGTCTACCTTCATCAAATTACCCCCGAAGCCATCATAAGAATGGGGGTGTTTGTCTGGGCTGTGAGAAGTCAAGGTTTGGAACCAAACGCTAAAAGTTTCTGCAATATTCATGAGTTATTATACGAGACGAAGCCCTGGGGAAAAGAACAATACCACAACAATTTTGGGTGTTATAGCTTCGGTGCCCGCTCCGGGTCAAGCTGCCCTGTGCCGACCTTTCGGAAGAGGTGGCCCGGAGCCTGGATGACAGAGTGGTTCTATGTGAAGAATGACTTGACAGCGCAAGAAAATGTTAAAAGTATCATTATGCGCCCCATCTGGCAACGCTTCGGACTTCGAAGGCCGAAGGTTGAAATGGACGAAGCAGCCGAGGAATGCCAAAGAGCCTTCGGCGTAATCTGCTCTTTCATTGGGACAAGGGACTTGGTCCAAGAGCACATTGCCTTCAGGGTATGGCCACTTACAGAAAAGTGGGAAATGCCGAAGGAGACCATTAAAGAATCCGACGAAGGCGGATTGGTCAGACTGAAATACACATTCAAATATGCAGATAAATTTGTTGAACCTGATGATGACTGGTTAAAAAGCATTGAAACATTAAGTGACGAACTGCTTGGGGCATACTCGAAGGCTGAAAATACTGCGCTATCAGCAGCCTTCGGAGGCCGAAAGAAGAAAAGGCTCAACCGTGTGTTTGACGCAGTCGGGTTTATCTACCCTGACTATCATTATCCGGTATTGGGTCGCAAAAGGAAAAATGCTTCTCCTGCGACAGAAGCTACCACAAGTGCCACTAGTGAGCCAGCGCCTCAAAGGAAAAAGATGAAGGTGCTCACCCATCGGACACGCTTTATTGAGCCGGCCACAGTGCCAGAATTTATTGGTGAAATTTCTTTGGCCTCTGAAGCTACAGAACCAGCTCCAGTGCCGAAGACAGTAGAGAAAGCTGAAGCGCCTTCAGCAGTAGAAAAACCGAAGACTGAAGGGCCAAAAACATCAGAAATTTTAAGTCCTTCAGCAAATGTCGACACAACAAAAAATCAAAAGGGCCCATCGGTGACCCCAAGAAGAAAAAGAATGGTGAACGTATTGGATGTCTTGGAGACGATTAAGTCTTCAAGCACAACCATGAAGGAGTCCGTTGAACTCGCTGAAGCATCTACTGAAGCTTCGAAACAACAAGCTGAAGCCGAAGCTGAAGCTGAAGCTGGGCCTTCAGAGCCCACCAAGGAACAATCCGAGAAAATATCAGAACCAACTTTGGTTGAAAAAATTGACACTGCCGCCCCCGAAGCTCCCTCCAGCATACGCGATTACATCGTGCGACATGCTTCGGGGAAGAAACTGTCTGAAGAAGAAATCTATGAAGCGAATCACTATGCTAGAGAGTTGAAGTATCCGAAGGGGGCAGTAGTATTCAATGGGACAAACGAAGATGATTTCCTGTACTGTCTCCCAGACAATAAAGAATTATCCGTGTGCCGGGAAATGGCTAGAAGCATGGGGTTCCCGAAACTCGAAGCTGGATTATGCGCAATGACGAAAGAGGATCTCGCAGACAGTCTTGCATATAATAGCCTAAAGGTATGGAAATTAAGCGTTTGAAAAAACTTTTTTAATGCGTAATTTATTCCTTTATTCTTATATGGATTCTTTTTCGTATAGGGCTTGATTCTTAGCAACGCATTAAGAGCCCAAAAAAGCGCCGAAGATGAAAGCTACAACATTGCGTTTAACAATTTACGCTCCGAAGTTATCAAGCTAAGAAACGAAGCTCTGGAAAAGGATAAGATTCTGCTTACACTGGTAGATAAAGTAAAGAAAGACGAAGCTGCTTCAAAAACCCATGCCGAAGCCCAAAGACGTGAAATTAAAGATCTTCAAAAACAGCTGGCTAGAGCTAAAGAGGAACGCGTGCTTGAGGAAACAAAACGAGAACTCAGTGATTATATGGTCAATAAATTGGAGTTAAGTGTTAAAGAGCTTCGTGCTTCTCAGAGGAAATGTTATGTCAAATCTGTAGAATGCGTGAATAAAATTAAAACCAGCTTCGCCAGCGTGGGCGCCTTTTCCAGCGAAGAGAATTTCTCGCGAGGCAATCCCGAAGGTCCACTGGAATGGATTAGTCACGAAGCAGAGGCCTTCGAGGAGATCCTGAGCAGTCATGGCGACATCTGCGCTTTTTCGGGCGCCAGAGGAATTGCTTCTGTCTTAGAGAAGAAAGGTTGCGGGCATGTAAAATTTTTAGCTCAGTCTGAAGCTGCCTTATCTTCCGAAGACATCAAGGACCCCTCGGCCGAAGCAAGCGTGGTTGGTGGTAAATTTTTTACTGATATCTGGAACGACGGCGGCCGAGGAATGGCGCAAGAAATCATCCAAAGGAGCGAAAAAGGCATCCATGATGCTAGGAAAGTGGCAGAAGCTGCCGAAAGAAGTACAGAGCCCGAAAGGCAATTAGGTATTAATTAGTCGCTCTTATTGTGTTGTAATTTTTATTTCAAATTTTGCTCGCGATTTGTAAAAGTAATGAAGAAATGTTTTCTTCCCTCAGAAGTTGCTGGATCGACTGCCGACCCCCACACAAAAGGGGATGACGAAATTAAACAAATGGCCGAAGGTATCATGGATAAAGTTGTTGATCAACTTCTAAATGAAGCCGCCGAAGCAGTATTAAGAGAAGACTAGATGCTATTTAGAAAAAACATTTAAAGTGTGATCTATGTAACATTTTGTACATTTGAATGTAATATACAAGTCTCTTTTCATTATTCAATTCTTTACGATGCATGAAACTCTACATACATACCATTTTTGAGCCTTCGGCGAAAAAACACCTTCCCTTCTTTTCATGCTTCGTGAAGAAAACATTCTCCGTTAAAATTATTCTGATGGAACACGTTCATGCTTCATGAAAACATTATCCGAAGCTATACAATTTCGATATTGCTCTGATAAAGCTCATCCATGCTTCGTAAAAATATTCTCCGAAGCTGTATTCCGAAGATTATCATTGTATTCCCTCGTGACTTTACACAATTTTCACTTTCTCAAAGCATCCTTTCGAAGGTTGATACTGTGTCCCCTTCTTTTGCCAAATGCAACATGATGTATGATGCTTATGTTATGCAAAATGATGTGATGATGTTATGTTATGCAAATGACATTTGTTCCGAAGATACACACAAAATATATTCGTAAGCTCTGCATTCCCTTAGGAACGTCTTTGGAGCTTCTTCGCCTTTTACTTAGACGGTATAAGCTCTGCATTCCCTTAGGAACGTCTTTGGAGCTTCTTCGCCTTTTACTTAGGCGGTATCAGCGTTGACTTTTCGCTGTATGCTCTGCATTCCCTTAGGAACGTCTTTGGAGCAAAAACTTACACTGCGCTCCCTTTGGAACGGCTTTTTGTAACTTCGGCGACTTACTCTGCGCTCCTTAGAACGACTTTTGTTGCTTCAAAGGGTTTTTAATAATCCGAAGATCCTCCTTGTTACCGCAAATTTTTAAGCTTCAGCAACTTAAACCTGTAGAGAAGATAGGTTTTTCTGATAACCAACCACGAAACTATTATATGAAACCTGAAGTGTTCTTTATTGCACAGAAAACAGAACTTAAACGGAAAAGACTGCTATCAAAGTAGGATACTTGTCAATAAATGTGCTTCGACTCTGGCACAGTACTATTGACTGTACGGGCTTCAGATTGCTCTCTGATATCCCTTTGGTGCGGAACATATTGACTCCCTTCTGGCTGCTGGCCTTGATGCAGCGGAGGTGGAGGCGGGGGCTGTTGCCATGAAGCTTGAGGTTGACTTGCCGAAGCTACGGAAACTGCAGGGTGGTTGCCCACGTACTCCGGGATGTAAGGCTGATGGTACGAAGCAGTATGCATGACCTGCTTCGGCTGTCCCTGTTGCGCTGCAGCTTCTGCTAGCTCCTTTTGTTTCTGGATGGTAACATGGCACATCCTGGTGGTATGGCCCTTGTTCTCACCGCAGAATAAGCAAAATGTCCTCCTTGGTTGATCTCCAAATCTCCCGCCGAAGCCCCTGGCGCCTCTGCCTCTTGGAGCTGGTGGCCGAAAGAAAGTTTGCTGCTGCCCCGAAGCCTGTGAAGAGCACTGCGGCCTGTTCTGTTGACTCCCCTTGTCATCATTTTGAGTGGAGTTGTGGATGGACCTGACATGCCTCGGATAGAATCTTCCCCCGAAGCCCCTGGTCATCTCAGAAAATCTGAAGGCCTCCTCCCTTCTTTGGCGAAAGTCATTATCAGCACGAATATACTCGTCCATCTTTTGGAGCAGCTTCTCCAAAGTCTGAGGAGGCTTCCTAGCAAAGTATTGGGCTGCAGGTCCAGGACGAAGCCCCTTGATCATGGCTTCGATGACAATTTCATTGGGCACCGTTGGAGCCTGCGCCCTCAAACGCAAGAACCTTCTGACATACGCCTGAAGGTATTCTTCATGGTCCTGAGTGCACTGGAACAAAGCTTGAGCAGTGACCGGCTTCGTCTGAAATCCTTGAAAGCTGGTTAACAACATATCCTTCAGCTTCTGCCATGAGGTGATCGTTCCTGGTCGAAGGGAGGAGTACCAGGTCTGAGCAACATTCCTGACGGCCATGACGAAAGACTTCGCCATGACTGCAGCATTGCCCCCATACGAAGACACTGTTGCTTCGTAGCTCATTAAGAACTGCTTCGGGTCTGAGTGGCCGTCAAACATGGGAAGCTGGGGTGGCTTATAGGATGGAGGCCAAGGTGTAGCCTGCAGCTCAGCGGACAAAGGAGAAGCATCATCGAAAACAAAATTTCCCTGATGGAAATTGTCATACCAGTCATCTTCGTTGACGAAGCCCTCCTGATGAAGGTCTTTCTGCTGGGGCCTTCTGTTTTGCTCATCATGAGTAAGCTGACGAACTTCCTCAGAGGCTTCGTCTATCTGCCGTTGCAACTCAGCTAGCCGGGCCATCTTCTCCTTCTTTCTCTGCACCTGTTGATGTAGCATCTCCATATCCCTGATTTCTTGGTCCAGCTCTTCCTCCTGAAGCGTTGGGCTGACGGCCTTTCTCTTCTGGTTTCGGGCCTCCCGAAGAGAGACGGTCTCCTGGTTGTGGTCCAGCGGTTGCAGTGCTGCAGCCCCAGCCGCTGAAGCTTTCTTCGGTGCCATAGCGAAGGTCTACAGCTTCCGAAGGTGTTCAAAAAACTCGAAGTGGAAGTGAGTTCACCGGAGGTGGGCGCCAATGTTGGGGACTTGTTCTCAAAGGCTTAGAATTAAGAACAAGGCAACATAAAAAATGTTAAGTGTTAAAGTCCTTCGTCCTTCGGCACATTATGTCCCTTCGGGAGATAATGTATTTCGGACGAAGGTCACAAGAGACATACCTTCGTAAACATAACAAGTAATGACGAAGGATTCATATAAGGCATGAAATATAATATAAACACCATCATAGAATCATTTCTATTTTATTAACATGGAGAAATAGAAATGATTTCAAATTACAAATGTACCTTCGGTCCTGAGAGAAGGTAGAAAGTACAAGCGTGACGCAAAAGCAGATGCCAAGTCAGCGTGAACAGTACGGGAGTACTGTTCATCTATTTATAGACGCGGGACGCAGCCCCCGTAAAATTACATCCATGTCCATTACATTTGTTAACGGCTTATGGAAATCTGTCGAGGCCCACGTAGTCTTTTCATCTTTAAGTCGGTTCCCCTTTCAGCTATCGCGACGAAGCTTCCCTGCACACAGCTTCGGCTGTGCACCGTCCTTCGTAGAACTTGGTAATCAGCTCGTCCTTCGTCAGGCTTCGTCCTGACCGTGCTTTATGTTCATAATTCTGAGTCCGAAGATACCTGTTCACATAATCCACTTGGAAAACATTGTCAAATCATGTTTTTGAGGACCTTCGGAGGACGAAGGCCCCCAACAGAAACAATAAGAGTATTTTGACAAATCAAAAAGTTCTAACTCTCCTCTTTTCGAAATTTCACAAGTGGTAGCTGATCCATTTGCTTTGGCCTTAATTTCTCCCCCTTTGGCATTAAGCACCAAAACGAGATTATTCTTGGCCCTTTAACCCCATTGCCTCACCAAAATTGTCAATTAAGAGCAAAAGGCAATAAGAGCATAAAAATGAACTTGGAGTTAATACAAGAGTGCAGTGGAAGTCTTTGCATGGTCCAAGTTCACCTTTCCCTTTCAATCCACTTTTGAGACTAAATCAAGAACTCAAACACAAAGGTTAGTCTCAAAGTGTCAAGTTGTAGCATGCCTCCCCCTAAATAAGTGCATCACTTGCAAACGGACTTGTGAGGTCCAGGGATCATGGTTACAACTTGAGCACCACAAATGAACAAAAAATAGATTGAAATGCACAAATTACATGATCAAGGGCATAAAACACATGAATGCTATAGATCAATCCAAGTTACGCGAATCTAAGACATTTAGCTCACTACACAACCTACAAAACCTTTTCTCATCTAAAGGCTTGGTGAAGATATCGGCTAGCTGGTTTTCGGTGTTAATATGGTACACCTCGATATCCCCCTTTTGCTGGTGGTCTCTCAGGAAGTGATGATGGATGTCTATGTGCTTAGTGCGGCTGTGTTCAACAGGATTATCCACCATGCGGATTGCACTCTCATTGTCACATAGGAGTGGGACTTTGCTCAGACTGTAGCCAAAGTCCCAGAGGGTTTGCCTCATCCAAAGTAGTTGCGCGCAACACTGTCCTGCGGCAACATACTCGGCCTCAGCGGTGGATAGGGCAACTGAAGTTTGTTTCTTTGAACTCCAAGACACCAGGGACCTTCCTAGGAATTGGCACGTCCCAGATGTACTCTTTGTATCAACCTTGCACCCGGCATAATCGGAGTCTAAATATCTAATCAAGTCAAAGATAGACCCCTTTGGATACCAGATCCCGAAGCAAGGCGTAGCAACTAAATATCTAAGAATCCGCTTAACGACCACAAGGTGACATTCCCTTGGGTCGGATTGATATCTAGCACACATGCAAACGCTAAGCATAATATCCGGACTACTAGCACATAAGTAAAGCAAGGAACCTATCATAGACCGGTATGCCTTTTGATCAACGGACTTACCTCCTTTGTTGAGGTCGACATGTCCGTCGGTTCCCATTGGAGTCTTTGCGGGCTTGGCGTCCTTCATCCTAAACCGCTTGAGCAAGTCTTTCATGTACTTCGTTTGGGAGATGAAGGTGTCATCCTTGAGTTGTTTTACTTGGAACCCAAGGAAGTAGTTCAACTCGCCCATCATCGACATCTCAAATTTCTGTGTTATCACCCTGCTAAACTCCTCACAAGACTTTTGGTTAGTATAACCAAATATTATGTCATCGACATAAATTTGGCACACAAATAGGTCACCATCACAAGTCTTAGTGAAAAGAGTTGGATCAGCTTTCCCAACCTTAAAAGCATTAGTAATTAGGAAATCTCTAAGGCATTCATACCATGCTCTTGGGGCTTGCTTAAGTCCATAGAGCGCCTTAGAGAGCTTACACACATGGTCAGGGTACCGTTCATCCTCAAAGCCAGGGGGTTGCTCCACGTACACCTCCTCCTTGATTGGCCCATTGAGGAAAGCGCTCTTCACATCCATTTGAAACAACCTGAAAGAATGGTGAGCGGCATAGGCTAACAAAATGCGAATAGACTCTAGCCTAGCCACAGGAGCAAAAATCTCCTCAAAGTCCGAACCTATGACTTGGGCATAACCTTTTGCCACAAGTCGAGCCTTGTTCCTTGTCACCACCCTGTGCTCGTCCTGTTTGTTGCAGAACACTCACTTGGTTCCCACAACGTTTTTCTTGGGACGTGGCACCAGGGTCCAAACTTCATTTCGCTTGAAGTTGTTGAGCTCTTCCTGCATGGCCAACACCCAGTCCGGATCTTGCAAGGCCTCTTCTACCCTGAAAGGCTCAATAGAAGAGACAAACGAGTAATGCTCACAAAAATTAGCTAGACGTGAGCGAGTTGTTACTCCCTTGCTTATATCACCCAAAATCTGGTCGACGGGATGATTCCTTTGAATCGTCGCTTGGACTTGAGTTGAAGGGGTCCGTGGTGCTTCTTCCTCCACAATTTGATCTTCTTGTGCTCCCCCTTGATCACATGCCTCCTCTTGAGGAACCTGTTCATCATCTTGAGTTGGGGGCACCATTGTTGAGGAAGAAGGTTGATCTTGTTCTTGGTGTTCCTGTGGTCGCACATCTCCAATCGCCATGGTGCGAATTGCGTCCGTTGGAACATCATCCTCATCTACATCATCAAGATCAACTTGCTCTCTTGGAGAGCCATTAGTTTCATCAAATACAACGTCGCTAGAGACTTCAACCAAACCCGATGATTTGTTGATGTTGGGGACTTGTTCTCAAATGCTATGAATTAAGAACAAGGCAACATAGAAAGAAGTTAATGATTAATGCCCTTCGTCCTTCGAAGCGTTATTTCCCTTAGGACATAACGATCTTCAGACGAAGGTCATGAAGGGCATACCTTTATCATCACAGTTTAAATTGATAAAGGGAAAAGCATATAAAACATGAAAGAATAACATGAATAATCACATAACATTATTACGTGTTATTATCATATAATCATGGAAGAATAACAACAATATTGAATTACATTTGTACCTTCGGTTTGATAGAAGGCAAAAATACAAATGTGACGCACGAGCGAGTACAAGTCAGCGTGAACAGTACGGGGGTACTGTTCATCTATTTATAGACACAGGACACAGCCTGTGAAGAATTACAATTATGCCCCTCATAAAAGTTTACAACATTGACTCAGACCTTTATGGACTAAAAGGTCATTCTATCTTTAAGTCGGTTTATAATACCGAAGCTTCATGAAGAGGAACCTTCGGTCGTCTCCTGCGGACAGCTTCAGCCGAAGCTGCTTCTTCCTACAAGACCTTCGGCGCGACGAAGCATAGCCCCAACAGTAGCCCCTTTCGCGGCGCTAGATCGTTTTTCGTAACGAGCTTGATCCATGAAAAAAGTCTCTTAAGCTTCGGGAAGCCGAAGGTCCAAAAAACACCTTCCCTGAGCTCGTTGTCGAGAAACGATTCAATTTTCGAGCGCGTAGCGGTCCCACCTTGCAGAGTTACCGTTTGGTCTCTGCGGTCCACCGTGCAGCGAGTGCAAGCGGCTGTCCGCCTGGTGTAAAAAATCATGGCGTTTCACCTTCTTACCTGCAACACTATATAAACAGACAAGTAGGTGTGAAGTTACCACAGCATTCATTGCTATGTGCACTGTTTTGCTACCAAAATTTTTAACCATCGCCGAAGCTTGATTCTCAGAATCGAACGAAGCTCCAACTTGAAGCCTGCTTCGTCAGAAGGAAAGACTTCGGAAGAAGAAAAAAGTATTTAATTTCCACAAACTCAGAATTAAATGGCCAGAGTGCGATCTACCGCTAGGGTTGAGCGTGAGGGGGGCGAAGTTGAAGGTTCGGAGACTGTTCCCATCTCCGAAGCAATGCAACGATTCGGACTGGTAACTTCGGAAGGAACCCCCACTGTTGAAGCAGAACAAGCAACTGCCGAAGCAGAAGAAGAGAACGTTGAAGAAACTGATCCCGAAGATGATTATCGTATTGCCGTGCCCAGTAAGCCCAGCCACTTGGACTTCGGAAAGTCTACTGTTTCGAAGGCTGATCTCTCCAAAATGGTAAAGTCAGGCTTTTTCAATGAGAATCAGAAGAAGCTGTTACGCTTCGGGGGAGAAGAGACTACCCCAAAGCCGGAGAAGGATGAAATTGTCATTTTCAAGAGTTTTCTAAAGGCTGGGTTAAGATTCCCCCTACATGAGATTATTGCAGAGGTACTGAAGAGGTTTGGTATCTACTTTCATCAGTTAACTCCTAACGCTATCGTTAGGCTTAGCGTTTACATCTGGGCCTTCCGAAGCCAAGCGGTGGAGCCGTTTGCAGACAGTTTCTGTCGAGTTCACGAACTGCACTATCAGACAAAGGCTAGAAAAGATGGATTGCATGACAATTTTGGTTGCTATAATTTTGCTTATCGGAAAACCACAAAGTTTCCTGTAATCAGCTACCGAAGCAAATGACCGGCAGGCTGGAAATCAGAATGGTTCTATGTCAAGGTTGATGACGACAAGGAGAAGCTTGTGCAAAGTCCACTCGAACTGATCTTCGGAGAAACCCGACCTCGCTGCAACATGACACCAGAAGGTCCAACACAACAGGCAATGGATGAATTCAGAACTATTGCAGAGCATATCAGTACAAGAGACCTGGTTCAGGAGTTCTTGGCCTTCAGGGTTTTTCCTACTTTAAAATAATGGGAAATGCCGAAGCTAGAGGGGGAGAAGAAAGAAGGTGAACTTGTGCGTCTACCTTACTATTTCAAGTTTAAGAAATACTTTAAAACACCTTGTCAAGAGTGGCTGGATACAATTGAAGTGATGTACAATGAAATACTTGGCAATTACTCCAAAAAAGAAGATCAATTGATGACTGCGGCCTTCGGCACCCGTCCAAAGCGAAGACTGAATCGAGTGCTGGACGCCCTGGGTTTTGAATACCCTGACTATGAAAATCTGAACAAAGGTGCCGGGGGCCAGAAAAGGAAAAGGACAACTGAAGCCTTAAATGAAGATGAGAAAGAACCATCAAAGAAGAGAATTCCGAAGAAGAGGAAAGCGTCTTCTCCGAAGCAAAAAATATCTGAAGAAGAAGAAGAAACCCCTGCATCACCCTCTGCCACTGACGTGGAGGAAATTTTGAAGGTAATGACTGAATCCCTGCCTGCAAAGCTAAGTCCATTGGGGCCTCAACTGATAAAGTTTTTTCAGAAGGAAAAGGAGCTCGAAAAAACGAAGAAGACGACTAAAGTAAAGAGGCAAAGAATTATCACTTTAACAGAGGTTATTGACAAGACACCACCAAGAGCTTCGGCTCAGAAGACACCAGCGGCTGAGGAAAGAACAAATATTGAAATCACACCTTCGGAGGTCGCAGCTGCCGAAGCTGCCTCAACTGAAGATGTGAACCTGGAAAGCACAATCGAACACATCAACAAGATACTGCTAGACATGGCCACAGAAGAAGCTACCGCTGCCGCCGAAGAGGCCGTGGCCGCAGCGTCGGGGAAAGGAAAGGAAATTACTGACGAGGCTTCAGAGAACGAAGCCTTCATGTTTCAAAATTTAATTGGAGAAAAATTGTCAAAACCCGAAATAGAAGAGCTTAAAGAGTATGCCAAATCTTGCGGGTACAAACCAGGAGCACTCCTCTTCGGAGGTATTGATGATGAAAAATTAGATTGTATCCGAAACCAAACTGGAGCCAAAGTTATCAGTACTCTGTCAAAGAGTATTGGTTTTCCGAAGCTAGAAATGGACATTAGCCGCTACCGACGACAACATATCGTTGGTAGTTTATTTTATTCCAATTTCAAGGTGAACTACTATTCCTTTGACTTTTATTGTTTTTAATAATGAAAACATGTCTAACGAAGGTTGTTTTCGTGTAGAGTATGCTGTTGAGCAAAGCCTTGAAAATGCAGCAAGATTTTGAAGACAAGAAACACGAAGTTATAATTGAAAATTTAGAAAACAAAATAAAGGAGCAATCAGCTGACATTGAGAAAAAAAACTTTGAGCTCCAGGCAACTGAAGGTTCATTGGCGGAAGCCGAAGCAAAAATAACAGAACTGAACACGAAGCTTCTTTGCCAATCTAAGCAGTTTGAACAAGAAAAGCAAGAACTTAAGGCAAAACTTGAAGCCGAAGCTCAACATAATTCAGATTTGAAAAAACTATTGGCGGACCTTCAAGAAAAATTTGGAATTTAGCAACAAATGCATTCAACGACTAAGAAAAATTTTTCACTCAGTTGGAGCCAGCAGTGAGAAATTCGCCCCCTCAGCTGAAGATTTGCCGAAGACCTTCGAACATATTGAGGGTGAAATTGACGAGCTCGACGAAGTTATAGCTGGGCATGGTGACTTCTGTGCCTGGGTAGCTTCTCGGGGCACTGCTGCAGCTTTCCTAAAAGCTGGCTGCGACCATGGAAAAATTGTCAATAGGCCCAATTTCACTTTATCACCATCAATCCTAGATGACATCCCTGATCTCGCCCGAAGCATTTCCAATAGATTTATAAAAATGATATGGACAAAAGGCGGGCGAGAAAAGGCTGGAGATGAAGCTCGGAGTCATCTTGAACCAGTAAGAAATCTTACCTTGCGCTTACCTCTTCCTTGAAGCTCGATTTTGATTTATAACTACTTAATTCATGTAGGATGACGAAGCCGAAGTCGATGATTAAAAAGAGTGACGCCGAAGCCAAAATCCCTCGAAGATTAAGTAGGAGTAGACTGTAGACAGACTCAGGAAACTTTTGAGATAACTTGTGTAAATGTAACTAAACTTGTCTTTAATGATTTCTGTTCATACCTTGTATTATGCTCTTACCCTTGTATGTGAAGTGCTTTGTTGTGGACGAAATTATCTTTTTTGAGCCTGAAGGCGAAAAAACACCTTCCCTTCTTTTCGTACACAGCGAAGCATAGAAAACAACATTTCCCTTTTTTCCGAAGCTCTCCTTTTTGTACGCGAAGAAGCTCTTCTCTTATGCCGAAGCAACCACTTATGCCATGATGATTATTCTACATATGCCTGAATGAATGTTTATGAATGCAAATGCTATGATGTAATGTGATGTGCGAATGAATGTCCAAACACATATCCGAAGCCATACCCTCAGCCATTATTTCCTTAGAAACAATCACACATCAGCTCTGCATTCCCTTAGGAACGACTTTGGAGCTTCTTCGCCTTTTACTTTCGGCGGAATCAGCGTTGACTTTTCGCTGTAAGCTCTGCATTCCCTTAGGAACGACTTTGGAGCTTCTTTGCCTTTTACTTTCGGCGGAATCAGCGTTGACTTTTCGCTGTAAGCTCTGCATTCCCTTAGGAACGACTTTGGAGCTTCTTCGCCTTTTACTTTCGGCGGAATCAGCGTTGAGTTTTCGCTGTAAGCTCCGCATTCCCTTAGGAACGACTTTGGAGCTTCTTCGCTTTTTTAGTTTTCGGCACTCAATGGTGCGTTCTCAGCTTTTACATTTACATTCCTTGGGGGATTTTGCTCTTATAGAACTAAAAAAGGAAATTACATATGATGGCCCCATTAAAAACCTTTCTCCCCTTTAGAAAGGAAAAGGGTGCCATGAAAAAGAAAAAACATGAAAAGTTACATCAAGTTACACATAATATCGCCGAAGCTCATCCGCATTCCAAGATCTAGAAATGTCGTTGCCGTCCATGTCCTTCAATCTGTATGAACCAGGTCTTGACGAAGATGCTACTAAGAAAGGTCCCTCCCATTTCAACTGTAACTTGCCCACTGTGTCTGGGTTGGCCACTCTCCGAAGCACCAAGTGTCCTGGCTCAATATTCTTTAGCCGAACTTTTCTATCTCGCCATTTGACTGTTTCGGCTTGGTATTTATTGATGTTCTCCACAGCTTGAAGCCTGATCCCTTCTAAAGCATCTTTTTCCACAAAACAAGCATCTTCAGGACCTGATTCTGTCGAAGCTACTACTCTTATTGATCCAGTTTTAGCTTCTTCCGGAGTTATTGCTTCGTCACCGAATAATAACTTGAATGGAGTAAAGCCTGTAGACCTTGATGTTGTTGTATTGTGGCTCCACACCACTTTGGTTAACTGATCTGGCCACTTTCCCCTGGGTTGATTGAAGATTAACTTCATTATTCCTGTCATTATAATGTCGTTGGCTCTTTCAACGAGCCCATTTGACTCCGGATGCCTGACTGATGCAAAACGGATCTTCGTACCACTTTGATCACAGAAATCTCTGAAAGCTTCGGAGTCGAATTGTGTTCCATTATCTACAGTGATGGCCTTTGGTACCCCGAAACGACAAACAATATTCTGCCAGAAAAACTTTTGGACAGTGGCCGAAGTTATTGTGGCTAATGGCTTTGCCTCAATCCATTTAGAAAAATATTCCACAGCCACTACAACATATCTTAAATTCCCTTGAGCCGGTGGCAATGGACCTAACAAGTCAAGGCCCCACCTTTGCAATGGCCAGATGGGTTGTATGAGCTGTGTTAAAGACGAAGGTTGTTTTTGATCTCTTGCACATTTCTGACAGCCTTCGCACTTTTGAACTAATTCCACTGCATCCGAAGCTGCCTTCGGCCAATAAAACCCTTGGCGGAAAACTTTTCCGAGTAACGGCCTAGATCCAATGTGAGACCCACACAGGCCTGCATGTATTTCTTTCATCAACTCTATACCTTCGGTTCTAGATAAACACTTGAGTAGCGGAGCGCAAACTCCATGCTTGTACAACTCCCCTTCTATCATGACATATGGACGAGCTCTTGCTTCTATCCTCCTGTTATAAGCTTCGTCATCTGAAAGGAACTTACCCTGAAGGTAAGAGATGATCTCAGTTCTCCAATCTTCGCTATAAACAGGAGATATATTGAGGACTGCTCTTTCAAGGAGTTCTACTGAAGGTGCCTTTATTGTTTCGAAGAACACATCCGAAGGTAAAGGCAGCCCCTGTGCTGCTGACTTAGCTAGCAAATCAGCATGCTCATTTTGCCCTCGAGGGATATTTTTGACAGAAAATCCTTCGAAGGAAGCTTCGATTCTTCGGACCGTGTCTAGATATTTTTCAAGCTTCGGATCTTTAGCCTTGCAACTCTTGTCGATATGACCCGAAACAACCTGGGAATCAGTTTTAAGGATGGCCCTTCTGATTCCCATTGCTTTTAATTTCCGAAGGCCCAAAAGCAGGGCTTCGTACTCAGTAATATTGTTTGTACAACTAAAATCGAGTCTTGCCGCATAACAAGTTTTAACTTTGGATGGTGAGACCAACACAGCGGCTGCTCCTGCTCCGAAGGTTCCCCAAGACCCATCGCAAAACACTGTCCACACTTCGGCATCTTTATTTGTTTCTTCATCCTGAGCCCCTGGCGTCCAATCGGCAATGAAATCTGCCAACGCTTGAGACTGGATCGAGGATCTATGCACATAATCAATGCAAAATTCATTGAGCTCTGCAGCCCATTTTCCAATCCGTCCAGTAGCTTCTCTATTTCTCATAATATCCTTCAACGGCTGCGAAGAAGGAACAACAATATTGTATGCTTGAAAATAATGCCGAAGCTTCCTGGATGCCATCAAAATAGCATATAATACCTTCTCCAATTATGTATAGTTTTTCTTTGATACACTAAGAACTTCAGATACAAAATACACTGGAACCTGCTTCTTGACTTGGCCATCAAGCTTCTCCTGGACAAGTGCTGCACTTACCGCTGAGTGCGAAGCTGCCACGTATAACAACAAAGGAGCCCCTGGCGTTGGTGGAGTTAATGTTGTTAAATCTATCAAATATTGCTTCAGTTCTTCAAAGGCTTTTTGTTGGCTTGGTCCCCATTGAAAGACTTCGGCTGATTTCAGCACTTCGAAGAATGGTAAATTTCTTTCTGCTGATCTGGATATGAACCTATTGAGAGATGCCAGCCTCCCTGTCAATCTTTGGGCCCCCTTTCTTGTAGTTGGTGTCTCCATTCGAAGTATAGCTTCAATTTTACTTGGATTAGCTTCAATTCCCTTTGTTGAAACCAAGCATCCAAGAAATTTCCCCTTCTTTACTCCGAAGACACATTTTTCTGGATTCAATTTTAAGCCAGCTTGTCTGAAACTGACGAAGGTCTCTTGCAAATCAGCAATATGATTTTCTTGTTTCGTGCTTTTTACAATGATGTCATCAACATAAGTTAGCACATTTCTACCTATCTGAGACTGGAGAACCTTCGCAGTCATTCTGCTGAAACTTCCTCCAGCGTTTTTGAGCCCCTCAGGCATCCGAAGATAGCAATATGTGCCACTTGGGGTTATGAAGCTAGTCTTCGGCTCATCTTCCTTCTTCATCCAGATTTGGTGATAGCCTGAGTAACAGTCTAGCAGACTCATGAGCTCTGAAGAAGCTGCTGCATCAACTAAAGAGTCTATCCTTGGCAATGGGAATTCGTCCTTCGGACAAGCCTTGTTGAGATCTGTAAAATCGATACACATTCACCACTTGCCATTGGCCTTTTTTACCATAACAGTGTTAGCTAGCCATTCTGGGTACTTTACTTCTCTGATAACTCCTGCACTGAGGAGTCTTTTGACTTCATTACGAGCACCTTCGGCCTTATCATCAGACATTTTCCGAAGCCTCTGCTTTCTGGGTCTGAAGGATGGGTCAACATTGAGCGAGTGTTCAATAACATCCCTATTTACTCCGCAGAGGTCATTAGCTGACCATGCAAAAACATCTTTGTTGTTGAACAAAAATCTTATCAAGGTTTTCTCCTGCCCTTCGGATAATTGAGAGCCCAACAGCACCTTCTGCTCTGCTATGTCCTCACATAAGAGCATGGGCTTCGGCTGATCTGCTGAAGCTGCTTTCTCCCTTCTGAATTTATACTGTTCACAAACTTCAGCTCCATCTATGTTATGGATTGCTTTTGAGTCAGTCCAGTTTCCTTCGGCCCTTCTGGCAGCTTCCTGACTTCCATGAATAGCGATAGGTCCTTGTTCCGAAGGTATCTTCATGCAAAGATAGGCAGGATGAAGAATTGCTTCGAAAGCATTGAGGATGCCACGACCAATAATTGCATTGTAAGGGTATTCCATGTCAACAATGTCAAACACAACTTGCTCAGTTCTAGTGTTATTGATGAACCCGAAGGTCACTGACATGGTGATCTTGCCCAGCGCTACAATCTGCCTTCCTCCGAAGCCACAGAGAGGGTGCGTAGCATCATGAATCTTATCTTCTGGCTCTTGCATTTGCCTGAAGGCCTTAGCAAATATGATATCAGCTGCACTGCCTGTATCAACCAAGACATTGTGGACCAGAAATCCTTTGATAACACAAGAGATAACCATGGCATCGTTGTGTGGGTAATCCTTGAGTTGAAGGTCCTCTTGGGAGAAGGTAATAGGAATGTGAGACCATCTCGACTTGATGAAGGGTCCTTGCACCCCAACATGCTGTACCCTTCTCTGTGCTTCCTTCTTCTGCTTCTTGTTGGCTGGCTCTGAACATGAACCGCCTGTAATCGGGAGTAGCAGCTTCGGAGCCGAAGCAGCTCCAGCTTGATCGTTGAACGAAGCCATCAGCTCAAAAAAGTGGAAGTGAGTTCACCGGAGGTGGGCGCCAATGTTGGGGACTTGTTCTCAAATGCTATGAATTAAGAACAAGGCAACATAGAAAGAAGTTAATGATTAATGCCCTTCGTCCTTCGAAGCGTTATTTCCCTTAGGACATAACGATCTTCAGACGAAGGTCATGAAGGGCATACCTTTATCATCACAGTTTAAATTGATAAAGGGAAAAGCGTATAAAACATGAAAGAATAACATGAATAATCACATAACATTATTACGTGTTATTATCATATAATCATGGAAGAATAACAACAATATTGAATTACATTTGTACCTTCGGTTTGATAGAAGGCAAAAATACAAATGTGACGCACGAGCGAGTACAAGTCAGCGTGAACAGTACGGGGGTACTGTTCATCTATTTATAGACACAGGACACAGCCAGTGAAGAATTACAATTATGCCCCTCATAAAAGTTTACAACATTGACTCAGACCTTTATGGACTAAAAGGTCATTCTATCTTTAAGTCGGTTTATAATACCGAAGCTTCATGAAGAGGAACCTTCGGTCGTCTCCTGCGGACAGCTTCAGCCGAAGCTGCTTCTTCCTACAAGACCTTCGGCGCGACGAAGCATAGCCCCAACAGTTGAAGACTCTATACGCCTTTGTATTTGAGTCATAACCTAACAAAAACCCTTCTACAGCTTTGGGAGCAAATTTGGAACTTCTACCTTTCTTTACTAGAATATAGCATTTACTCCCAAATACACGAAAGTATGAAACGTTGGGTTTGTTACCGGTTAGTAGTTCATACGAGGTCTTTTTGTGGAGGCGATGAAGGTAGACCTGGTTTATGGCGTGGCAAGCTGTGTTCACAGCTTCCGACCAAAACCGCTCGGGCGTCTTGAATTCTCCAAGCATCGTCATCGCCATGTCTATGAGCGTCATGTTCTTCCTCTCTACCACACCATTTTGCTGTGGTGTGTAGGGAGCGGAGAACTCGTGCTTGATTCCTTCCTCCTTAAGGTACTCCTCCACTTATAAGTTCTTGAACTCAGACCCGTTGTTACTTCTTATCTTCTTCAACTTGAGCTCAAATTCGTTTTGAGCTCTCCTTAGAAAGCGCTTTAGGGTCCGTTGGATTTCTGATTTATCTTCCCCTGATGCTGAGGTAGGCGACGAGTCCGAAGAGGTCCATATGAAGTAGCTCCAGAGGTCTTGATGTGGTCATCACATTCTTGCTGTGATGAGCGCTTCCCACCTGTTTACCTGCTTGACAAGCTGCACAAGGTCTATCTTTTTCGAAAAACACATTGGTTAGACCTAACACATGTTCCCCCTTTAGAAGTTTATGAAGGTTCTTCATCCCAACATGTGCTAGACGGCGATGCCACAGCCAGCCCATGCTAGTCTTAGCAATTAAGCATGCATCTAGATCGGCCTCCTCTTTCGAAAAATCAACTAAGTAGAGTTTGTCGTCTAGTACACCATTAAAAGCTAGTGAACCATCACTCCTTCTAAAGACAGACACATCTACATTGGTAAATAAACAATTGTAACCCATATTACATAGTTGACTAACGGACAACAAGTTGTACCCGAGCGATCCAACTAAGAACACACTAGATATGGAATGCTCGGATGAAATAGCCATCTTTCCTAGTCCTTTAACCTTGCCTTGATTCCCATCTCCAAAGATGATCGAATCTTGGGAATCTTTGTTCTTGACGTAAGAGGTGAACATCTTCTTCTCCCCCGTCATGTGGTTTGTGCATCCGCTGTCGATAATCCAGCTTGAGCCCCCGGATGCATAAACCTGCAAGGCAAATTAGGCTTGGGTTTTAGGTACCCAACTCTTGTTGGGTCCTACAAGGTTAGTTACAATAGCCTTTGGGACCCAAATGCAAGTCTTGTCTCCCTTGCATTTGACCCCCAACTTTCTAGCAACTACTTTTTCATTTTTACATGAAGGAACAAATGCAGTGTTGCAAGCATGAAAAACAGTGGTAGGTTTATTACACACTTTCCTAGGAGCATGAGACACAAAATTTCTCCTAGGCCTACCATTAACATTGGAACTTGAAGCAATCATGGCATGTGAGTCAAAAAGCATTATAACTCCTATTATAATGACAATTTCTAGAAAACTTTCTATCATTGTACATGAAAGCATGATTCTTTTGACTACTACTAGCCATAGGGGCCTTCCCTTTCTCCTTGTTGGGAATGGGAGCCCTTTGACTTGTTAACTTCTTGGCTTCCTTTCGAAAGCCAAGTCCATCCTTAATTGAGGGATGTCTACCAACGGTGTAGGCATCCCTAGCAAATTTTAACTTATCAAAGTCATTTTTGCAAGTCTTAAGTTGGGCATTAAGACTTGCCACCTCACCATTTAATTTTGTAATAGAGGTAAGGTGCTCAACACATGCATCAACATCAATATCCTTACACCTATTACAAATGACAACATGTTCTACACAAGATCTAGTTTTATTATCTTCTTCTAACTTAGCACTTAAATCATCATTAATGCTCTTTAAATTAGACACAGTTTCATGACAAGCAGACAATTCAGAAGAAAGCATTTCATTTCTTTTAACTTCTAAAGCAAGAGATTTTTGTACACTAACAAACTTATCATGCTCTTCATACAAGATATCCTCTTGCTTTTCTAAGAGTATATTCTTTTCATTTAAAGCATCAATCAATTCATTGATCTTATCAACTTTAGTTTTATCTAAACCTGTGACACCCCAGGTGTCAATTTCGGGTTATGTCGGGAGATTTATCCTAATCTCGGATGCTCAGTGAAAATCTCTATTTCTTGCTCGCATATGTCTCTGATTATCCAGACTATTCGTGCACATTTCATCGAATTCGGAGTTATTCAGTCTCACAGAAGGCCAAATTTAGAGCCTGTTAAAACTTTTGTTCTCGGCACGAATGCAAACTCGAAAATCGTTCTTGAAGTATAAATCTCATTCGAAGCTCATTTAATCAAACTCTCAACGACTGTTATCTGATCTGAGCCCGAGTCTAACTCCTCGAACCTCGATCGATGTTCGACTATTTTAATCTGAGTCCGTACTCTCAGACAGAATACTCGATATGTCGTCCTCTAATCGATTTTATCCGACTCGGCCAAATATCTCATGTCCGAACCAAACCCAAAACCCCGTATCAACAGCGATTTTAAAATATCATGATTCGCCTTCTCCGACTAAAAATCCGAAGCCGATCAGAAGTCTACGAGAAACATTTATTTCTAAAATAGTGTGCGAGGAATTATTTTCGAGCGAAATCGAATCCAACTCTCGGCCGAATTAATCGCTTAATCGTCCATTCGCCGAAACTCTAATTCGCTCTGTTCTCTGTAGAAACGAATTCCGTAGAAGCATTTTTATTCCAGAAAATAAATTAGCGCAACTCGATTAAGTGTTTTGGGCCGAATCCAGCACAGCCCGTTTGGCCCATTTGAAACCCTAGCCATTCCTTGTCTATAAATATGAGGTCTCCCCTTGCAAGTTGGAGAAAATTACCACTCCCTACCCCTAGCCGCCACAACCTTTCTCCCTCTCCTCCTTTCAGCCGACGCACACAGCCACTTCTCGCTGTTCACAGGCGCATGGAGCAGCTGCGGCTCCACCTCCCTGCTCCTCTCTCCGTGGTGACGCCCAGCACCTTTCCATGGACGCCTCCCTCCCCAAGCTCCAAGGCGCATAGGGCAGCAGCACCTTCATTCCCCGTGGATCCATGGTGCTAGGAGTTTTTTCCCCCATTGCTGGAATTTGTTGCAGCCTTCCCATGCACAGGTTCCAGCCATGGCCGACCTCCTTTCTTCCTTGCTGTTCCCGGCAGCAGCACGCCAACGCAGGGACAACGACTTCCATGGCCGACGCCCAAGCTCCAGCACTTCCCCGCGAGCTCTCCCCCCTTGCTGCCTAGCCGAGCTCGCTGTTCTCCTTGCTCCATGGCCGCCAGCAGCAGCTCGTCCACCTCTGCCCTCTCCCAGCCATGGCGCCCCCTGCTCCTTCTTCCTCAACGCGCTGAAGCTTCCCCCATGGCAGCGAGCTCGAGTTTCTCCCATGGACGCCCAGAAATTTTTTTCCCAGTGCCCTCCCTGTTCATCTTCCTGCCCAACAGCAGGAAACTTTCTCCCCTCCCTGCTCCATTTTTCCCTGTGCCCTCCTCTGCAAACAGCGAGCCCCCTCCTCGCTGTTCTCCGTGGTGCCCGCCGGCTGTTCGTAAAAATGTGCAGCAAGCCGCACGCTGCCGGCTCGCTGTTTCGTGAAGCCCGGTAGACAGCACGCCGTGATGCCGCCGTGTGTTCGTTGTTTTTTTTGCGCAGCCACATTGTCGCTGCTCGCTGCCCATCAACGCGCAGCCCCTCTGTTTTCTCCGTTGGCGCAGCAGCCCCGTCGTCTCCGCGCGCTGCCGACTCGCTGTTTTGTGGAGCCAATGGACAGCACGCCGTGACGCTCGCTGGGCGTTTGCTGTTTTTGGCGCAGACCCGCTCGCGACGTCATCGACCCTCGGTGAGACATTCCGCTACCCTTGCTGTTTTTGTGTCCATGGTGTCGACGATATGCCAAGTCCCTAAACTCGTGTATTATCGCAGCCACCGTCAAAGTCGCGCTCCGCGCTGCGCTTGGCCGCTCGACGAAATGCCAAGCCTTGTGGACAGCCCATGTGACTAGCCTCGGTTCGTCTAGGTTGTTCACTTGGTATTTTGTGGATTAATCTGTTTAAGCTTTGGTCTATGTTGTGCATGTGTAAGAAAATGTATTTGTATGGATTGAAGTTCGTGGCGAAAGAAAAAGAAGTAGAAAAGAACTCGAACGTTTTTTATATTTCGATAGGAATATATGCGATGTATTGTTTGATGTGTGCGATTTGTAGTTTGTATAATTATATTTTGGTCGATGTGGTGTACATTGGTATTGGAATGTGTGTGGGTATAAAAATGTTTTGGTTATATGCCGTAGCAAGGTTGCCTTAACGTTAGGTAAGCAAACGTGTTGTGCTGTTTAATGTGATGAGTAAATTGGAAATATAGGGGATGTGAGGATTTAATTAGGACATGTATGTACGTGTGTGCTGTGGTGTATTGTAGTAGTGGTGGCGTAAGATAATTGATTGAGGTGTGCAGGTATATGCCGTAATGTGGTTATACTCGCGACGAAGAAAAGATGTATGTATTGTGTAACCCGACGTGTAGGTTGCTATTGTATAATCGTGTGAAGGATGCTCCTGATGGTCATGTGACTAAAGGGTGGTGTAGTGGCGAAGCGAGAAGGAAGTTTAATATGTTTAAACGGGTAGCTAATAGCATCCATCGGTGCCGTCATGATTTCTGTTGTATGGCGGATTGATACTTTGTTTTGTCAATCATTGCATTCCATGTCCGTTGGATAAATAAATGACTTGATGATCGATTATAGGTCTTATATGAGCGTTATCACAGCCCAATAATTATTGGAAGCGAGTAGCGTTCATAAGTCGGTCCTTGTTAAAATTGAAGAACAACCCGCTAAGATATGCACATAAGTGCTTTAGGACCTTCATTAGCAAATGTAAGTCTTATATAGTTTTATACCATGTTTTAATGTCTCTATGTTAGACCTCCTAAGATATGGTGTTTTAAGTGACTTGTGTGATAACTAATTCGAGTGGAGAAATGGTTAAGAAAAACTAATTAACCTGCTGCAACCCATGTTTCGAGTTACAATGTCTAAAATGGTTTGCTAAGTCTTATACTGCGTTAGCCAACCCATGTTAAGTAAGAATCGATGGCGTAAGTGATTGTTATATATATATATATACATGTTGTGTCTCGGAGTGCTATAATAATGAGTTAGCAGATTTATTCGATGATTTGGTTAAGATCGTAGTCATGATGATTGGCTTGTTGTATTCCAAATGCGTATGGTTATGGTCGCGGATGAAAAGTAGTAGTGCTCATGTGATGTCTAATTTAAAACACGAATTGTTGGGTGATTATCGTGAAGAATGCATTGGTAATTGGCTGTAGTACTTTTAGTGCACTAAATGACTTGAATAAAATTTGCAAGTCGACTTGTTGGTTCTAATTTGATTGTCTTAACTCGAATCAATAGTAAAGCGTTAGAGTAATTCAAGTCTCTCGAACGCGGCGATTCTTGAATTATATATAAGCTAGAATTTATTGATTGATGTTTTGGGGCTGCACGCATTGTTTATGTTGTGCTGTTTGTTTGATAAACCAAATCATGTTTTCTGTAGAAAAGTCATATAGAAGAGTTATAGATAACATGATTATCTTGCTTGTACAAAAATTTGACAGCCTTACACCTGATCGTTTAGGAGTTGTGCTTTTCACAAGCCCAGCACCTGAATCTGTCGAATTTCTGAACAGATTTCAGAAATTGCAATGGTTGCTTAAGTTAATGTTGAAATAAGTTATTGGTGTTCACAAGAAAGTTGTAGAAAACTCTATTATCTTGATGGTGTTAAAATCTGACAGCCATAGGTCTGACAGTTTAGGAATTATGCTTTTTACAAATTCAGTAACTGAATCTATCCAAATTCTGTACAGATTTCAGAAACTGTATTGGTTGCTTAATTTAATGTTACAATCAGTTCATAGTCGTTATAATAAAGCTGTAGATGCTTTTCTGATCTTGCTTGTGTTCAAATTTCATAACCACAGGCCTGATAGTTTAAGATTTATGAATTTTACAAACTGCTTGTTGTGTTCTATCCACTGTCAGGGCAGATTTCGAAAACTGTAAGGTTTGATTGGATTAAATCTGGAATCACTTCTTTGTGATTATAAAAGTTATGTAGTGCTTTTGCTGAGCTTTCCAAAAAGTCTTGGATCACTCTTTTTGGTGATCTGAAGATTAAGTTATGAATGTTTAAAGTGTGAAGACTGAATCTGTCCAGTTCTAGACAGCAAAGTCTTTTAGTGTCTTTTATCCTTAGTTAAACATTGAATCGCCTTAAGATGTTTATAAATGATAAGTAGGCAATTGCATTACCTTTCCAGAAAATCTGGAATCACTTTGTTTGGATGTATGAATCTTTAGTTGTGAATTTTTGAAGCTGCAAGTCTGAATCTGTCCAAATCTGGACAGAGCTGCTGTGTTTGCACAATCCGACCTTGCTAAGAGTCTAATCATATTGAGATGATAATACCAAAATTGTAGAACACTTTCTAAGCTTTCCAGAAAGTCCTAGTTTGCTATTTTTGGATTAATCTTTGAAAAGTTATGGTTAAAGCAAGTGACTGATGTGCTGCTGTCCTAAAATTCTGCAAGTGCTTAATTGATTGTTGAGTTGACCCTTTTTGCTAAAAATGCTTAGTTAACACTTAAGTAATGTAGACTTGCCATGACTAAGCGTAATAATGCACGTGTGTCACGTTTTGTATGTTTCTTGCTGTAGTTGATTGTGATAGAGGAGTCCATCGACATTGATGCATCGGTCCTCTATTAAACTTGTGTTTGTGATGCTTTTGTGTGATCAATAGAAGAACTAATGAAAAGCCGTAGCAACTAAATAAATGCTTGTACGTGTGATATCGTGTTGCGTTGGTTAATTGTAGATAGTGATCGTCGTCTTTCCAGTGGTAGTGTTTGCGTATAGTTGTTGCAGTGTCTTACTAATAAATGTTTAGTTCGCCACTGTGTCTTGGTATATTTTGTGCTATTTTTGTGCTACTTTCATTTTATTCATACATATGCATCTTGCACCTCATATAGGACCGAGAGATGATGATCGAGCAACTGATATGGTGCCAACCACAAGACGCAGTTGGTGGACGACCTGAAGAATGATGGACATAACCAGGATTTGCTCGCCAAGCGAGTACCTCCCCCAGCAAACACTATCTAAGTGTTAAATTAAAGGCAAGCCCCGGTTTTATGCATAACCGTTATATATGCTATTTTACTGCACTTAATGTTTGTAGGCTTGTATTGTGCACTTAAGTGTAGGAGTTGATTGAAACCCTAGTTGCATGAACTCAGGAATCCTTTTGAGATGGATACTAGTATGCTAGGTCGAGTAGCTGCTCGACTAATTAGGATCTCGGTAGAAGTCGAGTGATTTTTCCAGCACTCGCGCGAGGTCAGGAATTGGTTGTATCCACTTTGATAACATAATGATGATGGTCTGTGGACACGGATCCATGGGGATGCGTGGTCTACGAGGTGAAAATGGGAATAAGGATTAACGTGCGGATACCTGTGTCAAGCGTTTGAACGTACTAAACATATGCCGAGAAATATGGTAAATCGGTAAGCCTAGTACCTGAGTGAACCTGGCAGCAGTTTGCCCTCCTCACGCGACCTGAGACGTGGTCTCCCATTCCGGTTATGGTGGGTACAAGTGCGGTCACTGCACGACGGCAGTCGGGGTCAGTGAGGCATTGTACGCCAAGGCGGTGAGCCCCTCTCTGCTGACGGGGAATCGATGGGGACGGTTGATGTGTGTGGGGACGGAGTGCCTCGCCACGTCATGTGTTTAGGTTTACCTTGCAAGGATAAAACTCGATTCGAATCGTCTGCTTCTCGCAGCTAATGAGACTGCTTGATCCATTGTACTGCATTGAGTAACAAGTGGAAATATGATGAGTTGATATAAGATGTTGATTGCTAATAATGTTTGCTACCATGTATGAGTAGATAGTACACATTTAGCCTTAAGAGAGTCACACTTAAATTGACAAAGTTAAAACTTGACTTAGAAACTCAGCTAGTGCTTTTGGCAAACCAAACCCCTCAGCCAAACAGCTGCATGTCTAGAGGTAGAGGAGTAGACTTCTCACACCGGGTAAGCCTAGCTGAGTATTAGTATACTCAGCCTTGCTTGTGGCATAATTTTTGCAGGTACCACTTAGGGTGATTGGTTGCTGGTGTGACTTGGCCTCCATCCCTGCCACCGGGATAGACGGTCGAGTGGGTTACTGCTTCCGCAGGAGAGGACCAGGAGGAGTAGCGTGGCCAGGCTTCGCCATGTTACTCGGTTCTTCTCCGTTAGTTGTTCCGCTGCAATAAAATTTATGGTTATTATTTCTGAAACTCCGATAATGTAATCACTATTGATACTTATTAAATTTGTGGTATTATGCTTTATTGTATTTCTCTGTGTCTCACCTTCGAGTGAGCTAGTGGTATTCGATCCTGGTTAAGTGGCTTTATCGGACTAGATCCGAGGGACTGACGTGTTATTCCTGTTTAAGTGTGTTGCTGCCCTTAAGGGTGCGACTTGGGCACTTAAGCCGGAATAATTCGGGCGGTTCCGCCACAAAACCTTTGAATAAACTTGTGTAATCTACTTCATTGTCACTAGAGTCATCATCACTTGAAGTAGTATACTTAGGAGTATCTCAAGCGCTTACCTTTTTCTCCTTTGCCATGAGGTAGGTGTGGCGCTCGTTGGGGAAGAGAGATGACTTGTTGAAGGCCGTGGCGGCGAGTCCTTCGTCGTCGGAGTCGGATGAAGAGCAATCTGAATCCCACTCTTTGCCAAGGTGCGCCTCGCCCTTTGCCTTCTTGTAGGTCTTCTTCTTCTCCCTCTTCCTGCTCTTTTCTTGTTCCTGGTCATTAGCATTATTGGGACAATTTGCTATGAAATGACCAGTCTTACCACATTTAAAACAGGAGTGCTTTCCCTTTGATTTGCTCTTGTTGGGATGCTCCTTGCGTCCTTTTAGCGCCGTCTTGAAGCGCTTGATGATGAGGGCCATTTCATCTTCATTTAGCCCGGCAGCCTCAACTTGTGCCACCTTGCTAGGTAGCGCCTCCCTATTGCTGCTTGTTGCTTTGAGTGCAACGGGTTGGGGCTCATAGATGGGCATTGGGCCGTTCAATGCATCATCAACGTATCTTGCTTCCTTGACCATCATACGCCCGCTAACAAACTTTCCGAGTATTTCCTCGGGCGTCATCTTTGTGTACCTGGGATTTTCACGTATGAGGTTCACAAGATGAGGGTCAATAACAGGGAAAGACCTGAGCATAAGTTGGACGACGTCGTGGTCCGTCCATCTCGTGCTTCCATAGCTCCTGATCTTGTCGACCAGGGTCTTGAGCCTGTTGTACGTTTGTGTTGGCTCCTCTCCCCTGATCATGGCAAACCTTCCTAGCTCGCCTTCCACCAACTCCATTTTGGTGATCATGGTGGCGTCGTTCCCCTCGTGCGAGATGTTGAGGGTGTCCCATATTTGCTTGGCGTTGTCCAAGCCGCTCACCTTGTTGTATTCATCCCTGCACAACGATGCTAACAAAACAGCGGTAGCTTGTGCATTTTTGTGAATTTGTTCGTTAATAAAAATAGGGTTGTCTGTACTATCAAATTGCATTCCATTCTCAACTATCTCCCAAATACTAGGATGGAGAGAGAAAAGGTGACTACACATTTTGTGACTCCAAAAAGCGTAGTCCTCTCCATCAAAGTGTGGAGGTTTACCAAGAGGAATAGAAAGCAAATGAGCATTGGAATTGTACGGAATACGAGAATAATCAAATGAAAATTTTGAGTTAACCGATTTCTTTTTCTCGTCGTAGTCGTCGTCTCTTGGGGAAGAAGAAGACTCGTCGCTGTCGTAGTAGACGATCTTCTTGATGCGCCTCTTCTTCTTCTCGTCCTTCTTCTTATGACTTGAGCCGGAATCGGTGGGCTTGTCGTCCCTCGGCTCGTTGAAGATGGACTCTTTCTCCTTATCATTGACCACCATCCCCTTTCCCTTAGGATCCATCTCTTCGGGCGATTAGTCCCTTTCGTGAAGAGAACGGTTCTGATACCAATTGAGAGCACCTAGAGGGGGGTGAATAGGTGATCCTGTAAAATTCAACAACTAATAGCCACAAAACTTGGTTAAGTGTTAGAATGGCTAAGTAGCGAGCTCTTGCGAACACACAAGTATCACAGAAAAACAATCACACAAGACATGCGAGTTTATCCCGTGGTTCGGCAAGTATAACACTTGCCTACCTCCACGTTGTGGCATCCCAATGGACGAGGGTTGCACTCAACCCCTTTCAAGTGATCCAATTATCAACTTGAATACCACAATGTTCTTCTTGCTTATCTCTTTTCCCGTTTGCGAGGAATCTCCACAAGTTGGAGTCTCTCACCCTTACAACAAAGATCAAAGTGAAAGCATTAGAGTAAGGGTGGGAAGCAACACACACAAATCCGCAGCAATACGCACACACACAGCCAAGACTTGAGCTCAAATGAATCGCAACAAGTTCACCACTAGAACGGAGCTCAAATCACTAACAAAATCAATCAGGTGCGCGGATATGGAGTGCGGAAGACTTAGAATTCTCAAAGTATGCTTAGATATCTCCTCCATGCGCCTAGGGGTCCCTTTTATAGCCCCAAGGCAGCTAGGAGCCGTTGAAGGCAACTTTGGAAGGCAAATCTTGCCTTCTGTCGGGTGGCGCACCGGACAGTCCGGTGCGCCACCGGACAGTCCCTGTAGCTGTCCGGTGCGCGATCTCCTTCCTTTTCTGGTGCATCCGACCGTTGCAGATTTGCGGCAGTTGGCACATCGGACAGTCTGGTGCCCCCTGCTGACCGTTGGCGCACCCACGCGTCGCACGCGGATTGCACGGCCGACCGTTAGCGTAGTCGACCGTTGCCTCACCGGACAGTCCGGTGAATTTTAGCTGTACACCATTGAACGTTTCCTGAGAGCGACGACTTCGCCGCGGACGACTCACCGAACAGTCCGGTGCACCACCGGACAGTCTGGTGAATTATAGTCGTACGCCGCCGTCAAGTCCCGAGAGTTGCCTGTTCACCGGAGACTGGTCTGGCGCATCGGACACTGTCCGGTGCACCACCGGACAGTCCGGTGCACCCAGACCGAGCTGCATTTGGCTGTACACAGCCAACTCTTTTCCAAACCAATTTCTCATGTTTCTAGCACTTAGACACAATACATTAGTACTCAAATCAATGTACTAAGTCTAGAAATGTACCTTGTAATATGATTTGCACTTCTTCACTTTTTGGCACAAATTAGCACTTAGAGAAAATGTGTTGGGCACTTAATCACCAAAACACTTTAGAAATGGCCCAAGGGCACATTTCCCTTTCAATTCCTCCCACCGACCCCAACAGCCAGTTGCCGTTCGCAGGTAACCATATGTCTGTTGTCTCGAAATCGGATCTCCTCCGCCTTGTCGATGTTGGAGTTCTCCCTCTGAAGGAGCTTTGTTCTTGGCGGATTTGCCGTGGGGTCACTGTTCCGACAGAAGATACCCACGAGTCCGTTGTCTATGTTCCTTTTCTTATCCGCGGCCTTGCTCTTCCCATTTCTCCCTTCTTCCGCAGTCTCCTTGACTTTTACAATCTAAACCTGACTCTCCTGAATCCCAATTCCATCTTGCAAATTTCTATCTTTGTACCTCTGTGTGAGGCCTACCTCGGAATTCTTCCCCACTTCAGTTTATGGAAGTATTTGTATCATTGTCGACCTAGGATGGCTAGGGGGCAGCACCAGCTCGTGGGTGGTGCGATTCTGGAGATGCGCCACGGGAGGAAAACAGAATACCTTGACATTCCGCTTAAGGACAACATTAAAGGGTGGCGCCTTGAGTGGTTTATTGTGGAAAACCATGGCAAGTCCCTCCCCCTCGGTTGGGGAGACAGCCAGATGTGCGCACTCCGAGTTGGATTGAGTCTCCTACTGCCTTAGAAGTAACAAAAGCTAGGGTTCTGCTTGCCGAAATCTGTCTACTGAAGGAGAGAGGTTTGACTGTCGAGGTTGTGGTTGTTGACTTTGTTTTTAAGAACATTCAGCCCTTGAAGGACATAGCATACCCAGCTTACCTGTATAGTGGTGTTACCGACTCGACTGGGGTTACCAATAGGAAAATTCCTACTGAGGATCTGGTGAGCTGACTAGACATGATCTTGAGAGGCAAAGTATCAAATGTTGGTGCTCCTGTTGCCTACTCTGCTTGGAATCTGCCACCTCCTACGTCCCTTTTTAATTTCGTGTCCAATCCTCCTATTGGTGATAGCGGTCTGGGTCTTAGAGTGTGACCCTCTCCTGAAGATATTGAGGTCCTGGTTGCTTTTCTTTGTGATCTTCCCAATGATGAGAGGCAAGTTCATTTTGAGATGCCGGCGAGTCCAGATGATGCAGAAATAAATGTTGTACTTGATATGTTGGCTGGAGAATCTTCTGACTCGGCCCCTGCTGAGACAATGGTTGTTACGGTTATACCAGAGCTTGACAAAACAGTGGACACCCAAAAACCTGAGGGTACTCATCCAAAACGTCCTCGCCAGGTCAGTCGCCCAACTGCGCCTGTTGAGGAGAAGAAGAAGAAAAAAAAGAGATGGCTTCAGCGACTGTCATGCTTGGACCAGGATGCTGGTCCTTCTGCTCCTATTTGTGAAGAAGTACCAGTAGTGGTCTTTACTGAAGTTGATCCCACTGGTGGTGTACCTATTGAGGCTGACCCCAATGGGTGTGACCGTGCACCAACTGACCCCAACGAGTGTATCCGTGCACCAGCTGACCCCAATGGGTGTGATCCTATTGAAACTGAACCCAATGGGTGTAACCTTGTTGAAGCCGACCCTAATGGGTGTGATCCTGTTGAGTCTGACCCCAATGGGTGTAACCTTGTTGAAGCTGACCCCAACGGGTGTGATCGTGCACCATCTATTGTCCATATTTTTTACGAAGACGAAGAAGAGGAAGAAGAAGTTCCGCTAATTCGTAAGAATAGCCAGCATTATAGAGGTAGTAGGGGGATAGTGATATTCCTTCTCCAGCTCTATCTGCTCTTGTTAGCCTTCAAGAATTATCCATAACAGATTTTGATCAGGCCCTTGAGGATGTCATTCCTAAAAATGTGCTATTGGAACCGACTGCTGGTGATATGATGGATGTTTGCTCTGACACTCCAGATGTGGGATTAGAAGTATCCCGGGCAGTATCTCGTGCATCGTCAACTTTGGAAGGCAGTCTTCAGTGTCAAGAAGTTGGTCAGGATTGCCCGACTCCCATGGAGGTGACTGAGGATCCTTCAGCCTCAGAGGTGGCTGTTGTCGAAAACCCAGCCCCCAAGGATGGTGCTGGCGGTTACCCAGCCCCCGAGGGTGTCGCCGGTAATGATCTGGCTCTGGTGGGTAGCGCAAGCTGCAACCTAACCCCCAAGGGTGTTGCCGGTAGTGATCCGGCTCTGATGGGTAGTGCGAGCTGCAACCCAACCCCCGAGGGTGTCCGAGCGAGCTCTCCATCCCGCACCTCCATGGACGTCCACGTCGGGTCGTCTCCACCACGATCTGACGGAGTGATGGCGATGCATACTTCTTTAGCTTCGAGTGAGGGAGTCGCCTTGGAGGTCAGCAAGCTGGATGCCAAAATTCTAATGTCTGCTAGTGGAGCTGAATCAACCCCCGACGATGCTCTTCAGATTGTTCCAGTTGATCTTCCTTTGTCGAGCTACAACACAGCTTCTCATGACTTGGGATTGCCCTCATTCTTTTCTAATCTTCAAGTAACTTAGCTCTTTTCGTTCTGTCGTTCCTCTTGGTAAATCATTTTCTTTGTACTCATTTGTTTTTAATAACAGGCTTTAGTTGACGGGATGTCTGCTCAATTGATATCACATGGTGCCACTATCCCAGAAGGAGCTCTGTCTCTGACGCAGTGGAATCCATTGCTGCTTCAGAAACAGATAGCTGATTTGAAAGCATCAAATGCTGGTTGGTACCTTTGTTTCTTCCTTGGCTGATTGATCAATTCGTTTTTATTCGTGTATCCTTCTTCGACTGCTTTTTGTCAGATATGGCCCAGCGGTACTCTGACCTTGAGGAGAAACATCTTCAACATCAAGCCGACTCAACCCGACGGTACTCCGAGCTTGAGGAGAAGTATTCCCAAGGTCAGATCGACCTAGCTCGGGTTTCTGCTTCTTTAGACGATGCACATTCTTTGAATTCTTCTCTTAATGCTCAGCTTGACTCTGAAAGGTCGACCAACGAGGTAAGCTTACTTAACTGGATCTGCCGTGTTTTTACTGCTTACTGGATGCTTGAGAGTTGAGTCTTGTTTGTAGGAGGAGAAACGAGCACTTGGAGCTTCTCGCGATAATCTGGATAGGTTGTATCGTGACGCCAGCAATACCTAACCATCTTGGAAAGGAGCCACCGCTTTACCATGACAGATCTGGATCATCATCGTCGTGAACTGCAAGTATCACAGGATAAGATCCTGTGGCTTAGACAGTTGGTGTCAAGCAAGGACTCCATCATCAAAGATCTGTGTGCCTCCAAGAGATCAGTCGCCTAGGAGCTAGAGGCCGCTCGACTGGCTACCAAAGTTGTAGAGGACAAATGTGCCGCTCTGAAAGCCCAGCGTGACAAAGCTATGGACAAAGCCATTCGTGCGGAGCAAATCCTGATGAGAAGGCCCAGTGTAGTTGTTCCTGATGACATTGTTGCAGATGTCAAGGCTACGCCTGATGCTTCGAGTCGCCCTTCCTCCTCGATTGCTCCTGCGAAAGACATTGCCAAATAGAGATGTTTTGCTGTGTTTAGAAGATACTGAATGCATTTGTGAACTATATGTGTGCATGATCTGTGCGCTCGAATACTCGGTAGGATATTAGAATGTGTTCTTGGCGCTGAAAGCTATAACATTTTGTTTCTGTTGTTAGATTTAATAGTCGTCATGAACGATTGCAGAAGTAAGTGCGGCGTGCTGGTTTTTGGAATCTTTTCCTAATTTATGTCAATTGATCAGCTGGTAAGGCATAGAGATCGCCCTATGACGAGTAGTTGTGAGCATGTTGCACCGTCTTAAGTCATTGCCGACTTAGGCCGATTGCTCCGTTAGTAGGGTATAGTGGTCACCCTAAGTCGAGTAAGCACGAGCATGTTGCACCGTCTTAAGTCATTGCCGACTTAAGTCGATTGCTCCGTTAGTAGGGTACAGTGGTCACCCTAAGTCGAGTAAGCGCGAGCATGTTGCACCGTCTTAAGTCATTGCCGACTTAAGCTGATTGCTCCGTTAGTAGGGTATAGTGGTCACCCTAAGTCGAGTAAGTGCGGGCATGTTGCACCATCTTAAGTCATTGCTGACTTAAGCCGATTGCTCTGTTAGTAGGGTATAGTGGTCACCCTAAGTCGAGTAAGCATGAGCATGTTGCATCGTCTTAAGTCATCGCCGACTTAAGCCGATTGCCCCGTTATTAGGGTATAGTGGTCACCCTAAGTCGAGTAAGCGCGAGCATGTTGCACTGCCTTAAGTCATTACCGACTTAAGCCGATTGCTCCGTTAGTAGGGTATAGTGGTCACCCTAGGTTGAGTAAGTGTTTTGATTCCAAGTTTAATCAAGTCGAAGTCGATGGATAACCAATAGTTTGAATGCTTTTGAGAGTGAAATATTTTATTGATGACGTATTTTCCAATTACAGAATATAACGTTGCTCTGATAGTTCTTGCTAAGGGTAAAACTTCCTGAGGTGCTCTATATTCCATGAATTCTCTACTTCCGTGCCATCCATTTGAGTAAGCCGATATGATCCTGGCCGAGTGACCTCTAACACCATGAATGCCCCTTCCCATAGCGGCGATAATTTGTGTTGTCCTTCTCCCGTTAGAATTCGGCGAAGGACCAAGTATCCCACTACGAAGGATCGATGTCATATAGTCTTATCATGATAGCGCCTCAGAGCCTGCTGGTATCTAGCTGACTGAATTACTGTATTCAATCGCACTTCTTCCAGTACGTCAATATCTTCTAGCCTGGTAGCTTCCGCTTCAGCTATGTTTTCGAAGACCAGCCTTGGTGCCCCAAACCTGAGGTTGACAGGTAGCACTACCTCCAAACCATAGACCATGAAGAAGGGGGTGTTTCTATGTAGAACTCGACTGGGTTGAGTTCTTAGGCTCCAAATCACATAAGGTAATTCTCTGATCCACTTCCCTGCGAACTTTTCATTCTTGTCGAAGACTTTCTTCCTGAGTGCTTCTAGTATCATTCCATTAGCCCTTTCCACCTGACCATTGGTTCTTGGATGTGCTACTGACGCATATTTGATCTGGATACTCCGTTGTTCGCAGAAATCAAAGAATTCAGAGCTAGTGAAATTGGATCCCAGGTCGGTTATGATGCTATTCGGTATCCCAAACCTGAATATTATATCTTGTATAAATTCCACTGCCTTGGCTAAAGTTAGAGAAGCAATGGGTTTGTATTCTATCCATTTGGTGAATTTGTCAATGGCGACCAACACGTGAGTGTAGCCTCCCTGAGCTTTCTTGAAGGGTCCAATCATGTCCAGTCCCTAGCACGCAAATGGCCATGTTACGGGTATGGTCTGCAGTTGCTGTGCTGGTAAATGTTGTTGCTTTGATAAGAATTGGCAAGCTTCACATCTCTGGACTAACTCGGCTGCATCACTCTTTGCCATCGGCCAGTAGAAACCAGACCTGAAGACCTTCCCAACCAGAGTTTTGGATGCTGCATGTATCCCGCACTGTCCGGCGTGAATCTCATCTAGCAATTGCTTCCTAGTAACCGAAGGAATGCACTTCATGAGGACTCCTGTTGCACCCCTTCTGTACAGTGTGTCCCCTATGAGGGTGTAGTGGGCTGACTGCCTTGCGATGCGTTCTGCTATGGCTTTATCGTCCGGTTCTTCTTTGTTCTTTATATACCTGATGATAGGCTCCCTCCAGTCATTAGAGTCTGATTCTGGCTGGCTCAAAGCATTGCACTCTTCTGCCTGATCTGAGGAAATGCTCGGGCGTGGCACTTCCTGGACGAAAACTCCAGGTGGGACCTGAGTTCGACTGGATCCTAGTTTTGACAATGCGTTTGCTGCTGCATTGCGATCTCTTTCCACATGATAAAATTCCAGCCCTTCAAACTTGTCTTCCAGTTTTCAGACGGCTGTACAGTACTTGCCCATAGAATCATTCGAGCAATCCCATTCTTTATTTATCTAACTTATGACCACCAGTGAATCTCCATATACCATCAACCTCTTAATGCCCAGTGATATGGCAATGTTCAATCCATGGATCAGAGCTTCATATTCTGCTACATTATTAGATGCTGAGAATAACAACTGAAGAGCATATTTGAGTTGTTCACCTATAGGGGCAATGAAGAGGATCCCCACGCCTGCTCCCTGCAGTTTCAGCGAGCCATAGAAATACATCCGCCATACTTCTACAGCCTCCGGGTTATCTGGTACTTGTTGCTCGGTCCACTCTGATACAAAGTCAACTAGCGCTTGAGTCTTTATTGCAGTGCGAGGCCGAAACTCGATGTCGTGAGCTCCCAGCTCGTAGGCCCACTTGGCTATTCTCCCAATGGCTTCTTTGTTGTGGAGAATATCCCCTATTGGAAACCTGGTGACTACTATGACTTTATGGTCATCAAAGTAGTGACGGAGTTTGCGAGCAGTTAGAAGTACTGCGTACAATAGTTTTTGAACTTGAGGATACTTCTTTTTAGAGGGTCCCAGAACTGGATATGCGTGCCCTTCCTCTGCTCGCTCGACTACTAACGCGGTGCTCACCACGTGAGTCGTGCAGGAGATGTACAACAACAGATCTTTTGCCGGCTGGTCTGGCATGGCTCGGCGTGGTGGCTTTAGCATTGGCGGTGTGGTCAAGAACTTCTTCAGAGCATCAAGAGCTTCCTGAGCTTCTGAGGTCCACTGGAACTTGTCCACCTTTTTGAGCAATTTGTAGAATGGTAGGCCTTTTTCTCATAACCTTGATATGAACCTGCTTAAAGCTGCCATGCATCCAGTAAGCCTTTGCACTTTCTTTTGTGATTGTGGTGCTTCCATCCTCATGATAGCCTCGATTTTCTCTGGGTTAGCTTCAATTCCTCGGTGGCTGACAATGAATTCGAGCAACTTCCCAGCTGGCACTCTAAAGACACATTTTTCGGATTGAGCTTCCACCGGTACCGCCTTAGGTTGTTGAAGACCAGCTGCAGATCCTCAATGAAGTTTTCTGTCTTAATCACCACATCATCAACATAAGCTTCTACCTGCTTGCCCTAGTGATCGGCTAAGCATGTTTGAATAGCTCTCTGGTAAGTCGCTCCAGTGTTCTTGAGGCCAAACAGAATGGAGGTATAACAGAAAGCTCCAAACGGGGTAATGAATGTAGTTTTTTCCTCGTCTTCTTTTGCCAGGCTGATTTGATGGTATCCAGAGTAGCAATCCAGGAATGACAACATAGAGCATCCGACGGTCGAATCTACCACCTGATCTATTCTAGGAAGTCCGAAGGGATCCTTTGGACAGTGTTTGTTGAGATCTGTATAGTCGATGCACATGCACCAATCCACTTTATTCTTTTTGAGTATAAGAACAGGATTTGCTAACCACTCGGGATGCAGTAATTCTCTAATGAATCCCGCTGCGACTAATCGAGCTAGCTCGACACGAATAGCTTCTCTCTTGTCGGGCGTGAAACGACGCAACTTTTGTTGGATCGGCCTCGCCTGGGGATAGACCTTTAGTTCATGCTCGGCCAGTTCTCTCAGGACTCCCGGCATATTCGCAGGCTACCATGCGAATACGTCTCGGTTATCTTGCATAAACTGGACGAACGCGCCTTCCTATTCGTCATCCAGGCTAGAGCTGATGATGACGGTCTTGCGTTCGTCAGTGAACTCGAGGTTGATTCTCTTTGTTTCCTCAGTCGGCCACATATAGGTCATGGCTTGAGCTTCATTCATAGGTATCGCGAGGTCTTCCTTAGGCTTTGAGTTCGCCTGCGCAGAGGAAGTCGTTGGTGGTTTGGTGGTGAGGGCCGCCTGAATGGCCACTCGGAAGCATTCTGTGGCGCCTTGGAAGTCAACGCGCACGATGATGATTCCTTGCGGTCCCGGCATCTTCAATATCATGTATGAATAGTGCGGAATGGCCATGAATTTCGCCAATCCCAGCCTGTCGATGATGGCGTTGTATCCGCAGTCGAAGCTTGCTACCTCGAACATCAGGAACTCGGTTCTGTAGTTTTCCGGAGTTCCGAAGGTGTCCGACATGTAGATGTGTCCGAGTGGGTATTCTCCTTCAGTCGGCACAATGCCGAAGAAAGGAGTGTCTGACTCGTGGAGTTCTTTGAGTGCAACTCCCAAACCTAAGAGTGTCCGAGGGGGAAGGTGACGTTGATGCTGCTTCCCCCGTCCACTAACACCTTTTTTACCCTGCTCTCTCGGATCACTGGATCGATAAGGTGCGGGTACTTGCCCGAATGATAAAAGTTGAGCCATTGATCTGCCCAAGTGAAGGTGATCGGGTGTTTGGACCATCGATACGGGGCGGGAGCACTGGTGGCCGCCACCAGTATTTGACGATCGTTGAGCTTGTGCTGCCTCTTGTTCTCTTGCAACCTGTGACCATCGAAGATGACGTTGACTTCTCCATCGACGTGCGGGAACACTCCGCCTCCTCTCCCTTCCTGCCGCTGAGATTGTCGAGGTTCTCCGGGTCCTCCTCGTGGTGGGGGAGGTGGTAGAGGTTGGAAAGGTCGGCCATTCCCAACGGAGTGCTTGAAATCTTTGTAGTTCCGAAGAGTATGACGCATATCCTTGTGGTACGGGCACTAGGCGTCGAGGATGTCGTCCAATGTTCGTTCGCCTTCGCGGGGTGCCCCTCGGGCACGAGAGACGGGTGGTCCAGCGACATGGACTTCTTCGCGATGCCTCTTCTCCCAACGCTTGTCGTTTTGCTGGTTCGTGTCGCGCCGCGGCGCGGACGGAGTCGGCTTCATTCCTCCGATGAGGTCCTGGGCGCGTTCATCAGCGGTGATGTAGAGGTCCGCCTCCCTGAACAACTGTTTGGAAGTGGTCGACGCTTTTTGTAGTATGGCTCGGACGAAAGCCGAGTCATTAGATCCTCGGTAGAAGTCCTCGATCACTGCTGCTTCCGCAACTTCAGGAATACGATTTCTCATGGTCTGAAATCTTTTGAGGTACGACCGAAGAGTCTCATCCCCTCGGCGCTTGATGGATTTGAGGTCCCATGGCTGTGCCGGCTTGTCGGAGAGAGATTGGAAGTTGGCGATAAAGCGCCGACTGAAGTCGCTCCAATTGTCGATGCAGTGTCGGGGTAGGTGTCATAGCCATTGCAGCGCATCTTGTCCGAGGACGATGGGCAAGTACGCAGTCATCACATCTTCAGTTGCCCTAGCGGCCCGGGCAGCGGTGGTATAGACAACTAGCCAGCCTCTCGGGTCCTGCTTAGGCTCGTACTTATCGACGTTGGAGACTTTGAAGTTAGGGGGGCCACTGAATGGCCCTGAGATGCGGAGTGAGCGCAGATACTCCACACGTGTCCTCATGCCAACGATTGTGGTGTCGGTCCTGGGGGGGAGTTGCCAATGTGCTGCCTCGACCATCCCCGGGTCGTGCCACCAGTTGAAGCTGTTGCCGACTCAACCCTGGTGGCCTGACTTCGTGCAGGGATGCCGTGATCCCGATCATACTCTTCTCGACGCCGAATCTCGTTCTCGTGTCGTCGTTCACGCGAAGCATTGATGGAGCTCCACGCGTCCCGTCGACTATTGATGGCGTGTCGTAGATCGCTCGGAGGATGAGCGAGAGGCAGAAGATGATTCGCTGCCCGAGTGAGCAGCCGCCGATAGCCCTTGGCATCTGGAGTTCGGGGGAGGCCATCGGCTATCCGGGCCAATACTCCACCGACCTCGCTCGGTGTGTTCATGGCTCAGGCGAAGTCGGGGTTCAAGTTTCGTCCGAGGAGAGGGTTCTCTCGACGCTGTCTCGCCTCCTGCTCGGCCTACTCTTGAGCTTGCCGACGATCACGTCAGCGGGAGTTCCTCCTTTCCCTGAAGACTCGTTCATCTGGAGTTTCTCCCACCTCCGAGATCTCATCTCGTGATACAGGCTACGTCGGGGTCTCGTTCTCCGGCTTCATGATGTCGTCGGGCGTTACAACGTCGGTTCCTTCGTCGGCGAGCTTCCCGCTGAGGAGGTTCTTCCCCAGGCACGGTTGGTTCATCGTCGGAGATGGGGGACGATTCCACTCTCCCTCCGATGAAGAGAACGTCGGGGTAGAATGGAGTTGTCGTGACGACAAGCTTCTTTCTGTTCTCCTTTGAAGGCGGAGGTACTAGAAGGGCAGCTTGACGGGTCTTTATCTCGTTTGTTTCTTTTTTCCTTGTAATCCGTGTCCATTTTTTCATGGATGAGATGGACAACGTGGTTCTCTGGGTGAACGAATTCTCTGCTCCTGGCTTGCAGGAGGTAGTCTTCGCCTGGAGCACTAGAGGTTGCGCTATTTCCTGCTTCGTTCCGGCTTTTCCGAAGATTTTCAAGGAAGGCTTTTTCTACGACGGATCCACTATACGATGTAGAGTCTCTTCTTCGTCTGCCACGGACGAGATGGTTCCGAAGTAGAACACAGATCCAGGGCGGAGAGCGATCTTGTGCTGAAAAGTGATGGCCATTGAGCTAGCTTGGATCAGTGACACACCCCCTACCTGGCGCGCCAGCTGTCGGTGTTTGGGACCCAACCGCGCACCCGGGGTTACCCCTCGAGGTGCTTTTGGGTAGAACGGTGTAACTGACTGTAGCTCGATGGTTCGTGCTGGACGCACGAGAGACGATAGACAATTTTATACAGGTTCGGGCCGCTTAGAAAGGCGTAATACCTTACTTCCTAGTGTAGCTCTTTATGTGGTGGGTTACAGGGAAGTTCTCTAGTATGAAGGATGCTAGAGAACTGAGTTGATGACTAATGAGTGACTTGTCTTTTGATGGGGTACCCCTTAGGTTTTATATACTCGACCGTGGAGCGTTACATGCGGGTATGATAACTACGTGCTCCTAAGTAATAGTGAACCGACTGATCTTATCTCCCTATTATCCTGCCGACTTATCCTCGTTCAGTTCCGACGTCTGAGGGTGCTGCGCGGGAGAATCGGATCAATGCTGTGGATAGCGTTTAAATCCGGTGAGCCGTCTAGGCTCGAGTTGATCCAATCTTGTGTCGATCATTCTATCAATGATTCCTCCCCTGGCCCATGAAGGGATGACCTTGCGAAATAATGGGCCCAGAGTCTCTCGCGAGGCCTTCTAGCCTTCTAGTGGACCCGGGGATATCTGTCCCCCACACTCGCCATGTACACTTAGTTTATTTTCCATGTTCTTGTTTTGGAAAAAAATCTTTTATTGTATTTGTATGTTGTTTTTAGTCTAGATCTATTCTCGTAAGGGCTTGTTTGGTTATTACTATCCCATGTGAATTGAATGAGATTAAAAAAATTATGAAAGATTTTGACTTATTTGAAATTGAAACTCATCCAATCCCATCCAATCTACATGGATTGAGAACAAAATGAAGGTATCCTAATTTGGCTGGTTCATAATAGATCCGACCTCCACATCGATTGAAACGGCTTGCACCAGTTGAATAGTTAATTTGCATCTGTATAAACCTTGAGACTAGAGATGGCAACGGGTACAAACCCGATGGGTTTTGCTGTCCTAAACCCGTACCCGTGAAAAATATCTATGCCCATTAAAAAACCCATACCCATGACGGGTTTGAGATTTTGCCCAAACCCGTACCCATCGGGTTTGCGGGTACCCATGGGTTACCCGTGGGTTTCATCTCCAATATACTTGTTCTTCTCATAATCAATAAGTATCGTAATGATTAATGATATCATGATCCAAAATTTATGTAATGAACAACGAGTTCATGATTTGGTATAAAAATTATTAGTAGAGAGAATGAAATACAAATAATAAGTTGTATAATTAAGTGACCTTGCACTAAGTTATCCATCCACCACATATATAACGCTAGTAAAAACTATAATAGCAAACAAGCAACACTCTCACCGACTACTGATACATTCACCAATTGATAAAAATTATGAAGTAAATAAGGAATAACAAGTTTGTTGTTCATTTATAAAATAAAATGACAATATGCACTAGGTTTGGTCGGGTTTAAAAAACCCACGGGTTCACGGGTTTGGGTACTATAGGAACAAACCCGTACCCATAAACCCACCAGGTTTAGATTTATGCCCATTAACAAACTCATGAGTATGAAAATTGACCCAAACCCGTACCCTAAGGTCTTGTTCGGTTATTTTCAATCCATATGGATTGGAGGGGATTGATACGGATTGAGAGAGATTTTGACTTATTAGGGATTGAAACCCCTTCAATCCCCCTCAATCCATATGGATTAGGGTAGAACCGAACAAGCCCTAATGGGGTAAAAACCTATCGGGTTTTGGGTTTCGGATACCCATTGCCATCTCTACTTGAGACCACGGAATACGCCTTGAAATTTCCCGTCACCTCTTCAAACTTTGGGCGGCCTCTCTCGCTCCCTCTAGCCAGATTTCCCGCTCGAAGTTTCACCCCAAACGATCAGCTTCCCTCGTCTCCCCGCCTCGTCGTTGCCTCTCCTCCCATTTTCCCGACCCCGAGCTCGTCGACCCCGCGTCTACGCTTCTCGGCCTGCTGGTCTCCCTTATCGATTGGGCACAGCCGCCGCCGCAGCCACCAGATCGCTTTAGGGCCTTAGGGGGGAGGGGAGAGGGTGTGTCTGTGCACCGCCGGTAGCTGGGGTAACTGCCCCACTCGCCGTAGGAGCTTCAGCGAGCGATGGAACCGAGGCGGCGCCAGCAGCAGCAGTCGATCCTCTCATTTCTCCAGAAGCAGCCGCCGTCATGGAGGGATCCCTCCGGGGAGGGCACGCCTCCCGAGAAGCCGCCGCGGCCCCCTATGGGGTCCGTCGCCGGGATCATGGAGAGGCTAGTGCGCCCTCCTCCTCCGCAGGCCAGTCACGGATGGACGCGGTAATCACTCGCTCTGTTAGTGTGACGGGAGGCTAGGGTTTTGCGGTTTGGTTGGGCGTCGGTTAGGTCGTCCGGTTGGGTCGCCGCGAGGCACGGATTGCTGGGCTGGGAGGAGTTTCGGGTTCGAGTGATAGTGCGGATCTAACCCATTAGTGCTGCGTTTAAGGACGTGCATTATTCGAGTTAGCGACTGTCTAGAGATTTTACCGTATTATTGCTCATCTGTTTCTACTGCAGCTCTGCCTGTGATTAATCAGTCTGGCTTCCATTTTGTGGTTATTAGATATTTCCTCCATCTCAGTATACAAGGCGTACTATGTATTTGTATTGCACATATGCAATTAGGTAACTCCGTCTCAGTGTTGATTAGCCTCAAAGTATATTAGGTTTTTATTTTTGAATTCACTGCCGTGCCCTGCTGAGCTACATGCCCATAATTTTTTAGAGTAGAGCTTGTAACTCCGTCTCAGTGATGATTAGCCTCAAAGTATATTATATCTTTTTTGAATTCACTGATGTGCTCTGCTGAGCTACTAGCCCATAGTGTTTAGAGTAGAACTTGCACTGTCATCTCATTTGATTTTTTTTCTTGGTTAGATATAGCTTTGCTTTCTAGTATTTTGCATTTCAGACATGCCATTAACTCCTAGGCAGACCAAGCATTTGCTGAATTATCTTTCTCTTGCACCTTATTTTGCTATCCTGAATATGCTTGATTCTCTTTTATGCAGAAATCAATACGATTCCCAGGTTAGACATTCAGAGGGGAAAAACTTGCCTGTGGAAAATCATGTTCTCTCAAATGAGTGCTTAGGTGCATTGTTCTCAAGACCTATTTATGGCGAACACAGCAGAACAATCCTTTCCCCAGAAGGAGGTGCAGATATGTCTCCCTCTCAGGAGCCCCAAAAGCACTCACTGAGGTCTTCCACTGATGAATCTACTAGAGCAACCAAAGAAGTTATTCTGGAGCATCCAAAGAAGTTATTCTCAGAGTCTCATATTAATTGCATTCATGCTACAGCCTTAAATGAGAACTTTGGTGTGCAAACTCCTTCCCAGGTTGCCTCAAAGAAAATCTTCCCAGGGCTTGCTCATGGTGCTGATACACCTTTAACTGGATATGGTTCAGAACAAACTCTTTTGCAGCATTCATCAAAGAAGTTCTCATTGGTTTCTGCTAATGGTAAATACACTAGAGCAGCGGTGACAACGTTTGAGCAAAATTCAAATAATACCTGTGCAGAGGAACTTTCAAAGATGCGCTCAGGGTCTTCAGACATGTTGTATCTTAAACCAACAAATTTGTCTGCAGAACTCGAGACAAATGGAACCGCATTGAAGAATCACTCAAAGAATTCCTCCTTGCTTATGGATGGTAAATATAACATAACATCTGCTGCACTATTTCCAGAACTTGACTCTAGTCCTCTGAAACCAGAAACACCAGCAATGCAGGCAGCTATTCCTCGCCTGAAGCGAGTTCAGGAAGACCAAGGTGTGGATGCCAACAACCAATGCCCTCCTTTGTGGGCCATGAACAAGAAGATCAAATCAGCTCATTGTTCTATTGAAAAGAAGGATCATGATGAAATGGCTGGTAGCGCACGTAGCAAATTTGAGTGGCTGAATTCATTTGCCATCAGAGATGCAAATAAAAGGCGGCCAAATGATCCACTTTATGACAAGAGTACCCTTTTCATTCCACCTGATGCGTTGAGAAAAATGTCAACATCTCAAAAGCAATACTGGAATATTAAGTGCAAATATATGGATGTTGTCCTCTTTTTCAAAGTGGTAAGTTTTGTCATTGATGACTCAATTCATAACATATAACATACTCTATTGTAGGGCACACGAAGGTTTATTTCTTTGGTTTGATGAATATCTCACAAAACTTTGTATGGTACTGAGCCATTGCCTTATTCACATAAGGAGTGAGTGCTTTTCAGTATAGGCTCACTGTGCAATTCTCCAATCGCTGTTCATAACGTTTAGCTGTTCTACTATGTTGATGAATATCACCAGATATTATACACCAACATTGAAAACTTTGTTCTGATTACTATCCTACGAAAGTTTCTGCAGTTCCCATTTTTGCACTTCATTTGCTATTGCACTGCAGCTGTTCATTCCAGAGTTCAATTTTGTGTTGCTTTGCCCCACAAAACTATATTGTGCACTCATTATTATATTATTAGAGGTCTTAAAGTGTTTGATATATCATTGTTAGGGGAAATTTTATGAGCTCTATGAGCTAGATGCTGAGATTGGCCAAAAAGAACTTGACTGGAAAATGACTGTTAGTGGGGTGGGCAAGTGCAGACAGGTACATATTACATAAACTTGTATTTCTCTTGCTTATCATCAAATGCTTGCTCTGAACTGCTCTACATTACGCCTAATTTTGAAGTATTTCGTTTACATCTCAGTATATTATGCTGCTCGTTAAGAAAATAAGAAGTATTCCCTCCAGTTCCGAATTAGAAGTCGTTTTAGACAAGGTTTCAGTCAGACTTATAAAACTTTGATCACAAATAACCGTTTTGTTATCTAGTTTTGAAATAGTCATATGTACCGATTTATCTTAAAAAGCACTTTTACAAAAGTATAAATGTATTAAGAGTTCATGTCATCATGCGTATTTTAACAAAAAAACATTGGTCAAAGCTATATTTTGGAGACCGTGTCGCTGTCCTAAATGACTTGTAATTTGGAACTGGAGGGAGTATATGAACCAGGCAACCACTTACCACCGGATCATATATCTTATTGTCCAATCTATATTATCGTTCTTTCCCTGATAAAGGTCCCCAACCTGTTTGGAACTTGGGACAAAAAGGGCCTTGATGATGAAGTTTGTTTAGATGTTAGTTCCAGCTTAGCTGGTATCGAGTCAAGTGGAAGTTTAGAGTTTCTGGGGCAGCTTCAACAATTCTACAGGAGGGTGTTGTCCAGGTGTTTATTTGTGTATTTGTGCCTGTGGTCGTGTTAGTTGTGCTAGTCGAGCTTTTAGTAGGGTTGTTAGTTGGGTTGTGTTTGACCTAGTTGTCTTGGTTATAGTAAGCGGAGTTGAGTAGCTAGTTGGTTGGCTGTTTGTGCCGTAGTTTGAATGTGGTGCAGACGCACTTCCCCTAGTTACGGTTTTTTTTGCCCGGTTTCCACTTAAAGCCGGGCTGGCACTTCTATTTTTCTTTTTAATCTTCTAATAAAAAGTAAAAACTACGGCAAAGCTTTTGTCGTCCTTTAAAAAGAAGGGTCTTGTTGCTGTCTTTTGAATCGTCCATGAGGCTGATCTCGTTGCAGGTTAGGAACACGAACATTTGCCTGCAGGCCCTGCACCTGCCATTAGATTTGGGTTTTGTGGGTAGGGGACAGTGCTTGGATAAATCTGGGACCCGTGTTGTAGGAGTGTGGGAGGCAATAGTATGGTGGCATGATGAGGTGGTCGCCACTCGCCAACTTGTGTGGCGGGTGGTGGTGGCCTGCAGCACCAACAGTAGTTCTGGTAGTGGGCGGGATTGACGGACTGCCACCAGTTTGCGATATGCAGCTGTTCTGTGTTGGGAGGCAGACTGGTGGACCTAGGGTGGAGATGGGCAGCAATGCCAGAGACGGTTGGTTCCATGACCGGGGACACATGTTAGCCTGCTTGTTCTTGACCTATATGTAGTAATATGGTACTTATACAAAAAAATTTATGGTGTAGCTCTTGTCTGGGATGACAGGAAGCCAGAATTGATTTGGGCAAATGCTTTCATGCTCTAGCAATGCACCACTTTGTCATTATTCAGCTATCTTGATTTAAATTATTGGCATTTAATGCATCACTACCTCACTAGCAGTTACAATATAGTTTCGTGATCATTTCCTAATGGCAGTGACATTAACTTCACATTTATAGGTTGGTATTTCAGAAAGTGGTATAGATGATGCTGTTGATAAGCTTATAGCTCGGGGGTAAGCTCATCCTTCTGTTCGGTTTTGTTCATTTCCAGAATTATGTAGTTCTTCAGTTTTATGCTTTATCTTATCATAGCATTGTGCTGAACATCAGCAAGCTCATGCTGCTTCAGGTTGGTAATGGTCGGTCAATGTGTCTATCCTTATTTAGCGAAGGGGCCTCTACCCGAGTTAGTTAGGTGGCCTGAGTAGCATTCCTTGGGTCCTGGGTTCGACTCCCCCTGGGAGCGAATTTCAGGTTGTGGTTAAAAAAATCCCCTCATCTGTCCCACACCAAAGTACGGGTCTAAGGCTCAGCCTCGGTCGCGGTCGTTGTCACATGTGCTTCGATGTCGCTGTGTATGGGTGGGGCAGAGGTTCAGGGGTTTTCTCGACCTGTGTGAGAAGGTCTTCTTCTTAATAAATACTCGGGGCTGTCTTACCTCCGCAGGTCGAGTTTTTTTATTTATGTGGGAATAATGATGGATTTCTTGCTTTTTTGACTCCTTTACAATTTAATGTCAGTTTTGTTGCTTTCATGAAATTCAAATGTGTTCATTGGTTTCTACAATGCATAAAATTTCCTTTTGAACCTTATGGTCTGCAAGACATCCATTATAAAACCTCTTCCTTTTATTTTCCTTCTTTTTCTGATGCTGAAGTGGCGAGGTTATTGCTCATGAATCTGACACCTATTTCCAGGTATAAAGTTGGAAGAATAGAACAAATGGAATCTGCAAACCAGGCCAAAGCTAGAGGAGTACATTCTGTAAGTATTCAGTACTGTGATGAAACACCATTACCATTAGTTCTGAGTGTTTACATTGATTGTTCATCACTTAGCTTGGGGCGTGTGGCAGAAGCAGGAAGCATGCGCTTCCCTTTTTACTTTTTAGAATCTCTCTTTTGTCAGTTGCATAACCAAATTTGTTTATTTTGGTATGGCACTTTTTGTTCAAATGTGCACATAGCCACGTACATTGTGATTTTCCATCCTTCTATTTTGTTGTGGCGGAAACTTAGTTTTACTTAAGACACAATTATGGTACTCTGGATGGGTGCAAATTAATAGCAATATACCATGTGCAAAACAAAACTCTATAAACATCAAAACTCTAATTAGCGTTTCAAACTGTAAAACACGTTTTTAGCGTTTTGGCGTTCTAAACTGTAAAACACAGTGTTTGATGTGTTTAGACCATTAGCTACTTTTGGGCCCAATCGGTGAAGTTTTGGTAAGCAACTAACCTCTGTTGGGTATTTAACTTCATATTATTGTTTGAAATTCTGATATATTGGTATTTTTCCTATGTTGTTTAAAACTACGATTAAAGGTTAAAACTTCACCCATGAGCGTTTCAACGTTTTATCGTTTTAATAACCTTTGTGTAATGTAAATATCTTCCTGATAGGTGATAATATTCTAGTGGCATGTAACATTTTCTCTAAAAACTTCTGCAAGGTTATTGAAAGAAAGTTGGTTCATGTGTCCACACCATCAACCGCGGTTGATAACATTGGTACTGATGCTGTTCACCTTCTGGCACTGAAAGAGGTTTGCTTCTAGCATTGCACCTGCCTTTGGGCCACCATACTTTTCAATGATGCTTTGGAAGTTTGTCTGGATTTAACGAATGCATATAAGCATATATGGGACTAGGGGTACCACACCCAACCTAACCATCTTACTCCTTCTATTCCAAATATAGTTCACTTCAGCTTTGTTCTAAGTTAATCTTATTTAACTTTGACCAAGTTTATTGAAAAATACACCAACTGTGAAGGACTCCAATGCCCAAGACAGCAGCGCCCCGACTACGGAGCTTGTAGTCGCAGTCAGCAAAGGCCCCGGGGATTTTGTCCGGTAACCCAATTGTGAAGGAGGTGAGAATAGGGGTGTAAACGGTACGGATATTATCCGACCATCCGAAGAGGCTAATTATTCGGTTGGATAGTTTTTTTTCGGATATCCACAGAATTTTCGGATTTCGGATTTGAATTCGGATAGTACAGTTCGGATATCGGATACGGATATGATATGACTGATATCCGTCGGATTTCGGATATCCGGATATCTTCTCGGATAACTGTCCGGATTTCATATTTCAGATATCTGGACATCTACCCAGATATCTTACCAGATTTTAGATTTCAGATATTCGGATAGTTACATGTGGAATCGCCCTAAATATCCAAGTTTCAACATAATCAATACTTCACTTTATCATTTTTATATGGGGATTTGAGGTTATGTTCTTATATAATGTTTATTGTTCCTGGTAACATATTTGCAATTTTCGGTCCATAGTGGAATATTTTATGAATTTAAATGCATTTTGATAATTTTCTGTAGAAAAAATTATAATAATACACAAATAGTCTCAAAAAATCATGAAATTTGACGGAGGAGCAATATATGTCCATATAGCATCCTCAAAAATGTTTGGTCCATAAAATCTAAAGATTGCCAACATTTCTTTCAAATCACTTTCACTTGTTACGTGAGTTACATGTCATATCACCTTAACTATCCAAATTTCAACATAATCAATACTTCACTTTATCATTTTCACATAGGGACTTCATATTATCTTTAATAGAATGTTTATCTTTAATAGAATGTTTGTTGGTCCTGGTAACTTATTTGCAATTTTTGGTAGACACTAGATTATTTTATGATTTTAATTACATTTTGACGATTTTTTGTAGAAAGAAATTAATAATACACAATAGCCTTAGAAATTCATAAAATTTGACGGAGGGTTAACATTTGTCTACATAAAATTCTAAAAAATGTTTGGGCCATAAAGTCCATAAGATGCTAGTGATTCTTTTCATTTTCTTACACTTGTTATGTGAGTTACACGTGAAATCAGCTTAAGTATCCAAGTTTCAACATAACCTTTACTTCACTTTCTCATTTTCATGTAGGGACTTGAGGTTATCTTCTTATGGAATGTTTATTAGTCTTGATAACTTATTTGCAATTTTTGGTCGATACTATAATATTTTATGGATTTAAATGCATTTTGATGATTTTCTGCAAAAAAAAATTAATAATATACAAATAGTCTTAGAAATTCACGAAATTTGGCGTATGAGTAACATATGTCCATATAGCATCCTCAAAAATGTTTGAACCATAAAAATCACAAGATGTCATCAATTATTTTATTTTATTTCCACTTATTTGTGAAACCCGTAATGATTACATGTGAAACCACCATAATAATAAGTAAAATCACATATCATAATAACACGTGAAACCACATATCATAGTTATCAATATTTTATGAATTTAATTGTATTTTAATGATTTTCTACATAAAGAAATTAATAATACTCAAAATAGCCTTAGAAATTCATAGATTTTTATGGAGGTGTAGCATATGTGCACATATATCCTCAAAAATGTTTGGACTAAAGGAGGGGCTAAATGATTACAACTATGATATGTGTGGAATGGTGTCTTACACGATATCCGACAAAAATATTCGTTACCGATGCTATCCGTGTCCGATTAGCTCCGTATTCGATCCACGACTATCTGTATTTGTATTCGAGAACATCCGTATTTGTATTCGTATTCGAAGCTATCCGTATTCGAATTCGAATCCGACTAAAAATATGAAAACAAATATGATTTCATTGATATCCGTCCGTATCCGATCCGATTACACCCCTAGGTGAGATTGAAGAGGAACAATAGGAGACAGGAGATAGGAAATTCTTGCCTGCCGTATTAAAACAGCCGCTTGCTTTATATGTAGCCAGGCCAGCCTAACCAACTCCTGTTTATTCTCTATACTTATCTTCCTAAACAACTTCCTAACAACTTATCCCTATTTGGTAGCAGCAGCCAGCTCTTATCTGTTGCTGGCCGTGAGCTTATCTTCTAAACAAATCTCCTATTTTCTAGCTACTAGCAACTGCCAGCTATTCCTGCGCCCTGATCTGCTGCTGGCTGCGTGGCCGACGCTGGTAGTGGTGACCCCACATGACATCAACACCTTCGACATCAAATAATTTCATTAATTTCTTCTTGAAATACATTTCAGTAGAGCAACTACCTGAACTTGTAGATGTTAATATATACTTTTTTCAAAAGAATTTGGTCAATGCAAGAGAAGTTGGAATTAGGACAAAGTTAGTGAACTATAATTTGGAACAGACGAATTATAAGTTAAATAATTATTTCATCAAAAGAGAGAAAAATTGCCATCTTAGCACAAAAAAATTCATTTTACTTTCCAAAGTGATCTATAATTTGGAACACATGATGTAAAACTTAAAGCACTATTTCATCTAAAAATAGATTTTTTTTGTGATTTTAGCACATAATAATCCAATAAACTTTCTAGATACTTTTTCAGAGAATGGAATGGATCCAGGTTCTCGCATTCTCTGATGCATACAACATGTCTGCATTTGTTCATTATTACAATGTTTCATTATGAACAAAGCGAAACAAAGAAGAAAGTAAATGCATGGCCTATAATGAAGCAGTCAACCATACATGGTGAAAAAATGCATTGCTACCCCCTCCAAAGAGTGGCTTGCCTTGAAGAAGGCTTCCCTTTGTCTTTCCCTCTGTAGCTATCTCCAGAAGTGCAAACAATATGCTCCCCTCTCTGTAGCATGGTGCTAGTAGCTAGTAGGTTTGCTGTTAAAGATCATGTATTTATGGCTAAGCCATACTGCCCATACATACCAAAAGTTATCAACCCACTCATACTAACATTTGTGCTTTAGTACTAGCTCGGTAGTTCCCCTTGCAGATGACTTCACTTTATTTGGTTAGTACTTGTTTTTTTATGCCCAACACAATAATAATTATATGTCAAATGGAAGAGCAAATTGATTACTCAAAGAAAAGGTGCTCTATGTATCGTTATGGCTACAAAAGTAACTAGCATTCTAGTTTCTTTTGGCCAAAATATCCTTGATCAAAATAAGCCCTGTACCTAAGTACTACAAGAAAGCTGTTTTTGAGTGGCTAATCTGAACGTTCCAGATAAACGAGCAGCTACTCTGAATGATTACTATGAAAAATGTATTAGACCAGAGGTGCATTATGCATTTGCTGAAATAAATAATATTATTTAAGATTTCACTGACAGGTTTGTTCTTGCTGTTTCGCTTAGTAGTTTGGCATGGACTTTTTAAGTAAAACAGCATTGTAAATTTGCAATTGAATACCTTGAATTTTGCTTTATTAGCATTTTTCATATGTGACTCTATTCTGATGCAGCCTTTCCTTGGAACTTTCAGGTGACCCTAGCTTCTAGCGGTTTCCAGGTCTTTGGATTTGCTTTCCTAGACTATGCTGCCCTTAAAATTTGGGTGGGTTCAGTCCAAGATGATGACTCGTCTGCAGCTTTGGGTGCTTTGTTGATGCAGGTATGCTCTTGTAGCCCTTTTTGATTGGTTAAGTGAACCAAAAACTGTTATTCATTATTTTGTTTTTTTCAGGTTTCTCCTAGAGAATTAATCTATGAAACCTCAGGTCAGAACACACTTCATTTTCAAATCCTTGTATTTGTAGGAGCTAATAGCTATTCTCTTTTGTCAGGCATCTCAAAAGAAACTCAAAGGACAATAAGAAAATATGCCTCAGCTGGTAAAAGCACTAAAGCACTGTTCTCTTTCTTTGCCAACAGATGACTCTTTTATAAGATAGCAAGTTAACGAGACATCAGAGTTCGAAAACTTACAATTATCTTTCCTTAATTTTCAGGATCTGTGAAGATGCAGCTGACCCCCCTCTCCGGGATAGATTTCTCTGATGCTGCACAGATTCGAAATTTAATACATTCTAAAGAGTTCTTTAATGCATCAACAGAGTCATGGTTATCTGCTTTGGATTGCACAATGAATCAAGATGTAGTTATTTGTGCACTTGGTGGACTTATTGGCCATTTGACTAGGCTCATGGTATACTTTGTCTTACCTTTTTCTTCCCTTGACCACATTTATTAGTCATCCCAATTGTGTCATTCGTAACTGCTGTTTTTAATTATTTTTTGTAGTGTTCCATTGGCTGTCCCTAGCCATTGTTTTCTATCGATTATGTATTTTCGAATTATTCCACAATTTTATATACATAATTTCTCTCTACTATGTTGACCATTGAAATGTGTTCTAGTTCTAATTCTACAATCTGAAACTAGTTACATGATGCCCTGAAAAATGGGGAAGTCTTACCATACCATGTGTACAAAACATGTTTAAGGATGGATGGCCAGACTCTTGTGAACCTCGAGATTTTCAGCAACAATTTCAATGGTGGTTCATCTGGTAGGAGCACAGATTCTACTTTCCCCCCCTGCTATCTTATTTTTGCTCTTGAACAGTAGTTTCTAAACAGTAGAACAGGTCAAAGATAATATTGCTAAATGCTTAAATCTATACCTTGTTGCAGGTACTTTATATAAGCACCTTAATCACTGTGTCACAGCATCTGGTAAGCGGATGCTAAGAAGGTGGATTTGTCATCCACTTAAAGACATTGATGCTATCAATAAAAGGCTTGATGTTGTTGAGGGGTTTATCCAAAACTGTGGACTAGGCCCTACAACACTTGGGTATCTCCAGAAAATTCCTGATCTTGAGAGATTATTAGGACAAGTTAGATCCACTGTTGGGTTATCATCTTTGCTTCAACTGCCCTTTATTGGAGAAAAAATAATAAAGAAACGGGTAAGTTGTGTTGTTTTCTCTTTCAGTCACTAGCTTGTTAAAGCTTTGGATTATCTTATACAGCTAAGTTTTGGAGTGATATTGAAATGTAATATCTTGTGATGTATCTCATATTCAGTTGATACTTTATTATGTAAGAGATGATCTTTTTAAGTTGTTGATTAGTTTCCTGAAACCATAGTTTGTGCTTGCAGAAAAATATGTCAATAAAGGCAATGTGTTTTCCTGCATGTTTTCATAACGTCTGATTCATTTTCATGGTCTCTAGTACTATGCTATGAAATATTTGCTTAAAGCAAACGTGCTATGAAATCTTGAATATGTTATCGTAAAAAATTCTTGAATATGTAATTATGTATACATATTAGTATTTGTACTAGTTTCAGTGAGATTTTTTGTTAACATGCGAGGGTTTCTAAGGGAAAACCTGTGTTATAGATTTTATTATTGAAATGCGGATTTTCTAGTTTGTCTTCCTATCAGTTGATTGCTTCTTGCAATTTTTTCTGGCATGTTCCAGATTAAAACATTTATAATGCTTATCAATGGCCTCCGCAATGGTATTGACTTGCTAAATGATTTACAAAGAGCGGACCATGGTATCTTGGCGCTTTATAAGATTGTGGATATTCCATCATTGAGCTATCTTCCTGAGTTAATCCATAAGTTTGAAGAGAGAATGCAAAATGAGTTTCCATGTGGCCAGGTAAAATATGCTATGGTTTCTCATCTGCTTTAGTGTTGTACATATAAGTGCTTGTTTCTGTTTTAGTTATTTACTGGTCGCTTGTATTTCTTCTGTTGCCATTACTTATTGGATGATCTTGTGATCTTGGAAAGGTTTCTGATGTCAATGCCAATGGTGCCAACGATTTGGCTGCTCTGATGGACGTTTTTATCGGAAAGGCTTCTGAATGGTCTTTGGTGATCAATGCCGTCAGCACTATTGATGTGCTTAGGTCCTTTGCTGCAATGACATTGTCATCATTTGGTGCCATGTGCAGACCACAAGTTCTGCTGAAAGATGATGTGCCTGTACTTCGTATGAAGGGTCTGTGGCATCCCTACGCTTTTGCGGGAAATGCAAATAGTCTGGTACCAAATGATTTAACCCTTGGTCAGGATTTATCTGGTCGCAATCGTTTTGCATTGCTGTTAACTGGTCCAAATATGGGTGGGAAATCCACAATCATGCGTGCCACCTGCCTGGCTGTTGTACTTGCTCAGGTCTGTATAATCTTTGCTTATGCTTGTCTGTTCATGATCTTCTTCAAATGTATTACCGATGTTTATTTTTCTTTGCAGCTTGGCTGTTATGTCCCCTGCACGTCATGTGAGTTGACCCTTGCGGATTCCATCTTTACGCGCCTCGGTGCAACAGATCGGATTATGACTGGGGAAAGTACGTTATGATTTTGACAAATTAGTACAATTTCCACCGTATCTTACTGTTCTGGGTCCAATGAGTTAGAATCGATAAATACATCTCTGTGTGGCAGAAAAAAGAGCTATATGATACCAGTAAATCTTTGGATTATCAGTAGAAAGCCCTCATTGTATTTATTTGAACTGTTTTGCATCATGAAGTTGTTAGTGGACCAACTGATCTCTTTATATTTCATTATCTAATGCTATATATGAGTCTGCTTGGGTATGAGATGACAATGACCTTGGCTTTGTTTTTGTAACATTGTTTGCAGGTACTTTTCTCGTTGAATGTACTGAGACTGCCTCTGTTCTTCAGAAAGCAACTGTGGACTCACTTGTCTTGCTTGATGAGCTTGGCAGAGGAACTAGCACATTTGATGGATATGCAATCGCATATGCTGTAGGTTTTTTCTTCTGCGGTATCTCAAATATCATCCTTCATTGCTATGCTTGATGTTCCCTTAGCATGCTTTCAGTTCATAACTAGTGCTGTTACCATGACTAGTTGACTGGTAACGACTCATGAGGTGCATGGTACATGGAACTTTTTTTTTATACGAAATAGCAAGAAACCTTATTTGTCTGGTTCACAGATTTGGGGATTTGTTAATTTTGCTAGAATTAGATACCACATTATCACACCATTTCATGTATTTGCGTGAACCCTGCTGTGTGTTTTGTCTCTCCTGTAAGGTGCATTATAAGTAGGCTAGACAATCTTGAACAAAGGTGCATTGCCTTCATGTTTCATGGGCATGCTTCTCTGTTTCTCTTTCCGTTCTGCAACAGCTTTCCTGGTCTCAAATGCCATTATTAATTATTAGTGGCATCTGGTACTGGAACTGCCCTAACTCTTAGTCCCTGTAAATCGCATTGCCGTACTGCCACTAGACGGCTCTCTTTCCCCTGTTTTCACATCAACAATACATGAATCTACAAATCTACATTTACCAGTGATAACATCTTATGCACTGTCAAACTGTGACTCAGGTGTTTCGCCACCTAGTGGAGCGAGTGCGATGCCGTCAGCTCTTTGCCACCCACTACCATTCTCTTACAAAGGAGTTCGCCTCGCACCCTCACGTGAGCCTCCAGCACATGGCCTGCATGTTCAAGCCAAGAAGTGACGGCAACGGCCAGAAGGAGCTGACCTTCCTATACCGGCTGACCTCGGGGGCCTGTCCAGAAAGCTACGGCCTGCAGGTCGCCGCAATGGCAGGGATCCCGAAGTCGATAGTGGAGAAGGCGTCTGTCGCGGGCCAGGTGATGAGGGCTAAGATCGCCGGGAACTTCAAGTCGAGCGAACAGCGAGCTGAGTTCTCGACCCTCCACGAGGAATGGCTGAGGGCGGCCCTGGCGGTGAGCGCGATGGACGGACAACCGGACGACGACGACGTCATGGACACGCTGTTCTGCATCCAGCAAGAGCTGAAGGCTCACTTCAGGAAGGCGAGATGAGCATTCGCCGCCGCCACTGATCGCGTACGTGGGAGTACTAATTATCAATGCCTAGATTCTTCAGTGATGTCGTATCTTTACAACCATGGTAGATATAATGTAATCCACGTTTTTTTTTCCATGGCACGAATCCTGTACTTTAAACGAAGTATCTTGTGTATATATATTCTGTGCTATGTCTTGTTTGCATTGGGCAGCAAGGAAGACTATCCTTAACCACTTCCACCGTTTATGTGCATCATATACGTTGCTTTATAGGCTGTTTGGTTTGAGGAATAAAATAATTTGTTATCTTTTCACTCACTTTTTTTTTGATTTGTGGAACGGAATGAGTTGATATATCATGATCTTATTTCTTGGAGTTAGTTAGTACTAACGTAAGTAATAAGGTTATATTACTATTTTAATTTCTCGAACCAACAAACACTGTGTCTTCCTTTTTCTTCAAATGTATGCAGAGGATTGCAAACTAAAGCATGGATGAATGAGTACGAGGTTATCGAGCAGATCGGTCGCCGCGGTGCCTTCGTTGCTGCCATCCTCGTCGACCACAGGACAGAGGAAAAGTATGATGCGCTGGTTCAGGTCAGTGACGAGCCTGTTTCCCCGTGAATATACCTACCCACACGGCCACACCCCACTCAACATACTGGCGTCTATACCGAGATGATTCGAACATTTGTCTGCCGGTGGATGCTGTCAGTCTGCCTTCAGGTCCCATCTCCAACGAATGTTTATAAACTATTCCAGTTGGAATATCGCCGTAATAAACACTAGTTTATTTTGGTGTGATGTAGACTGACTGTCTGTCTAGTCTACCAGTGCTGCCATCATGCATCTCGCAGATAAAACAAGAGTATCATAATAAAAACCCCTCTTTAACATAAGAATATACTCTTTGCATGATCTTCTAAAAGTAACAAGACAACAAAAGTCCTACCTAACTCGTAACCAACACATGCAAATAGGAGTAGGTTGTGTACAATACACATGCATAGAGTCAAACCAGCGTGTTTCTCTATCAAGTAATGGTTTTTTTTTATTTCACACGAGTTCCGGGTGCAATATAAATATATAATCAAGCGGCGGTAAGATACAAATAACGCACATATTTATAGTGATTTTGTTTTTTTAAAAAAACTCGACCGGTGGTTACAAAGTAGCCTATTTTTAAATGTGGTCTTGAATAGATTAATTGAGCTATATATATACCTTTAAGAGAGCAAGAGGGTAGAAAAGGCAACAATTTAATGATTGAGAAATATGCGCTGTCCTAACTCCTAGTCTATATTTTTTTTATCTCTAGTCATCATCTTATATATATCCATATGCCGAAGGCCCGAACACTATCCGCACTATGTGTAAAAATAGTTCTCGCGGTGATATATACACTGATACGTTTCTGTTACCTTATAGATTCACAGGCCTTGTTTTGTTTTATCGGTACAAGATTCTGAAAAAAAAGGATGGTGTCACGGGGAGAAGGCATAGAACGTCAGGTAGATAATCTATACTACTTATTAAGGCTGTAAGGTAGCCTGCCGTTCTGCCACTGTCTCCCTTCCGCGCGGCAAAAATATGTGGTGAGCAGGAATCAAACTGTGACCAATTCGCTAGAGGAGCCCACGCTTAACCAAGCCAACTATGGTTGTTTTGTGTTACAAGTGGTCGTTTATTTATATATACTACTTATTAAGGCGGTAGCCTGCCGTTCTGCCACTGCCTCCCTCCCGCGCGACAAAAATATGTGGTGAGCAGGAATCAAACTGTGGCCGATTCGGTCGAGGAGCCCACGCTTAACCAAGTCAACTACAGTTGTTTTGTGTTACAAGTGGTCGTTTATTTATTTTACAGCCGAACGTTGTTTCTCTCCCAAGTCTCCTTTTGACTCTCACACGCACAACAACGACTCCAAAGAAATCGCACAGCGATGACGAAGTCTCTACTAATTCTTCTTCCCTCCCCGCCTCTCCCTCTCGTCGTCTCTCTTGCCCAACTGCCCACCCCAACCGTGTCGCCGCCCATGCGTCCCCCGGGCCGACCAGAACCCTACCCCGCTCCGCCCTGCCCATTCACCTCCTACCTCTTCTTGCGCTGTCATCCCGACCCCCTACGTTCGAGCCGACTGGAACCCTATCCGTCCCTAGCGCCTATGTTGTTGTGGTGCCCGCGACGGAGGGGATGGCACGCAGATCCTCTGGCTGGCGCCGAAAGGGATGAGCTCGAAGGCGTGAGGCGCGGGAGGTCCGACTCGGAGACTAGGCGGTTGTGGTCGCGGCCGACGATGGCGTCAAGCTCTAGCTACGTCTTCCTAAGCACGTCCGCATGCTGGATCAGCTCGTCCAGCGCCCACTCCACTGTGCTGGATGTCGTGTCCGTCCTAGGTACGCCCCCACCACTCCCCCTCCCTCCCCCTAGATGTACCGTTCACCTAGATCTAGCCTCATCCCTGGTTTTCTCTGGGGGCACTTTGAAAATTATGTAATACTTCCTTTTGCTTACTCCCAGGTTGAGATTAAGAGAACCATACCCACTACAAGAAAAAAGGCAAAGAGTATCGGCCAAAAACCCACACTCTTACTGAAATAAGCCGACACTCTTAGTATAAGAGTGTCGGTTGACCGACACTCTTAGCCGACACTCTAAAATGGACGCTTTTATTCGTATTCGTATAGAAGTGTGGGGACCGACACTCTTAAGTTAAGAGTGTCGGTTCAACACGCAACCGACACTCTTATGTTAAGAGTGTCGGCCAGTGACGTGGCGGACACTCTTACTGCGCGCGGTCACCAGCCTACCTGGGCGCATATAAGAATGTTGGGGCCGACACTCTTACTGAATAATTTTTTTTTAAAACTCAGTTTTATTTTTCTCCCTCCCCAGATGGGAAGCCTCCATAACAGCACAATACAAGCACAACATTCAATATATCACAACACAAGCACCATATTCAATATATCATAACACAAGCACCATATTCAATATTCATACAAGTTCAAGTCCATAAGAAAGAAGTTAAAATCTATCTAATGATACTAATAATTTACCATAAATATTAATATTTCTGAGGCAAGAGTGAAGGAAGTCATGTGTTAGGCCTGGGCCCCGGAACTGTATAGAGCATTGGCGGTGGCGGAGCGAGGAGACGCCACCTTGGCGAGCTCCTCGAGAATGAGGTCGTTACGGACCTTGTGGAAGGAAGGGAATGGGACCAAGCGAGTGATCCAAGTCTAGAGGTGATCATGGCGCTCGTTGAGGGCATTCAGAGTAATTAACTGACAATCAACAATATTCACCAAACTATTACAATTAATAATAAACTAAAACTAATTCTTGGGAAGCAGACGTGCTTCTGTTTCAATAAAATAACTGTAAAGATAACATGTTAGGTGGCACTTACGGATAAACCATCTTCTGCACAGCTGGATCTTCCATCATCTTCTCAATTGTCTCAACAGATAGCATAGGTCCTGATTGACCTATAGCAGAATCAGTTGAGGAATCTATTCAGATCAACCATGAAAACTAGATAAAAGGTACACTACCAAATCATTTTATAAGAAGATACTGAGACAGAAATAGAGATCTGCAATGTGTATGTTCAATTGCTTACTGGATTCAGTTGGCCCACGAGCAGCATCTTCATTCAGCTTAAAAGTCGCTCCATTTGTGGGAGCCTTTGAGAATTATAGAAATTAGAGTGTTAAATTAATAGTGGATTTTTCAGGAAGCTTACTACCTAGCTTTGTAACATAACTTACCTTTTCCTCAGTATCCTCCTTAGTTTCACTTTCTGTACTATCATGTTTTACATCTACCATCTCCAGTGAAGATTGGAGGTCCTTTTGCCGCAAATCTTCGGGAGAAACATCAACAAATGCTGCATACATTTAATTATGGTTGCCAGAATGAGCAGCAGATATATGAAACAAAAGCAAATGAATATCAACATTAAGAAAAGCCGCATCACCAATTAGTCTGTTTCATTTATTAGTATAAATGCACAACAATGGTAACTTACAATTGAGCATGCCACTGCAAACTGAATGTCCCAACCTTCCATTCAAGGATAGTTAAATAAAATCTACAAGACTAAATGCCATACCAAATTTCTTAGAGGGTTTTGGTGTCTGAAAGTCGCCTAGAGGGGGGGGGGGTGAATAGGGCGAAACTGAAAATCTTAAAAATAATCACAACTACAAGCCAGGTTAGCGTTAGAAATATAATAGAGTCCGCGAGAGAGGGCGCAAAACAAATCGCAAGCGAATAATGAAGTGAGACACGCGGATTTGTTTTACCGAGGTTCGGTTCTCTCAAACCTACTCCCCGTTGAGGAGGCCACAAAGGCCGGGTCTCTTTCAACCCTTCCCTCTCTCAAACGGTCCCTCGGACCGAGTGAGCTTCTCTTTCTCAAATCACTTGGGAATCAAACTTCCCGCAAGGACCACCACACAATTGGTGTCTCTTGCCTCAATTACAAGTGAGTGTTTGATCGCAAGAAAGAATGCCAAAGAAAAGGAAGCGATCCAAGCGCAAGAGCTCAAATGAACACTACAAATCACTCTCTCTAGTCACTAGGGCTTTGTGTGGAGTTGGGAGAGGATTTGATCTCTTTTGGTATGCTTTGCAATGAATGCTAGCTCTTGTATAGTGGTTGGAAGTTGGAAAACTTGGATTCAATGAATGGTGGGGTGGTTGGGGTATTTATAGCCCCAACCACCAAACTTGACCGTTGGTGGAGGCTGTCTGTCGATGGCACACCGGACAGTCCGGTGCACACCGGACATGTTGAAAGTCGCCTAGAGGGGGGGTGAATAGGCGAAACCTGAAAATTAAAACTTTATCCCCCAACTAGATCCCTTGATTAGTGGTTAGAACAAGATATACAAATATCGGAGAATAGAAACTAAGTTCTTGCTTGAAAAGAGTATTGCTAAATAATGCGGAAGTGATAAATCAATACAACTAGTAAGTTATGGAATAACAAAGCAAGAAGCCTTAGATGAGAAGAGCACTAGGACAAGTTCTTTCTTGCAACGTGTTGCTTCACTAAATGGAAATTTAACTTGAAGCAACACCAAATGATATTAGCAAATAAAGGTGCAAGAAAACTTAGAACAAGGGAAAGTAAACAAATCACAAGCAATAAACACAATGGACACGGGTGATTTGTTTTACCGAGGTTCGGCCCTCGAAGGCCTAGTCCCCGTTGAGGAGTCCACTTAAGGACGGGTCTTTTTCAACCCTTTCCCTCTCTCCCCCGATCACACAAGGATCGGTGAGCTCTTCTTCTTCTCAAGGATCACTCTCGATCCCACAAGGACCACCACAATCTTTGGTGTCTCTTGCTAGCTTTTACAAGCCTCCAAAACTTTGGAGGAAGATCAATGGGAGTCAAAACTCCACGCGCAAATGAACACAAAGATGAAGCACACACTATCTCTCGATGAATCTCACAAGGCACTAGTGCTAAACTCAAATGAGTAGTTCTCTTTTGCTTGCTCTCTCTTTTGTGGCACTTGTGTTGGTTGTAGTGGTCTAAATCTTGTGTATAGGATGGATCAATGAATATATGTGGTTGGGAGGGCTTGAGTATGTCAACTAGATGACTTGGAATGTTGCTTGGGCTCCCACACCTTGAAGTGGCCGGTTGGGGTGGTATTTATAGCCACCAAACAAAAACTAGTCGTTGGTGAAGGCTGTCTGTCGAATGGTGCACCGGACTGTCCGGTGCACACCGGACATGTCCGGTGTGACAGCCACGTCACCAAATAGCCGTTGGGGTTGGAGCTGGTCGACCGTTGGAGGCTTTGTCCTTATGCGGCACCGGACAGTCTGGTGCACACCGGACAGTCCGGTGCCTCTCTGATCCTCTGCTCTGACTCTGCCGCATGTACTGTTTACTGTCAGAGTCGACCGTTGGCGCCGAAGTAGCCGTTGCTCCGCTGGCACACCGGACAGTCCGGTGCACACCGGACAGTCCGGTGAATTTTAGCGGAGCGGCTGCCGCGCGAACCCGAGGCTGGCGAGTTCCGGAGACCGCGCTTCCTTGGAGCACCGGACATGTCCGGTGCACACCGGACAGTCCGGTGAATTATAGCGCGCCGGCTTCCAGGAATTCCCGAGGGCGAAGAGTTTGAATTGGAGTCCTCTGGGCGCACCGGACATGTCCGGTGCACACCGGACAGTCCGGTGCCTTCAGCCAGAGGTGCCCTCGGTTGCCTCGTTGCTCCTTTGTTGAAACCAACATTTGATCTTTTTATTGGCTGAGTGTGAACCTTTTGCACCTGTATAACTTATGCACTAGAGCAAACTAGTTAGTCCAATATTTGTGTTGGGCAATTCAACCACCAAAAATTATCTAGGAACTAGGTGTAAGCCTAATTCCCTTTCAATCTCCCCCTTTTTGGTGATTGATGCCAACACAAACCAAAGCAAATATAGAAGTGCATAATTGAACTAGTTTACATAAAGTAAGTGCAAAGGTTGCTTGGAATTGAGCCAATATAAATACTTATATGATGTGCATGGATTGTTTCTTTATTTTTAACATTTTGGACCACGCTTGCACCACAAGTTTTGTTTTTGCAAACTCTTTTGTTAATTCTTTTCAAAGTCCTTTTGCAAGATAGTCAAAGGTAAATGAATAAGATTTTTCAAAGCATTTTCAAGTTTGAAATTTTCTTCCCTTGTTTCAAATGCTTTTCCTTTGACTAGACAAAACTCCCCCTCAAATAAGGTCTCCTCTTAGTGTTCAAGAGGGTTTTAAGACATCAATTTTGAAAATACTAGTTGCTCCCCCTTTAGAACACAAAGAGATACCAATTTTGAAATTTACCAATTTAAAATCATCAAATTTATAAAATAAGGTGGTGGTGCGGTCCTTTTGCTTTGGGCTAATACTTTCTCCCCCTTTGGCATGAATCGCCAAAAACGGATACTTAGAATGAGATATAGGCCCTATTAGAAATACTTTCTCCTCCTTTGGTCATAAAATAAATGAGTGAAGATTATACCAACGTTGGAGAGTGATGTGGAGCGACGGCGAAGGATGAGTAGTAGAGTGGAGTGGAAGCATCGTCTTCGCCGAAGACTCCAATTCCCTTTCAATGTACCTATGACTTGGTTTGAAATTCACTTGAAAACACATTAGTCATAGCATATATGATCAAGAGGATATATCAAATTTAAGCATGATCATAGTTCTATATAACATAGATTGCTCCCCCTAAGTATGTGCATGGAGAGGAACACATATTTTGGCCTTAAATGCCAATTGCACATAATTAGGTTAATGAGAACATATCTATATCATACAGATTGTGAAGTGCATTGTGTCATAGTATAAGTGTGATGCTCATGACAATTTATGCACTTGTGAAAGCATGTTGTAAATATTTCAAGCTTTTTCCCTTAAGGATTTCAAAGAGGCTTAAGGACCATCCACCTTTGGAACAAAGGCAGCTTATCCTCGTTACAAGGTTAAGCTTTAAGCTCTTTGACAATAAAAGTACTTCATCTAGTTTTTCAGAGATGCACTAAAGCAGGAATGAATTTTGGGAAATTAAACTAGGTATGAAGCAGGGATAATACATGGACATGCTTTCTCTTTCTTTTATACAAGATATGCAAGGAATGTATAGAAAACGAAGATTTAGGTACAAGTTTAAATGAAAGGAGATAGTTTTACCTTTATGTACCTTTACATAGGGACGCTCTCTTCATTGTGCTTGTCCTTAGTCTTCGATGCTTAAGACCAATCCTTAATGACAATATATGGAAATATTTTGCACAAGAGAGAGTTCTACAACTAGTGATCTTTTCAAGTTATTGTTAGCATATATCAAATGGATCACAAGTTGCATAAATGTATCATGAATTCTCCTTTTAACTTAGTGCATAAGAGAGATATTGATTGAAAGAATATGAGGCACTAAGAGGCATGATTGTTAATGAAAGTCATTCAATGATCAAACAAATAACACATATGATCAAAAGAACAACCTACGCATTAGATTATCAGTTAAGCTTAGGATAGGAGAATCCAGCAAATATGCTACTTTAGAGTGAAAGACAAGAATTTAAAAATAGTAGCATACTTCATGAGAAACTCATTCTCATGCAAGAGACTATATGAAATAACTGAGATAAAGCAATAGTCTCAACGCAATCAAGATGTAGATAGAGGCTCCCCCTAGAGATATGCATCAAGTATTTGAATTGAATGGATGCATTTACTTTAAAGACAAATATGGAGAAGCATTGTACATCTTGATCAAGGCTCATAAATTTTGCAATAACAACTTAAGCCTAGTATTCTCAATATGAAAGGGTTTAGAATACTCACAACCACACCATTGATTGTTTCGTAGAAGTAGGTGGTGTTGTTCTTGATGTTCTCCTCTTTCATTTGAGAGTCCTCCCTTTGCAGTGGCTTATTTTTCCTTTCAAACTTATTGAAAATACTCAAGAAGAATGTTAGTAATACAAGGGAGTATATAATGATGGATGATTTCTTTTAGATAGGAAATAAGCATAATTCATCATCCATGAGTCACATAGACATGAAGTAAATTCCTTAACGTTAGTGCACATTAACAGAAAAGAGGAATGAGCACCTTTTTAATCACTTTTGATTAATCAAAGGAATTTTACTTATTCATATTGAATTTATTATCATGACTTAGAAGTGCATCAATATGAGAATGGATATAGCAAAGGCATGAATTAGATTCTAATGGACAAACGCATTTATGAAAATGATATTGAATGCACACTTAGTTAGTTTAGGTCCAATAAAGAATCTATTCCTCACAAGGGTAGAATATGATAATTTAGATTATATACCAATTGAGATGGGAACCAAACTTAAGAAGGTGAGTTCCCATACCTTTGCTTTTACCTTTCTTCCTTTGGGAGAAGATCAATCAATGAGGCTTGTGCACTTTCTCTCTTGTAGATTTTCATAATTGAACTCAAGAGAAATGTTAGCAGCAACACAAGCACTAGTTTCCATTTTTGTAATCATTTTGATAAGAAATGAGAAGCTAGATTATCAAAACATGGAAACTCCATAGCATGAACTGGATTATCCATAGATGATGTCATGCCCAATTTTAACTCATAAAACAAGCATAAATAATCCTTTAAGATTATGAGAATAAATCTAATTCATGACATGGAAAGCGATAAATGTGAAAGAATCAAATCCAATATAAGCAAGTAGAAGCACATCATAAATTATTGGATTGATTTTTCTTTTAATGTTAGATTACATGCTTCCAAAGAGAAACTTATTCTCTACAAGTGAGACTACTTTGGGTTACTTAAATAAAATCAATAGACTCACTATTCTAGTTATAGAGAGAGTTTTCCTTTTATAAGTGTCCTAAGGATTTGAATTCCTTACATGACACCTTATTCTTTTAAGAACATGAAATATCTCTTTATATCTAGAATCATGGCAACAACAAGATAATTAGAAGAAGAATATGCCATGACAAACTTGCAACAATTTAAAGCATGTAGATTGCCATAGTATGGAAATGATGAATGTGCAATCTACCATATGAGAGGAAATTCTTCAAAGAATGGTAATATCAAATTAAAGACATTTAAAGAGCTTCAATTTTTCTATGTGACTACACAAGACACATGAGAAATGATATTTTAAATACTTGTACTTAAAAGATAAGTGTTACCATCCTTTGGTTTTCCTTCATGTTGTAGGCCTTGATTTTTCGCATATGATATCTCTTCACTTCCTACAACATATAATATCTTCCTCGAGATGATATGAGTTTAAGACATAGCAATTTAAAAAATAACCTTGGGTCAATCATGTATGTAGATCATTGATAATTGATAGCTTGAGTGGACCCTCTCAAGCACACCAAGGCTTCATATCATCTCCTTCCCCTACAAAGCTTGTCAAGTATATTTTGGTACCCATCGCTTGATGGGTCCATCACGGTTAGTCAACAAAGATCTAGGAACCCAAAAGTCCTTTGTGTTAGCATTAGGTAAACTCATTACCTTTCTAGCACAAGTTGCAATTTTGGGTTGCCTAGTTACATGAGAAGTAATTGACAAGCTAGGAGTGGAAGATTTACCTATGGGACAATCCTTGCATTGATGTCCCTTCTTACGGCATGTGTAGCAAAGGCGTTTTTCAAGATTTGATGTTTTCTTCTTTCCTTGCTTGTTGCCTGCTACATGGTTAGTAAAAACTTTCTTTTCTAACCCTATGCCTTTTTGTTTTAAATGAGGACAAGATCTAAGCAAGTGTCCCTTCTTGGAGCATTTAAAACAAAGTCTATCATCCTTGTTAATAATCAAGCCATTTTTAATGTAGGGACATGACCTAATCAAGTGCCCCTCTTCAAAGCATTCACTACACCTCTTAATGTGAAGTGTGGCTTGATCATTACCTTGGATGTTACCTTTTGTGGAGGCGTGGTTGAGGCTTTTGGAGGAGGTGTTGAATCTCATCTTTTGTTTCTTCCTCTTGGCAATCCTCAAATCCTTGACATTTTCTTCAAGGGATGTAGTGCATGCCACGGTTGTTCCCGTCTCAAGCTTCTTCACCATGTGATCACGGTTATCTTGAGAAGGTTGGGCAATGCATTTCCCTTTTAGTTGTGTCAAGCTCTTCTTTAGCCTCTCATTTTCTTCTTTGAGCTTTTGATATGAATCATCATTTGTTCCTGCAAATTGTAGCTCAAAGGAAGATTTGCTTGTCGACGGACAACAAGCATTAGCACATGGTAATATAGTATCAATTTGAATACATGTGCATGAGTGAGGTTGTTGGGATTTTAAATTTTCTATCACAACCTCATGAGTCAAATTCAATATGATATGATCATCTATAAGATTTTCATGAGAACATAGAATCATATCATATTTTCTTGAAAAGCTAGATTTTCAACTTTTAGCTTTTCTACTTGGTCCTTAAGCAAGGTATTCCTATTTACTAATTGAGCAATACAATGTAAAGCGTTATCATGCTCAATTGAAATAGTTTCATACCTTTGGACCAAATCAACATGAGAGCACTTTAGCTCCTCATGTTCCTTAGTCAACTCGTCAAAGTGTAGCATTTTCATAGAGAGAACATCTTCTAGCCTTTGACGAGCTTCGCTTTGCTCTCTTGCTCTTTCTAGAAGTTTGAGCATGACCGCCTTATCTTCTTGGCTTAGGCGAGCGTAGAGATGCACAAAGCTTCTTTCTTCCTCCTCATCCTCATTTGTGCTTCCGCTATCATTTGCATTAGCCACACAACACATGTGGGAATCGAAATGGGAAGACAAACCTTTTGGAGAGGTGGATTCATCGTTTGGTCTCCACCGTTCATTTTCTTCTTCTTCCTTGCAAGGGTTAGTATCACAAAGACTAAAGGAAGTAGAAGCATCAAATGAACTATCATGTTTGGACTCATCGAATTTGTTTTTAATTCTAGTCCAAATATCATGCGCATCATAGAAAGATTCGTCATAGTTTGATATGAAGGCATGATAATCTTCTCTACTAAGAGAATTAGTTAAGATGTCAAAAGCTAGATAGTTTAAGCGATAACATCTTTGATCCTCCTCGGAATTAATTTTTCCATTGAAATTAGAGGAAAAAATACTCTTGTCTATAATTTGTTCTAATCGTGGATCTATGGTTCTAAAAGCATTTATCACACTAGTAGACCATGAATCATAATTAGAACAATCATCAAGTAATATTTCAAGAGTTACCTCTTTTTGAGTTACGTTCGATGGAGGAGTCTTCTTGTTCTTTTGGGATCTTCTACGAGCCATCACTTTGAGTTGTTAGACTCAAGATGAAGTGCCTAGTTCTGATACCAATTGAAAGTCGCCTAGAGGGGGGGGGGTGAATAGGCGAAACCTGAAAATTAAAACTTTATCCCCCAACTAGATCCCTTGATTAGTGGTTAGAACAAGATATACAAATATCGGAGAATAGAAACTAAGTTCTTGCTTGAAAAGAGTATTGCTAAATAATGCGGAAGTGATAAATCAATACAACTAGTAAGTTATGGAATAACAAAGCAAGAAGCCTTAGATGAGAAGAGCACTAGGACAAGTTCTTTCTTGCAACGTGTTGCTTCACTAAATGGAAATTTAACTTGAAGCAACACCAAATGATATTAGCAAATAAAGGTGCAAGAAAACTTAGAACAAGGGAAAGTAAACAAATCACAAGCAATAAACACAATGGACACGGGTGATTTGTTTTACCGAGGTTCGGCCCTCGAAGGCCTAGTCCCCGTTGAGGAGTCCACTTAAGGACGGGTCTTTTTCAACCCTTTCCCTCTCTCCCCCGATCACACAAGGATCGGTGAGCTCTTCTTCTTCTCAAGGATCACTCTCGATCCCACAAGGACCACCACAATCTTTGGTGTCTCTTGCTAGCTTTTACAAGCCTCCAAAACTTTGGAGGAAGATCAATGGGAGTCAAAACTCCACGCGCAAATGAACACAAAGATGAAGCACACACTATCTCTCGATGAATCTCACAAGGCACTAGTGCTAAACTCAAATGAGTAGTTCTCTTTTGCTTGCTCTCTCTTTTGTGGCACTTGTGTTGGTTGTAGTGGTCTAAATCTTGTGTATAGGATGGATCAATGAATATATGTGGTTGGGAGGGCTTGAGTATGTCAACTAGATGACTTGGAATGTTGCTTGGGCTCCCACACCTTGAAGTGGCCGGTTGGGGTGGTATTTATAGCCACCAAACAAAAACTAGTCGTTGGTGAAGGCTGTCTGTCGAATGGTGCACCGGACTGTCCGGTGCACACCGGACATGTCCGGTGTGACAGCCACGTCACCAAATAGCCGTTGGGGTTGGAGCTGGTCGACCGTTGGAGGCTTTGTCCTTATGCGGCACCGGACAGTCCGGTGCACACCGGACAGTCCGGTGCCTCTCTGATCCTCTGCTCTGACTCTGCCGCATGTACTGTTTACTGTCAGAGTCGACCGTTGGCGCCGAAGTAGCCGTTGCTCCGCTGGCACACCGGACAGTCCGGTGCACACCGGACAGTCCGGTGAATTTTAGCGGAGCGGCTGCCGCGCGAACCCGAGGCTGGCGAGTTCCGGAGACCGCGCTTCCTTGGAGCACCGGACATGTCCGGTGCACACCGGACAGTCCGGTGAATTATAGCGCGCCGGCTTCCAGGAATTCCCGAGGGCGAAGAGTTTGAATTGGAGTCCTCTGGGCGCACCGGACATGTCCGGTGCACACCGGATAGTCCGGTGCCTTCAGCCAGAGGTGCCCTCGGTTGCCTCGTTGCTCCTTTGTTGAAACCAACATTTGATCTTTTTATTGGCTGAGTGTGAACCTTTTGCACCTGTATAACTTATGCACTAGAGCAAACTAGTTAGTCTAATATTTGTGTTGGGCAATTCAACCACCAAAAATTATCTAGGAACTAGGTGTAAGCCTAATTCCCTTTCACATGTCCGGTGCCTCCGCCACGTCATCAATGCCGTTGGATTCTGACCGTTGGAGCTTCTGACTTCTGGGCCCGCCTGGATGTCCGGTGCACACCGGACATCACCTGTTCATTGTCCGGTGTGCCAGTATGGGCGCGCCTGACGTCTGCGCGCGCAGAGCGCGCATTAAATGCGCCGCAGGTAGCCGTTGGCGCCGAAATAGCCGTTGCTCCGAGGTTACACCGGACAGTCCGGTGCACACCGGACATGTCCGGTGAATTATAGCGGAGCGGCTGCTGCGCGATCCCGAGGCTGGCGAGTTCAGGAGGCCGCGCTTCCATGGAGCACCGGACACTGTCCGGTGTACACCGGACAGTCCGGTGAATTATAGCAGAGCGGCCTGAGAAATTCCCGAAGGTGGCGAGTTCGAGTTGGAGTCCTCTGGTGCACCGGACACTGTCCGGTATACACCGGACAGTCCGGTGCCTCCAGACCAGAGGTGCCTTCGGTTGCCTCTATGCTCCTTTGTTGAATCCAAAACTTGATCTTTTTATTGGCTGAGTGTGAACCTTTTGTACCTGTATAACTTATACACTAGAGCAAACTAGTTAGTCCAATATTTGTGTTGGGCAATTCAACCACCAAAATTATTTAGGGACTAGGTGTAAGCCTAATTCCCTTTCAATCTCCCCCTTTTTGGTGATTGATGCCAACACAAACCAAAGCAAATATAGAAGTGCATGATTGAACTAGTTTGCATAATGTAAGTGCAAAGGTTGCTTGGAATTGAGCCAATATAAATGCTTATATGATGCGCATGGATTGTTTTCTTTGTTTTTGACATATTGGACCATATTTGCATCATAAGTTTTGTTTTTGCAAACTATTTTGTAAATCCTTTTCAAAGTCCTTTTGCAAGATAGTCAAAGGTAAATGAATAAGATTTTGCAAAGCATTTTCAAGTTTTGAAATTTTTCTTCCTTAGTTCAAAATGCTTTCCCTTTGACTAAACAAAACTCCCCCTCAAATAAAGTCTCCTCTTAGCGTTCAAGAGGGTTTTAAGACATCAATTGATAAATACTACTTACTCCCCCTTTAGAACACAAAGAGATACTAATTTTGAAATTTACCAATTGAAAATCATCAATTTTAAAATTAGGGTGGTGGTGCGGTCCTTTTGCTTTGGGCTCATATTTTCTCCCCCTTTGGCATGAATCGCCAAAAACGGAATCATTAGAGCCTATTGAAGTGCTTTCTCCTCCTTTGGTCATAAAATAAATGAGTGAAGATTATACCAAAGATGGAGAGTGATGCGGAGCGACGGCGAAGGATGAGTAGTGGAGTGGAGTGGAAGCCTTGTCTTCGCCGAAGACTCCAAATCCCTTTCAATATACCTATGACTTGGTTTGGAATACACTTGAAAACACATTAGTCATAGCATATAAAAGAGACATGATCAAAGGTATTCTTATGAGCCATGTGTGCAAGTTTAGCAAAAGAAATTCCTAGAATCAAGAATATTAAGCTCATGCCTAAGTCTGGTAAAAGATTGTTCATCAAGTGGCTTGGTAAAGATATCGGCTAATTGATCTTTAGTGTTAATGTATGAAATCTCGATATCCCCCTTTTGTTGGTGATCCCGAAGAAAATGATACCGAATGGCTATGTGTTTAGTGCGGCTATGCTCAACGGGATTATCTGCCATGCAGATTGCACTCTCATTATCACATAAAAGAGGAACTTTGGTTAATTTGTAACCGTAGTCCCGCAGGGTTTGCCTCATCCAAAGCAATTGCGCGCAACAGTGGCCTGCGGCAATATACTCGGCTTCGGCAGTAGAAAGAGCGACCGAATTTTGCTTCTTTGAAGCCCAAGACACCAAGGATCTTCCCAAGAACTAGCAAGTCCCCGATGTGCTCTTTCTATTAATCTTACACCCCGCCCAATCGGCATCCGAATAACCAATCAAATCAAATGTGGATCCCCGAGGGTACCAAAGCCCAAACTTAGGAGTATAAACCAAATATCTCAAGATTCGTTTTACGGCCGTAAGGTGCGATTCCTTAGGGTCGGCTTGGAATCTTGCACACATGCATACGGAAAGCATAATGTCCGGTCGAGATGCACATAAATAAAGCAATGAACCAATCATCGACCGGTATACCTTTTGATCCACGGACTTACCTCCCGTGTCGAGGTCGAGATGCCCATTTGTTCCCATGGGAGTCTTGATGGGCTTGGCATCCTTCATTCCAAACTTGCTTAGAATGTCTTGAGTATACTTTGTTTGGCAAATGAATGTGCCCTCTTGGAGTTGTTTGACTTGAAATCCTAGAAAATACTTCAACTCTCCCATCATAGACATCTCGAATTTCTGTGTCATGATCCTACTAAATTCTTCACATGTAGATTTGTTAGTAGACCCAAATATGATATCATCAACATAAATTTGGCATACAAACAAATCATTGTCAAGAGTTTTAGTGAATAAAGTAGGATCGGCTTTGCCGACTTTGAAGTCATTTGCAATAAGGAAATCTCTAAGGCATTCATACCATGCTCTTGGGGCTTGCTTGAGCCCATAAAGCGCCTTAGAGAGCTTATAAACATGGTTAGGGAACTCACTGTCTTCAAAGCCGGGAGGTTGCTCAACATAGACCTCCTCCTTGATTGGTCCATTGAGGAAGGCACTCTTCACGTCCATTTGATAAAGCTTGAAGCCATGGTAAGTAGCATAGGCCAATAATATGCGAATTGACTCAAGCCTAGCTACGGGTGCATAGGTTTCACCAAAATCCAAACCTTCGACTTGTGAATACCCCTTGGCCACGAGTCGAGCTTTGTTCCTTGTCACCACACCATGCTCGTCTTGCTTGTTGCGGAAGACCCACTTGGTTCCTACAACATTTTGATTAGGACGTGGAACTAAATGCCATACCTCATTCCTTGTGAAATTATTGAGCTCCTCTTGCATCGCCATCACCCAATCCGAATCTTGAAGTGCTTCCTCTACCCTGTGTGGCTCAATAGAGGAAACAAAAGAGTAATGTTCACAAAAATGTGCAACACGAGATCGAGTAGTTACCCCCTTATGAATGTCGCCGAGGATGGTGTCGACGGGGTGATCTCGTTGTATTGCTTGGTGGACTCTTGGGTGTGGCGGCCTTGGTTGTTCATCCTCCTTGTCTTCATTATTTGCATCTCCCCCTTGATCGTTGCCGTCATTTTGAGGTGGCTCATCTTCTTGATCTTCTTGTTCAACATCTTGAGCCTCATCCTCAATTTGAGTTGGTGGAGATGCTTGCATGGAGGAGGATGGTTGATCTTGTGCATGTGGAGGCTCTTCGGATTCCTTAGGACACACATCCCCAATGGACATGTTCCTTAGCGCTATGCATGGAGCTTGTTCTTCACCTATCTCATCAAGATCAACTTGCTCTACTTGAGAGCCGTTAGTTTCATCAAACACAACGTCACAAGAAACTTCAACAAGTCCTGAGGACTTGTTAAAGACTCTATATGCCCTTGTGTTTGAGTCATATCCTAGTAAAAAGCCTTCTACAGTTTTAGGAGCGAATTTAGATTTTCTACCTCTTTTGACAAGAATAAAACATTTGCTACCAAAAACTCTAAAATATGAAATATTTGGCTTTTTACCGGTTAGGAGTTCATAGGATGTCTTCTTGAGGATTCGGTGAAGATATAACCGGTTGATGGCGTAGCAAGCGGTGTTGACTGCTTCGGCCCAAAACCGATCCGGTGTCTTGTACTCATCAAGCATGGTTCTTGCCATGTCCAATAGAGTTCGATTCTTCCTCTCCACTACACCATTTTGTTGTGGAGTGTAGGGAGAAGAGAACTCATGCCTGATGCCCTCCTCCTCAAGGAAGCCTTCAACTTGAGAGTTCTTGAACTCCGTCCCATTGTCGCTTCTAATTTTCTTGATTCTTGATCCGAACTCATTTTGAGCGCGTCTCAAGAATCCCTTTAAGGTCTCTTGGGTATGAGATTTGTCCTGCAAAAAGAACACCCAAGTGAAGCGAGAATAATCATCCACAATAACTAGACAGTACTTACTCCCTCCGATGCTTATGTAAGCGATCGGGCCGAATAGGTCCATGTGTAGGAGCTCCAGTGGCCTGTCGCTAGTCATGATGTTCTTGTGTGGATGATGAGTGCCAACTTGCTTCCCGGCTTGGCATGCGCTACAAATCCTGTCTTTCTCAAAATGAACATTGGTCAGTCCTAAAATGTGTTCTCCCTTTAGAAGTTTATGAAGATTCTTCATTCCAACATGGGCTAGTCGGCGGTGCCAGAGCCAACCCAAGTTAGTCTTAGCAACTAAGCAAGTGTTGAGTTCAGCTCTATCAAAATCTACCAAGTATAGCTGACCCTCTAACACTCCCTTAAATGCTATTGAATCATCACTTCTTCTAAAGACAGTAACACCTACATCAGTAAATAGACAGTTGTAGCCCATTTGACATAATTGGGATACGGAAAGCAAATTGTAATCTAGAGAATCTACAAGAAAAACATTGGAAATAGTGTGGTCAGGTGATATAGCAATTTTACCCAATCCTTTGACCAAACCTTGATTTCCATCCCCGAATGTGATAGCTCGTTGGGGATCTTGGTTTTTCTCATATGAGGAGAACATCTTTTTCTCCCCTGTCATGTGGTTTGTGCACCCGCTGTCGAGTATCCAACTTGAGCCCCCGGATGCATAAACCTACAAAACAATTTTAGTTCTTGACTTTAGGTACCCAAATGGTTTTGGGTCCTTTGGCATTAGAAACAAGAACTTTGGGTACCCAAACACAAGTCTTGGAGCCCTTGTGTTTGCCCCCAACTATCTTGGCAACTACCTTGCCGGATTTGTTAGTTAAAACATATGATGCATCAAAAGTTTTGAATGAAATAGCATTATCATTTGATGCATTAGGAATTTTCTTTCTAGGCAACTTAGCACGGGTTGGTTGCCTAGAACTAGATGTCTCACCCTTATATATAAAAGCATGGTTAGGGCCAGAGTGAGACTTCCTAGAATGAATTTTCTTGATTTTGCTCTCGGGATAACCGGCAGGGTACAAAATGTAACCCTCGTTATCCTGAGGCATGGGAGCCTTGCCCTTAACAAAGTTAGACAAGTTCTTAGAAGGGGCATTAAGTTTGACATTATCTCCCCTTTGGAAGCCAATGCCGTCCTTAATGCCAGGGCGTCTCCCATTATAGAGCATGCTTCTAGCAAATTTAAATTTTTCATTTTCTAAGTAATGCTCACTAATCTTAGCATTAAGTTGTGCTATGTGATCATTTTGTTTTTTAATTAAGGCTAGGTGATCATGGATAGCATCAACATTAATATCTCTACATCTAGTACAAATGGAGATATGCTCAGTAGATGTAGAGGATTTGCAAGTTTTAAATTCTATAACCTTAGCATGTAGTATATCATTCTCATCTCTAAGGTTAGAAATGCAAACATCAAAATCTCTAGCCTTAGCAAGCAATTTTTCTTTTTCATCTCTAAGGCTAGCAAGAGAGACATTCAACTCATCAATTCTAGCAAGTAAATCAATATCATCATCTTTAGAATTGGAAGTTGAAGCATTGCAAACATGTGAATCAACCTTAGCAATTAATCTAGCATTTTCATTTCTAAGGTTGGCAATAGTGTCATGGCATGTGCTTAGCTCACTAGTTAATTTCTCACATTTTTCCATTTCTAGAGCATAAGCAGTCTTGACCTTAACATGCTTCTTATTTTCTTTAATAAGGAATTCTTCTTGAGAATCCAAGAGATCATCCTTCTCATGTATAGCACTAATTAATTCATTTAATTTTTCTTTTTGTTGCATGTTGAGGTTAGCAAAAAGAATGCGCAAGTTATCCTCCTCATTTTTATCATCATCCTCATCACTAGATGTTTCATATTTAGTGGAGGACCTTGATTTTACCTTCTTTTTGCCATCCTTGGCCATGAGACACTTGTGGCCGATGTTGGGGAAGAGGAGGCCCTTGGTGACGGCGATGTTGGCGGCGTCCTCGTCGGAGGATGAGTCGGTGGAGCTCTCGTTGGAGTCCCACTCGCGGCATACGTGGGCATCGCCGCCCTTCTTCTTGTGGTGCCTCTTCTTTTCTCTCCTCTTGCCCTTCTTGTCGTTGTCCCTGTCACTGTCACTTGATAATGGACATTTAGCAATAAAGTGACCGGGCTTACCACACTTGTAGCAAACCTTCTTGGAACGGGGTTTGTAGTCCTTCCCCTTCCGTTGCTTGAGGATTTGCCGAAAGCTTTTGATGATTAAGGCCATCTCCTCATTGTCGAGCTTGGAGGCGTCAATTGGTTGTCTACTTGGTGTAGACTCCTCCTTCTTCTCCTCCGTGGCCTTGAAGGCCACCGGTTGCGCCTCGGATGTGGAAGGTTCGTCAAGCTCGTTGATCTTCTTTGAGCCCTTAATCATGCATTCAAAGCTTACAAAATTCCCGATAACTTCCTCGGGGGTCATTAGTGGATATCTAGGATTACCACGAATTAATTGAACTTGAGTGGGGTTAAGGAAGATAAGAGCTCTTAAAATAACCTTAACCACCTCGTGGTCATCCCACTTTTTGCTCCCGAGGTTGCGCACTTGGTTCACCAAGGTCTTGAGCCGGTTGTACATATCTTGTGGCTCCTCCCCTTGGCGAAGACGGAAGCGACCGAGCTCCCCCTCGATCGTTTCCCGCTTAGTGATCTTGGTGAGTTCATCACCCTCGTGCGCTGTCTTGAGTAGGTCCCAAATCTCCTTTGCATTCTTCAACCCTTGTACTTTGTTGTATTCCTCCTTGCTTAGAGAGGCGAGGAGAATGGTTGTGGCTTGGGAGTTGAAGTGCTCGATTTGGGCCACTTCGTCCGTGTCATAATCCTCATCCCCTATTGATGGTACCTGTGCTCCAAACTCAACAACATTCCATATACTTTTGTGGAGTGAGGTTAGATGAAATTTCATTAAATCACTCCACCTAGCATAATCTTCGCCATCAAAAGTTGGCGGTTTGCCTAATGGAACAGAAAGTAATGGAGTATGTCTAGATGTACGAGAATAGTGTAAGGGGATCTTACTAAACTTCTTGCGCTCTTGGCGCTTAGAAGTAACGGACGGTGCATCGGAGTCGGAGGTGGATGTTGATGAAGTGTCGGTCTCGTAGTAGACCACCTTCCTCATCCTCTTGTCGCCTTTCCGATGCGACTTGTGAGAAGAAGATTTTTCCTTCTTCTCTTTGTGGTGAGAAGAGGAAGATTTTTTTTCCTTCCGTTTGGAGGAGCTCTTCTTCTTCTCCCTCCTCTTGGTGCGGGACTCTTCCGATGAAGTGCTCCCTTGACTTGTAGTGGGCTTGTCGCCGTTCTCCATCTCCCTCTTGGTGTGATCTCCCGACATCACTTCGAGAGGTTAGGCTCTAATGAAGCACCGGGCTCCGATACCAATTGAAAGTCGCCTAGAGGGGGGGTGAATAGGGCGAAACTGAAAATCTCAAAAATAATCACAACTACAAGCCGGGTTAGCGTTAGAAATATAATAGAGTCCGCGAGAGAGGGCGCAAAACAAATCGCAAGCGAATAATGAAGTGAGACACGCGGATTTGTTTTACCGAGGTTCGGTTCTCTCAAACCTACTCCCCGTTGAGGAGGCCACAAAGGCCGGGTCTCTTTCAACCCTTCCCTCTCTCAAACGGTCCCTCGGACCGAGTGAGCTTCTCTTTCTCAAATCACTTGGGAATCAAACTTCCCGCAAGGACCACCACACAATTGGTGTCTCTTGCCTCAATTACAAGTGAGTGTTTGATCGCAAGAAAGAATGCCAAAGAAAAGGAAGCGATCCAAGCGCAAGAGCTCAAATGAACACTATAAATCACTCTCTCTAGTCACTAGGGCTTTGTGTGGAGTTGGGAGAGGATTTGATCTCTTTTGGTATGCTTTGCAATGAATGCTAGCTCTTGTATAGTGGTTGGAAGTTGGAAAACTTGGATTCAATGAATGGTGGGGTGGTTGGGGTATTTATAGCCCCAACCACCAAACTTGACCGTTGGTGGAGGCTGTCTGTCGATGGCACACCGGACAGTCCGGTGCACACCGGACATGTCCGGTGCCTCCGCCACGTCATCAATGCCGTTGGATTCTGACCGTTGGAGCTTCTGACTTCTGGGCCCGCCTCCGGACATCACCTGTTCATTGTCCGGTGTGCCAGTATGGGCGCGCCTGACGTCTGTGCGCGCAGAGCGCGCATTAAATGCGCCGCAGGTAGCCGTTGGCGCCGAAATAGCCGTTGCTCCGAGGTTACACCGGACAGTCCGGTGCACACCGGACATGTCCGGTGAATTATAGCGGAGCGGCTGCTGCGCGATCCCGAGGCTGGCGAGTTCAGGAGGCCGCGCTTCCATGGAGCACTGGACACTGTCCGGTGTACACCGGACAGTCCGGTGAATTATAGCAGAGCGGCCTGAGAAATTCCCGAAGGTGGCGAGTTCGAGTTGGAGTCCTCTGGTGCACCGGACACTGTCCGGTGTACACCGGACAGTCCGGTGCCTCCAGACCAGAGGTGCCTTCGGTTGCCTCTATGCTCCTTTGTTGAATCCAAAACTTGATCTTTTTATTGGCTGAGTGTGAACCTTTTGTACCTGTATAACTTATACACTAGAGCAAACTAGTTAGTCCAATATTTGTGTTGGGCAATTCAACCACCAAAATTATTTAGGGACTAGGTGTAAGCCTAATTCCCTTTCAGTGTCTCAGTCACATCCACCTCTTTCGATGTTCCAGCGGCATCCACTTCGGTAGCTGAGACATCAACAGTTGACACCTGTGGGGAGGTATCTTTCTTTAGTTCCAAGTACGAAAAACTGCTTGGTGCAGTAGGATATGCCTGTTGTGGCATGCCAAATGGGAAAGGCGAGTTGGAGCCAAATGAGTTTGGTGGTGCTTGGGTCATCATTGACTTAAATGCTTGTTCCATGGCCTATTTCTGCAACAGATTTAGCAACAAGTGAAAGAAGGGGTAAGTAAATAGATCACACAGAACCAAATTACTAAAATAATAGTCCCTTGGGTCATAAATAACACTTTGGGCAAAATCGGGTCAAACTAAGTCTAGTGAAAGAGCTGCATGAAAATGTGACTCTGTCCTATAGCTCTTTTGAGAGTACACAAATGTCTTTTCCACTTGTCTATATGGTGGTACCCAGCACGTTGTTGTTGCTTTCAAGCAGCGCAAAAGTGCCATAAGCTCAAGAATCCAGACGTTTTTTTAATTTTGACTGTTAACATTTCTCAAAATATTTAGTTATGAAACATAAAAATCATATGTGTAAATATGTCTTGAAATGTACCTTCAATCTTTCATAAAATCATATTTATCGTACTATAACTATATTCTAATGACCATCAATAGTATTCAAAATAATTAATTAACAAACAAAAAATGTGTGCATAAATTAAGAAGAAAACACTGCTCATAATTTAAATAGATCAGCAGCAAAACCCTCAGAAATGGACTGATAAAGTATAGAGATAATGGAAGACTAAAGAAGCATAGCACAGAAAGGCTAACACAAAGACCTCCTGCTATTAGCAGTGACCATGCGCTTTACAGGGATACATACCGTTTGATAGCATAAAAAACAGAGGATAGTTGTGAGCTCACCTTTAGCATGGAAGAAACCTGATACATAAAACCACCAAGTATTTAAGTTACAAGTGAAAGATATAAATAAAAGCATGGCATAGCATTATAGGCAATGGGATTCACACCGTGGTAAACGCCACAGACAATGCTACACCAACTCCAATCCAGAAAACAAGCGAACCACTGCAGAGATTATATGCTAAGTTAGCATTCAAAGGTAAACTTAATGACAACAGGCAGAGATTATATGCTCGGTTCTGAACTACAGGGGCAAGGGCGCGCGGCGGCGCACACTGAGGGGGCGAGGGCGGCGCGTGGTGAGGCGAGGGCGCGCAGCCGAGGGGACGCGACCGAGGGGCGAGGGTGGCACGTGGCCGAGGAGGACGGGCGCGTGCGCGGCGGCGCGAGGACGATGGGCGGGCGGCGCGAGGACGACGGGGCGAGGCGCGCGAGGCCGAGGAGGCGAGGGCGGCGCGTGGCTGAGGAGGATGGGTGCGCGCGGCGCGTGGTGGCGCAAGGACGACGGGCGCGCGGTGCGTGGCCGAGGAGGCAAGGGCGGGGCGGCACGGCAGCGCTAGGATGCGGCGGCGCGAGGAGTCGGCGGACGAGCGAAGCAGACGAGGCAAAAGAGCGAAGGCTGGGCAAGTAGGCGGTTTAGGGTAGAGTGAATATGAGTGTCGGTATAGTAAAAAGCCCACACTTTTAATTCAAGAGTGTCGGTTTTCGCGGGACCCCGATACTCTTAAATTAAGAGTGTCGGTACAGTCAAACCCACACTTTTATCTATATTAAGAGTGTCAGGGCCGATACTCTTAAACTTACCGACACTTCTTCGACGTTTTCTTGTAGTGACCAAATGGATCAGTGTAGTCTACCTCTAAGGATTTCAAGACTAAAAAGATATTTGTTGGTGGGCTTCCCTCAACACTAACAGAAGGTAACATCAGTATGTCACATGATGCATCAGCTTTGTTTTACATTGATTTCCCCTGATGAATGTTCTATTTGTTAACCTTGATCAGAAGATTTCAATAGATTCTTTGCAAGATATGAGACTGTGGTAGACCACTAGATTATGTTTGATCATGAGACCAAACATTCTCGAGACTTTGGATCTATAGTTTTTCAATCTGAGCAAGTTGTAGATGATTTGTCACAAATGGAAATATGACTGACCTTGTTGGTTCGAAGGTAGTCTGCAGTTCCTTATAGAAATGGCACAAATGGTCATCCCCTCCATTTTACCTACGGTAAAATATGTAAAGTAATGTCAACAAACGAAAAATGCATTCTTCAATTGCAAGTCACCAGTTGTGCTATTCCATGGGAAATTATGCTTATTTGATAGAAGGGACTTTGACTAGGCTTAGGTCATTTGCTTTGTTTGTAGGTGGAGATCAAGAAAGCGGCACCAAATAAATCCTCCAATGCACCACCACCACCAGTGTATGGTAGAAATGCTAGGTCATCATATGGTAGTGCCTCTAGGGACCACCCTTCAGCTGATAACTATGGTGCATTGGTATAATAGCTGGGCACGAACATATGAGTTACATCGCTTCGTCAAAGAAAGATGCAAAGCACTTTATAGGTAAGATGGATTATCAAATAATATTATTTGATATTTAGGTTTTTTTTGTTCCATCTTTTGTGTATCTGTGGATCAATCGATAAAGGCATCGATATGAGTATATGACTCTCGTTACCAAAGCCTAATAAAAAAATAAAGAATAAAGGATCTAATTCATCTAAAAAAGGAGACATAAGATAGGTTTATTATAAAATATAATCGCATATCATCTAAAATTATAGATTTATTGTTATCAAAAATAAAATCAGACCTTCCTACATTTCTTTGGGGCTGGATTGAGCAATGCTCCCTTTGCATATAACACACTTACACACATTGAGGTTGATGATAGTATATGTATTGTTTATTTGTCGTTGCGTACTAACATTTTATCCAATATTTGTATGCTGTTGCAACACACGAGTATTGTACTGTCATATATAGAAGTTTGTATGATATTGCAATATAGTGGTGAAATAACTAGATTAAAATAACAAAATTTATGTATGACTAGGATCACAAATGGATTACGAAACATTTTCTTGTAACGGTATAACACATATTTGTACATGAGTTATCGTGTTATTATATGTTATCGTGGTATTATATGTTCTGTTGCAACGCACGGGCACTTCTCTATTATATTATTATGTTTTCTCTAAGAAATGTGTGGTTTTGACGAAGAAGCAAGTCATATAAGGATCCTAGCGCGATAGAGTTGGTAAAAACATAAAAATAATTGGACTCAAATGAATTATTACATCACACTTTGCAAATTTGTAAGTCAGAATTCCTTTGATCTATATAATTAAATAAATTGTGCAAACATATAATTCTAATGTCTCATGGTTTGCAGGTTCTTATGCCATGGAGATACTCTACATGCTATGTACTTTTTGTTATTAATCATGCAAACAAATTTTGTCTGTGTTTAATTTCACACCTACTCCAGAATGGTGCAAAGATATACCACTAAAAAGATTTTGGGAAGCTATTCTTCTTATTTCGAAGAAATATAAGGTTGCATACGATGTCAAACGTATTGGATGGTCACATGACATTTATATGTGGCGACATTCAATTATACCTGATGCTCCAATCGACTTAAAAGGGTAATTACTTAAAATTATTATGTCATATATATAGATGTTATGTTTATAATTTCATAATATAACAAAGTTGGTAACTTTTCCGTCTTAATACTGGTCATTTTGCTCTGCACATTATAGAGTGGTGGGACAGTGGTTTAAAAGCGCAACTTAGTATGGTGAGAATAATAGCATATATGTAATTTGTAGTTAAGGATAATATTACTTATAACATTTCTTCACATGATGGTGCGACTCTGCGTAGGAATTTATTTATTGATCTGTTGACATATGAGAGGAACACATCGATTTAACAGTCCTGAAAATATACAAGAGTACCTTGATCGTATTATGGAAAAAGCTAGATGAAATAGATAGTTATGCTTATGTTTATTTTATATTTATTGATTTTGAATTTTTTCCATTAAATCTTCTTGTTAAATTTTATATAATACACTATTAGGTGAGTGCCCGTGCGTTACAGGCCTGAGTTTCTCTTTGGTATCATTCCGGATGGCTTGCAGATGTTGTCTTTCATCTCATAATCGTATAACACATATTTGTATATATAAGTTATTGAGATATTATATGTTCCAGATGTAATGTACGGACACTGACCTATCTTATATAATACACTAGGTGAGTGCCCGTGCGTCACAGGCCCGAGTTTCTCTTCGATGTTATCTCGGATAGCTCGCATATGTCATCCTCTATCTCATAACTATATAACACATATGTGTATATATAATTTATCAATATATTATATGTCTCCGTTGCAACGTACAGGTACTGGCCTAGTAATAATAAAAGAAAGAAAGAAACGTCTCTGAGCTGAGACCAACAGACCGGCCGGCCAGACTACGCCTCGCGCCGCCCGCAGCAGATACGTCGCGGTCGCGTCTACACGGGACCGCGCCCAGCCGTATAGATGTCCAAACAGTGCGGGTCGCCCGTTTGGCCCGTGGCACGGCACGAATTTAGCCCAGTCCAAACACGGCCCGGCACGGCCCGTTTAGCGGGCCGGGTATGGACAGATACGGCGGCCCACGTGCTTTGGCCCGGCTCGGCCCGATAAATGGGTCGGCCCGACGGTGGCCCACATATTTATGTAAATACTAAATATGTAAATACATTTAATTCTCTCATAGTATGTAAATACTAAATACATGGCCAAACATATATAAAATGCATACATAAATATAAAATGCATACATAAATATTTTGTTGTCTTAATATATATAAATAATATATTATTATATATGATTAATTCTGTTAAATATATGTATTTATATATCGTTCTACTGTTGGTTCGGGCCAGTGCCCGGCCCGGTCCGTTGAGGCCTACCGGGTCAATGAGCCGGCCCGACACGATTTTTCCCTGTGCGTGCCGGGTTTGGGTATGTCCTTAGGCACGTGGGCCAGCCCGACCCGGCCCGAAGCATCAACGGGCCGTGTCTGGCCCGGCCCTATTCGTACCGGGCCGAAACGGGTTCGGGCCGGGTCCGTACCGGGTGGCCCGTTTGGACATCTACACCCAGCCGCCCACAGAAATATTTTGCCTACCCATGGAAGCAACGCTAGCTATTTGGCAAATATTTTGCGGAACAGTATTATTAAAAAAAGACGTGCGGGTGTACTCTACACGATGACGCGGTAAATATAGACTTCTTGTAGCATGTTATTATACTTGCTCTAATTACTCCATAGTACAGTAATTTATAGGATAGCGTCTAGTAACTTTATTATGCATCATTACGCAGGCACGTAATGGTGTGCGTGCACCGCTGTTCCCCGGCCGCCCTCGGGCCGTACGATCGCAGGCGGATCTTGCTGGTAGGCCGTCAGATGCACCTCGCGATGCGCCCCGGCCGCAGAGACGACGACAGGAGGAAGAGGGGCCCCGTCTCGAGAGCACGGCCCGGTCGGTCTCAGCTTTGCCTTGTCCTCTTCTTAAGCGTACGACAGATGCCATGGTTTGGGTTTGGGTTTGGATCTGGGGTTTTCCACGAGATCTCTCCGAAACGTATTTGCTGTGGTCCTGTGGATGATGAATCCCGTAAGCTCTCAGTTATTATTTTTTGTGTGGCACGTACGTAGATGAAACGGCACATCAGGGCATGTACAGTGGTGTTAAATGTGGAGGCTCTTAAGGTGTTTAAGGGGTGTATTTGCAAAAAAATCTTAGAGCCGTCTCTCCGTGAAGAGACGCCTCTGGCTCGTAAACCAAGTAGTAACAGACGCCTCATTTCCTACTGTACGAATTTGTTGTCTGTTCTATCAATCTGCTACTATACAAATGCATTTAATTCTGTATTTATTAATAGACTATATTTATAGACACTCAATTGTATAATAGAGTCTCTTAGTTGTCTCTTGTGCTTAGAGAACTGTTATGGTGTCTCTCCACTGTACATGCCCTCATGGACGTACATGCCAGGACACCAAATCTTTGGTTAAACAGCAACAAAAAAAAAACACAGTGTTTCTGTGTTAAAAAAAATAAAAAACAGGGAAGCCAACGTATTTTTTCTTCCGATTTTTCATCGCCGGTTTAAAAAGAGAAGGTGAGAGCCTCAAGGAGAAGTAAAAAAAAAAAGAGAGGAATCCTTTGGAATGTGGGCCTCACTTCCAACAGGCCCAAGGCCCGGGTGTGGGGCTGGGGCCAGGGCCAGTCCGCTTTTGTCAATGCCGGGCCATCGCTGTCCGTGTAAAAGCGGTGCCAGCGTGCCCCCCCCCCCCCCCCCCCCCCCCCCCGGCTCGCAGGTCCAGCCCCCACCCAACGGTCCCACCACGGGATAGATCGCGCTCGGCGCAGTCTACTCTAGAGTGGGGTGCCGTGTGCGTGGCGCGGGTCACCGTGCGAGTGTCCCACCCGCCCAGTGTACACGAGCACGCCCAGTGCTCCAGTGGATATGAGGCCAGAGGGTAACATCCAAGCTTCTTCTACGAGAAATCACGCCAAAAAAACAGTTTAGTTTTCTTTTTCTTTTTTTTTAAAAAGAGTTTATTCTGATCTGCTATGCAGATACACTGTGCGTTCGTACGTACATAAAAATTAAAAAAAAGTACTATCCACCAACTCTCTCGCTCGCTCAAGGTGATCCTCGCTTGAGCTTGAGCCGCCGAACCCAGGGCCGGTCCGGATCTTCTGCAGAGCTCGTACTCGGCCTGCCGTCGCTTCCACTAATTCGACGGGAATGATATGGGTGGGAGACGCAGACGCATCACCATCCGCTGCTGCTACGGCGTCTGGGTGCGCCACCGCCCCACCGAGTCCTGCGCTGCGCCTGCGCTCTGGAGAAGAAAAAAAAAGAGAGAGAGAGAGGGGAGAAGAGCACAAGAACGGCAAAAGGCGAGCGAGGAATCCGGGTGTAGAGTACGGCCAGCACGGGCGCGTCCGTACAAAGTGGCCGGCGCAGAGGATCCGATGAGGTAGCGGAGGTAACCGCCCAACCCAAGCATCGGGTACCGAACTACCGACTCCCGTCCCGAGCGTGTGGTTGGTGCTGACCGTGCGGCCTATGGGGGGCGCTGCGTGGCGTGGGGCACCTGAAAGCTCGCGCAAACCTTTTGTCAGGGCCTGCGTCTACTCTTGTCACGTGGGGATCAATCCCTCCTGCGGAAAATTGGAGGAGAACGCGGTGAAAATAAAAGTAATTTATTCCTCATTTCCCACTAATGATGCATTAGAATTGAGTTTCTAAATTAGCCCTTAGAACTTGTGTGGATACATTGGGATTAGAGGGGAACGAGAGACATAACCCTTTTGCTAGTCATTGTTTGTTCGGTAGCAAGAGTTTATATGTCCCTCACCCCCCTCACATTCTCTCATGTATCCAAACTAATGTTGTGTTCGGTTAGAGGTGGATTAAACCTCGATTAAAGGGGTTAAAATTTCATTTTTATTAAAAAATAAATAATAAGGGATTTAACTCCCCTATGGATCCCCTCCCACTACACCAAAATAGTAAACTTCCTAGAGCCTAAACCCTAGGAAGTTAGGCCTAAACTCTAGGAAGTTAGCTAAACTCTCGGAAGTTAAGCCATCCCGTCGGAAGTTTGGCTCTCGAAATTTTTTTGTCGGAAGTTAGCTTAACTTCCTAGAGCCCTCTAGGAAGTTAGCTAACTTCCTACAGCCAAAAAAGCCTCTCGGAAGTTAGTAGATTCTCGGAAGTTAGTAGCTTCACACCGTCAGCGTCGTCAGCTGACTAACTTCCTACGACTAACTTCCTACGGCTGACTGTAGCCCCTAAAAAGGTAGCTGGCTAACTTCCTACGGCTTAATAAGCCTCTAGGAAGTTAATTTGACCAGCATTACAAATGCTATTTATTTTTATTTTACTCCACATTCCACAACATAACAAATATATCAACAGCTATATAGCACAACATATTTTTCACATAAAACATCTCACACACAATCACATAACAATATTTAAATCCATAGTCTCATCAATTACATCGCAAAAGTCTCATCCATAGTCTATTCAATTACATCACAAAAGTCATCCATAGTCATAATAAGACACATCTCATCATCCAGTATTAATAAGAGACAATATCTCATACGTAGTCATAATAAAAGTCTAAGTATCAGAACACAATAACATGGAAGTCTCAAGCAGCATCATTTACCACCATGAGCAACGTCCATTTGATCCATACCCCCTAGGAACTACAACAGGTTTCGGTGCTGGCCGGGTCTTGAGAGGCGAAGGCACAGTGGTGGTTGATAGGGCTCACGGACGAGCCGGCTTACAAGGCAATGGTGAAGACTCCCGCCAGGCAGAGCGCTACGCCGGCGACCTTGGCTATGCCTGAAGCGCTCCTCAGCTTCACTCTCTCCATCCTGGTAATTAATTAAGCAACATTATTTCAATCCTGGTGTTAATAAATTAACATACTGTTTTCATCCCTGCTCTGCAAGACTCTTATGTGTATCAACATTTTATAAACCTATTGAACTTACTTAAAAATACAAATATTACTATAAACATAGCTTGCTTGGCCAGACAGATCGATGTTATAGCTAGCAGAACTATTAATTAGCCTGCTGGCTCACCTAAGCACCGTGGCAAGAAAAATAAATGATGGCTGCATTGAAGATCGAGGTGGCAGGCTATGATATCGATGATAAAAACCTCAAAAGCACCGCCAGGTAGAAGGTGATGGCCCGGAGCGAGCTGTCTGCCGGAGATGCGACCGTTGTAGTGGTGAACTTGAGGCTCACGTGGTACAGGTTCACCCCTACCGTAATCCTGAAAGGCAATTTCCACAGGTAAACAGATCTGAATTAATCGAACAGTTTATTGCTGCCTACTGGCGATACAAAGATGATTGCCATATACCTTTATAGAAGAGCTATCGGCAGCAAGATGAGGGAGCCAACTTCCTGGCGATAGAAGATGAACACGTACTCCCTGGTTTAAAGCAGCCTTGGATATCACGAACATGCCAGTGTAGATCAGTTGTATGATGATGGCCACACAGTAGATCTGTGTCGTCTCCCCACGCTGGCGTTGCCCACTCGAGTCCGGCGGGGGCGGGGGCGGGGGCGGGGGCGGGGGCAGGGCCGGAGTCGGGGGCGGCCGCGGCAGACGAGGCCGGGGTGGCGGCGGCCGTGGCAGACGGGGCCGGGGCGGGGGCATCCGCGGCGGACGGGGCTAGGGACGGGGGCGGGCACGGTGGGGGCGGGCAGGGGCATGCGCGGCAGGGGTGGCCGGTGGCGTGGACGGCGGGGGCGGCTGGTGGCGGGCGGCTCCAATGGAAGAGATAGATGTGAGAGAGACAGGGTTGAGAAAGGTGAGAGAAGAGATAAGGTTGGGAAGAGGTTTAAAATAAAAAATAACTTCCTAGAGTAAAGCCGTAGGAAGTTACGTAACTTCCTAAAGTTTGTACATTTACTCTAGGATGTTAAGTAACTTCCTAGAGCTGGTCGTAGGAAGTTAGCTTTTCGTTTGACTGGTCAAAAGCTAAAATCTAACTTCCTAGAGGAGGCCGTAGGAAGTTAGCTTTTTGTTTGACTGGTCAACAGCTGAAACCTAACTTCCTAGAGGAGGCCGTAGGAAGTTAGCTGGGCAGCTAACTTCCTAGGCAGCTAACTTCCTAGAGCCAGCCGTAGGAAGTTAGCTTTTCGTTTGACTGGTCAACAGCTGAAACCTAACTTCCTAGAAGAGGCCGTAGGAAGTTAGCTAACTTCCTACGGTTTTTTAACTCCCGACAGCTTTTATAAAATACCGTAGGAAGTTATGTTTATTTCCTAGAGCTACCAGTTGCCTCTCGGAAGTTATTTATTTCCTACGGTTTGTTATAAAAGCTGTAGGAAGTTAAAAAACCGTAGGAAGTGTAAGATTTTGGTGTAGTGCTCCTTTTAAGCACCATATTTGACATCTGTTACTGCCGGATGGTTTGACCATGTGGTCTGGATGGTCCACGATTAGATTAATTCAGATGAGAGTACTTATTACATGTATGATTATTCTAACCTATTCGTCCAAATCTATGGATCATATTTGTATGGCGATGTGGCACGCATAAACGTTCGTACGTGGTGGACCATGGGACAGTGCCCTGGTCTGATGAGGTGATGACACGGGCAGAAGGAACCAAGCAATCCGCCGATGGATCGAACGGACCCTCGCTCGATGGCTGATGTATATATATGTTTGCACGCATCGTCCACATCTCACAACGGCAAGAAACAGTGAAGCGGAAGGGCAGGGCTGCAGAGCCAGAGGGGGGCCGGGGGAGGGAGAGAATAGATGATGGAGCAGTACAGGTACAGTGCAGTGGTGTCTGTCATGTAGGGGTCTGGACTGGACGTTACGTACATGGCCATGGCCCATGGCCATGCAGTGCAGCGCCGGCCCCACCACCCACCTCTACACAGACTACACACCTCCACTCTACGTACTGCCGCATAATGAGCTGCTGCACTGCATCTGCATCTGCGTGCCACCAGAACAGTACAGTGCTGCTGCTGCTGCTGCCATCATCATCATAGATGCGAAGACTGTAACAGCAACGAGGAGGAAGAAACCATGCATGGCGAGAGAGACGCGGTTTCCGGTCCATCCATCCATCCATTCATCCATCCTACTGTTACAATAGAAAAGAGAAGAGAGAGAGAGGCTCGCCTCGTCTTCGTCCTCCTCCTCGGCTCCTCCCATGGCGAAAGCATGGGCGCTTTCAGAAAGCGACCTCGTCACGAGACGAACAGGACATGCGTGGCCATCCCCACCCCACGCCACCACAAGCAGAGACAGAGAGAGGTTGCTAGCTAAGCTAGGTGGACGGGGCCACCGGGGGGGTGGGGGCCGACCAAAAAAGACGCCCAGTTACCACAACGCTAGCCGCCGTGAATAAACTCGGAGAGAGAGAGAGAGACGGCTTTATGCTTTCTTTCGTAGTACTGGATCAGGAACAGTAAGGGCTTGTTCGTTTTGGAGTGGATTGAGGGGATTGGAGGGGATTAAATCCCCTCCTATACAATTGTATAGGAGGGGATTTAATCCCCTCCAATCCCCTCAATCCACTCCAAAACGAACAAGCCCTAATATATAGTGGTGGCTGCCGGCAGGTTAAAGCGTGCGCGATCTGAATCAGCAGGGGGGGGGGGGGGGCAGCTTTGAAATTCTCGGGAGGAGGGGTATTGAAGAGAGGGAAAAGGGAGAGATTTGTCTCTAGGAGACTACGACATTAGCTCGATCGGCGTCAGAAGAACTCGTCCGTCTTTTTTCTCATTCGATCGAGACACAGTTAACATGCTAAAAGAAATAAATCTGCAGCAGTGTAATAATCCGGTAGAATCGCCTGTCGTCGCCTTACAAATAACATTTCCCTCTTATATACAATATCAAATATAGGCATTCTCCAAATGCATGTAGTTTACCTATATAAGTAACAAACTTCACAGTAGCTCTAGGGTGTTTAGTATATGTATGCTCCTCTACGTGGACAAGAAGATTTTTATTTGATATGGCGTGCTAGTATACACAAATTTATATATTTTTTTACAGTGTTCATTCGGCTAAAACAAGTTTTGAGGCGTGCCGATCACAGAACCGAACTTCATCGGTGTCGTGGATGCAGTTCTTTTTTGGAGAGAGAGAGAGAGAGAGAGAGAGAGAGAGAGAGAGAGAGAGAGAGAGAGAGAGAGCGCAAAAGCTAAGCACGGTGATGATTTGTCTTTTGCAGCACACCACATTTGCATCGTTGAGTGCCTCGCCACGGAAAGACGAGAAAGAGAGAAGGGACCCGGTAGGAGAGGGATGGCTCCAAAAGTCCAATAATCACTGTGTATCCCTAACTTAACAATGCAAATGCGAAGACGCATGCAGAAGCACGCATGAGATCGGAGAGAGGTCCGGGCTATCATGTCCTATTTGGGCGTGTATTATTGGACACTCCTACTCTACCCTACGGTGGCTGATTATTGGCCCCCTATTAAGGGCTTGTTCAGTTAAGAGTTAACTAGAATAGAGCGATTTCATTCTAGTTTTTTTGAATGTAGTCGTTCTATTCTGCGTTTGGCAAATAGAACAGAGTCACTCCATTTTTTGTTTGGTTGAAGATTAGAATATAGCGCAGCCGTTCTATTCTTTGTTTGGTTCGAGAACCGTATAAGTGTAGAGCGGAGAAGAGGAGAGAGAGGCTCGCATCTAGTCGTTTTTTTGGAGCGGGAGCGTTCCAACTACTTATAGTAATTTTCATATGGAGATCCAGAAACCGCTCCACTCATATTTTGTTGGAAACCAATGCGTTTGGTTGGGGAGCCAACTGGGATGGAGCGGCTCCATTCCAGTTTCTAAGAATTGAGTCATTTCATTATGTGTTTGGCAAGCACAACGGAACTGCTCAATTTTTTGTTTGGTTGAAGAGTAGAATAGAGTGGAGCCGCTCAATTCATTGTTTGGTTGGAGAGTCATATGACTATTGAGTGGAGGAGAGGGAGGAGAGCGCTTGCATCCGGTCGTTTTGGTGGAGCGAGAGCATCACAAATATTTGCTATTTATAGACTACAGGAGCGGCTCCCCTCTCCTCCATGGAAACCAAACATTGAAAAAATAAAATGGAGCCGTTGTATTCCCCTCCGCTCCTCAACCAAATACACCCTAAAAGTCCAGAAAATTGGAATAGATCTACTCTATTCTCCCCCAATCCTCAACCAAACACACCCTTAAATCCTCTCTTAGGTCTGGCGGTTTGATAGATTGGTAAATGGAGAAGATCTATGGTAAAGTGAACCTATTGTTATTCAATTTTGAATAGCAAATGCTATTCTTTTCTCATAGATCCCTTCATTTATGTGTCCATCAAAACAGATTTAATTAATTTTATTACGCGGGTTCATCAACTTCTCAGGCGCGTGGCGCGCGGCAGTGATTACGCGGTTGCCCCCATCAATAGCGCTTTGAACGTGAACTCGTGCATGCTCCCCCCCTGGGCCGTCGTCAGTGAAATGAGAAATGTGGTTTCAGAAGGCGTCCACGTTCACGGAGGAGTTTCCGCGCGTGCTGTCGGAACCAGAAAAATGACGCGCCGTTGCTCAGGCCACCATGACCGTACCGTCCACCATCCACCAAAAAAAATAATAAAAAATAAAATTGCTATCGTGTTGCAGGCAAAAAATGGCTACTAGCTCGTTGTGGTTTTTTTTAAATAGACATATAGTTTTTGCTTGCGTACGTTTAGATAGTACGGACGTGCTGCTACCACTAGTATTTTATTTTCCTTCTTCTCACTTCCTTTCGAGAGACAAGCGAGCTACGTATACGGTACAGGTAGTATTTTGCGTCGCAGCGCTGTACTGTACGACGCCCCCGCGTGGGACCCAGACGAGAGCCGGTCGGTCCCATCGAGCTCCCCGCAGTACCTACCGTACAGCGAGCGCTGTGCGTGGCAGGTCGTATTTCTACGTGTACAGCGCAGGGCAGCAGCACAGTTAAAATGTTACGTCTCTCTGCCTCCCTTTCTCTGACACCCATGAATGGCGTTCCAGGCGGGTGGTGGGGGCCGCGGCCGATGAGTGGCGGTGCACGAGCAAGTGGTACCATTTGTCACAAATTTTTTCCATTTCACAAGACTGTGAGGAGTGAAGACCATGTCTCTTTCTCTCTCTCTCTCTCTGCTCCGCGTCTCTGATTTTGATGCATGCAAAGGGACAGGCGCGAGGGGGTATCAGTTCGTACGAGTAGGAGCAGGCGAGTGTGATTTCACTGCCACTATGTCCCCTCCTCTCTCTCTCTCTCTCCTCACATCATCAGCACGGGCTCTCTCTCTCGGCTTCCTCCCCTCCTCTCCTCTCTTCTCGTCTCGCACTCTCGCAGCACGACGCCATTGTGTGGAGTGTGAGAGAGAGGGAGACAGACAGGTAAAGAGACGAGGAGGAGGAATAGAGACACGAGACACAGCCAGCCAAAGGCGAAAGGGGGAGAGAAAAAAGGTAAGACTGTCTTCACCGGTACCAGGTAAGGGGCGTGGGTGTGGTGGTGTGCCGGGCCGGAGGTGTTCGTCGGCTTGTCGCATTGCTCTGCTCGCTTCCCTTCCCTTCCCTCCCCCCACCCCCGCCCTTTCCTCCCCGCCTTATTTCTTGCCCACGAGCTGGACGAGCCAGCCTGCTGCGTTTCGTTCATCCGAGCGGCGCGTGCGCCGTGCTCGTTTGCTCTTCCTCCACACGAGACGCGGACGCCTCGCCGAGAACGGGAGGGGCTGCTCTGTTGCTGTAGATACCGGGCGAGGGCGGCGTGATCTCGGTTTCGACGCCGCGGGCGGGACGCGATGGCTTTGTGACCTTCTTGTCCTCTTCTTGACGCCCCCCCGACCGGTTTCAGGCGGTTGCGTCCGCGGCGTGGCGTGGGGCGATGCTGCGGAGGATGGTGCCCGACCCGTCGTCCCCGGACTCCTCCGGCGGGGGCGGGGACGCTCGGCCCCGTGGCGGCGGCGGCGGCGGCGCGCTGTTCGCCGTGCCGCGCCTCTTCGTCGGGTTCGCCGCCAAGCGCGTGGCGCCCGACGGGGAGTCGTCGAGGAGCCCGACGTCGCCGCTGGACCCCAAGGCGCTGCTGCTCCGGTCGCCGCGCTCGCCGAGGAGGACCTGGGGCGCGCCGGGCCTCGTCGACGCGCTCGCCGCCGACACCGCGGCCGCCAACTGCCTGCTCAGCCCGCGCCTGCGCCTCGTCAGGCAGCACAGCTCCCCGCCCAAGGGCTGCGGCGGGCACTCGCAGCCGGAGCTCGGTAAGACGATGTCCTGCCCCGCGCCTGACACTGCCGCGGCCGGCGCCGGCATGTCGGTGCCGTGCCCGTGCAGCAGGTTCCAGTTACGCCACGGGGATCTGAAGTCTGGTCCTGAGGCCACCGGGTCGGCCGGCACCGGCGCTCACCTCGCCAGCAGCGCCAGCAAGCGCCACTCGTTCGACCTCGGCAAGCTCCCGGGCCCGGGCTCGCTGCCAGTGCCGGCGTCGGCGTCGGCGTCGTCGAGCGCCGCCCGGCGCTTCGTCGGCTCTGTCTCCGCGAGCGAGATCGAGCAGTCGGAGGACTACACCCGCATCATCGCGCGCGGCCCCAACCCCAAGACGACGCACATCTTCGGCGACTGCATCCTGGAGCCCCGTACGGTCGGGTGCGGTGACAGCAAGGCCGTGGAGTCGGGGGAAGGAGGCGCCGGGTGCTACTTCGTGGTCAAGCGCGCCGCCCCGGGCGCCGGTGACTTCCTCAGCTCCTGCTTCGCGTGCAAGACGAAGCTTGAAGGCAACGACATTTACATCTACCGGTATGCCATTATTATCTTATCTAATCTAACCTGACGATTCCTTCAGTGCGTCGATAGGGTCGTCATCACATTTGGGGGATCATTTCAGTTAAAAGAGAAGAGATTGAGATACTGGCTCTCATCGTCGATAGGGTCCGTGCATTGTTGGTCTGACAGCAGTGCAGATTCTTTTTTGGCGGAGGAAATAAAATTGTTAAACTTCCTAAGAATGAACAGAACAGATGATGCCGATGGAATATTAAACCGAGCTAGTAGACAACATCCTGAATTATTACTAAATTCCATCGGTTTTTATTAAAGGCGGGGGTCCAAACCGATCGAGCCATGATTAGCTGCACAGTCCGATAGCACTGGCCCATCCATCCTCCCACTCAACCATCCTACCGAACCGAGTAACTGTTCTTGGCATCGTGTGATGAACTTATGATTCATAATATCTCTTAACGATTCTGGTTGCGTGGCTTTGCATTGCATTGCAGCGGGGAGAAGGCGTTCTGCAGCGCCAATTGCCGGGACCAGGAGATCCAGCTGGAGGAGGAAGCCGAGAACAACACGAGCAGCGGTTCCCCTGGGTCCTCCTCCTCGTCCTCCAACGACGACATCTTCATGGCCGGCATGGTGGTCGCGACGTGACCTCGTCCTCCACCGGCAGGCGTTTTTTCCATCCCTCCTCCAAGTACGACAGTGGGACAGGCGATCCTAGCCGATCTCGTTCACGGTTCAGTGCGCATCGCCGCCGTCGTCGTCACCAGTCTGTTGCTTTTGGTTCAGCAAACTGTGCTACGTGATGGAGGAGCCTAGAAGGAAGAAACGGTGAAAATGCTCTGCTGTGCTCATGGTGGGTCATTGTCGCCAGTCGTCCTGGGAACCTGCGGAAGATCTGCATTATTATTTTTTTCTTTCAGAAAGAAAGAGAGAGGAGAGAGGAGGTCGCCTGCCACTGTAGTTCTGATCCAAAGGCTGCCGGCCGGGCAGTGGTGCCCCCGCCATCCCTTTCCTCGCTCGCTTTTCTTCTTCTCGCTTTCTTCCTACTCGTAGCAGCAGTGTCTGTCCGGTGTCTGCGCCTCGCATTGCGTTGCCACAGCTACTGTCTTCTGAGATAATGACATCGAGCTGCTTTGAGTCATTTCCATCGCTCTTTTGATCTTTTCCTCTGTGCAGCGGTGGTGCTTGAGCTGGAAGGACCTGGGAGAAAGGGCATGCGATGATGGGTTTGCCAACTGAATGATGACTGATGGGGCGCCATACGAATTGCAGCCTTTATCGTCGTCACTGTCAGTCCATCCTAAGCTGGTGTTAAAAATCTGAAAGAACAAGTTCCCATTATTACTGGCGAGGGCAGTGACGCACACCGAATCTCTCTCGCCCTCACTGATGAAAAGAGGCCAGGTGCAGGTAGCGTTGCTGAAATCCATGGTGGAGTCACGGATCCCATCCAAATGGGCTCTGCTGACTGGCAGACAGAGCAGGCGTTGTACGTTAGGACCAAATCGGGAGGCAGGCGCGACTCGTATCGAATTCAGAGCCGCCGGCCCAGGTCCTCACCAGGCGATTTCGAAACTCCGCCTCCGAGACACACACACACACACAGAGAGAGAGAGAGAGAGAGAGAGAGAGAGAGAGAGAGAGAGAGAGGAAGAAACGGGAGCCAGCGGACGGATTTGGCGCAACAGCGTTTCAATTGGATCCTGCAGCTGCATGTGCAAAAAAAAATGTCTATCGAACTAGCTCTTACAACAAGATTGATGCGAATTTTTGACAGATTCATCGGAGTAGCATTAGCATGTGCTAACGCTATAATCTCGGAGAGGAAAGTGATCAACGATGGCGACGACGCGAGTGAGAGGAGGAAAAGGGGATGCGGGGTCATCGTTCGAGAGAGAGGGTGGAGATGGATGAGAGATAATCCAAATAATATTGTCCATTAAATTTGAGTGGACAAGGGAAGAGATTATCCAACGATCTGAATCATTGATTCTGATGACGTGTTAAGTCTGATTATAATTTGTTTGATATATTTAGTAAAAGTTATGAGTGTGAGTAATTTGGTTGGGTAAATTTTATAAAGTTTATACTGGTGCATTATATAGTGATAGGTGGTATAGATATCATATAGTGGTTGGTTACAAGTCGAACCAAACCATTCGGTAGAGCTGCAAACACACTATGAGGCCCAAGACCAAATACGAGACCTAATAAATAGAGACACCCGCATGAGTTGGGCCTTTTCAAGCTAAAGCCCGTAAGCCCAAGTCTAAGAAACTCCCACGACTCTAGAGGGCGGGCCCCATTCAGCCACGTGGCCGAATCCCACACCCACACTCCGGATCAGCCTGCTCGTCGGACCTGTCCCCCTCACCGACCGCACGAAATCCCGGAAGAAGCCCTTGCGATACAGCCACACCCAAAACATCGTCCTCCAGCCACGACATAAACCTCCTGCAGGGTGCATTTGTCATTTACCGCCTCGCCACTCTTTTACGCACAAGGCCGGTGGCTCTCCACTCGCTAACACCCCAAATTACCCTCTCCATCGCGCGCCACGTGATTAGAGATGGCAACGGGTACAAACCCGTCGGGTTTTGCTATCCCAAACCCGTACCCGCGAAAAATATTTACACCCATTAAAAAACCCATACCCGTGACGGGTTTGAAATTTTGCCCAAACCCGTACCCATCGGGTTAGCGGGTACCCACGGGTTACCCGCGGGTTTTATCTCCAATATACTTATTCTTTTTATAATCAATAAGTATCGTAATGATTAATGAGATCATGGTCTAAAATTTATGTAATGAACAACGAGTTCATGATTTGGTATAAAAAATATTAGTAGAGAGAATTAAATACAAATAATAAGTTGTATAATCAAGTTACCTTGCACTAAGTTATACATCCACCACTTATAACGCTAGTAATAACTATAATAGTAAGCAAGCAACACACTCACCAACTACTTATTACATTCACTATTTGATAAAAAATAGGAAGTAAATAGGTAGATAACAAGTTTGTTGTTCGTTTATAAAATAAAATGACAATATACACTAGGTTTGATCGGGTTTAAAAAACCCACGGGTTCACGGGTTTGGGTACTATAGGAACAAACCCGTACCCATGAACCCGTCGGGTATATATTTATGCCCATTAACAAACCCATGGGTATGAAAATTGACCCAAACCCGTACCCTAATAGAGTAAAAACCCATCGGGTTTCGGGTTTCGGGTACCCATTGCCATCTCTACACGTGATTTCGTGCGAATAGTAAAGGCTAGAGGGTAGAAGAGTAATTACATGCCTCCAAAAATGTCCTTTCTCCGGTGGCGATCCACCACCTGCTCGCGTACTCGCAGCGTGCGCTTTTGCCTCCGTCTCCGTCGGGATGGCTGGCCCCCTAATCCGCGCCTTCACCGCCACAGCGGCACAGCCTGAGCCACTTCCAGTTCCACTGCCTCGCCCGAAACTCCGAACGCGCTAGCACGCTGGAGGTGAGCGCCGGGACTGTGAGCTAGCTAGGGCTTCGCTTCTCCGGCGCGGGATGGGCTACCTCGTGCTCTCGCCGTCTCCGCCGCACGCCTTCCAATTCGCCTCCTCCTCCTCGTCGTCGTCGTCCTCCTCCTCCTCGGGCGCTACCTCCTGCCGTCGCCGCACGCGGCGAGGCGGGGCCTTCGTCGTTGCGTCGGCCGCCTCGCCGCTCGATGGCGGTCTCTCTCCCGCTGCGACGGCGGCCGACGCCTACGTGCTGGCGCGGCGGGTGGTGCTCCTCGGGGCCTCGGCCATACCATTCGTCAGCCTCGGTGAAGCTGCTGCCGCGCCCACGCCCGTGGCCGTGGACCTCGTGAAGGGTTAGTGTCTAACTGTCTATCCTATTCACTGCCAGTGCTGGTGTAAATTTTGGTTTATCAATTCGCACTCAGTCGTCCGCTCGTCCGTCATACTTGGGTTCTGGTCACGCTGTGGAGTAATTGCGAGCGAAATCCGTATGCAATTCTGTGGATTGATGTTAACAGACGTCAATTGTTCTGCAATATAGGAGCGTGAGAGTATCAAGGTGACACATCGTTTCTGTAGAGGACATTACTATTACATATGTAGTGCTGCATTGTGGCCTTATATAGGAATGCATCAGTTGTTTGCGCTTGGCTCAAATGTGCATCTGCTGACTAGAATAATGAGAATTTGCAACTATTTTGTTGAAACAGTGGGTGCAAGAATATAGAATACACTAGGTATTGAATCCATCTAGGATTATGCACTAAGCAACTCTGATGTTAGGGGCAGGCATGCTTTTCCTTTTTGGAGCAGGTCAGCAGGGCATGCATGTATGAAGAAGAATTAGTAGATGGTAAAACCGTTCCCAGAGTTTGAGTATGTTTCTGAAAAAAATCAAACTTTAAATCAACTTTATGTCAGATTTTACACGTCAAAACCCATTAGCTCCTCAATGGTTGCTGTCCTGAGTGTTGGCACTTGTGAGCATTACTCATACTGATGAGAGAACTAAAATTTTGAAGTTTATGTAATAAAATACTTATACAAAATGGTGGTCTTGCTGTTGATAAGTCAACAATTTAAATCCTATCGTTCAAAAACCTGAACCCTATAACAATTGCAGAGTAGATGTTGCACATTAGATATATGTGTGCTTGATGTTGCTTTGTTCTTAGTGGAATGTATCCTGTAATTAACTGCAATGGAATGATTTAAAGCAACATGATTTTTAGTGGGAATCTATGCTAATTCTAGAAAGGTTTCAAATGGTTCCTAATAGTTATATCGGTATCCAGGCCCTAGTTTTTTTATGTTATTGACGACAGGTGTTGCAGGAAATTTGTGAAACACAAACACACAGTCTTGAGTTAGTGTATGACTGTTTTCCTTGGAGTTCAATATTCTGGTGAAAAAAAATCTAGAATTGGAATAGTGTACTACTTATCCACATAAATGTTCCTAGTGGTATTTGAGTTTGTTTACATCATATGACCAGATGTCGCCTTTTCTCAATTTCCCGCAGTTTATGGCATGTTTTTATCCGAAGGGTTTGTTAGAAGAAAGGGGATTGATGCCCCAAGGGTAAATCATGAAGCTGAGAATTGCTACGAAACTTTCAAGATTGGACGTAATTCCATCACCTGTAGACCTAAGGAGGATAAGATTGATGGTTAGAACTTCCACCTTATGTGTAGTATGTGTGAAAGATAGAAGTTATGATTATCACAAAATCTTTTGGAAACAGTTAAATGCATCAGTGGCCCCTGAATTTGTTAAGGGTTGCCACTTAGGTCCACAAACTTTGAACATGCATTTCTAGGTCCTTGAACTCGTTAAGGGATGTACCACACATCTCTAAACTTGTAAAAATAGTGCATCACAGGTCTATTTTTGGATTATACCGACTACTGCGGTGTGCCACTTAACAAGTTCAAGGAACTAAAAATGCATTTTTAAAGTTCGTGGAACTAACTGGCATTTATTGACAAGTTCAGGGGGCACTAATGCATTTAACTCTTTTGAAAACTACCACAACAGGTGACTTTTGGATTTGTTGTCCTATAGACATTTTTTTGTCATACTTGCACAGTTCTTTTGGCTTGTAGCCACATGAATGGATGATTGAACTGACCATCTAGTAATGCTGTATTCCTGTAAACTGGCATGGGGGTCGCTAATGTATTTTACTTTGAGATGAGATTCTTTTGAGTTTTGACTTAACTAAGTTGACGGTGCTGCCTCATTGTCATTGACATTAGGGAATCGAAATATTATGCATATTTTCAATGAGGTTTTTCCTGGCCATTGATCATTGAGGACTTATTTATGCTGTGTCGTCATTCCACAAATATAAACAATTTCTTGATGATTTTCTTCTATCTGTAGAGACAAAGAATGTCCCTAAATTTGAAGGGACAAAGGGTATTGTAAAACCTGACAACACTCAACCTGAAGGAACTCAGGCTGAAATTATTCCTGAAGCTCGTCAGCGTGAATCATCCTTACAGTTGGTGCAAGAACAACCTCCAGAGAATCCACTGCTTGGCTTTCTTGGTATAGTTGGAGTTGCTGCCTCTGGTGTTCTTGGTGGGCTGTACGGCACTTCTCTACAAGAAGAAAAGGCCCTGCAATCAATTGTCTCCTCAGTAAATCATCTACAAACCTGCAGTTAGTGTGTTTTGCTGTTTGTTTTGGTTTAGATATATTGATTCTTAGTTTCATATAGCCTAAATGAGAATGATGCTCAATTCATGAGGCATCCCAGCACGCACTGCTTATTTAAAACAGCAACGATCTTATAATCATATAATCACATATTTTGAATATATTTCCAGTTAGTAAAATATCTGTTACTTTACTAAAACAATGGAGTTGCTGCTCATGGTATGCCTGTCACCACCCCTATTACACCCCTATATTTGGCTTATTTATCCACACTTGCCACTTAGCACAAAACAGTTTCACGACGCTACCCAAATCTTCTAAAAGCATGGTGTGACCTAGCTATATATACACATGTATTTGTGGTGTCGTGACACATGCATTTTTTCTAGCATCCTTTTGTATTTAGAGAAAACTAAATAGTGTGTCCTGTGCACTGTGCACACCATCCTTATGCCAAAGTACACAGATCTGATGTGAGCCATTAAACTAATACAAAATTGATCTTAACGTATTTAAGGAGTTTGACCATACCTTTTTGTTTTCCAAACTCATGATAAGGGCAGGTCTGGTGCAATGGTGAGAGCTGTCTCACTGAGTCACCACGCTCGTGGGTTCGAATCAGTCTCTCCGTATTTGTGGGGAAGGCTTGCCTCGGTTTATTCCTTCCCTAGACCCCACTCATGTGGGAGCTTTTGGCGTTGTCATTTTTTAAATATCGGTCTTTTAGCCTAATATTATGCGGGGTTATGCTTTCATCAGCTTACACATTTGGTTTCTTTGGTTTTGTAGGCTTCTATGTTAGCTTGTATCTCTATTTTGTGTGGTTTCCAACATTTACACCATTTCAAAGCGCTCTACTGTATATTTTTGTAGCCTTAGTCAAGAAAGAAGTAGAGTTTCACACAAGTCACCAAGTAGTAAATAAATATTTGTGCACACGTTCTACTATTCTGCCTAAAGGTAGTTACACTCAAATCTTGACTGCTTTATTAGTAAACTGAACCTTGAACCATGTAAAATGAAATCAGTTTGTACCATCCTTCATAATGTGAGGAAGCACGGTTTGGGGCAAAATATTTAACTCATGTATGTTATTCACGTTGCTTTCCTAGTCTGAATTATGCCTCTGGGAACGAATAACTTTCTTTCCTTGATGCAATGATGGGTGTTTGAGGGAAATCACCGCTGATGATATGTTTTTGCAAGCTCGGGTTTTGTTTCATATCTGAGAGTAGGAACATTAAAGAGGATAAAACTCTGAATCTAATGATTAATTGTATTACCATTTTCCCACCATGATTCTGAAGAAAGCTGACAACTGTAATGTCTTGAATACAGAAAGCTGCCAAAAGTATTTTGAACACCTTTGGTATACTAATTGTTCTATTTTCTAAAATTTGACCTATGGAAATTGGAGACCTGATATATTCAATGTTCTATCTTCTTCAGATGGAGAGCAAATTGGCTGAAAATGAGGCAGCACTTTCATTGATGAGGGATAATTATGAGAAACGGTTACTGGAGCAGCAAGCAGCACAAAAGAAGCAATCTATGAAGTTCCAGGAGCAGGAAGTTTCTCTTTCAGGTCAGTTGGCTTCAGCAACAAAGACTTTGACATCACTGAGTGAAGAATTCAGAAAGGAGAAGAAATTAGCTGAGGAACTTAGGGATGAAATACAGAGATTGGAGAGTAGTATCACACAAGCTGGCATTGATAATGATGTGCTTGAAACTAAATTGGAAGAAAAGCTTGGTGAGATTATTTTTTTGCAGGAAAAGATAAGTTTACTCAACCAAGAAATTGATGATAAGGAGAAGCACATCAGGGAACTCAGCGCATCACTTTCCTCAAAGGAAGTAGACTACCAAAAGCTGACCGCTTTCACAAATCAAACTAAAAAGAGCCTTGAGCTTGCAAATTCTAGAGTACAACAACTCGAGGAAGAACTAAGTACAACTAAGAACACTCTCGTTTCTAAGATATCTTCTATTGATTCACTCAATGCTAAACTTGAAACCTTGAACTCTGAAAAGGAAGAAGCTGACAAAAAAATAAATGAGTTAATACAAGAGTATACAGACCTGAAGGTTGCTTCAGAGACAAGGGCAAACCATGATTCTAAACTACTGTCAGAAAGAGATGATCAGATAAAACAGCTTGAGGAAAAACTGTCTGTTGCATTAACTGATTCTAGCAAAGATCAAGAAACAATTGTTGAGTTGAACAAGGAGTTGGATGCTACCAAAATGATGCTAGAGAATGAACTTAAGGCCATGGAAGCTTTAAAAGATTCAATTCGATCATCTGAAGAGGCTCTAAAGACTTCAAGAAGTGAGGTTTCCAAACTTTCCAAGGAGCTTGAGGAGGCAAACGAATTGAATGAGGACCTGGTATCACAAATTTCTAAACTCCGAGAGGAATCCAATGAAATGCAAGTAGATCTCACTAATAAACTAGGAGAGGCAGAATCACTATCTAAAGCTCTGTCAGAAGATTTGGCTTCAGTAAATGAAATGGTTCAAAAGGGACAAGAAGAACTCGAAGCCACCTCTATTGAGCTGGCATCTATTGCTGAAGCTCGTGACAACTTGAAGAAAGAATTGCTGGATGCGTACAAGAATTTGGAGTCCACCACACATGAGCTTGTCGAGGAAAGAAAAATTGTGACAGCCTTAAACAAGGAACTTGAAGCATTAGCGAAACAGTTGCAGGTTGATTCTGAAGCAAGAAAAAGTCTCGAAGCAGACCTGGAGGAGGCAACAAAGTCACTAGATGAAATGAACAATAGTGCGCTGTTACTGTCTAAAGAACTTGAGAGCACTCATTCTAGGAGTGCCGCTCTTGAATCTGAGAAGGAAATGCTACGCAAGGCTCTAGCTGAACAAACGAAAATCACAACCGAAGCTAAGGAAAACACAGAGGATGCTCAGAACCTTATCACAAGGCTTGAGACAGAGAAGGAGAGCTTTGAATTGAGGTGTAGACATCTTGAAGAGGAATTGGCGTTAGCAAAAGGTGAGATACTGCGCCTAAGGAGGCAGATTAGCACAAACAGTTCTCAGAAACCAAGAGCAAGAGGACCACCAGAGGCCAATGAAACTCTGAAGGAGCAACCTATGAATGATTATAATCAGAAGACCAGTGGAGTTGTTGCTGGAACTCCACAGCCTGTGAAAAGGACTGTAAGGAGAAGAAAAGGTGGCGCATAAACATGTGTGTGACTGTGTGTATCGGAAGCCCTAGCCAGAGCCATCTTTTCCCCATACCTTCCTATTTAGTAATTTCATTGTTACTCTTTTTTTTCAAAAAATGGCATCAATAGCTATTCAAGTGTTATTTACATCCCCCCAGTATTTCAGTTACTCGATGTATTTTGTTTACGTTTTTTTGAAAATTGAGGTCTGTATGTGTATAAATGAGTTACTGAATGGCCAACACGACGAAATTAAGGTATCTGCACCTATGCCGAGTGCTCCATACACCATATCATTGCTTGGTTTGGTACCAGTCGTTGATTTGAATCTCAATAAGATTAATAATACTTCGTGTGCCCCCGTATACTTTTGGATTAATCTATTCAATCATCATTCATTTAAGGGTGTTTGGTTTTTTTTTGACTAAAGTTTAATCCATATCACATCAGATTTTCATTGTCAATTACGAGTATTACATATAGTCTAATTATAAAACTATTTATACAGATAAAACTAAGTGTGATGTATCATTTCTACAAGTTTAGGATTATATGGTACATCACTTAGTTTAAAATGTCTAGAAATACAATTTTGAAATTTGTAGATTTAAGTGACATCCCTTGACAAATTTAGGTGTCACCGATGAACTTTACTCTTTTTTATTTGTTCTATTACTTTTTATCAATATTTTAATGTTTATTTTGTTTTATCTCTTCGTGGATTTTTTTTCTGTATCCTATAAGATGTCACATGTTTTTTTTTTGTCTAAAACGTTGTTCTTGTTAAAATGAAATACTGATACAGTTTAGTGTGTGTATACACACTTAACGATATCATAACTATAAGACAAGCAATTTACATGGTGGAGTCGTAAGGAATGATTACATGGTGGAGCAGTGAGGAATGATTGTCTAAGTTTGTTTTGTCTTGTGTTCAACACTTCAACCTCTCCCACACACTACTTTTTCCTATTTTCTACGCTCGTCTCAAATTAAAATTCGTTTTAGTTAATTAATAGGTTATACAACATTTGATATATGTTATATATATATGTTTAATTCATTTTCGTTTCTTTTAATATGGACATAAAAATCAAAACCTAAAACGACTATTGTAGAATAGAGGGAGGAATATTTTTCTTGTGTTCTCTATGGGCTTCCGTGCGCGAGCTGAGAGCTACGCTGGTGGGCCGCGTGGGACAACGCGGGACGAGCGTTGAGCGCGCCTCCGCGCGCTAGTTGAGAGCGACGCGTGTGGGCCGTGAGCCCGTGAGAGCAGGTGGGCTGGGCGGGACCATGCGTAGCAGAGAAAAAGATTATCGGCGACTTGCTTTTTGTTTCCCTCTGGACTCCGCACCCCGTAATCTTCCGCAGCTCTCTTTATCTCTAATCACGCTCCATATTTCAAACCACTCTATAGATAATATGTTCTACAGTGTAAAATAATATTTTACACGATCTTATACAGCTGGAGACAGCCAATACTCCTCCTAGGCCAGCAGCGAAATCTTATGGATATAGGCAGGTTAGTTTAACATTTTTGCTTTTATTTTAGCATGCACGTTCATCTGCATGCACTGCCTGGTTGTTGTAGTTATTAGTCTTGTTTATGATGCCCATGACTTCTACTAAGGCCCTGTTTGTTTCAGCTTCTGGCAGCTTCTGGCCACCAAAAGCTGCTACGGACTGCCAAACGCTCAGCTTTTCAGCCAGCTTCTATAAAATTCGTTGGGGGCAAAAACCATCGAAAATCAACATAAACACATAATCGATTGAGTTGTTGTAATAGTATGAATCCGTCACTTTTTAGATCCTGAGCCCTATGAACAACTTTATCTTCCTCCACACGTAATCGTAATTATACTCAGATTCTCCCCACAGCTAGATTCTCTCCACAGCCAGATTTTCAGAAAAGCTGGTCAGAAAAAAGCTGAACCAAACAGGCCCTAAGTCCCGTTTGTTTCCTTTCAATTCGAGGAATTGAAATCTTATTAATGGAATATACTATTTTTTTAAGAATATAACATTCCACCACTTCCCAAAGTTATCATATAAGTTTATCTCAAATTCATGCGGCGAGAGATGGAAATTGATTCTATAGATTTACATGCTATTTTTCCGATGTACAACTTATAACACATTCTTCTACTTGCTTCGTTATAACATAAATATAGTATAAAACTATCTCTCTCATATAATTTAGGATAATATACAAATATATTACATATATAAATATATAAACGTAATTAATTTTGTCTAAACTATAATTATTAAAATGGAATTCAATTCCAACGAAATAAACGAGGCCTTAAGGACATGTACAACCCCATTTAATATTATGTCTTTTGAGAAGTCTCTAGTGCGTTAAATGTAAAAAAATACAAGAGATCAGGGAGCAAACTCATTTAATAAACTTGTTTCTCCCTCCTTTTTAGTTTTCATCACCTCTAAAGAAAAAAAGCAGTTATAAACTTTGTACAATTCAGTTTACCATAAACTTAATTAAAATTTTAAATTATTACATGTTTAGGTATTCGAGTATTAGTACTTTTTTTTTTGCATAAAATTGATCAAATTCGAGCTCGTTGATTTAGAACGAAGGAAGAGCTGCATTGATATGAGAGTTCTGTCTACGTAGTAAAAACGATGCTATTATAAAACAACGGCAAGTCAAACAGTTTAAAGTTTAGCTTTAAAGATGGTAATATGGATACCAATATTTATCATGCTAAGTAAATACCTTAAATTCCTTACAAAATATATCTTATAGTATACATACTTATAGTCATACATAAAAATGATGATATTCTATATAAATACAGCCAGACGATGTAAGATATTTTTGACTTTGCGACCAGATCTGAAACTTCATAAAGGGTCAAGGGTAATGACGTATAGACATAAGTTGATATCTATATCTATAGCAATCAATAGTATATATAATAATGGGTGTGTATTGCATAGCACCATAAGATTAGTAAGATATCTATATATCTATATACCCATTAATCTATAGATACCTATATATCTAGCATTAAATAACAAATAAATTATTTCGTTCATTTTTTTTCCTTTTTAAATTTAGCTTCACGTGTTCCGTGTCTCGTATGTAACTTAGACCTAGTATATATGTTTATACTTATCAAAACAACAACTCGTGTACAGACCATATAAAGTCTGATTCTAAGCATGGATGACAAAAAAAAATATGGTTCTTAGATAAATTTTCATCTCATTGTAAAGCACAAATATCGACGTACCCACGTCTTTCGCCCTCCCCACGTCTTGTGCCATTTAGATACGTGCATCCGGGCCCAGCACATTCTCCTTTGAATAAAGTCCGCTCACATAGGAAATATTCCGTGCAATTAACACCTTTTCCTCTTTTTATATAAAATAATTAAATAAACCCGTCCTCTTTCGTTACTTTTTTTCCTCTCCCACGCGCTGTGACAGTCAGTCCGTCCGTCCATCTGGACACGACCCTCTCTCTCCTTCACTTTGAAGTTTGAACTGGGCTAGCGGATCTTTTTCCCACTGCTAGAACCACAGAGGCTCACCCGCTCACGGCTCCAGCCCACGCCACGCCACGCCACGCCTGGCGCTGGCACGAATTCTCGGACGGAAAACCTGGAGCCGAACGCGGGTGTGCCCCTAGCCGCCCACTGCCCCCGCGCCCCTCATAAATCCTCCGCCGCGCCCGCCTCTGCGGCTGCCACCCTTTCCCCGGCCCGCTACGCGTACACGTACACCCCTTGTCTTCTTCTCACCACTCCTCGCCTCAGACCAACACCGCTGCGCGTGTTTATAGCTGCTGCCTACCTTTCTCTTTCTCTTTCTCTTTCTCTGTACGCGTTCGTCTGCGCGCAACAAGTGACGCGTCACTGCGCCGCACACCACCGAGGGGGATCGCCGCCGCGCGGGATATGAGATGAGAGGAGACGTCTTTCTGGCGCTCCTTGCTGCCGCCGCCGCCGTCATCGGCGTCGCGGCGGCGGCTTCCGAGGGGCTGCCAACGGCGGCGGTGGAGGTGGACCCGTCGTGGCGGTTCCCGAGCCGGCGCCTGCGGGACGCGTACGTCGCGCTGCAGACGTGGAAGCGGCAGGCCATCTTCTCCGACCCGAGCAACCTCACCGCCGACTGGGTCGGCCCGGGGGTCTGCAACTACACGGGCGTGTACTGCGCGCCGCTCCCCTCGGGCCCCGACCGCGGCGCGCTCGCCGTCGCCGGGGTCGACCTCAACCACGGCGACATCGCGGGCTTCCTCCCGCCCGAGCTCGGCCTCCTTGCCGACCTCGCCCTGCTCCACCTCAACTCCAACCGCTTCTGCGGCGTCCTCCCGCGCGCGCTCCGCCGACTCCGCCTCCTCCACGAGCTCGACCTCAGCAACAACCGCTTCGTCGGCCCGTTCCCGGACGTCGTGCTCGACCTCCCCGCGCTCCGCTTCCTCGACCTCCGCTTCAACGACTTCGAGGGCGCCGTCCCGCCCCGCCTCTTCGACCGCCCGCTCGACGCCATCTTCCTCAACCACAACCGCCTCCGCTTCCAGCTCCCGGACAACCTCGGCAACTCGCCGGCCTCCGTCCTCGTCCTCGCGCACAACGCCTTCGGCGGCTGCCTCCCCGCGAGCGTCGCCAACATGTCCGGCACTCTCAACGAGATCCTGCTCATCAACAACGGCCTCTCCTCCTGCTTCCCGCCGGAGATCGGCCTGCTGCGGGAGCTCACCGTGCTCGACGTCAGCTTCAACGAGCTCGCCGGCCCGCTGCCGCCGGAGCTCGCCCTCATGAGGAAGCTGGAGCAGCTGGACGTCGCCCACAACCTGCTCACCGGCGCGATACCGCCGGGGATATGCGACCTGCCGCGCCTCAACAACTTCACATTCGCCTACAACTTCTTCACGGGCGAGCCGCCGGCGTGCGCGCGCGTCGTGCCACGGGACAGCGACCGCAGCAACTGCCTGCCCAACCGCCCCGCCCAGCGGACGCCGCAGCAGTGCGCCGCGTTCTACGCCCGTCCACCTGTCAATTGCGCTGCATTCCACTGCAAGCCGTTCGTCCCGCCCATGCCGCCGCCGCGACTCCCATCACCGCCCCCGCCGATGCTCCCATCACCGCCCCCGCCGCGGCTCCCATCACCGCCCCCGCCGATGCTCCCATCACCGCCGCCGCCTTCGCCACCTCCACCATCACCACCGCCGCCGTCTCCACCTCCCCCACTTGTGTCTCCTCCGCCGCCATCACCGCCACCGCCGTCACCACCGCCACCTCCACTGCCGCCGTCACCACCACCGCCACCACCACAACCACATTCCCCGCCTCCACCGTTGACGTCACCACCGCCACCACCACCACTGCCGCATTCCCCACCTCCACCATCCCCAGCCCCCGCGCCAGTCTACCACCCGCCACCACCACCACAGTGCCCACCATGCCCCGTCCTGCCGCCACCGCTACCCTGCACACCAACGCATCCATGGCCACCTCCGCCACCATATTACCCCGGCCCATTCCCACCCACAGACCCTGTCCGATACGCATCACCTCCTCCCCCACAGCAGCACCATCCATGGCCACCAGTATACCCAGTTCAATATGGATCGCCGCCGCCCCCTCCGCTGCATTGACAGAGAATCTCAGACGCACGGAACGGAAGGATAGTTGGTTCTGCTCTTGCCCCTCCGGCCATGGCTACCACTTGCCAGATTCACCAGTGTACGTGGTCATTGTCATGCTTAGCAAATACTGTTGGTTGATGGCTGCATGCCTCAAGAGCGCGTGGCAATCTCCACAGAATTTTGTGAAAATCATGGTCTGTCGGTGTCGGTCGTTGGTGCTGAAAGGGATTGGATTGAAGGTGACGGGTGGTCTGCTGGGTCTCTTCGGAGCGTTTTAGGCTTGGGATTGGTGGTTAAAATTGGCTGTGAATAAAGAAGAGTTTGAGAGGGACAGCAGAGGAGGATTGTATTGTAGGTGCAGGGATATATCATATATCTGGGTGTATAGAGAAGTTTCAGCTCAGTTGAGTTCAGTCAGACATCAAAGTTCAGACCAATAAAATTCCAGTGCCCGTTTGTTCCTTTTGTACCACAGCTATCATCGGTTATTCATTCTTGTATTGTTCATCCCCCTTTTTTTCAGCGTTACCATTTTTATTCATCCTTTCCTGGATTCTGCTTATTATCTGCCACTTGCTAGTCTTGTTATTGTTTTTAAATGATCTTTGTTTTCCCCCCCTTTCCTTTTCTGTGTTCTGTTCTCTTCTAGCTATTCATTGCAATATGCAGTTTACTAAATTGCAGCAGAAACATGTTCTGGATAGCAGCACTCCTCATTTCGCACCTGTTCCTGGTTTGCACATTAGATCGACCTGTAATATTTAGGGGATGAACTGGTTTGTGTCTGCCTCTATGGTTGGAATGGCGCTGAGAACAGTAGCGCTAGTTGATCTGATTGCGACGGGGACTGTTAAGAGTTTGGGTTATGTTAATCTACACTTAGCTTGGCATGTTTTTTTAAAGTTTGTACATTGTTTGCTTGACTTTAATCCGCATCGGTTTCTACAATATTTTTGTCTCTATAAATTGCAGCCGTAACAGTCTAAATCCGAAGCCAACAGCTCCGACGGCGGTGCAACTTTCTTCAGGATTTGGTGTCCTTTGTCTCGTTATTAAGGTATGGCCGAGGTGCTGTGATATCCTGTCTTTCCTGCCATGTGCGTGCTTGCTTGCTTCTGAAGTATCTCGGTCAGAGGAATACTCTTTTTTCCCTTCACTTCACCCTAAGAACATGACATATGATTTGTCAACAGCGATAATTGTTGTCCGAGAAGCAATATATTTTTTTTGCCAGGTCTTACCTGCTACTGCCATGATGTTCTTCATACTGCAGCTGAGCAGGGTTGCACTATGTATGAATCTTCTTTCTTTTAGCAGTATTGTACTACCAAGCTCCCCCTTTTTCTGCAGTTTCTTAATCGCTCGCTAATCCTGGACCTGGACCTGACCGGTTGGTTGCTGGTTGGAATATCTGCCGGTCATGAGAGCTGCCAAGTTGCGCGCGGCCGTTGTTTAAGCGTGCTCCCCATTTGTCCAGAAAGCTTGTGACTGTGATGTTTGTTTTTAACCCTTTTGCTTTTAGCGGACTGAGAGAGCTGTCGGTACTTTTGGTCAATTAGATAAACTAATGCAGGTGGTGAAATTACCGCAGGTGGCGGCAGCCCTTGTCCCTGCCGGTGTGATCCCTCATGCTACGCCAATTTGAAGTGGTGTACACTGTCCCATCTCCCATGCTATCTATAGCCATTGTGGGGGCAACCAGGTTCGTCGCAAAACTTGCCTTCGCCACGGCCCGTGGACATCACCATCCGGCAACAGTAGTCAAAGCAGCTACTCGTGAGTCGTGTGATTCGGCGTCTCTTGAGCACGCACGGGGCAGGGAACTCTACTGCTAGTGCATGCTAGAGACAACGCTTGGATGCTAGACTAGACGAAGACGCCAGCGCGCTAGGTGGGGAATGAGTGGGGGTGACGCGGCGGTGCTCTGGTAGCCCGTGAAAGCAGAAATTGCTTCACGCAATGGTTTTATTCTATCGACGGAAAGAGGTACAGTCGACAAAGAGATCAGACCATCTCTAACCATACATCCCATATTTCTTCTCCTAACTCTACTTTATATTATATTTTACTACATCTTCCTAAAATATACTCCTCCACATACAGGTAGGGATGATAATAAATCACAACCCAAATATTTCTTCACACTAAGTTATATCCATTACTTAATTTAGTTTAAAGATGAATCATAATAGAGCCTGATCCTAATCAGATTTAATCCTTAAATTTTATAGTGTAAAATCTAGACGTCATTACTATCCTACATACAGGATGTCTCAAACCATTACACCAATACACTATAACACAGTTATTTAACATTTTCTCAACACTGTCTTGAAGTTTAAAAATTCATAGACTATTTCTACTACCATAATACATATTATTATCAAGTTATGTTGTTTAAAAATAGTAATATTGTAAAGAAATAAAGTAATTAAAATGAGGGGGGATTAGACCTCCCATGAATGGCCACATGGGGGAGGTGCATGGGGAGACTGGGAGAGATTAGACCTCCCCTCATATATAGGGGCGTTAAGGGGGAGAATCGCTGTATCAGTTGTTCCTCATATAGTACACTGAACTTGGGGTAGGGGAGATGTGGGGGCACTGTTGAAGATGACCTTACAGAAGATTGCCCTAAACAAGAATTGTCAAAGGAATTACCATCTTGTTCATACATATCTATGCAAGAATTACCAAAGGAGGAGGTGCTGTGTTGTGCGATTACTCGTCTGGCAACACTAGGGTCCAGGCACCTGGACGCGTCTGTTAGGGAGAAGGTCTTTGACTGAAGATCCAAGCTAACAAAGTTTATGTTGTCGGGGAGATTTTTTTTGGCCAAAGAGGACATGTGTGTTAAAGAGAAGGCCTCTGACCGAAGATCCAAGCTAACAAAGTTTATGTTGTTGGGGGAAAAGTTTCTAGCCGAAGGCCCTGGCTAACTGTAGACATTTTCTTAGGGTAAGTTAAGGCGGTACAAAGAAGTTTTGAACCAAGGGTATGAGGCGAAGATTCAGACGAGCCACAAAAACCGAGGAAAAAGATTCGACACCTTCATAATCGTCCTCCAGTAAATAAAGTTGAAGGATGTGTCTAGGGGGAGAGAAAAGTCATATACAACGCGTCAACGGTGTGGAATGACCAAGTTGCATTCTTTTAATTGTGAAAGACTTATAAATGGGGAGGGAAAATTGTAATTTCATACGAAGATGTATATCAACTCAACTCTATAAATAGACGAACAATGTCACTGCTACAATGATCGTCCATTTGTAATCTTGCGCTAATAGAAGCTTCTCCCAAAGAATCTTCAAAGGTATAACAAAGACGAAGCTCTATTGACTGTTGATTCCTTATATAAGCCATTACTTATAGTTGTCATAGTAACTCAATTGTTAAAAGGACTAGATGAAAACATCACGTGGATGTTTGTCTTGTCTTGTGTCATATTTGATGTCAAACAATTGTTCATATAATTAACTCAAACGACTTTCATATTAAACTCTTTAATCATCCTTCACCCCTTCAATATCTTCAAAGGGGATAAGGATTTAACACAATGACCATGTTGTCATGTTGTGTTTTTTCCAGATTCTTGAGAAGTCCACATGGCATATTTAACCTAGATACATTGAGGTTGGAGCAAAATTCTATGAGGTTGAACATCGATAGCCACTTGGTGAAGATGCCAGCATATTGCGATGAGGTGGGCACATGGATGACATGGACCTGCTTGATAGCCACACGCTCGTGAACAAAGTGTCTATCAATCTTATGTGTTTAATCCGTTGATGCCAAACAAGATTTGTGGAGATATAGACTACATTGATATTGTCAAAGTAGACCAAGGTGGCCCGAGTGAGTGGAGAACGAAGTTCCAATAAGAGTTGGCAGAGCTAGGACACCTTTGCTACGCCATTGGTGCCGTCACAATATCCAACTTTAGCATTGGAACGAGACATAGTCTACTGACACATGGCGGACCAGGAGATGAGATTGCCATCTGAAAGGGAAATAGGGTCAAACCTTTTCCCATATGAATTTTGGTGGTTGAATTGCCCAACACAAATTATTGGACTAACTAGTTTGCACTAGAATATATGTTCTACAGGTGTCAAAGATTCACAACAAACTAATACAAAGATAAAAGAAAGGGTTCAAAACGAAGGAACAAAGTTAAACCGAAGGCAGCCCTGGTTTGGCGCATCGGACTGTCCGATCCACCACCGGACAGTGTCCGGTGCACCAGGGTGGATCAACTCGAACTGCTCAGCTTCAAGAATTTGGGGAGCCGCTCCGCTATAATTCATCGGACTATCCGGTGTAACACCGGACTGTCCGGTGTGCCAGCGGAGCAACGGCTACTTCGCATCAACGGTCGTCTGCAAAGGAACAGTGAAAGTGAACAGTGCATGCCTGCGCGCGCAGAAGTCAGAGCAAGCGCCAGAAGGCACACCGGACAGTGAACAGGACCTGTCCGGTGCACCACTGGACTGTCTGGTGGCCCCACTTGTCAGAGCTCCAACGGTCGAACCCTAACGGTTGGGTGACGTGGCTGGCGCACCGGACTGTCCGGTGCGCCATACGACAGCAGCCCCTCCCAACGGTCACTTTGGTGGTTGGGGCATAAATACCCCCAACCACCAACACTTCAAGGCATCCAAGTTTTCAGCCATTACATTCAATACAAGAGCTCTAGACTTCACTCCAAGACACAAACAAAGAGATCAAATCCTCTCCCAAGTCCAAAGATCATTCCAATCAAATAGTGACTAGTGAGAGAGACAATTGTGTTCATTTGAGTTCTTGCGCTTGGATCGCTTTTCTTCTTCTTTCTTTCTTGTTTCCAACTCAATTGTAATCAAGGGAAGAGACACCAATTGTGTGGTGGTCCTTGTGGGGACTTAGTGTCCCAATTGATTGAGAAGAGAAGCTCACTCGGTCTAGGTGACCGTTTGAGAGAGGGAAAGGGTTGAAAGAGACCCGGTCTTTGTGACCACCTCAACGGGGAGTAGGTTTGCAAGAACCGAACCTCAGTAAAACAAATCACCGTGTCATCCACTCTATTTCTTTGGTTGATTTGTTTTCGCCCTCTCTTACGGACTCGTTTATATTTCTAACGCTAACCCGACTTATAGTTGTGCTTAAAATTTATAAATTTCAGATTTCGCCTATTCACCCCTCTTTAGGCGACTTTCAATTGGTATCGGAGCCCGGTACTTCATTAGAGCCTAACCGCTTGAAGTGATGTCGGGAGAGCATGCCAAAAATGAGATGGTGACCGGCGAAAAGCCCGCCACAAGCCACAGGATGGCTCCATCGGGAGAGTCCCGCAACAAGAAGAAGGAGGAATCACCTTGTCGGCGTTTCGAGACCGGGGGGTCCCCGAGCCGACGAGTGAGTGTGCCGCGTGCCCTAGCCCAGATGGGTCGAGCGCGTGGGCGAGCGCGAAGGGGGGAGAGCGAGGTGGCCGGAGCCGGGTCGTGAGGGAGGCGGAGATCCCGCGGCCTTCGTGTTCGTCCCGCGCCCAGGTCGGGTGCGCTTGCAGTAGGGGGTTACAAGCGTCCGCGCGGGTGAGGGGAGCGAGCGGCCCCAAGAGAGCGCCTGCCCCTGCCCTCGTTTCCGCGAGGCCAACCTTCTCTAAGAAGGCCCTGGTCCTTCCTTTTATAGGCGCAAGGAGAGGATCCAGGTGTACAATGGGGGTGCAGCAGAGTGCTACGTGTCTAGCGGGGGAGAGCTAGCGCCCTGGGTACATGCCAATGTGGCAGCCGGAGAGAACTTGGCACCCAGCCGGTGTGGTGTCGTGGCTGTCGGAGGAGTAACGAAGCCTGGTGGAGGGACAGCTGTTGGAACAGTTGGGCTCTTGCTGACGTCTCCCTGCTTCCGTAAGGGGGCCGAGAGCTGCCGTCGTCATGGGTCTAGCGGGGCGCCATCATTGCCTATCTGGCGGAGCTAGCCAGATGGGACGTCGGTCTTGTTCTCTGCGACCCAAGTCGGCTCGGGGCAGGGTGATGATGGCGCTTCCTGTTGACGTGGCGGACTTGTGCCCTAGGTCGGGCGATGTGGAGGCTCCTCCGAGGCCGAGGTCGAGTCTGAGCTCCTGGGTCGGGCGAGGCGGAGGTCGTTCGGCAGAGGCCAGGGTGGAGTCCGAGCCCTGGGTCGGGCGAAGCGGAGTTCGTCGTCTTCCGGGGCCTTAGCCCGAGTCCGAGCCCTGGGTCGGGCGGAGCGGAGTTCACCGTCTTCCGGGGCCTTAGCCCGAGTCCGAGCCCTGGGTCGGGCGGAGCGGAGTTCGCCGTCTTCCGGGGCCTTAGCCCGAGTCCGAGCCCTGGGTCGGGCGGAGCGGAGTTCGCCGTCTTCCGGGACCTTAGCCCGAGTCCGAGCCCTGGGTCGGGCGGAGCGGAGTTCGCCGTCTTCCGGGGCCTTAGCCCGAGTCCGAGCCCTGGGTCGGGCGGAGCGGAGTTCGCCGTCTTCCGGGGCCTTAGCCCGAGTCCGAGCCCTGGGTCGGGCGGAGCGGAGTTCGCCGTCTTCCGGGGCCTTAGCCCGAGTCCGAGCCCTGGGTCGGGCGGAGCTTCCTATGGCGCTTTTGGCCAAGCCTGGCCGCCCGTCAGTCTCACTCTTTGCGTTAAATGCCCCAGTGACTTGGTCGGTCGGCGCGGTGATTTAGTCAGGGTTGCTTCTTAACGAAGGCAAGGCCTCGGGCGAGCCGGAGATGCGTCTGCCGTAAAAAAGGGGGCCTCGGGCGAGACGGAAACACCTCAGGGTCGGCTGCCCTTGCCCGAGGCTAGGCTCGGGCGTGGCGTGATCGAGTCGCTCGTATGGACTGATCCCTGACTTAATCAAACCCATCAGGCCTCTGCAGCTTTATGCTGATGGGGGTTACCAGCTGAGAATTAGGCGTCTTGAGGGTACCCCTAATTATGGTCCCCGACACACCTCCTCACAAGTCGCATCGGAGTGGCGACAAGAAAAAGAAGATGAAGAAAGTGGTCTACTACGAGACCGCTTCTTCATCGCCATCCACCTCCGGCTCTGATGCGCCGTCCGTCACTTCTAAGCGTCATGAGCGCAAGAAGTTTAGTAAGATCCCCTTCGCTATCCTCGTATTTCCAAATGTACTCCTTTACTTTCCGTCCCATTAGGCAAACCACCTATGTTTGATGGTGAAGATTATAATATGTGGAGTGATAAAATGAGGCACCATCTAACCTCACTCCACACTAGCATTTGGGATGTTGTTGAGATTGAAGTACAGGTACCATCACCGGGGGATAAAGATTATGATTCGGACGAGGTTGCCTAAATCCGGTACTTCAACTCCCAAGCTACCACTATACTCCTCGCCTCTCTAAGTCGAGAGGAGTATAACAAGGTGCAAGGGTTGAAGAGCGCCAAGAAAATTTGGGACGTACTCAAGACCGCGCACGAAGGAGACGAGGTGACCAAGATCACCAAGAGGGAGACGATCGAGGGGGAGCTCGGTTGTTTTATGCTCAACCAAGGAGAAGACCCGCAAGCCATGTACAACCGGCTAAAGACCTTGGTAAATCAAGTGCGCAACCTCGGGAGCACCAAGTGGGATGACCATAAAATGGTCAAGGTTATTCTTAGATCACTCGTATTTCTTAACCCTACTCAAGTTCAATTGATTCGTGGTGATCCTAGATATAAATTAATGTCTCCTGAGGAAGTGATAGAAAAATTTGTGAGCTTTGAATTGATGATCAAAGGCTCTAAGAAAATCATCGAGCAAGGCACCTCCTCCACACCCAAGGCACAACCCGTCGCATTCAAGGCGGTGGAGGAGAAGAAAGAAGAGTCTACATCAAGTAGGCTTCCCATTGACACCTCCAAGCTCAACAATGAGGAAATGACGCTCATCATCAAGAGCTTTTGCCAAATCCTCAAGCAAAGGAAGGGGAAAGGTTACAAGCCCCGTTCCATGAAGGTTTGCTACAAGTGTGGTAAGCCCGGTCATTTTATCGCTAAATGTCCTTTATCTAGTGATAGTGACAGTGATAACGACAAGAAGGGGAAGGAGAAGGAGAAGAAGAGATATTATAAGAAGAAGGGCGGCGATGCCCATGTTTGCCGGGAGTGGGACTCGGATGAGAGCTCCACCGACTCCTCCGACGACGAGGACGCGCCAACATCGCCATCAACAAGGGCCTCCTCTTCCCCAACGTCGGCCACAAGTGCCTCATGGCAAAGGACGACAAGAAGAAGAAGGTAAAATCAAGATCCTCCACTAAGTATGCAACCTCTAGCGATGAGGATAATTCTAGTGATGATGAGGATAACTTGCTTACTCTTTTTGCCAATCTTAACATGCAACAAAAACAGAAATTGAATGAATTGATTACTGCTATTCATGAGAAGGATGAACTCTTGGATAGCCAAGAGGACTTCCTTATTAAGGAAAACAAAAGGCATGTTAATACTAAAAATGCTTATGCTCAGGAGGTAGAGAAAAATGAAAAATTAACTAGTGAGCTTAGCACTTGCCATGACACTATTTCTAGCCTTAGAAATGAAAATGCCAAATTAATTGCTAAGGTTGAGAAATCAAATGTTTGTGATGATTCAATTGTTAATCTTAGAAATGATAATGCTAGTTTAATTGCTAAGATTGATATGTTAAATGAATCTCTTGCTAGCCTTAAGGTTGAGAATGAGAAATTAATTGCTAAGGCTAAGGAATTAGATGTTTGCAATATTTCTATTTCCAATCTTAGAGATGAGAATGCTATTTTACATGCTAAGATTGTTGAATTAAATGATTGCAAACCCTCTACATCTACCGTTGAGCATGTTTCTATTTGTACTAGATGTAGAGATGTTAATGTTGATGCTATTCATGATCACCTTGCTATGATTAAACAACAAAATGATCATATAGCTAAACTAGATGCTAAAATTGCCGAGCATGAACTAGAGAATGAAAAATTTAAATTTGCTCGTAGTATGCTTTATAGTGGGAGACGCCCTGGCATTAAGGATGGCATTGGCTTCCAACAGGGAGACAATGTCAAGCTTAATGCCCCTCCTAAAAGATTGTCTAATTTTGTTAAGGGCAAGGCTCCCATGCCTCAGGATAATGAGGGCTATATTTTATATCCTACTGGTTATCCTGAGGATAAGATCAGGAGAATTCATGCAAAGAAGACTCATTCTGTTTCTCACCATGCTTTTATTTATAAGAATGATGCTTCTAGCTCTAAGCGTTCTACACATGTTAAAATGCCTAAGAAGAAATCTCCTATTGCATCAAATGATCATAACATTTCATTTAAGACTTTTGATGCTTTATATGTGCTTAATAACAAATCAGGCAAAGTAGTTGCCAAGTATGTTGGGGGCAAACACAAGGGGTCAAAGACTTGTGTTTAGGTACCCAAGATGCTTGTTTCTAATGTCAAAGGACCCAAGACCGTTTGGGTACCTAAGAACAAGGCCTAAATTTGTTTTGTAGGTTTATGCATCCGGAGGCTCAAGTTGGATCATCGACAGCGGGTGCACAAACCACATGACTGGGGAGAAAAAGATGTTCTCCTCCTATGAGAAAAACCAAGATCCCCAAAGAGCTATCACATTTGGGGATGGAAATTAAGGTTTGGTCAAAGAATTGGGTAAAATTGCTATATCACCTGACCATTCTATTTCCAATGTTTTTCTTGTAGATTCATTAGATTACAATTTGCTTTCTGTTTCTCAATTATGCAAAATGGGCTACAATTGTCTTTTTACGGATGTAGGTGTTACTGTCTTTAGAAGAAGTGATGATTCAGTAGCCTTTAAGGGAGTGTTAGAGGGTCAGCTATACTTAGTTGATTTCAATAGAGCTGAACTCGACACTTGCTTAATTGTTAAGACTAACATGGGTTGGCTCTGGCATCGCCGACTAGCCCACGTTGGAATGAAGAATCTTCACAAGCTTCTAAAGGGAGAGCATATTTTGGGACTAACCAATGTTCATTTTGAGAAAGACAGGATTTGTAGCGCATGCCAAGCAGGGAAGCAAATTGGTGTTCATCATCCATACAAGAACATCATGACAACTGGCAGGCCACTAGAGCTACTCCACATGGATTTATTCGGCCCGATAGCTTACATAAGCATCGGCGAGAGTAAGTACTGTCTAGTTATTGTGGATGATTATTCTCGCTTCACTTGGGTATTCTTTTTACAGGAAAAATCTCAAACCCAAGAGACTTTGAAAGGATTCTTGAGACGGGCTAAAAATGAGTTCGGCTTAAGGATCAAGAAGATAAGAAGCGATAATGGGACGGAGTTCAAGAACTCACAAATAGAAGGCTTTCTTGAGGAGGAGGGCATCAAGCATGAGTTCTCTTCTCCCTACACGCCATAACAAAATGGTGTAGTGGAGAGGAAGAATAGAACTCTATTGGACATGGCAAGGACCATGCTTGATGAGTACAAGACTTCGGTTCGGTTTTGGGTCAAGGCGGTCAACATCGCTTGCTACTCCATCAACCGGTTATCTTCACCGAATCCTCAAGAAGACATCATATGAACTCCTCACCAGTAAAAAGCCCAATGTTTCATATTTTAGTGTCTTTGGTAGCAAATGCTTTATTCTTGTTAAAAGAGGTAGAAAATATAAATTTGCTCCTAAGGCTGTAGAAGGCTTTTTACTTGGTTATGACTCAAACACAAGTACCGGCGGCGACATAATCACGGACGAAGTGTAGATCGATCTCGACATGCTTGGTCCGCTGGTGCTGCACTGGGTTGGTGGAGAGGTAGACCGCGCTGACGTTGTCGCAGTAGACCACCGAGCTCCTAGAGAGGGGACTGTGAAGCTCGGTAAGGAGCTGCCGGAGCCAGGCAGCCTCCGCCACGCCGTTGGCCACGGCACGGTACTCCGCCTCTGCACTGGAGCGGGAAACGACCGGCTGGCGCTTCGACGACCAGGACACAAGGTTGCCGCCTAAGAAGACAGCGTAGCCGGAGGTGGAGCGTCGAGTGTCTGGGCACCCGGCCCAGTCAGCATCAGTGTAGACGACCAGCTCGGAGGAGGTAGACCGGTGAAGAAGCAGTCCGTAGTCGACGGTGCCCCGGAGGTAGCGGAGGAGGCGCTTGAGCGCCGCAAGGTGGGGCTCCCGAGGGTCGTGCATATGGAGGCAGACCTGCTGCACGGCGTAGGAGATGTCCGGCCTGGTGAAGGTGAGGTACTGAAGGGCACCGGCAAGACTCCTGTAGCCGGTGGGGTCCGCGACAGGGTCACCCGTGGCCTCAGAGAGCTTGGCCTGCGTGTCGACTGGGGTGGAGCAGGGCTTGCAGTCACTCATCTGGGCCCGCTCCAGAATGTCAAGCGTATACTGTCGCTGGTGAAGGAGGAGTCCTGAGGGGCGAGGCTCAGCAGTGACCCCCAGGAAATGGTGAAGCACGCCCAAATCTTTGACCGGAAACTCCCGCTGAAGTGCGTCGACGAAGCGGCGAAGAAGAGACGGACTGGAGGCGGTGAGGACAATGTCATCCACGTAGAGTAGCAAGTAGGCAGTCTCTGCGCCATGATGGTGGACGAACAAAGACGTGTCGGACTTGGCCTCCACGAAGCCCAGTGTCACCAGGAAGGTAGCCACTAGCCAGTCTGGAATGCCACGCCCGGGGGGCCTGCTTGAGGCCGTAGAGGGACCTGTTGAGACGGCAGACCATGTCAGGGCGAGAGGAGTCCACGAACCCCGCAGGCTGACAGCAGTAGACGGTCTCGGTGAGGGCGCCGTGCAGGAAGGCGTTCTTGACGTCGAGCTGGTGAACTGGCCAGGAGCGTGCGAGGGCCAGCGAGAGCACCGTGCGGACGGTGGCCGGCTTCACAACCGGGCTGAAGGTCTCATCATAGTCGACTCCGGGGCGCTGAGTGAAGCCCCGAAGAACCCAGCGAGCCTTGTACCGGTCCAGGGTACCATCGGCCCGTCGCTTGTGTGTCCAGATCCACTTGCCGGTGACGACGTTGGTGCCGGGCGGACAGGGCACCAGATCCCACGTCTGGTTGGCGACGAGCGCCGCGTACTCCTCCTCCATCGCCTGACGCCAGTGGGGGTCCAGCAGGGCGGTGCGGACGGAGGAGGGTACCGGAGAAACCGGCGAGTCTGCAGTCGTGGCCGCCAAGACACGGGGCGGCAGGGTACCGGCCGCGTGCCGCGTCACCATCGGGTGGACATGCCGCGGGTCGCGATGAAGGAGCGGTGGATGGTACACCGGCGTCTCGACACGGGCCGCGGGTGGCCGCGGCGGAGGTGTAGGTGTCCCTGGCGGGGACTGGGCCACCGGCGGTGACAGCGGCAGGGGCGGCGACGGTGGAGGTGTGAACCCCGGCGGCGGCAGCCGGCGCTGGTAGACCCGCACCGGCTGGGCGAAGCGGGCCGGAGGGGTCGTAACCGACGGCCCCGGAGGCGGTGCAGTCCCACCACCCTCGCTCGGCCCGGGGGCGATCGGAGACGGGGCTCCGCGGAGACGCGACACCACCGAGCCCGAGCAAGGTACCGGGCCGGGAGTAGGACCGACAGGTGGTGAGCGAGTACCTGCAGAGAGAGGAAGGAGAGGTGGCTCGACCACCGCGTCAGTCTGAAAGAGAGTGAAGAAGTCAAGGTCAGGGTCGGAGGAGGGTGGTGTGGTGGTGGAGGGGTAGGGAAATACGGACTCATCAAACACCACATGGCGAGAGATGAGGACCCGGCGAGAGCAGAGGTCAAAGCAGCGGTAGCCTTTGTGGTCCGGGGAGTACCCGAGAAACACACAGAGGGTGGAACGGGGTGCTAGTTTGTGAGGAGCAGTGGCAGCGGTGTTCGGGTAGCAAGCACACCCGAAGACACGGAGGTGATCATAGCGCGGAGGGGTACCGAAGAGTGCCTGGTGAGGAGTGGGGGCCGGGCACGCAGTGGAAGGGAGACGATTGAGGAGGTAGGTAGAGGTGTGGAGGGCCTCGGCCCAGAAACGAGCCGGAAGGTGCGCCTGGAGAAGAAGAGTGCGGATGGTGTCGTTGGTCGTGCGGATCATGCGCTCAGCCTTGCCGTTCTGGGAGGAGGTATACGGGCAAGACATCCGCAATTGCATCCCGTGGGAGAGAAAGAAGTCACGGGAGGTGGAGTTATCGAACTCCCGACCATTGTCACACTGAACGGCCTTAATGGTGAGGCCGAACTGAGTGGACACCCAGGCGAAGAAGTGGCGAAGGGCGGGGAAAGTCTCAGACTTGGCACGCAAAGGAAAAGTCCACACATAATGAGAAAAATCATCAAGCACCACAAGATAGTATTTGTAGCCTGACATACTGGTAATAGGTGAAGTCCACAAATCGCAGTGTACAAGATCAAAGGCATGAGTAGCATGTGAGGAAGAAGAAGAAAAAGGAAGACGAACATGACGGCCTAACTGGCACGCATGACAAAGATGCTCATCATGGGATCTAGTACATGGGATAGTGGCACTACGAGTAAGCTGCATCAAGGCGTCGCGTCCGGGGTGACCAAGGCGACGATGCCAGGTGGTAGAAGACGTGGCGGCAGCAAAAACAACAGCTGTGTCAGGTGACGAAGATGAAGAAGATGTGGCGTGCGGAAGCCGAAGGGTGTAGAGGGGGCCAGTGCTGTCACATCTGAGGAGGGGGCGTCGAGTTGCCGAGTCCTTCACAGTAAGACCAAAAGAGTCAAACTCGACAGAACAAGAATTATCAGTAGTAAACCGACGAATAGAAAGAAGATTGTGGACCAAAGAAGGAGCGACAAGGACATCGGGAACGCGAAAAGAGCCGGGAGGGCCGGCGGCACCCACAGATGTGACAGGAAGACACGAGCCATTCGCCACCATGATAGACGAGGGGAGAGAGGAAGAAGGAGGGCGAACAGAGGTGAGTATACCAGGGTCGGGGGTGGTGTGGTAGGTAGCACCGGTGTCCGCGATCCACTCGGGACCCATCGGCGGAGTCAGAGTAGGAGTCTGGAAGGCAGCCAGGGCGGCCGCATCCCAACCAACCAGCCCGGACGGTGGAGAAGCCGGAGGCGTGGGCCACGACGAAACGGCAGGTGTCGAGGTCCAGGGCGATGAGGTCCAGGGCGCACCAGCGAACATGGCCGCCGGAGGCCGAGCCTCAGAGCCAGGCCCTTGGAACGGCCACATGGAGATGCGCCCTGACCACGGGTGGTGGAAAGTGGGCCAAGGCGCACTATGCTGGGGTCCCGGCGTCGATGCGTGGCCACGGCCACCACCACCACCGGAACCACCACCACCACCACCACCGCGGCCACCACGGCGGCGACGTCCATCACCGCCCCCCCCTCCGCCACCTCGACCCCCGCCGCCCATGCTCGGCCCGGGAGGGCGAGGGCCAAGGGCAGACTGTGACGGAGTGGGCGGACGGGTCGGGGTGAAAGCCACCAGTGCTGTCGAAGAGGACGAGGACCCCGGGCCGGAGATCGATGCAGCCTGAGCCCCCAGAGTGATCTCCTCCAGGGTGAGGTCGTCGCGAACCTGGAGGAAGGTAGGAAAGGGGCGCTGGCGCATGAGTAATGACCGGAGGTGGGTGTAGCGATCGCCGAGGCCGCGGAGGATGTTGAGGACTAGGATGCGGTCCTCCACGGGGCAGCCCAGATCGCCAAGGGAGTCCGCCATGGTCTTCATCTGGCGGCAGTACGCAGTGACACTGAGGTCCCCCTGGACGAAGGTGCGAAAAGCGGCGTCGAGGCGGAGAGCCCGGGCCTCGGCGTTGCCCATGAACTGGCTCTCGATGGCAAGCCAAACAGCACGAGCGTGAGGAAGGTTCCGGAGGAGGCTGTGGAGGTCGACGGAGATCGTCCCCACGATCCAAGTGAGCACGATGCTGTCGAGGCGCACCCACGCAGCAGTCGGCGCCACACCGATGGGGTCGCAGAGGACGTGGTCATCCAGGGCGTAGCGGCGAAGAGTGAGAAGAAGCAAGTCCCGCCAACGCGTGTAGGATGGCGACTCTGACTCCAGGACGACCGGAACCATCAGGCGAATGTTCTGGACACTCCCAGCCTGTAGGTGGAGCTGAGCCACGAGCGGGTCAGCCGGGTCATGCCAGAGCACCGCGGGGATGGTCCGGGGCCCGGTCCCGACTGTCGGGACGGTCGGGACGGTCGGGACGCCGTACACGCCGCCCATGGTGTTAGCGGAGGTGGCCCCGCCGTCCTGGGCCGTAGGCGAAGCGAGGTGCTGTTCCGCCGCGGCAATTTGAGCTGCGAGAGCATCGGCGGCCGCGCGCTCGCGCTCCCACGCGAGGGCCGCTTCCCGCAAGCGGGCCTGTCGAGCAGCGTGCTCCGCACGAGCAGCGGTGAGGGCGGCGACAGTGCCTTCCTGGTGGGTGAGCGGTGGAGGAGGCGGCGGATCGACAACCATCGACGGGGGGATTGGCGGTGGCGGGTTGGAGTCCTCCAGATCAGCAGTTCCCGCCGGAACCACCGCCTCCACGGCCGCAAGAGCAGAGGCGACGCCGGCAGCAGTGGGGTCCCCACTGGGGGCGCTAGGCGTAGCCCCCCACGCGGGCCCAAGTGCGGGGGAGACGGGAGCCGACCCCCACGCTCCTGCTACCAGGGTGGGCGCGCCAGCAGGGGAGGTGGGGTCGGCGGCGGCCGGCACGGGGTGGGGCACGGCGGCGCGTCGGCCAGGGGATGCAGCGCGCACCCAGGAGGAGAGGGGAGGGAAGGAGGAGGTGGAGGAGAGAGAGGGGCGCTGCTGACCGGCCATGGGCGCGCTGGGAAAGCTGAGCGGCGGCGGAGGCGCCTTGGGAGGCGCGGCCGGTCCCTGCGCGGCTGAGGGCGCGCACGGTGGCGACGGGGCCGCGGCTGGACGCGGCCGGGCGCTGCGCAGGCGGACGGCGGCGGGGTCGCAGCAGGGACGCGCGGCTGGACGCGGCCGGGCGCTGCGCAGGCGGACGGCGGCGGGGTCGCAGCAGGGACGCGGCCAGGCGGACGGCGGCGGAAGCCCTGGGCGGGTGGCGGGGCGGACGGCGGCGGAAGCCCTGGGCGGGTGGCGGCGCCAGAAACCCTAGGGCGAGGGCAGCGGCGGCTGGAAGGGTGGCGGCGCCAGAAGCCCCTCTGATACCATATTGGAGTAGAATCTTCAATAGATTAGGGCTAACCCAATAGGTCAGCTATATAGTGTTTACATGGGCCACATGGGCCAAGCCTTAACAGGCCCAACACTCTAACAGGCATATAGAGTCTTTAACAAGTCCACTGGACTAGTTGAAGTTTCTTGTGACATTGTGTTTGATGAGACTAACGGCTCTCAAGTAGAGCAAGTTGATCTTGATGAGCTAGATGATGAAGAGGCTCCTTGCATCGCGCTAAGGAACATGTCCATTGGCGATGTGTGTCCTATGGAATCCGAAGAACCTCCACAAGCACAAGATCAACCATCTTCCTCAATGCAAGCATCTCTACCAACCCAAGATGAGGATCAAGCTCAAGAGGATGAAAATGAAGATCAAGAAGATGAGCCACCTCAAGAGGAGGACAATGATCAAGGGGGAGATGCTAATGATCAAGACAAGGAAGATGAACAAGATCTAAGACCGCCACACCCAAGAGTCCACCAAGCAATCCAACGAGATCACCCCGTGAACACCATCCTCGGCGATATTCATAAGGGGGTAACCACTCGATCTCGTGTTGCTCATTTTTGTGAACATTACTCTTTTGTTTCCTCTATTGAACCACACAGGGTAGAGGAAGCACTTCAAGATTCGGATTGGGTGCTGGCGATGCAAGAGGAGCTCAACAACTTCACGAGGAATGAGGTATGACATTTGGTTCCACGTCCTAACGAAAATTTTGTAGGAACCAAGTGGGTCTTACGCAACAAGCAAGATGAGCATGGTGTGGTGACAAGGAACAAGACACGACTTGTGGCCAAAGGGTATTCACAAATCGAAGAGTGCCTTCCTCAATGGACCAATCAAGGAAGAGGTCTATGTTAAGCAACCTCCAGGCTTTGAAGATAGTGAGTTTCTGAAAGGGAAATGTGCCCTTGGGCCATTTCTAAGTATTTTGGTGATTGAGTGCCAACACAAGTGCTTTTGTGTTAATCTATGCAAAGTGGTGGACAAAGTGCAAATCATGTCAAAAGGTATGTTTCTAGACTTAGTACATTGTTTTATGGACTAATGTATTGTGTCTAAGTGCTGGAAACAGGAGAAATCGAATTGGAAAAGAGATGGCTTTGTTCAGCCAAAGTCTACGCAGTCTGGGCGCACCGGACACTCAGTGCCAACACAAGTGCTTTTGTGTTAATCTATGCAAAGTGGTGGACAAAGTGCAAATCATGTCAAAAGGTATGTTTCTAGACTTAGTACATTGTTTTATGGACTAATGTATTGTGTCTAAGTGCTGGAAACAGGAGAAATCGAATTGGAAAAGAGATGGCTTTGTTCAGCCAAAGTCTGCGCAGTCTGGGCGCACCGGACAGTGTCCGGTGCGCCAGGCTGGCTCTGGCGAACTTGCTGCTCTCGGGACTTCGACGGCGGTGTACGGCTATAAATCACCGGACTGTCCGGTGGTGCACCGGACTGTCCGGTGAGCCGTTCACAGGCGAAGTCGTCGGCCTCGGGAAGCCATCAACGACGTACGACTATAATTCACCGGACTGTCCGGTGAGCCAACGGTCAGCCAGGGCAACGGTCGGCCGAGGATTCCGCGCGTGATGCGTGGCCGAGCCAACGATCACATTGGAGCACCGGACTATCCGGTGTGCACCGGACAGTGTCCGGTGCGCCAACGGCTCTACATCTGCAACGGTCGGCTTCGCCAAATAAGGAAACAAATCCGCACAAGACAGTGTCCGGTGGTGCACCGGACTGTCCGGTGCGCCAGGCAATAGAAGGCAAGATCTGCCTTCCTGGAATGCTCTCAACGGCTCCTAGCTGCCTTGGGGCTATAAAAGGGACCCCTAGGCGCATGGAGGAGCACACCAAGCATACTCTAAGCATTCCTAAGCACCAAGACTTCGATTCCACGCATTTGTTTCTTCTTGATAGCATCTAGAGCTCTATTTGAGTTGTAAACTCGTCGGGTTGTGTTGCGAGCTCTTGTTGCGACTTGTGTGCGTGTTGTCACTGTGATTTTGTGTCTTGTGTGCGTTGCTCATCCCTCCCTTACTCCGTGCTTCTTTGTGAACATCAAAGTGTAAGGGCGAGAGGCTCCAAGTTGTGGAGATTCCTCGCAAACGGGATATAGTAAAGCTAAGCAAAACACCATGGTATTCAAGTGGGTCTTTGGACCGCTTGAGAAGGGTTGATTGCAACCCTCGTCCGTTGGGACGCCACAACATGGAAGTAGGCAAATTTTGTACTTGGCCGAACCACGGGATAAACCACTGTGTCTACCTGTGTTGATCTTCGTGTGGTTATTGTGTTTTTGCTAAGACTCCTCTCTAGCCACTTGGCATTATTGCGCTAACTCCTAATCAAGTTTTCTGGCATTAAGTTTCAAGTTTTACAGGATCACCTATTCACCCCCCTCTAGGTGCTCTCAATTGGTATCAGAGCCGTTCTCTTCACGAAGGGATTAATCGCCCGAAGAGATGGATCCTAAGGGGAAGGGAATTGTGATCAACGATAAGGAGGAGTCCTTCATCAACGAGCCGAAGGATGACAAGCCTACCGACTCGGGCTCGGGCCACAAACACAAAGATGGGAAGAAGAAGAAGACGAGACACATCAAGGAGATCGTTTACTACGACGACAGCGATGAGTCCACTTCTTCCCAAAAGGACGACTACGACTACGAGAAAAAGAAAACGGTCAATTCAAACTTTTCTTTCGATTACTCTCGTATTCCGCAGAGTTCAAATGCACATTTGCTTTCCATCCCTCTTGGCAAACCTCCACACTTTGATGGGGAGGACTACGGATTTTGGAGTCACAAAATGCGTAGTCACTTGTTCTCTCTCCATCCAAGCATATGGTAGATTGTTGAGAGTGGAATGAAATTTGATAGCTCGGATAGTCCCATGTTTATAAATGAACAAATCCATAAAAATGCACAAGCTACTACTGTTCTCTTAGCATCTTTGTGCAGGGAAGAATACAATAAGGTGAGCGGCTTGGACAATGCCAAGCAGATCTGGGACACCCTCAGGATCTCACATGAGGGGAACGACGTCACCATGCTCACCAAGATGGAGTTGGTGGAGGGCGAGCTTGGAAGATTTGCAATGATAAGGGGAGAGGAGCCAACCCAAACATACAACCGGCTCAAAACCCTCATCAACAAGATAAGGAGCTACGGAAGCACGCGATGGACGGACCACGACGTTGTCCGCCTAATGCTAAGGTCCTTTACTGTACTTGATCCACATCTAGTGAACAATATTCGTGAAAATCCTAGGTACACCAAGATGTCGCCCGAAGAAGTTCTTGGAAAGTTCGTAAGCGGGCGAATGATGATCAAGGAGGCGAGATACGTGGACGACGCGTTGAATGGTCCAATCAATGAGCCTCAACCCGTTGCTCTCAAGGCAACGAGGAGCAAGGAGGCGCTACCTAGCAAGGTGGCGCAAGTTGAGGCGGTAGGGCTCAATGATAAAGAGATGGTCCTCATCATCAAGCGCTTCAAGACGGCGCTAAAGGGTCGCAAGGGACAGCCAAGCAAGACCAAGACAAAGGGGAAGCGCTCATGCTTCAAATGTGGTAAGATTGGTCATTTTATTGCTAACTGTCCCGATAATGATAGTGACCAGGAAAAAGGGAACAAAAGGGAAAAGAAGAAGAATTACTAGAAGGCCAAGGGCGAGGCACATCTTGGAAAGGAGTGGGATTCAGATTGCTCCTCTTCCGACTCCGACAATGAAGGACTCGCCGCCACCGCCTTCAACAAGTCATCCCTCTTCCCCAACGAGCATCACACATGCCTTATGGCAAAGGAGAAGAAGGTATGTACTCGAAACAATGCCACTTATGCTTCTTCTAGTGATGATGAGTCCAGTGATGATGAAATAGATTATTCTTGTTTATTCAAGGGTCTAGATAGAACCAAGGTTGATAAGATTAACGAATTAATTGATGCCTTGAATGATAAAAATAGGTTATTAGAGAAGCAAGAGGATCTTTTATATGAAGAACATGATAAGTTTGTAGAGGCTCAAAAATCCCTTGCGTTAGAAATCAAAAGGAATGAAATGCTTTCTTGTGAACTATCTGCTTGTCATGAAACCATTTCTACTTTAAAAGGTGTTAATGATGATTTAAATGCTAAACTAGAAGTAGCAAGTAAATCTAACTCTTGTGTAGAACATGTTATGATTTGCAATAGGTGCAAAGATTTTAATGTTGATGCTTGTAGTGAACACCTAGTTTGCATTTCTAAATTAAATGATGAAGTGACTAGTCTTAATGCCCAACTTAAGACTAGCAAGAGTGAATTTGACAAACTAAAATTTGCAAGGGATGCCTACACGATTGGTAGACACCCCTCAATTAAGGATGGTCTTGGCTTCAAGAGGGAAGTCAAGAACTTAACAAGCCATAAGGCTTCCATCTCCGCCAAGGAGAAAGGGAAGGCCCCTATGGCTAGTAGTGTGCAAAAGAACTATGCTTTCATGTATCATGATAGGAGACATTCTAGGAATGCCTTTAGAAGTTATGATGCTTTTGATTCTCATGCCATGTTTGCTTCTAGTTCTTCCTATATGCATGGTAGAGATATGTCTAGGAGAAATGTTGTTCATCATATGCCTAGGAGAAATGTTGTTAATGTTCCTAGGAAAATTAATAAACCTTCGACAATATATCATGCTTGCAATGCTTCATTTACTATTTGTAGAAAGGATAAGAAGGTAATTGCTAGGAAGTTAGGGGCCAAATGTAAGGGAGACAAAACTTGCATTTGGGTCCCTAAGACTATTGTGACTAACCTTGTAGGACCCAACAAGAGTTGGGTACCTAAGACCCAAGCCTAAATTTGCCTTGCAGGTTTATGCATCCGGGGGCTCAAGCTGGATTATCGACAGCGGATGCACAAACCACATGACGGGGGAGAAGAGGATGTTCTCTTCCTACGTCAAGAACAAGGATCCCCAAGATTCAATAATATTCGGTGATGGGAACCAAGGCAAGGTGAAAGGGTTAGGTAAAATTGCTATTTCGTCCGAGCACTCTATTTCTAATGTGTTTTTAGTTGAGTCACTTGGATATAATTTGTTATCTGTAAATCAACTTTGTAAAATGGGATATAATTGTTTATTCACAAATGTAGACGTGTCTGTCTTTAGAAGGTGTGATGGTTCACTAGCTTTTAAGGGTGTACTAGACGACAAACTTTATTTAGTTGATTTTGCAAAAGAGGAGGCCGGTCTAGATGCATGCTTAATTGCTAAGACTTGCATGGGCTGGCTGTGGCATCGCCGTCTAGCACATGTGGGGATGAAGAACCTCCACAAGCTTCTAAAGGGAGAACACGTGATAGGTCTAACTAATGTGCATTTCGAAAAAGATAGACCTTGTGCAGCTTGTCAAGCAGGCAAATAGGTGGGAAGCTCTCATCACACCAAAAATGTGATGACCACATCAAGACCTTTGGAGATGCTTCATATGGACCTCTTCGGACCCGTTGCCTATCTAAGCATAGGAGGAAGTAAGTATGGTCTTGTTATAGTTGATGATTTTTCCCGCTTCACTTGGGTATTCTTTTTGCAGGATAAAACTGAAACCCAAGGGACCCTCAAGCGCTTCCTCAGGAGAGCTCAAAATGAGTTTGAGCTCAAGGTGAAGAAGATAAGGAGCGACAACGGGTCCGAGTTCAAGAACCTTCAAGTGGAGGAGTTCCTTGAGGAGGAGGGGATCAAGCACGAGTTCTCCGCTCCCTACACACCACAGCAAAATGGTGTGGTAGAGAGGAAGAATAGGACGCTCATAGACAGGGCGAGGACGATGCTTGGAGAGTTCAAGACCCCTGAGCGCTTTTGGTCGAAAGCTGTGAACACGGCTTGCCACGCCATCAACCGGGTCTACCTTCACCGCCTCCTCAAGAAGACTTCGTATGAGCTTCTAACCGGTAACAAACCCAATGTGTCTTACTTTTGTGTATTTGGGAGCAAGTGTTATATTCTTGTGAAGAAAGGTAGAACTTCTAAATTTGCTCCCAAAGCTGTAGAAGGGTTTTTATTAGGTTATGACTCAAATACAAAGGCGTATAGGGTCTTCAACAAATCATCGGGTTTGGTTGAAGTCTCTAGCGACGTTGTATTTGATGAGACTAATGGCTCTCCAAGAGAGCAAGTTGTTGATCTTGATGATGTAGATGAAGAAGATGTTCCAACGGCCGCAATGCGCACCATGGCAATTGGCGATGTGCGACCACAGGAACAATTGGAGCAAGATCAACCTTCTTCCTCAACAATGGTGAATCCCCCAACCCAAGATGACGAACAGGTACCTCAAGTGGAGGCGCGTGATCAAGGGGGAGCACAGGATGTTCAAGTTGAAGAGGAAGAAGCACCTTAGGCACCTCCAACCCATGTTCGAGCGACGATTCAAAGGAATCATCCCGTCGACCAAATTTTGGGTGATATTAGCAAGGGAGTAACTACTCGTTCTAGATTAGTTAATTTTTGTGAGCATTACTCCTTTGTCTCTTCTATTGAGCCTTTCAGGGTAGAAGAGGCCTTGCTAGATCCGGACTGGGTGTTGGCCATGCAGGAAGAGCTCAACAACTTCAAGTGTAATGAAGTTTGGACACTGGTGCCTCGTCCCAAGCAAAATGTTGTGGGAACCAAGTGGGTGTTCCGCAACAAACAGGACGAGCACGAGGTGGTGATAAGGAACAAGGCTCGACTTGTGGCAAAAGGTTATGCCCAAGTCACAGGTTTGGACTTTGAGGAGACTTTTGCTCCTGTGGCTAGGCTAGAATCAATTCGTATTTTGCTAGCATATGCCGCTCACCATTCTTTCAGGTTGTTCCAAATGGATGTGAAGAGCGCTTTCCTCAACGGGCCGATCAAGGAGGAGGTGTATGTGGAGCAACCCCCTGGCTTCGAGGATGAACGGTACCCCGACCACGTGTGTAAGCTCTCTAAGGCGCTCTATGGACTTAAGCAAGCCCCAAGAGCATGGTATGAATGCCTTAGAGACTTTTTAATTGCTAATGCTTTCAAGGTTGGGAAAGCCGATCCAACTCTTTTCACTAAGACTTGCGATGATGATCTTTTTGTGTGCCAAATTTATGTCGATGACATAATATTTGGTTCTACTAATCAAAAGTCTTGTGAAGAGTTTAGTAGGGTGATGATGCAGAAATTTGAGATGTCGATGATGGGCGAGTTGAACTACTTCCTTGGGTTCCAAGTGAAGCAACTCAAGGACGACACCTTCATCTCCCAAACGAAGTACACGCAAGACTTGCTAAAGCGGTTTGGGTTGAAGGACGCCAAGCCCGCAAAGACGCCGATGGGAACTGACGGACACACCGACCTCAACAAAGGAGGTAAGTCCGTTGATCAAAAAGCATACCGGTCCATGATAGGTTCTTTGCTTTACTTATGTGCTAGTAGACCAGATATTATGCTTAGCGTATGCATGTGTGCTAGATTTCAATCCGACCCAAGGGAGTGTCACTTAGTGGCCGTGAAGCGAATTCTTAGATATTTAGTCGCTACGCCTTGCTTCGGGATCTGGTATCCAAAGGGGTCTAACTTTGACTTGATTGGATATTCAGACTCCGACTATGTTGGATGTAAGGTCGATAGGAAGAGTACATCAGGGACGTGCCAATTCTTAGGAAGGTCCCTGGTGTTATGGAATTCTAAGAAACAAACTTCCGTTGCCCTATCCACCGCTGAGGCCGAGTACGTTGCCACAGGACAGTGTTGCGCGCAACTACTTTGGATGAGGCAAACCCTCCGGGACTTTGGCTACAATCTGAGCAAAGTCCCACTCCTATGTGACAATGAGAGTGCTATCCGCATAGCGGAAAATCCTGTTGAGCACAGCCGCACAAAGCACATTGACATCCGGCATCACTTTTTGAGAGACCACCAGCAAAAGGGAGATATCGAAGTGTTTTATGTTAGCACCGAGAACCAGCTAGCCGATATTTTTACCAAGCCTTTAGATGAGAAGACCTTTTGCAGGCTGCATAGTGAACTAAATGTCTTAGATTCGTGGAACTTGGATTGATTTATAGCATACATGTGTTTATGCCTTTGATCATGTTCCTTATGCATTTTGTTGTTTACTTGTGGTGCTCAAGTTGTACAAACACTCGCCGGACCTCACAAGTCCTTTTGCAAGTGATGAACATATTTAGGGGGAGTTGTGCTACAACTTGACCCTTTGAGACTAACCTTGTGCTTGAGTTTGCTTGATTTAGTCTCAAAGGAGGTTTGAAAGGGAAAAGGTGGACTTAGACCATGAAATACTTCCACTGCACTCCGATGAGAGGGTAACTTATTCCAAGTTCATCTCATGTACTCCTATTGCCTTTGTATTCTTATTTGAAGATTTTGGTGAGGCAATGAGGTTAGAGGGCCAAGATTGATCCCGTTTTGGTGCTTGATGCCAAAGGGGGAGAAAATAAGGCCAAAACAATAAATGGATCAGCTACCACTTGAGAATTTTGAAAATAATAGAATAGAGCTTTTGTTTTGTCAAAATACTCTTATTGGCTCTTTTTGTCAAAAGTTGGTCTCTTGTGGGGAGAATGGTTGATTATGGGAAATAGGGGGAGTTTTTGATACTGTGATCAATTTCTATTGGAACAACTCTCTTTATGTCTCTCCAAGTGTGTTTGACTTAGAGATAGGAAATTGAGGTTGATTTGCAAAAACAAACCAAGTGGTGGCAAAGTATGATTCATATATGCCAAATTTGAATCAAAACAATTTTGAGTTTTCATTTGCATTGATATTGCACTTGTTCTAGTTGCTTTATGTTGTGTTGGCATAAATCATCAAAAAGGGGAGATTGAAAGGGAAATGTGCCCTTGGGCCATTTCTAAGTATTTTGGTGATTGAGTGCCAACACAAGTGCTTTTGTGTTAATCTATGCAAAGTGGTGGACAAAGTGCAAATCATGTCAAAAGGTATGTTTCTAGACTTAGTACATTGTTTTATGGACTAATGCATTGTGTCTAAGTGCTGGAAACAGGAGAAATCGAATTGGAAAAGAGATGGCTTTGTTCAGCCAAAGTCTGCGCAGTCTGGGCGCATCAGACAGTGTCCGGTGGCGCACCGGACAGTGTCCGGTGCGCCAGGCTGGCTCTGGCGAACTTGCTGCTCTCGGGACTTCAACGGCGGTGTACGGCTATAAATCACCGGATTGTCTGGTGGTGCACCGGACTGTCCGGTGAGCCGTTCACAGGCGAAGTCGTCGGCCTCGGGAAGCCATCAACGACGTACGGCTATAATTCATCGGACTGTCCGGTGAGCCAACAGTCAGCCGGGGCAACGGTCGGCCGAGAATTCCGCGCATGACGCGTGGCCGAGCCAACGGTCGCATTGGAGCACTGGACTGTCCGGTGTGCACCGGACAGTGTCCGGTGCGCCAACAGCTCTACATTTGCAACGGTCGGCTTCGCCAAATAAGGAAACAAATCCGCACCGGGCAGTGTCCGGTGGTGCACCGGACTGTCCGGTGCGCCAGGCGACAGAAGGCAAGATCTGCCTTCCTGGAATGCTCTCAACGGCTCCTAGCTGCCTTGGGGCTATAAAAGGGACCCCTAGGCGCATGGAGGAGCACACCAAGCATACTCTAAGCATTCCTAAGCACCAAGACTTCGATTCCACGCATTTGTTTCTTCTTGATAGCATCTAGAGCTCTATTTGAGTTGTAAACTCGTCGGGTTGTGTTGCGAGCTCTTGTTGCGACTTGTGTGCGTGTTGTCACTGTGATTTTGTGTCTTGTGTGCTTTGCTCATCCCTCCCTTACTCCGTGCTTCTTTGTGAACATCAAAGTGTAAGGGCGAGAGGCTCCAAGTTGTGGAGATTCCTCGCAAACGGGATATAGTAAAGCTAAGCAAAACACCATGGTATTCAAGTGGGTCTTTGGACCGCTTGAGAGGGGTTGATTGCAACCCTCGTCCGTTGGGATGCCACAACGTGGAAGTTGGCAAGTTTTGTACTTGGCCGAACCACGGGATAAACCACTGTGTCTACCTGTGTTGATCTTCGTGTGGTTATTGTGTTTTTGCTAAGACTCCTCTCTAGCCACTTGGCATTATTGCGCTAACTCCTAATCAAGTTTTCTGGCATTAAGTTTCAAGTTTTACAGGATCACCTATTCACCCCCCCTCTAGGTGCTCTCAGTTTCCTAATCATGTATATAAACTCTCTAAGGCGCTTTATGGGCTCAAGCAAGCCCCAAGAGCATGGTATGAATGCCTAAGAGATTTCCTTATCACTAATGGCTTCAAAGTCGGCAAGGCCGATCCTACTCTCTTTACTAAAACAATTGAAAATGATTTGTTTGTATGCCAAATTTATGTTGATGATATCATATTTGGGTCTACTAACAAATCTGTTTGTGAAGAGTTTAGTAGGATCATGATTCAAAAATTCGAGATGTCTATGATGGGAGAGTTGAAGTATTTTCTAGGATTTCAAGTGAAGCAACTCCAAGAGGGCACCTTCATTAGCCAAACGAAGTACATTCAAGATATACTCACCAAGTTTGGAATGAAGGATGCTAAGCCCATCAAGACACCCATAGGAACCAATGGGCATCTTGACCTCGACACGGGAGGTAAATCCGTAGATCAAAAGGTATATCGGTCGATGATAGGATCTCTACTCTATTTATGTGCATCTCGACCGGATATTATGCTTTCTGTATGCATGTGTGCAAGGTTCCAAGCCGATCCTAAGGAAGTTCACCTTAGGGCCGTGAAGAGATTCTTGAGATATTTAGTTCATACACCTAAGTTTGGTCTTTGGTACCCCAAGGGATCCTCGTTTGATTTATTAGGATATTCCGATGCTGATTGGGCAGGGTGTAAAATTGATAGGAAGAGCACATCAGGGACTTGTCAGTTTTTGGGGAGATCCCTGGTGTCTTGGGCTTCAAAGAAACAAAACTCAGTAGCTCTTTCTACCGCCGAAGCCGAGTATATTGCCGTAGGCCATTGTTGCGCGCAATTGCTTTAGATGAGGCAAACCCTTAGGGACTATGGCTACAAATTTAGCAAAGTCCCTCTCCTATGTGATAATGAGAGTGCAATCCGCATGGCGGATAATCCCGTTGAGCACAGCCGCACTAAGCACATAGCCATTCGGTATCACTTTTTGAGAGATCACCAACAAAGGGGGATATCGAGATAGCCTATATTAACACCAAAGATCAATTGGCCGATATCTTTACCAAACCATTAGATGAGAAAACTTTTACCAAACTTAGGAATGAGCTAAATATTCTTGATTCTAGGAATTTTGATTGATTATTTGCACACATAGCTCATTTATATACCTTTGATCATATCTCTTTTATGTCTATGACTAATGTGTTTTCAAGTGTAATCTTATGCTTAGTCATAGAATTGAAAGGGAAATGGAGTATTCGGTAAAGACGACGCTTCCACTCAACTCCATCGGTGTTATCTACACTTTGCCGGTATTCCGCATCGTTCTCCACTTTGGTATAATCTTCACTCATATCTATTTGTTTGCCATTGGAGAGAAAGTAAAAGGGCTTATATTTCACTCACAAGTATCTGTTTTTGGCGATTCATGCCAAAGGGGGAGAAAGTATGAGCCCAAAGCAAAAGGACCGCACCACCACCAAATTTTTAAAATGAAGTTTTCAAATTGATATCTTAACGTGTTTTCAAAAGGGGAGAAAGTATCTTCAGAAATTTGTAAAACCCTCTTGAACACAAAGAGGAGAATTTCATTGAGGGGGAGTTTTGTTTAAGTCAAAGGAAAAGCATTTGAAACAGGGGGAGAAAATTTCAAATCTTGAAAATGCTTCTTTCAATCTTATTCTTGTACCTTTGACTATTTGCAAAAGGTTTTTGAAAAAGAATTTTACAAAGATTTGCAAAAACAAAACTCGTGGTGCAAATGTGGTCCAAAATTTTAAATAAGAAGAAAACCATCCATGCGTATCTAATAGAAATAATTATTGGTTTAATTCCAAGCAACCTTTGCACTTCTTTATGCAAACTAATCAATTCTGCACTTTTATATTTGCTTTGGTTTGTGTTGGCATCAATCACCAAAAAGGGGGAGATTGAAAGGGACATAGGGTCAAACCTTTTCCCATATGAATTTTGGTGGTTGAATTGCCCAACACAAATTATTGGACTAACTAGTTTGCACTAGAATATATGTTCTACAGGTGCCAAAGGTTCACAACAAACCAATACAAAGATAAAAGAAAGGGTTCAAAATAAAGGAGCAAAGTTAAACCGAAGGCAGCCCTGGCCTGGCGCACCGAACTGTCCAGTGTGCCACCGGACAGTGTCCGGTGCACCAGGGTGGATCAACTCGAACTGCTCAGCTTCGGGAATTTGGGGAGCCGCTCCGCTATAATTCACCGGACTGTCCAGTGTAACACCGGACTGTCCGGTGTGCCAGCGGAGAAACGACTACTTCGCGCCAACGGTCGTCTGCAAAGGAACAGTGAAAGTGAACAGTGCACGCCTGCGCGTGCAGAAATCAGAGCAGGCGCCAGAAGGCGCACCGGACAGTGAACAGGACCTGTCCGGTGCACCACCGGACTGTCCGGTGCACCACTTGTCAGAGCTCCAATGGTCGAACCCTAACGGTTGGGTGATGTGGCTGGCGCACCGGACAGTGTCCGGTGGCGCATCGGACTGTCCGGTGCGCCATACGACAGCAGCCCCTCCCAACGACCACTTTGGTGGTTGGGGCTATAAATACCCCCAACCACCAACACTTTAAGGCATCCAAGTTTTCAGCCATTGCATTCAATACAAGAGCTCTAGACTTCACTCCAAGACACAAACAAAGAGATCAAATCCTCTCCGAAGTCCAAAGATCATTCCAATCAAATAGTGACTAGTGAGAGAGACAATTGTGTTCATTTGAGTTCATGCGCTTGGATCGCTCTTCTTCTTCTTTCTTTCTTGTTCCCAACTCAATTGTAATCAAGGGAAGAGACACCAATTGTGTGGTGGTCCTTGTGGGGAGTAGTGTCCCGATTGATTGAGAAGAGAAGCTCACTCGGTCTAGGTGACTGTTTGAGAGAGGGAAAGGGTTGAAAGAGACCCGGTCTTTGTGACCACCTCAACGGGGAGTAGGTTTGCAAGAACCGAACCTCAGTAAAACAAATCACCGTGTCATCTGCTCTATTTCTTTGGTTGATTTGTTTTCGCCCTCTCTTTCGGACTCGTTTATATTTCTAACGCTAACCCCGGCTTGTAGTTGTGCTTAAAGTTTATAAATTTCAGATTCCGCCTATTCACCTCCCCCTCTAGGCGACTTTCACCATCGAGGAAAAATCATAGCTAGAGGTGGATTTTCAAGTACTAGTTAACGTCAATGTAGCTAACCAAGGGGGGTGTGATGAAGAATGAGTCAATGGTCAAGGGTGTTACGAAGGCATCAAAGGACATACTTAATCAAAGTGAGATGTGGCACCTGAGGGTCATGCATGAATAAACAGACTTACTGAACATCGTAGACAATGTAAGGCACCTGTGATGTTGGGATAGTCTATGGCATCATTGACAAGGTCACCAGTGAGTGTCAATATATGTGCTACCGGGCTTGCAATCCCTCAATGGAGTGTGTTGGTGCATGTGCTCAAATGTTTTGCATTTTCCAAGTTTTTTATATTATTTTTGTCTGCCCTTTGAATACATGCCACGACACAAACATATGTTATTTTGTTTATTTTCTTTCACAAAAACTCAATATAATCGTTACTTTTCTCAGTATACCGGTAGAACAAGATAGAATATGTTATTTTCACCATTGTTATCATGTTTTTCTGTGACTCCTAAAACATCTAAAGTCTTAAAAGGCACTCGGGTTTGAGGCGCTCTCCACGTTTCGCGGACGGTTCCGACCATGGCGTGCCGACGCGTGGCCGCGGACCCTGAATGCTTATTCGATTCGACGGAGCCGTCGATGCGTCCGCCTCCTCCCAGTCCCACTGTGTGAAAAAACACCAACTCTCCTCCCCTTCTCTCGATGGCAAAATGTTCGATAGCCGCCGCGACAAGGAGAAGGCCTGCGACCGCGATAAGGAGATGCCCCACGACCGTCCGCCGCGAGCGCGAGCGGAAGCGCTCCCGGTCCCGGTCTCCGTCGACGGATCTGGACCGCTCCCACCACCGCCACTCTCAGTCGCGCCGAGGCCTTCGACGGTGGGTGACGACGACATGAATGTGAAGGAAATGGAGATGATGAATGTGATGGGCATTCCCATTGGGTTCGACTCAACAGAGGTAATGCCCCTCTCCCTCCCTCGCATGTCTTCCTAACCCTAGATTAGCTGATCTGTCGCTTCATGAGCTAACTCGTCCCGTGTCGCTTATCCCTATTCTCGCGCGAGGTACCGAACGAGCCATGGTGTCGACGAAGTCGGCGTTCCTGTTCGAGCGGCAGCTCATCGAACGCTACATAGAGGTCTGTAGCATGGTCTCGGATCTTGTTTTGCAAATCTTTTGATGGGATTAGGAAAGATGTTTGTGCTAAATTCATGTCATGGTGGCGATTGTGCTCTACTGGGTATACACAGTTACCTTCTCGCCCATCGTGCTCTACTGGGTGTACACCGACAGCTACCAGCTGATCCTTCACCCGCTTGAGCGGTACAGGCTCCACACACTGGACAAGGAGGAGGAGAACCTCGTCAGCCTCTGCACCATTGTATGTGGCGTACTCCTACAGCAGCTCCTGCATGCCATCCACGTGATGGTCTTGTTCACGGTAAGGAGATAGTGTGTGTCTTGGTCAATTGGCATTGAGAGGTTCAGTTCGATCAGTGGTACTTCCATTGAGATGAACAAAACTGAGATAAGAATTGCAACCATTTTGTAGATGATGTCTGTAAGAACTTGGCCAGGAGATCAATCCTTGGGTGGGTGAATCGGCTAGCAAGAATGGGTCGGTAACACCGGTTTAACCTGTCTTTGTCCTGTCATGCTTCAGAGTTTAGGTATCCGATTATTTTTCCCCAATGTTTAGGTTCATTTTTCAAATGTCTTCTATCAGAAAGCATCCAACTTTCCAGAGTAAGACACGTTCTTACTCATCCTGCATTTTCTGGTGAATTTGTGCCTGAAACTTTTTCTTATTAGGATTTGCGCAATTGACCTGGTTTTTTAATAAACTGTTACGTAGACAGTAGACACCTAGACTTTGTTGTAAAACTTTACATTTTTTAGTTTTAACTGTCCTATATACATCAACGAATTAAACCTTCGTTGACCTGGTATTCTTTGGTGTAATGAGTGAATGACCATCTTGAATATTTTACAAGCAGGTAATTTGGTAGACTTTTGGTCATATTCAAAATAAGGCACACATTTGTGCGCCTCGGCTGGACTCTAGCAATTTTTAGTGTAATACAGCGGAAGGGCACAAAAACATTGGAGATAAAATAATAGACACAAAAAAGACAATATATAACGGACAGACCGACACCACAAAGCCAACATTACCTTACTGCCCCCTTTTGGTTTGACAAACAATTTCCAAATAGTTTCATTGCAACTAGGTTTTTTGTTATTTTAAGCATGACTTATACATTTGTTTAAACTGAAACATTTATTATTTTTGGACAGGTCATTAAATGTGATCTTTTTGTTCTTGTAGTTGCAATACTGCGAAATAAGTGCCAGGCAGATTACAACAATTCGAGTCACGGGGGCATGGTCTAGGTTTTTCGACATATAGCTCCGCCAGTGTCTGGGAGCTTGAGTTGTGCGCACCTAGTGGTTTGTTTATTCTTATCATACCTTAGGTGCGGTTCCCACTTATTATTAGCTTGTTGGTATTTCCCTTTATTTCGTTCGATAGAGCTAGCCCAACTTGGAGCAAAGTAATTTCGTGCCACTTAACCAAAACTGGTGCTGTATCTTTCAGTTGCCTCGTGTGATGGAGAATGATGTTATTGCTCGCTATTACGGACAAGGCAAGGGGATTGTTGTTAAGGCTATATACGACCGCGAGCTTCTCTAGAACCAACTAGGCACACGAGCTAACTAATTATCTAACAATACCTTACTTGCAGAGTTGTTGCTTACTGCACCCGGTATGCTTGATTCTCTATTAACATCATGCAATGTAATTTGTGTTCATGTGATGCTGCCCTATTTCTTTATACCTTATTATTTGTTCGAGAACAAATCTGCTACACACAGCAACAACAACAGACTTATTCCTGGGCCATCTTTTCTTAGCTTTGCATGAATACTAGCACTTTATCTGCTCCTTCTCTTCAACTGCAGTGCTTGCAAGCATACCAAGGCTATCCTTATGGACAGTAGAAAGTGGATCAGTAGCAGCATCACACTGGGACTGGCAGAATCCTCCCATGGGATAGAATTATTTTCTAAACAAATCGTAAGTTTTTATTCTTTCAACAGGCAACGCCCTACAACTTCTCTGTGTAGTCCTTTGGCTCCTAATAGTTAGCCCCTGTTTTTCACTTAGATAGGACAATATATCGTCCAATGTTTTCTTTGCCTTCATGCCGCTGTTTTCTTTGCCTTGATGCCACCAGTTAAATTTTGTGAAGCTCATAATTCGATCGGATTGTGAGATTGTGTATGATCTCACAGTTATAATCGTCTACACTATTATATTGTAACCTACTTGGAAATGGATGGAGCATAGCCCAACTCTACCATTGGAATACAGGACGATGACTCTATTCCATAGTATAATGAGTTAAGGCAGAGGCTAGTCTCAGAAATTAATTCACTTGTGCCACCAGTAAATTATCTTGCCAAAACATTACCCTATAGGATTATTATTTGCATAGCAGTAGGGTTATAGAGGTAATTCCTCAAATCACTGATGTCACAGCCTGAAAGGACACCACTGAGTGCAGTGTGGATCTGCCCCTGAGTTAAGGTGTTGCTGTCTCTTTTTTCTTTTTCTCTGAAATGACATAGGAAATATCTCATTTGCCGACTATGTTGGGTTGCACCGGCTTGGCCTTATTTTCGCATAATGCCTCCATATCCATATGTGCTTGTTTCAACTGCAAAGAATATGTAGATATCTAAACAGGGCTAGGAAATGGTGATAGATTCACTTGAACTATGTTATGTAAATGAGATGGCATACATAGTAAAACCTACTTTCAGAATTATTTTTCTCATCATTGTTTAGGTACCTACCGATGCAGCATAAGTAAAAGTAAAACTATGCGGAAAGCTACGAATGTCCTCTGGCCACAGTTTAATCTGTACCATATCAAGTATTTGTATGTTAAGAAAAAAACACTGCTCAACAATGGCTGCGAGTGAAAGATTTATTTTGGTTAACTTTGCATGTGTCATATACATCCCCGTATACAATTTGGCCTTGATGATAATCAATCACTTTAGAGTTAAATGGTTGTGAAATACAATGAACTCAGATGCCAATTCCTTTTTGGTGGATGGAACATGACATATGGAATATTTATGGAGTCACATTCTTGTATTTGTTGTTTGTAGCCTCGAGAAATTAAACCTGAAGTTTGAACACATGACAATTGATGTGCTTGCCTTTTGTGAATGGACTGGGCTGTTTCTTGACTTTTGTAGATGAAGTGAAGCTGCGCTTATAGTTTTCTAAGGTTTATGTATATAATTATTTGGATGCATTAGCCCCAATATCATGTATATACCTACCGCTGTGGTGTCTGCCCCTACGTACATCACCTAACCTAACGTAGGCTTGGATCCTGTCATCTTATTTTGGATTAGTTTCCTACATCTTATTTTTGATTAGTTCTCTGATGTATCAGGTCTGATCATTACACTATGTTACATCTCTATGTATGATAACTTGTGCTAAAACAGAAAACAACTGTAACTTTAATGTAAATTATGTTCGGTCTCTTTATGTTATTAGTTTGACCATTGCTTTGTTGCTCAATTTGTCTCACACTAATCAGTTTTAGGGGAGATTACATCAACAATTGTCTACTACTGATTTCCGCTTGTGCTAGATAGGTCCCACGAAGTGGGATTTCCCCTTGTGCTGGATAGGGCGCCCGAAGGGGCACCACCCGATCTAGTTATTTTAAAATCTACCTCCACATCCCCTCCACATCCTCCACATCCGCCTGTTTCTTCTCTCCACATAGACCTAAAGGTTTGGAACGGACTATTTAGGGCTGACACAGTACGAAAATAAGAGCCCAAAGCATGACTTGACACGAAGGAAAATAGACCATGTCAGGTAGAGATGGCAATGATTATGCACCTGTCGAGTAGTATGATTTCATATTCGTACGCGTCAAAAAAATCTTACCTGTCAGGTTACTCGTATAAGGTCGTGGGTACAATCTTACCATATTCATACCCGCACGGGTAATTTCACCTGTCGGGTTACCTGTACCCGCTAGAAAAGTCTAAAATACTGATGCACGAATCACTCAAAATGTCAAAGAAACACATAAAAAATAAGTTCAAATTAAAATACAATAAACCATGTAGTTACATAACTTGGTAGGTAAACAAACAGTAACCGAAGAAGTATTTTCTTTTAGCTAAGACACCTTTAGTTATATGGTAAATAGTATTATGATGTGGGTATATTTTACCCACGGGTACATGGGTATGGTTATTACCCATTCATACTCGTACCTGTCTACCCAAGGGTAGAGGTTCTCACCCATTTTGGCATACCCGCGAGTAAAGAAATCATTTCATATTAGCCTTTATATCGGGTAAAATCCGTCGGGTATTCGTGTTTCGAGTATCTATTATCATCTCTAGTGCCGTATCTCAATCTTAGGCACGACGGATGACACGACACGAAGCACCAATTAAAAAACAAGTGTGTAAATGGTTCTTTCGTGCTCCAATATTTTTTATCTTTTCACAAAATTTATAGAAAATATTGATTTCTTTTTCTCATATTTTTTTACTTTGTAGCAAAGTTATAAATATTTTGAGGATGTATTTTTTAGGCATGTACAAGTTTTTTGTTCATATCTTGCTTGGACCGGCACGGCACGATCATCAGCCCGCTGTGCTTTCAATCTACTTTTTTTTTAGTATCTAGACATGGCACGGCATAGACCAAAATTATTTGGTGCCGTTTTGGCCAAAAAAAAAAAAGTTAGGTCAAAGCACAATGTGTCCGGACCGTGCCGGCACGGTAGCAGGCGCGCCTTTAGGCCTGAGCATACGAATCTAGACGGAAGAAACGGGCAAGCTGAGAGGCAGTTGCATTGGTGAAATAGGCCCTCTCTGCGCTCACTAGTTGGGCCGGAACAGAATAGGGGAAAACAGGGCGTGACCCATCGTTGCGTCATTCCACTTTGACAAATCTCCCCTTGGTTCTATAAGAAAAACCTTGAGAACCGAAAAAAACATGCTTGTGGCTCTTCTGCAGCAAGTATTGCAACTGACAGCCGAGAAGATGAGTTCGTAAGAGCAGCAGTCAGGAGGTGATTTAGATCCAGATGATGCTTTCCCTTCTTTCTTTCAGCTGGTAACTGAAACGGCAGCTACGATACGAGTAGTGGAGACCCGAAAGTGATCCTTAGACGCCGCCTATAGCCTGTCGGCTTCTCTAGGCCGTCAGTTTTCTTTTGCACCATATGCCATTCTTTCTTCAGATTTGGGATAAAAAAAAAACAAAACAAAAACGTGATGGCAGTGTGAAGAAAGGGATGCACATGCACAAACACATTATCCACCACTTCTTTCGTTTGTTTGAAGCAGGTTTGGAAATTGTCTGCTTTTCCACCAGCTATCACGATTTGCATTTTTTGCAATCCTTTCAGCTCATATATTGCAGCGCTTGTGTATGCAATCCTTTCAGCAGGTTTGGAAAATTTTCTACGGTAACAATCATCCAAAAAAAAAAAAAAAACTTCAGAGCGTACAGAACCTTTAAACCCAATGGTACCAGAGCTTTAGCATCACTCCGACTGCTTAAGACAGGCAGACAGCATCACTCCTACCTTGGTCTGATGTAACAAATTAATTTAAGGTTACGCGGGATACCTGGACGTGAACCCACAGCCAAGTTGAATTGGTCGACATCATATTTGACAAAGAATGAAATTTGGAGGGGCTGGCAGATTATGTGTTCAAAATCTCTTCCAACGTTCCTAGGGACTTTTATCCTGCATTTTCTCCACCACCTGCTAAGGGACTCGTCTTGACTCACAAAAAAACTCTTTCAGTTGATTTGTCATTGAGTCCCCTATACCTACCTAAATAACTATGATAAAGTTAAGGTGCATTTTAACGTAAAAATACGTATAGGGCTCGACCAACTGAAAATAGTTGGAGATAGTAAATCGAACTATACAGTTGATGGTTGTCCACACACCACATATAAGTCAAATTTGATGCTTTTCCTTTGCTTTGTGAAAAAAACTCCACGTCCTCATGTTACTAAAGATACAAATAGTAAAGGAGACAGGCAGAATTTGTACCACAAATATTTTCGTCCACCCTACACAGAGTGCCTTTTCAGACTAACCACGGGCTCGGCCACCAACGGTGACGATCCGTTTACCTCCTCAGCCAGTGAGCTGCACTTTTTTTTTTTACGTTTCCATCAGCTGTTTGTTCGCCTGTGTCCTATACAAAATTTCCAGTTGCACATACTTTTTTTCTTTTCTTTTGCACATGAGCCATGTGTCCGTGTACAACCACAACATGTATAAATATGTATAAGTTTTAAAAACTATAAAAGTTACGAAAATATATTTTTTAAAGTCACGTACCGGTAGGATTAACAATCGGTCGATCGATATTTTTTTTGACCAAAAGGGCAGTGCCCCCTATTTCATTAAGAAATAGAACGATAGAGTTTTTACAACCAACATAGGTCACGAGGCCCGCCACTCAACAAGGATGGCACATGGCTACATCCCAACAGAGCAACGCCAAAAAAAGGGATCAGGGACACAGAAATCCAGACTTACAACCTTATTTAGATCAACTAAGTCTTACCAAACACTTACTTTATTGTCTACAGCCGATCACTCTCAGCTGCCTGGAACCAACCATAACCGATCAAAGGCAAGCTAACTGACAATAAACACCTAGCAAATCAGAAGACCAAGCAGATTGTAAGACAGAACACAATCACCATGTGATACTTCTTGTCACCGGAGCCCACCCATGCGCGCGATTAAACACCTCTCTTGCCGTCTCTCTGATTCGTTTGCTTCCTGCCTCCAACATCTTTTTTGTTCTCCCTATCTGCATTAGTGCCCAGTTATCCAAAAGAAACAACACATGAAGATTACATCAGTGGGGTCATTATGGAGCTTTTTATTAAAGCAAATGGAATTTCTGGACTTCCAGATCGCCCATAGAACAGCTCCACACCCAACTACAACAGATTTTCTGTACCCCTTATCAAAGTTTCTAAGCCACACCCTAGTTAGATGTTCCACATCTGTCGGAGTTGTAGGCAAGTAAAGTGCAATCTGAATGAGACGCCAAATGAATCGAGCTACTGAGCATTCAAAAAACAAATGCTTAGTGGATTCAAACAAGCCACAAAAGACGCAATCAGAGACCCCAGAACAACTTCTTTTAATCAAATTTTCCTTTGAGAGAATTCTGTTCTTGATAATCAGCCATAAGAATATCTTGATTTTATGGGGGATTTTGATTTTCCATAGAAATCTGTAAGGGATTTTTACTCCCTCACAACTAATCCGGTTATATAAGGATTTAGTAGAGAAGCCATTTTTATCAAGAGACCAATTAACACGATCTATTTCTTGGGACAAATGAATACCGGAGCACATTCTCTTTAAATTTTCAAACATGACAGCATTTTCACCTACCAAATGCCCAACTTTTTTGCAAATTAGCCCTTTTCGGGTTTTTTTTTCCCACATTTATGCCCCTGGCAGTTTCATTTCAAAAATGGACCCATAGCTCGGCGCCGTCATCATTGGCGCCGAGCTTCTCTGTGCCGGCGCCAATATTATTGGCGCCTGTCTGGCTGACGGGGATGCCCACGAGGACGTGACGTGTCAGGGGGTCGGCGCCAAGATCTATGGCGCCGAGCCCCCTGGCGGCGGCAGTCAACGCGGCAGTCAACGTTGCAGGGGTCGGCGCCAAGATCTATGGCGCCGACCCCCGTATATTCAAACCAAACTTTACTTTTCGCCAGCCGTCTTCTCGCCCTCTACGGCCTCGCCGCCCCGCCCGTCCCACCGCGCCGCCCCGCCACCTCTGCCTGCGCCGCCCATCCGCGCCGCCCTCTACGGCCTCGCCGCCCCGCCCATCCCACCGCGCCCGGCCGGCCTCGCCGCCCATCCCACCGCGCCCGGCCGGCCTCGCCGCCCCGCCCCCTGCCGGCATCGCCGCCCCGCCCCCGGCCGGCATATCCGCGCGGCCGGAGCCCGCGCCGCCCCGCCCACGGCCGGCCTCAAGCTGCGCCGCCGGAGCCCGCCCCGCCCCGCCCACACCAAGCCGCCGGAGACCGTGCCCCGGCCGTCCTCACAAGCGCCGTCCCCTCCCGGCGGCAGCGGCTCGCCACCGGCCATCGACACGCCGCTCCGCTCCTCGCCCGCGTCGTCGTCGTCCATCGCCGACCCCGACCGTCTAGGTAAATTTTATATTTTTTTTATTGTTTAAGCATTTTGTGTTAAATATGTTAGATTGTTTTGCTATAAATTGTTCTTTTTTGAATGTGATGAATGTTAGTTATTGTGATAAATGCTAATTTTATTGAATATTATGAAAGTGAGTCAAATGTGCATGTTTTTTATCCTCCCCGTGTAGGGGAGGTGCTGTCAAAATTTTCAATTATTATGTAGGAGTAATTTATAAGGTGGTTAGTATATTAGTGGGTTGTGGTTATATTTATAGTTATGTAGCTAGTAATTAGTGGTTTGTGGTTAGGTAATAACCATCCACATTTTATATTGAATGTTTAATTGGTGTTTGAAATAGATGGACAATTTTTTGAGCTTGTATCATGGAGGCAATGTGGAACAAGATCCGTATGGAAATGCCAAGTTCATTGACATGCGACACGTGCCGGTACTATTCGATGGTAGACCCTCCTTGAGAGATGTGTTTACAAAGGCTAAACAAAAGCTAGGTTACCATGAAGATGATGACATTGCGGTTGACGGGGTGCTTAATATCGGTCATCCACCAAATGTCATAAGACGAGTCATCCCAATTGATTGTCAACTGGATTGGGATAATTATGTTACTTCGGCTATGAAGACCCATTTGCAACTCATGGAGGTTGTGGTGCGTCCGGTTGTCGTAGACCGTCCCCCTGAAGACTTTGATCGTGCTATCGATGACGTGCCAACTGTTCCTGATGCTCAATCTGGCCCTAATTTGATCCCATTAAGTCAGCCAGGAGATGGTCTGCAGACAGATTTAGCTGCGTGTATCCCTTTGGCACAAACCAATTGCAGTAAGTCTTATTGGCATTACATCTTCATTTTGGACCATGAGCACTTTGCTCATTCCATTTGATGTGGGACTGATCATCTTGTACATGTTGCAGGAGAGACTCCTACTCTTGTGGTTGATCCTCATACCGAGGCACGTGGCTGCTTCGGTGATGGTTTTATTGCCTCCAACAGTCCTGAGTTTAGGAATGAAGAGGAGCCATATGCCTTTGCTATGGCTGCCGATTCAGATGATGATCGCCCGGTTGGTGAACTCACAGAGAGTGACATTGAGATGTTGCAACGTGTTTTTCCAGACGGTCGAGATCCTAGAGTGCATGAGTTCAGCGATCTTAGTCTTTCTCATCAGGCAAATGCAGAAGGAAGGGATGATGAGCTGCTAGACGCTCCTGAGGCCGGTCCTAGCATGATCATTGAAAAGGGTAGGGTCTTCAAGGACCTAACTGCCTTGAAGAGGTGGTTGCAGCATTACGCAGTCTTACGTAAGAGGCCGTATAGAGTACTTCATTCGTACGAGAAACGTCGTTACACAGTTGTATGCGACAAGGATAACTGTTCATGGAGGGTTTGTGCTAGGATACAAAAGATCACCGCAAAGTGGAAGATAACAAAAGTAGTGGGGCCACACACATGTGCTGAACATGAGTTAACGATGAAACATCGCCAATTGACATCAACCCTCATTGGGAAGCGACTTATGGGAATACTGCAGTCGGAACCAAATATGAAGGTTAGGACAATCATGAGGATCGTGGAGAATGTGTTTGATGGGTACAAGATAACATATGGTAAAGCTTGGAGGGCTAAGTAGTGTGCGTGGAAGATGATACAAGCTTGGTGCAGATGTTCGTTGAGGGTGGAATTGATGGAGGCCGGCGTTTCTTCAGATGTCCTTATGCATATGTACAAATTAATTTCTAGTCCTTTGTTCTAAATACTTTTGTTGTTCAGTGAAACTAACTATAAACATTTATGCAGCATTCATTGGTCAAGGAGAATTGTGGGTTCACTAGATGGGTAGATCCTCGTCCGATTTTTCCTCATGCGGAATACATATCCTACCTACAGAATAGGATATTTGATCTAGAGAGAGAAGTAAGCGACAAAAATGATGAGGAAGAAAGAGACAAAAACAATGGTGGTGCTGCACAGGTGCAAGTATGCCCAGATCCATATTGTTGCTGCCCTTGTCACAACAAGAATGTTGGTCCTCCGTCGTCTCCACCGCACCCACAGCAGACACCAACAATGGGAGGATACTATGGGGAAGGGTCAACTCAATTTGGAATGTGGGAGCACTACTAGAAAACTCTTATGTATCAATTGCTTTCAGCGTGTTGATTATCTATTTCAATTGCTTCAAGTCGCCTTCAAGAATTGCTTTAAATCTAGTTTTCATCAATTATGTATTTATGTAATTTTTCATCAATTTGAAGGTAATTCATTACGAAATATCATTGTTCGACAATACATAATACCGAATAATAAGTTCATTATTACATAACTTCAAATAAAACACCAATACTACTGAGTACAACGGGGCCATTTGCCTTTGCGAAATGCATCAGGGTTCTCCTCCATTGCTTCCTTTGCACGACGTGCACGCTCAAGCTTCTTCTCCTTATCTTCCTTGCATTCAGCAACACGCCTCATTTTCTCTTCGTCTTCACGTTGTTGCTCGGCAGCAAGCTCCTCTCGTCTTTTTTCCATCCTCTCTTTGTCCTCTGCATCCCACTTTTGAAGATTCTCCAACCACTTCTTGTCTTTCTCTGATATTTCTGTGTCAATCCACTGCTCAAAATCACATAGCGGTGGAGGAGTCTACAAAATATGCAATTATTATTACGCAAAAAAAACAATTACAAATTGTAAACATATTACAAGACTATTCTCACCATTAAATTCATCCGACGTTGAACAATAGTTGGCTCAAATGCAAAGTTAGCACACATCCAATATCTCTGTCGATAAGTGTCATGATCTTCAGACTTATCGACCTTACAAGGATCACCACAAAAACACATAGGCACTGGAACACCACTTGGCAAAGGCAGGGGGTCGAAGGCAGTTCCGGTCAAAGGACCCTTCCTAAATTTCCATAAACTCTATAACAATCAGAAATATAATAGACTCACAAAATAAGAGGCGGATCCAAAACTTACCTTGATTTAGCATATTTACCACACCTAGACATCCTATAAATCAGACGATATCTCTAGTTTACAAGAATTGGAATGAGCACAGCAACAAGCCAGACGTAGGGTGCTATTTATAGGCACGTACCTCGGCGCCATAGATCTTGGCGCCGAGGTAGGCCTCGTTGACCGGGGTACCTCGGCGCCAAGATCTATGGCGCCGAGGTACATGACACGTTCACTGCCGCGTTGACTGCCGCCGCCAGGGGGGTCGGCGCCATAGATCTTGGCGCCGACCCCCTGACACGTCACGTCCTCGTGGGCATCCCCGTCAGCCAGACAGGCGCCAATAATATTGGCGCCGGCACAGAGAAGCTCGGCGCCAATGATGACGGCGCCGAGCTATGGGTCCATTTTTTGAAATGAAACTGCCAGGGGCATAAATGTGGGAAAAAAAACCCGAAAAGGGCCAATTTGCAAAAAAGTTGGTACCAAATGCCTTCTAAAATTCAACCCCTGAAAATTACGTAGAAGAGATCACTTGGTCAACCCTAATTTTTTTTGTCAAAGGTTAAATCAAATAATCTTTTGAACTTGACTCTAAAAGGAGAATCCCCACACCAGATATCCAACCAAAAACATGTATCGATAATTAGGTAGGTCGGTTTTTTTTCACGGTAGGATCCAAATACACAGTATTATGTTTATTATTTCTTTTAATGTTCATAAGAAAATTCATGAGATAACATGGAAAATAAAAATGACATGCAAAACCGCGGGGGAATGGGATGTTAAAAGAAAAGACGGACTGGATAATCCGCAAAAGAAAAGGAGGGGAAATTGAGGAAAAAAAAGGGGAAAAGATCAAAAGGAAACTGGAAGGAAAGTGGCTGGAACAGATGATAGTATAGGAAAAAAGATAGCAAAAGGCTGGAACAGATGACGGTATAGGAAAAAGGAAAAAAAAGTCCGAATTTACTTTTACTTATGTATATATAATGGCTTTGGGTATGGACTTTTCTCTCTTGTGCATGAGTGTAGACTCTTTCTTTCTTTAGTTAAATACAAACTTTTATTTCATCCTAAAATCTAACGGTGACTCTTTTTTTAAATAATCTTATAATCTTTAAACTCTCTTAGCAATTGTGGAGCCTTTTCTGATTGTATTGAATTAACTAGCAACCGACCTTTTACGTTGCAATAAAACCCAACACACATACAAATTGGACTCCATATCATCGTGCTAGCCACATGTTGTTCTAACTTGTATTAGTGCGGCCACGAATTTGGGTCGCATATATATAATAGATATAGAGGACACTAACCAAATACATATTGAGAATCAAATCTTGTATCATCGCTAGATATGAGTTGTTCTGGCTCATATGAGTACAAGTTATAAGTCACGATCAAATACAAAACTATAAACGAAAAAACTCTCTACTGTTCCAATAATTAGAGAAGATGGACGAAAACTAAAATGAAGTTTTGGTTTCTTTAATATAATTGCAACTTTAGTTTTTACTAGATGAGTGTCCGTGCGTTGCAACGGGAACATATAATGTCATGATGACTGATGTACAAATGTGTGTTATATTATTGTGAGAAAATGTTTCGTAATCTATTTATGATTCTAGCCATACATAATTTTTGTTATTTTAATCTAGCTATTTCACCACTACATTGCAACCATTAGTATCACACGGACTTCTATATATGATTTTAATAATGTCATGTCAATTGCATCATTTCAATGCTAAGACTATCACAATAAATTACAAACTTATACAAATGTTTAGAAAATATCCCAAGATCTTACAATTCAAACGGGAGGCAGAACCAGGGGAGAAAGCTTGCCCCTTAGATTCTTCATAGTAGTAGAGATATATGCATGGGCACGTAACTATATCCAAATAATAGATGAATTGGTAAAGGACTCAATAACATTGATGTGGGGATTTCTTATCCTCTTCTTGTCAAGCTTGATTACGTAAGGTGGTGGCATTTGGGCTCTAGTATAGAAACGTGCCAATCTCCCCTTCAATCTGCCCCTAATGTTGACGGCAGGCAGCGAAGCCTGGCCACCTCTGCCTAAAGCGTTGTGTGGCTATGGAGCTTCTTCATGAGCTGTTGGTTGAGCGTCCTAAGATGTACCACATCCTCCTTCAGCGACACAGTGTCGGCCTTCTTCTCCTGATACTTCCTAATAGTGGCGCGGTTCCCCGAGGGACACTTCATTAAAGGTCGCGTTGCTGTCGTTGCCTGGCGCTTGGCACCGACCCACCCAGCACTTGCTCCATATTGTTTTGAATCTTTTGATTAGTGTTTGGTTCGCTTGCTAAAACCACGAAAATGATAGACTTAAAAAGCAGGAAATAGCTGACCAAATGATATATCATAGTGCAATTGAGCGAAAAATGTTTGGCTCTATCACATTTTAAACTATAAAAGGAGATCATTTTAAAAGCATGATAACTGAGAACTTGTGAAACTATTTGAACATACTAAACAGATCTTGTGTAATTGAACATACCAAAAGTCATTTTTTGGTTGATGTCAAGTTTGATTTGGGTGGATTGGGGATGGCAAATCCACAAGCAACCTGCGGACCTTCCTAAGAGCAACTAAGTAAGCTTAGTGGGAAGGAATAACATACCATTGTGAGTACTTTATCAACTCTGGACAAAGAAGGATAGATAAAATTGTAGCACCTTTTTAAAGGCAAGCAGTAAGTTACCTGCCTTTTATTTCTATAAGAAGCCAGAATAAGCGAAACATGAGTAACTGAAGGCATTGCAAATCCAAGAGCATATAGGACATAACATTACAACAAACATATTTATGAAGTGTCAGGGATACCAATTATGAAAAACAAGATAAAAGAAGCTAGAGAGTATTACTTTGTAAATTAGAGCATGTCGCAATGTATTTGGTAAATGCTCTTCGGCTCTGTAACAAAATAGAGTAATCTCGTAACTCCAAGGATGCCACTATGCCAGACATTCAAAAGGCAGACTGAAATAGAGATGGAAAAAGGCAACTCAAACAGAGATGTCAAGAAACAATGGAGCACTTAATAAGAGAAACTGGAGTGTGGCCAATATTTATAGGATGAGAGACAACTAATGCATAGTCTGCTAGTTAATTTTAGCATATTAAAACCACATTGAAATAAATCGGTAGCTTTTGTACAATTTATTATGTTTTGCTCGAGAATGTTAGGACAACTATCTGATACTCCTAATGCTGAAATCCAGCTTGTAATAATGTCAAAATATGATGCGAGATAGCTAATGGACAGTCTATAAGTTACTTTCAACATATTAAAACCACATTTAAAATGCAACCCTTAGCATGTCATGTCGAATGAAACACACACATATGACAACTTGGATAGTACTTCTTTCATATGTGATGACATCTCATCTTCTGAGAAGTAAATTATACATGAAATTATTTTGAATAAATAAAGCACATATTCTGGTATACTTGAGAACTTCCAGATTCATGTGTAACAAACTTGTATTAGAGGACCCATGTTGTTCTATCACACAACTGAATCCTATTCAGCTTATCAATGAAAAGCATCACTAAAGTTCAAGTGTCACGACAACATTTATGAGGCCACCATTTGAATACTTAGGTAAAGTAAATTCTAGCTCATGATTACTTCAGTAATAGCAATATTGATCCAATTTAGCATATGTTGCATTAAGTGGCACAAGATTTCAATCTCATGAAAAGCTTACCACAGATCCAAGAGTGGATCACATAGCATATGCAAAGAGTGGATCACAACAATATATTAATGGAATGAACACTCATAGTTTGAGATGCAAGGCCAAGGTCCTGAGGAAGCCCAGTAGCAACTCCAACATCAGCCATGGCCTCTTGCTGAGAAAATGTAGGCCAGGCCACCACCACCATATTAACATTAAAAAATACAGAAATTAGCTTCATTACTGAATGTTGACACCCTCTTTCAGCATCATATACATAACCAGGAAAAAAGGATAGAACAAGGTTGCTTGAGAGAGCATCACTTCAAGAACAATTAGGAGAATTGCAAGCTGCTTGTGGACTTTGGCAAGATCACAACCGCTAAGATGGGGGTCCATATAGAGCACATTCACGTGCATTGGCGGGTTGGCAGGCTGCCAGCATATTTCAGTCCAACGACACCATAGGTGACAACCATCAAAGCTTCGTTCTTCTGTTGTGTAAATCAACGGCTGAAGCGCGCGCGTCTAGCAACACACACACCAGACGCAAAACACACATGAGGACAAACGCATAACCTTTCGTAGCGAAAAATGGTTGTCCCTAAATTGGAATAGGATAATTCACATATCTAATGATTAAAAAGGCAGCGATGTATCCTTCCAGAAACATAACACATTTGAATGCCTTAAAACCTGAAATGGTCTCAGATAACTACATAGTTTTTTAGTATCACCAAACGAAGATCCAAGACACATCATAAAGATGTTCAAGAAGGATGCATATGAAAACTCACCTCTTGTAGAGGCACAAAATTTATTCTCAACAACACATATCATGGGACGCCTTCTTGGATATGCATCAGACATTCCTGCTCCCACCCGATCTCTTATTAACAATGGCAACAGTCAAGAAGTACAAGATCATTAGAACTGCTGCGTGAAGGGAGAACTAACCTAAGGTAATTCTATGGAACATATTACATCAAGCATTGTTCAAATATCCTTGGCTTCAACTATCTAGATAATAGCCCTTAACAAGGAACAAGAATAAAACAACAAGTTATTAGCACTGTCATCTCAGGACTCTAGACTCTTTGCTTGGGCTACATGAGAGGCAACTGATCAAGTGAAGCATATGTACAGAGCCGGAGCAGCTCCTCTCCTAGACTTCTCTCTCCCTTTTGCGGGGCTCACCGGGACTTCGATTTGATGTGAGAAACCTAAAACTCGTAATTCCCACCTCCTAGACACAACTTCAGTATCCATACTCCTTAGAAGTGATGTAGGAGTAGTTTGTACAGGTCTCAAGGGCACCACATGCAGCACAGGTCATGTACCTCTGAGCTCCCAAACTGCGGGTAATCCTACTAAGTCGGTGCAGGATAAGTCGGTGCATGCATTTCGTCGAGCAGCAAGCGTACGAACGCAAACATGGAGATGCAGAACATGACGCGGAGGTAGCCCCACCTCCTTCTGCGCATATGTGGAAGCCTCCTTGCCCACCCGCTCTTGCAGTCTCGCTGGCGCGTCGTGATGGAGGCGAGGAGCCGCTTGATTGCCGCGCCTGCAGCATGGAATTCGGTAGTGGGGTGGCCGGCACTGAAGTCGATACTGGACCCGGTGTTGGAGACGTTATCGCGAAGGTGGACGACGACTTGCTGAACTCCTCTTTCTTGGCCTCGGCCAGCGACGGGCCCGCGGTGGCGGCGGACATGCCGTGGGGGAAGGCCGCTGTAACGCCCTGAATTTGGGGGTAGAATTTTTTCTTCTTTTCTCTCACCAAATTCAGGCGTTACTCTTTCCTTTTTCCCTTTTCTTCTCGCTAAGCCTTGATCTTTTCCAAAGTCGCAGCGGGTTTTGGCTTTAGACCTCGTGTAAAGCAAAACCTTAAAAGTACTTTATTTTGTGTGATGCACCATGCCGAACCATGCATACTTTTTGATTGATTAAAAATGTGAATGCTTTCATCTAGAGGAAATTAGAAATTAGGAAAAAAGAAAAGCCTTTTCTTTTTCTTTCTTTCTTTCTTTTTCTTTTTTCTTTTCTCTTCCCCCCCTTCGGCCGGCCCAGCTGGCGGCCCAACCGCCCCTCCCATCCCCTTCCCGCGTGGGCCCCACGCCGGCCCAACCGCGCGCCCCTCCCCCCTTTGGGCCCAGCTGGCGGCCCAACCGCCCCCCTCCCCTTTTCTTTTCTTTTCCCAAAATTTTCCTCCCTCTCTCTCTCTCCCTCTCCCTAGCGCCACCGCCGCCCTCCCTCCCCGACGCCGCCGCCGCGCCGTCCCCCTCCGGTGAGGCTTCCCCCCTCCTCCTCCCTCCTCTCCTCCCTCTCCCTCCTCACTCTCCTCCCTCTGGCGCACTCCCCTCACCCCGCGCCGCCCGGCTCGGCCCCCGGCTCGGCCGCCCCGCCCAGCTCGGCCCGGCCGCCCCGGCCTCGCCCCGGCCTCGCCCTGGCCGCCCCGGCCTCGCCCCCGCCCGGCCTCAACCGCCCCCGGCCCCGGCTCGGCCGCCTCGGCTCGGCCGCCCGTGCCCGGCCACCCCGCGCCGCCCTTCGGCCGCCCGCGCCCCGGCCCAACCGCCCCCCGGCCCCGGCGAGCTCGGCCGCCCGCCCCGTGCCCCGGCCCAACCGCCCCCCGGCCCCGGCTCGGCCGCCCGCGCCCCGGCCCCGGCCCAACCGCCCCCGCTCGGCTCGGCCGCCTGCCTCCCGGCGAGCTCGGCCGCCCCCCGGTTCAACCGCCCCCCCGGTTCAACCGCCCCTCCCCCGCGCTCGGCCTAACCGCCCTGCCCCGACCCCGGCTCGGCCACTCCCGTCGCGCCCCGGCCCGGTTGCCCCGCCCCCGCGCCCGGCCTCGCCCGACCGTGTCCTCGCTCGCCCGTGCTCGCTTGCCCTGGCATGTTTGCCCGCTCGCCCCGCCGTGCCTTGCTCGCGTCGTGTCGGCCCTCGGTGTGGCCTCGAGCTCGGCCCAGCGTGCCTTCGGTGCGCGGCCTCGAGCTCGGCCAGCGCACGGCCCCGACGCGTGCGCGACTCGTTCGCGGCACGTTAAGTGTGGCTTTGCGCGTGCACGTGTTCGCGCAGCGTTCTGGCGTAGCTCGTCGTGTTCGCGACGCATAGCGCCCTGTTACACTCGCGACACGATCGTAAACCCCCTAGCCCCGTCTACCCCCCCCGGTATCCTATATGCGCTAATCACGTTGTTTATATTAATAAGATAGGAGTCTCAATTTGGAAATTGGTTACGTTAGTTAATTTGTATAGCTAATCGTCTATCTTATTCAATGTTAATCTACTAAAAGTGGTCACGTTTACATTAATGCATGTAGCTAATTCTTTTGTTAGAACCAATTGGAACTAGAACACGTGACGTCTAGTTATTCACCAACCCGTAGTGCGTCTCGGGCATAAGCTTTAACTCTCGCGAGACCTTTTTTCTCATTTCTTTCTAACCATGGTAAACTCATTATTGTATGTGATATTTTATGCATGTTTAATCTACTTGTTCTCTTGTATGGTGTATTGTTGGTTTCCTAATTTCAATGAATGGATGTATGTATGCTTGCAATCGCTTAGAGAACGATCCGGTTGGAGAGCCCGAAGAACTCGCAGGAGAAGCCCCTGAGCAGTAGTCGGTTGGTGGAGGCAAGTGTCCTTTGACCTATCTCTGTCCCATTCATTCTTTAATTCACCTCCCGCATTACACATTTATACTTAAGGATTGACTAGCTTTTGTTATCCATGTCCTTGTTTACCTATTTGGGTCGGATTATTATTGTTTAGCTTTATGCTTTTGCTCAACTCTAATCAATGAACATGATGAGATCATATATGATACGCTGTTTTCCCTTCTCTTATTATGATGTTGTACTTGTGGCCTTTAAGGGGGCTCGAGCGGTTTCTCGAGTGCCTCTCCGTAAGGACCTGTTCTATGGATGACCGCCCGGGAAAACAGTGCAACCATGGGGGTGGAGTGGGACGCCCTTAGCTGAATAATTAGAGGAACCGGGGTGTAGTTCGCTTAGCCGTTGTGCCGTCAATGGGGCTCGGTGTATGCGGCTCGCTCTGCCAAGGTTGATTTGTCCCTTGTGGAGGAGTGCGGTACATTTAGGAAACCTAACGGGCGGCTACAGCCCCGGAGAATCTTTGTAAAGGCTACGTAGTGAAACCCTGCCTATTCACCTTGGTAGTGTTTAAGGGTTTGATCGGCCCGAGGCAAGAGGGAATCACGGCTTGTGGGTAAAGTGCACAACCTCTGCAGAGTGTTTGAAAACTGATATATCAGCCGTGCTCGCGGTTATGAGCGGCCAAGGGAGCTCCAATGATTAGTGGTACTTGATCAGAGTTGTTTTGGTTTACAGGTGGCGATGAGACTGATGATTTTGGTTATGTCTATGGTGCTGGTAAGTGGTATTCTTTCCGTTTGGAAAGGGTACATCGGGCTAATAACGTGGGCTAATGTTAAAACCTGGCTTTCTACTAGTAAATAATAATTTGACCAACTAAAAGCAACTGCTTGACTTATCCCCACATAAAGCTAGTCCACTACAACCAAACAGGATACTTGCTGAGTATGTTGATGTGTACTCACCCTTGCTCTACACACCAACCCCCTAGGTTGTCAGCATTGCAACCACTGCTCAGGAGAAGATGAAGCTGTGGAAGGAGACTTCCAGGAGTTCCAAGACTACGACGAGTTCTAGGTGTGGGTTAGCGGCAACCCACAGTCGGCTGCCTGTGAAGGTCGCGGTTATCTACGTTTCGTTTTCGCACTTTGATTTATTATAAGGACTATATGGACGTCTCAGACGTATGATGTAATCGACTATTATTTCCCTTTTAATACTATTTTGAGCATTGTGTGATGATGTCCATGTTATGTAACTGCTGTGTACGTGAATAACTGATCCTGGCACGTACATGGTTCGCATTCGGTTTGCCTTCTAAAACCGGGTGTGACATAAGCTGGTATCAAAGCCGTGCTGACTGTAGGACTGCTAACCTAGAATAGAATGGTCATTCTAAGGACTATAGACCTCTGTCCCTGCCTTGACTTTGATATCCCTTCAAAAGTTGGTCATACCGACCAAACCTATGTTCTACTGTATATTATACCTTGCTGAAAATTATGTTTTATTCTAATCCTTCATTTATTTATGATTCATTATTTGCTGGTCATATTAATTCTGTTCTCACTCTTTTGCTTGCGGTGTCTTTTGTAGATGGCTCGTCTTAGACACACTGCACGAAAGTCCGTCATCCCCTTCTTACCCTCCCGCCTTGCTGAGCGTCCGCTTCGCCGTCCCGTGGCCAGACAGTCCAGCCACTTGGGGAGACTGCACCACCGCCTGCATGAGGAGCAGGAACGTCAACGACAGGAGCAGCAGGGTCTCTTCTTTCTCGCTCCAGCAGGAGATAGAGTCTGTGAGGAGCTGCTCTCCTGTGCTTCCCCTGGAGGCGCCCCCTGCACCACCATTGGGCGCCCCAGCCTCTAGAGTAGCTGCTGGAGGAGACCCAGATGATGGAGGTGGCGACGACAGCCCGGGCCATGACACCGACTTCCCTGCTGACCATGAGCCGGAAGGATGGGTTGCTCGACCCATCACTCGCGACGTTGCTCGCGGGTGTCACTTCCACGACGCGCTCGACACCCTGCTACGTCGGGCACTTGACCGGCGTACTTGGTCCATCGAGTATCGTTTTGTGGTCTACCAGCATAGTCGCGGGGTTTACCCGGACCGCTGGGAGGCGACCTGTTTGGTGCGCCGTCCGGAGAACAGTCTCCAGGGCGCAGAGGCTTGCTCAGAGCACTATTCCATCTCTAAGCAGGACTCAGCTGAGGCAGCCATGCAGGATGCTGCACGGTGTGCGCTTTTGCACTACTGCTCGGTTCTCGGTGGGGTAGCTGACGGTCTCGACCTGAAGTATTACCCCCGCCGTCCATCTGGCAGCATAGGAGGCGTGATTGTTTCACCTGCTGGTGAGGACAATCCTAGGTTGAGCAGCACAGTCAACCTAGCCGCCGTGCTAAACATGGAGCTGGACCATGCACTAGACGAGCTGAGTAGGGCTCGTGCTGAGATCACCCTGCTGCGGGCTGAGCGCGCGGAACGTCGTCACTTGGATGATGGTTCCCCTGCCCCCGTTGGGACTCAGCACCCGTACCGCTCACCTCGGCGTGGACGCCAGTCTTATGGCAATCCCGACTGCAAGACCAAGATAAATCTAGAACCATAGATCGTTAGAGTTGGATCTTGTAATTAATACAAAATATATACGTAGAAGCTACAGTCTTAGCGTTAGTCTCGTTTTTAGTTAGTCTTAGTTAGACAGGATAGTTTGCTATATCCTGTGCATTTATGTTTGTCATGATGAACTATGTTTGGTTTGGATCTTTGTAATGACTGTCACCAGAGTGTGGGTATCCCCTGCATTATGGTTTACCTGTTATATGTTAATGGAGTTAGTTATATAGTTGGGAAACCTTTTATTCCACTTTCCTCTTTATCTGAGAAGCTGTGTGGTCTGTGTTGGAGATCAGTGAAGATGCTCATCTGTTCAGTGTTGTTGGAGAATTCTATACTCTTTTCTTATGCTGCAAGATTTGCAAGATCAGTTCTGATGTGTGGTTGCATTCTGCAGATGTCAGAGAACAGGCGCAGAGGAGGAAGGTGTGCTCAGCAGGAGCGAGCCGCTCCGCAGGATGAGGTGCCCCAGCAGCAGCACCTGCCGCCCCCGCCCCCGATGTCCATCGAGCAGATGTTTCTGATGCAGACTCAGGCAGTTCAAGCCATCGGTCAGACTCTAGCTGCCATTCAGCAGCAGCAGCAGGCCCCACCTCAACCTCAGATGCCTCAGATGCCTAGAGACAAGCGTGCTGAATTCATGAGAGGTCATCCACCAACATTTGCTCACTCTTCTGACCCCATGGATGCTGAAGATTGGCTGCACACTGTGGAGCGGGAGTTGCATACCGCTCAGTGCGATGACAGGGAGAAAGTTCTGTATGGTCCCCGTCTGTTGAGAGGAGCAGCTCAGTCATGGTGGGAGTCTTATCTCGCCACCCATGCCAACCCCGACGCCATCACTTGGGAAGAGTTCAGAGGTAGCTTTCGTCAGTACCATGTGCCTGCAGGTCTGATGACAGTGAAGAAGGAGGAGTTTCTGGCCCTCAAGCAAGGGTCATCATCGGTCAGTGAGTATCGAGACAGGTTTCTGCAGTTGTCTCGCTATGCTCCTGAAGATGTCAACACCGACGCCAAGCGACAGTACAGTTTCTTGAGAGGCTTGGTTGACCCTCTGCACTATCAGCTGATGAATCACACCTTCCCGACATTTCAGCACCTGATTGACAGAGCAATTATGACAGAAAGGAAGCGTAAAGAGATGGAGGATCGTAAGCGCAAGATCAGTGGACCCTAGCCTGGAAGCAGCAGCCGCCCTTGTTTCTCAGGCAATCAACCTCAGCAGTTTAGGCAGAACCAGCGTCCACCTCAGCAGCATCAGCAATTCCAAAGGCAGTATCCTCAGCACCAGTATCAGAACCGTCAGAACAATCAGTCAGGAGGTCAGTTTCAGAGGCAGAATCAGCAGACACCTCGTCTTCCTGCCCTAGCAAACCAGCAGAACAGTCAGGCAGCACCAGCTCAGGTTGGAAACAGAGCATGTTTCCACTGTGGAGAGCAAGGCCATTGGGTGATGCAATGCCCGAAGAAGACAGCCCAACAGCAGTCAGGCCCCAATGCCCCAGCAAAGCAGAATGTGTCTCAGCCTGGAGTAGGCAACTGCCCTCAGCCGCGCTACAATCATGGAAGACTGAACCACTTGGAGGCTGAAGCAGTTCAGGAGACCCCTGGCATGATAGTAGGTATGTTCCCAGTCGACTCCCATATTGCAGAAGTGTTATTTGATACTGGAGCAACACATTCTTTCATTACTGCATCATGGGTAGAGGCACATAATCTTCCAATTACTACCATGTCAGCCCCCATTCAAATCGACTCAGCCGGTGGTAGAATTCGAGCTGATAGCATCTGTTTGAATGTAAGCGTGGAAATAAGGGGGATAGCGTTTCCCGCCAACCTTATAGTAATGGGTACTCAGGGAATAGATGTCATCCTAGGGATGAATTGGCTAGACAAGTATCAGGCAGTTATCAGTTGTGATAAAAGGACAATCAAGTTGGTGTCCCCACTGGGAGAGGAAGTGGTGACCAGGTTAGTCCCGCCCGAGCCAAAGAAAGGAAGTTGTTATCGGATGGCTGTCGATAGCAGTGAAGCAGACCCAATTGAGAGTATCAAGGTTGTGTCTGAGTTCCCAGACGTGTTTCCAAAGGACTTACCGGGTATGCCACCAGAGCGAAAAGTTGAGTTTTCCATAGAGCTTCTTCCTGGAACCGCCCCTATCTTTAAGAGAGCTTACAGAATATCTGGACCAGAGTTGGTTGAGCTTAAGAAGCAGATTGATGAGCTGTCAGAGAAAGGTTACATCCGGCCAAGCACCTCGCCTTGGGCCGCCCCTGTCCTGTTTGTGGAGAAGAAAGATGGCACCAAAAGGATGTGTATCGATTATCGAGCTTTGAACGAAGTCACAATCAAGAACAAGTACCCTTTGCCCAGGATAGAAGATCTGTTTGACCAGTTGAGAGGAGCCAGTGTGTTCTCCAAGATTGATCTGTGGTCAGGTTATCATCAGCTCAGGATCCGACCTTCGGACATTCCGAAGACGGCATTCATTTCCAAGTATGGGTTGTATGAGTTCACTGTGATGTCTTTTGGTTTGACCAATGCACCAGCCTTCTTTATGAATCTGATGAACAGTGTATTCATGGATTACCTTGATAAGTTTGTGGTGGTATTCATTGATGACATTCTGGTTTATTCTCAAAGCGAGGAAGAACATGCAGGTCATTTGAGGATGGTATTGCAGAGATTGCGAGAGCACCAGTTGTATGTAAAGTTGAGCAAATGTGAGTTCTGGATCAATGAAGTCCTGTTCTTGGGTCACATAATCAACAGAGAAGGATTGGCTGTGGATCTGAAGAAAGTGGCAGACATTCTGAACTGGAAAGCGCCAACAGATGCTCGAGGAATCAAGAGTTTCATTGGAATGGCTGGATATTATCGGTGATTCATTGAAGGGTTTTCGAAGATTGCGAAACCAATGACAGCGTTGCTAGGCAACAAGGTTGAGTTCAAGTGGACCCAGGAATGTCAAGAGGCCTTCGAAGCGCTGAAAGAGAAGTTGACAACAGCGCCTGTCCTAGTCTTGCCTGATGTGCACAAGCCCTTCTCTGTGTACTGTGATGCTTGTTACACAGGTTTGGGATGCGTGTTGATGCAAGAGGGAAGAGTTGTGGCTTACTCGTCCCGACTGCTGAAGGTTCATGAGAAGAATTACCCAATCCATGATCTAGAGTTGGCAGCAGTGGTTCACGCACTGAAGACATGGAGACACTATCTGTATGGACAGAAATGTGATGTTTACACAGACCACAAGAGTCTGAAGTACATATTCACTCAGTCAGAGCTGAATATGAGGCAGCGAAGATGGTTAGAGTTGATCAAAGATTATGAGTTGGAGATTTATTACCATCCGGGCAAAGCGAACGTAGTGGCAGATGCTTTGAGCAGGAAGAGTCAAGTCAATCTGATGGTCGCTCGTCCGATGCCTTATGAGTTGGCTAAGGAGTTTGACAGGTTGAGTCTCGGGTTTCTGAACAATTCGCGAGGAGTCACAGTTGAGTTGGAACCTACCTTGGAGCGGGAAATCAAAGAAGCGCAGAAGAATGATGAGAAGATCAGTGAGATCTGGCGACTGATTCTAGATGGCAGAGGCAAAGATTTTCGAGAAGATGCAGAAGGTGTGATATGGTTCAAAGACCGCTTGTGTGTTCCCAATGTCCAATCCATTCGGGAGTTGATTCTTAAGGAAGCTCATGAGACAGCTTATTCGATTCACCCTGGCAGTGAGAAGATATATCAGGATCTGAAGAAAAAATTCTGGTGGTATGGAATGAAGAGGGAGATCGCAGAGTATGTGGCTATGTGTGATAGTTGTCGACGGATTAAGGTAGAGCACCAGAGACCAGCTGGATTGTTGCAACCGTTGCAAATTCCTCAGTGGAAATGGGATGAAATTGGTATGGATTTCATAGTCGGATTGCCTCGCACTCGAGCCGGCTACGATTCCATTTGGGTAGTGGTGGACCGTTTGACCAAGTCAGCCCACTTCATACCTGTCAAGACCAACTACAGCAGTGCAGTGTTGGCAGAATTGTATATGTCTCGGATCGTTTGTCTTCATGGTGTGCCAAAGAAGATAGTGTCAGACAGAGGAACACAGTTCACCTCTCATTTCTGGCAGCAGTTGCATGAAGCCTTGGGTACACATCTGAATTTCAGTTCAGCTTATCATCCGTAGACAGATGGCCAGACCGAAAGAACCAATCAAATTCTTGAAGATATGTTGAGAGCCTGTGCGCTGCAAGATCAGTCCGGATGGGACAAGCGATTGCCTTATGCAGAGTTCTCCTATAACAACAGTTACCAGGCCAGTTTGAAGATGTCACCATTTCAAGCGCTCTATGGAAGGAGTTGTAGAACTCCGTTGCAATGGGATCAGCCTGGGGAAAAGCAAGTGTTCGGGCTAGACATTCTGCTTGAAGCTGAAGAGAACATCAAGATGGTTCGAGAGAACCTGAAGATAGCGCAATCGAGGCAGCGAAGCTATGCAGATACAAGAAGAAGAGAGCTGAGTTTCGAAGTCGGAGACTTTGTCTATCTGAAAGTGTCACCGATCAGAGGAGTCAGAAGATTCGGAGTCAAAGGCAAGCTAGCACCCCGCTACATTGGTCCGTACCAGATTCTCGCAAAGCGTGGAGAAGTGGCCTATCAGCTCAGTCTGCCAGAGAATTTGTCTGCAGTGCATGATGTCTTTCATGTGTCTCAGTTGAAGAAGTGCTTGCGTGTGCCAGAAGAGCAGTTGCCAGTGGAAGGTCTTGAGGTCCAGGAGGACTTGACCTACGTTGAGAAGCCAGCGCAGATCCTTGAGGTTGCAGACAGAGTCACCCGAAGGAAGACCATCAGAATGTGCAAAGTCAGGTGGAATCACCATTCAGAGGAAGAAGCAACCTGGGAGCGTGAAGATGATCTGATGGCTAAATACCCAGAGCTCTTTGCTAGCCAACCCTGAATCTCGAGGGCGAGATTCTTTTAAGGGGGATAGGTTTGTAACGCCCTGAATTTGGGGGTAGAATTTTTTCTTCTTTTCTCTCACCAAATTCAGGCGTTACTCTTTCCTTTTTCCCTTTTCTTCTCGCTAAGCCTTGATCTTTTCCAAAGTCGCAGCGGGTTTTGGCTTTAGACCTCGTGTAAAGCAAAACCTTAAAAGTACTTTATTTTGTGTGATGCACCATGCCGAACCATGCATACTTTTTGATTGATTAAAAATGTGAATGCTTTCATCTAGAGGAAATTAGAAATTAGGAAAAAAGAAAAGCCTTTTCTTTTTCTTTCTTTCTTTCTTTTTCTTTTTTCTTTTCTCTTCCCCCCTTCGGCCGGCCCAGCTGGCGGCCCAACCGCCCCTCCCATCCCCTTCCCGCGTGGGCCCCACGCCGGCCCAACCGCGCGCCCCTCCCCCCTTTGGGCCCAGCTGGCGGCCCAACCGCCCCCCTCCCCTTTTCTTTTCTTTTCCCAAAATTTTCCTCCCTCTCTCTCTCTCCCTCTCCCTAGCGCCACCGCCGCCCTCCCTCCCCGACGCCGCCGCCGCGCCGTCCCCCTCCGGTGAGGCTTCCCCCCTCCTCCTCCCTCCTCTCCTCCCTCTCCCTCCTCACTCTCCTCCCTCTGGCGCACTCCCCTCACCCTGCGTCGCCCGGCTCGGCCCCCGGCTCGGCCGCCCAGCCCAGCTCGGCCCGGCCGCCCCGGCCTCGCCCCCGCCCGGCCCTGGCCGCCCCGGCCTCGCCCCCGCCCGGCCTCAACCGCCCCCGGCCCCGGCTCGGCCGCCTCGGCTCGGCCGCCCGTGCCCGGCCACCCCGCGTCGCCCTTCGGTCGCCCGCGCCCCGGCCCAACCGCCCCCCGGCCCCGGCGAGCTCGGCCGCCCGCCCCGTGCCCCGGCCCAACCGCCCCCCGGCCCCGGCTCGGCCGCCCGCGCCCCGGCCCCGGCCCAACCGCCCCCGCTCGGCTCGGCCGCCTGCCTCCCGGCGAGCTCGGCCGCCCCCCGGTTCAACCGCCCCCCCGGTTCAACCGCCCCTCCCCCGCGCTCGGCCTAACCGCCCTGCCCCGACCCCGGCTCGGCCACTCCCGTCGCGCCCCGGCCCGGTTGCCCCGCCCCCGCGCCCGGCCTCGCCCGACCGTGTCCTCGCTCGCCCGTGCTCGCTTGCCCTGGCATGTTTGCCCGCTCGCCCCGCCGTGCCTTGCTCGCGTCGTGTCGGCCCTCGGTGTGGCCTCGAGCTCGGCCCAGCGTGCCTTCGGTGCGCGGCCTCGAGCTCGGCCAGCGCACGGCCCCGACGCGTGCGCGACTCGTTCGCGGCACGTTAAGTGTGGCTTTGCGCGTGCACGTGTTCGCGCAGCGTTCTGGCGTAGCTCGTCGTGTTCGCGACGCATAGCGCCCTGTTACGCTCGCGACACGATCGTAAACCCCCTAGCCCCGTCTACCCCCCCGTATCCTATATGCGCTAATCACGTTGTTTATATTAATAAGATAGGAGTCTCAATTTGGAAATTGGTTACGTTAGTTAATTTGTATAGCTAATCGTCTATCTTATTCAATGTTAATCTACTAAAAGTGGTCACGTTTACATTAATGCATGTAGCTAATTCTTTTGTTAGAACCAATTGGAACTAGAACACGTGACGTCTAGTTATTCACCAACCCGTAGTGCGTCTCGGGCATAAGCTTTAACTCTCGCGAGACCTTTTTTCTCATTTCTTTCTAACCATGGTAAACTCATTATTGTATGTGATATTTTATGCATGTTTAATCTACTTGTTCTCTTGTATGGTGTATTGTTGGTTTCCTAATTTCAATGAATGGATGTATGTATGCTTGCAATCGCTTAGAGAACGATCCGGTTGGAGAGCCCGAAGAACTCGCAGGAGAAGCCCCTGAGCAGCAGTCGGTTGGTGGAGGCAAGTGTCCTTTGACCTATCTCTGTCCCATTCATTCTTTAATTCACCTCCCGCATTACACATTTATACTTAAGGATTGACTAGCTTTTGTTATCCATGTCCTTGTTTACCTATTTGGGTCGGATTATTATTGTTTAGCTTTATGCTTTTGCTCAACTCTAATCAATGAACATGATGAGATCATATATGATACGCTGTTTTCCCTTCTCTTATTATGATGTTGTACTTGTGGCCTTTAAGGGGGCTCGAGCGGTTTCTCGAGTGCCTCTCCGTAAGGACCTGTTCTATGGATGACCGCCCGGGAAAACAGTGCAACCATGGGGGTGGAGTGGGACGCCCTTAGCTGAATAATTAGAGGAACCGGGGTGTAGTTCGCTTAGCCGTTGTGCCGTCAATGGGGCTCGGTGTATGCGGCTCGCTCTGCCAAGGTTGATTTGTCCCTTGGGGAGGAGTGCGGTACATTTAGGAAACCTAACGGGCGGCTACAGCCCCGGAGAATCTTTGTAAAGGCTACGTAGTGAAACCCTGCCTATTCACCTTGGTAGTGTTTAAGGGTTTGATCGGCCCGAGGCAAGAGGGAATCACGGCTTGTGGGTAAAGTGCACAACCTCTGCAGAGTGTTTGAAAACTGATATATCAGCCGTGCTCGCGGTTATGAGCGGCCAAGGGAGCTCCAATGATTAGTGGTACTTGATCAGAGTTGTTTTGGTTTACAGGTGGCGATGAGACTGATGATTTTGGTTATGTCTATGGTGCTGGTAAGTGGTATTCTTTCCGTTTGGAAAGGGTACATCGGGCTAATAACGTGGGCTAATGTTAAAACCTGGCTTTCTACTAGTAAATAATAATTTGACCAACTAAAAGCAACTGCTTGACTTATCCCCACATAAAGCTAGTCCACTACAACCAAACAGGATACTTGCTGAGTATGTTGATGTGTACTCACCCTTGCTCTACACACCAACCCCCTAGGTTGTCAGCATTGCAACCACTGCTCAGGAGAAGATGAAGCTGTGGAAGGAGACTTCCAGGAGTTCCAAGACTACGACGAGTTCTAGGTGTGGGTTAGCGGCAACCCCCAGTCGGCTGCCTGTGAAGGCCGCGGTTATCTACGTTTCGTTTTCGCACTTTGATTTATTGTAAGGACTATATGGACGTCTCAGACGTATGATGTAATCGACTATTATTTCCCTTTTAATACTATTTTGAGCACTGTGTGATGATGTCCATGTTATGTAACTGCTGTGTACGTGAATAACTGATCCTGGCACGTACATGGTTCGCATTTAGTTTGCCTTCTAAAACCGGGTGTGATAGCCGTGACGCTCGGCACCAGGAAGGCCTTCTCTTCCTCGGCTTTGTCTCCATCGCCGGACCTGGCCGCTTGCATTATCCCTGCAATGGATCGATGGAACCATACCTTATCCTCGTCCCCGCCCATCCTCATCTGCTTGGCGCGAACGATGGGGCCGTCGTACTCCTCGCTCGCGTCCTCCTCATGGGCCCACTTAACGGCCCTACTCCTCTCCCACGCAGCGTGGATAGCGATATCTCACCTACAAGGCCATCAACCTGCACACAGATCTCACGAGCAAGAGTTATGTGGGAGTGGCAGCAGCAGATCTCGGGGGTGCTCGCGGATCCGTCCCCCTCGTTGCCATCGTCGATATCGAGCGAGGACGCGGTGGTGTATGCTGTAGCGGCATCGGCGGATGCCTCTAGATGGAGGCGCTTGCCGCCCATGTGGACCCCGAAGGCGCGCCGAGGAGGGCGGGAGACCGCGGCTCCGAGGATGGGGCGAGCTAGCAGCGCAGGGTCACGACCTCTTCGAAGACGGGGGCAAGGGCGAGGGGGTGCGCTGAGGCAGGAGCGGGGCATGGTATCGCGTGGGAGATGGTGTCTGTCGCAGCGGGTCTCCGACGAGCGGGCGGCTGTCTTCGGGGGAAAGGGTGGCGGTCATATCGATAGTGTGAGGGGAGGGCACAGGACCAGGGCACCGCACATCACGCGAGGCGAGGAAGGACGCACCGGGGCAGGGGCAAGGTGAAGCCGTGGTGGTCGCCCTCATTACGTGCTTATAGGAGTAGTAAGATATTATCATGTGGTTAAATATCAATTCCCTTGACATTCTTTGTGATTTCATAAACAATTATGATTAAGTTGATAATGAGTTAGTTATTGAAGTTTTGGTAATTAATGACAATGGATGTGGACAAACAATTTTTTATGAGGCTATATGATTTTGGTTAGTCATGGCAAGGATGAACTATTTCAACTTATACAGGGTTATTGGTGGTTTAATTGATGCTGGATAGCTGAAGAAAAATTATTGATAGGATTTTAATCTTGTCAATAGGCAATTAGAGGATGATATTTACTAAATTAATAGGCTAGATGGTCCTACTATGAAGAGGGTCAATATATTTTACTTGACGGATCTTTGGTGCTTCATAGTGCATATATTTGAGACTCTAGCATGAGGGCTAATTGCGTTGATGATTTTAAAATAAAAAGTACGAGAAAAAACTAAAAAGGGCAAAAATGTGAAGTGCAGGTTGTTTGACTTGGAAGGGTGAACTATCCGTGGGGCTAACTAGAGGATGCCCAAAAAATGTAAGTTTCTATCTTCGTCAAAGTTGATAACGATGGTTTATCTAGCCTTGGGTGGTGGACTATCAGCTAGATTACTCTTGTGGTAAATGAAAACTTGGAGTTTTGTATGGTGGGATTCATCTTTGTCGGTGGACTACCGAGACCCTTGTGGTGAACTCTTCACAATACATTTTCTCATGGTAGATTAAAACATGTCAGTTTTTGTGTTGGGGCGAACTGTCCAAGCCCTTATGGTGGATTGTCAACTGTACGTGTTAAGCCATTAGACAAAAACTTGGAAGTTTCTCTCCATATGTTCATAATTGGTAGACGGATTGTGTAGGCCTCGAAGGCGAACTGTCGATGCCCTACTGGTAGGCTATCCACCAGACACTTTTTGTGCTGACTGACATAGATTTAATTGTATATATGATCGTTGGATTTTACATGTCGACTATCTGCAAGTTTTACTGTGGACTGACTATATGTGGGTGCCTAGTTTCTTGAAAAAATACTATAACGACTAGTTGTGGGAAGTGGAGCTATAAATAGTGGGTGTCTGGGTGTGTGCACCCTTACTTAAGCATTTACAACACTTGTTGAGCACTTTTGATCCTTCCCACGCCTCTTTCTTACTCACATTTACTTGGTGTTGATTTCTATTGTGATTGAGGGGAATCTAGTGCATTGCATAAGTGTGTGAGCTTTGATTCACTGGAGAGATAATCAAACAAAGTCTTTAGCTTGTTACTCTTGGAGGTCGCCGCCACCTAGCTAGATGACTTTTGGTATACATTGTAAAGCTCTTCAAGGAGATTCTGAAGAGGCTTTGGTGGAATTTTGAGAGGTTGTTGCGCTTGCCTTGCCATAGTGATGAAAAGCAACTCTAGTAGAGTCGAGGTCCAAAGGGTATTTTGATTCAATGCGGCTCATGGTAGAGGAGTGGTTGGGAGTCATTGACTCAACCTCAATATTGATTAGGGGTGACCGACAAGTCACCGGTACCACTAGATAATTTCCATCATATCGTGTGTTTAATTATTCACTTGCTCAATTTATTACTATTATAACTATTTGTTTTCCATTTACATTCATAGAGCTTATATGATCCATTTTGTTATCCTAGGTTGCAAACTCATTTCAGCTCAACTTAGGGTCTGTTTGAATGCACTATAGCTAATAGTTAGTTGGCTAAAAAATTGTTAGTGGAATTATCTAGATAACAAAAAGCTAGCTAGCTATTAGCTAATTTACTAAAAGTAGATGCCTTCAGCTAATTTTAACAGCTAACTATTAGCACTAGTGGATTCAAACGTGACCTTAGGTGGTGTTTGAATGCACTAGAGATAATAGTTAGTGGATAAAATTAGCTAGAGACATCCAAACACCCTAGCTAATAGTTTAGCTATTAGATATTTTTAGTAAATTAGCTACTAGTTAGCTAACTATTTGTTAGTTAGCTAATTCTACTAGTATATTTTTAGTTAACTAACTATTAGCTCTAGTGCATTCAAACACCCCCTTAGTCTAGAAGATTTAATTATCCCGTGGACCTAATTAAATTTGCTCGATATCGTTGGTTTTAGTTAATACTGTGTACTCACCCTTCATCTAGCAGGTTATCTGTTGGAGACTTGTTCTCAAATGCTATGAATCAAGAACAAGGCAACACAAATGTTAAAGATTAAAGACCTTCGTCCTTCGAAGCACTGTATCCCTTAGGATATAATGATCTTCGGACGAAGGCCATGAATGACATACCTTCATCATATCAATATCATATCAATATGTGAAAAACAAGAACATATGAGATATAGAACATGAATGATTATGAATGATCAAATCATCAACATTTTTATTATATGATTATGAACAAATATTGTAATACATTTTTATACCTTTGGCTTGATAGAAGGCAAAAGTCCAAAAATGACGTGCGAGCTATTACCACTCAGCGTGAACAGTATGGGGTTACTGATCACCTATTTATAGCACGGGACACAGCCCGGTCGAAATTACATTTATGTCCTTGATAACAAATTATAAACATGACACAAATTATCAGGGACTAAACGGTCTTTTCCTCTTTAAGTCGATATCGCCCTTCGTCTCAAGGCGTGTCATCATGCCGAAGCTCCTTGGGTTGTAGCTTCGGCATACATCTTCGTGTTATGTCTGCCTGCATATCGTCCTGCCGAAGGTGTTTTTGCTTAGAGGACCTTCGACGAAGAAGGCCCCCAACAGTTGCCCCTTCGCGGTGCTAGATCGTTTTTCGTAACGAGCTCGATCCGCTAAAAATCTCAAAGGCTTCGGAATGCCGAAGGTCCAAAAAACACCTTCCCTGAGCTCGTTGCCGAGAAACAATTAAAATACTCCAGACATCGGGTGGTCCACCTTCCGAGCGCCGAGTGGTCCACCGTTCAGCGGGTGTAGGCGATCTGGCGGTTTACCTTCCCCCTACAGCACTATATAAACAGACGGGTTGGTGCAGAGTTACCACAACATTCATTGCCATTGCACTATTGTGCTGTTAAAAAATTTAACCATAGCCGAAGCTTTTTCACTGCGCTCTCAAGCAAACTCTTCATCATTTAGAGTTAACTTCGTCAAAACTGCAAAAAGAAACATCAACTTCGTTAAAACCGCAAAAAATCCATCAGATGGCTAGAGTGCGTTCGACTGCAAGGGTGACTCATGAAGGAGAAGAGACCGAGGTCACCGAGACAGCACCAATTTCCGAAGTCATGAAGCAATCAGGTCTAATTGTGACAGAAGGAACTAATGACGAAGGTACCCTTGTTGCCAGAGCTGAACAAACCATTGCTGAAGAAGAAGATATTGAAGAGGATGAGGAAGATTATAGTATTTTGATCCCAACAAAACCGAGCCAATTAGATTTTGAGAAATCTACTGTGTCTGAAGCTGACATGCCCATGATGATGAAGCTGGGCTATTTTGGGGAAACTGAAAAGAAACATGTCCGATTTGTCGAAGAAGAGACCACCCCAGCACTGAAGAATGATGTAGTGGTTTTCAAGAGCTTTTTTAGAGCAGGACTGCAACTTCCTTTGAATGAGAAGATAGGGGAAGTCTTGAAAAATTTCGAGATATTTCTTCATCAGCTGACTCCTAACGCCATTGTTAGGCTTAGCGTCTTTATCTGGGCCCTCTGAAGCCAAGGGATGAGCCCAGATGCCGAAGCATTCTGCCGAGTGCACGAGTTGCACTACCAGACGAAGGCCACGGCAGACGGTCTTCATGAAAATTTTGGTTGCTACAATTTTGCGTATCGCAAGGATACGAAGGCTCTAGTTCTCAGTTACTGCACCAAATGGTCAACCGGCTGGAAAGGTGAATCGTTTTATATCAAGGCTGATGAGAAGAAGAGGGGGAAACTGATGACGATGGTTATGTGCCCGCTATCCTTAAACTTCGGAATGACCAGACCCCTATGCAACATGCAGCTATGGTCAGCATGCCAGCTGGCCGAGGTAGAATTCAGGGTGGTGGCTGAGCAAATTAGCACCAGGGACTTGGTGCAAGAATACCTGGCCAACCGGACGTACCCAATGTCAAGTGGCTGGGGGATGCCGAAGATGAAGGGAACGAAGAAGAAGTATGAACTTGTTCAATTACCTTATCATTTTAAATTTGAAAAACAGTTCAAGGAGCCTTGCCAAGAATGGCTAGAAATGATTGAAACTATGTGTAACAAAATACTGGGAAACTATACCAAGAAAAAAGACCAATTGATGACAGCAGCCTTCGACACCCGGCCAAAACGAAGGTTAAACCGGGTGATGGATGCTCTAAAATTTGAATACCCTGATTATGAGCAGCTTGGCAAGGGTGCCGAAGGGGCAAAAAGGAAAAGGGTTGTTAGTGTTCTGAACAGACAAGCTGCCAGAATGGTGAAGGAGGATGAGAAGATTTTAAAGAAAAGAAAATCCACTCCTGACCTGAAGGTGGCAGCTCTGAAGAAAAGAAAAGCTAAAATTCCAGAGCCGAAGGTGACTGAGGTAGAGGAGGAGACTCCTTCGACACCTCCTGCCGAAGTGACAGAAATTTTAAAGGTAATGACTGAATCTCTACCTATCAAGCTGCGAAGTCCTCTGGGACCGGAACTGACGAAGCTTTTACAGAAGAAGGACGAGCCTTCGGCTACACAAAAGGTGGATGGGCAAAAAGGCGAAGGATCGGTACTATAATTGAGAGCACCTAGAGGGGGGGGGGTGAATAGGTGATCCTGTAAAACTTGAAAACTTAAAGCCACAAAAACTTAATTAAGCGTTAACACAATAAGGCCAAGTGGCTAGAGAGGAGTCTTAGCAAAACACAATAACCACAAAGATATCAACACAGAGATGGCACAGTGGTTTATCCCATGGTTCGGCCAAGTCCAACGCTTGCCTACTCCACGTTGTGGCGTCCCAACGGACGAGGGTTGCAATCAACCCCTCTCAAGCGGTCCAAAGACCCACTTGAATACCACGGTGTTTTGCTTTGCTTTACTATATTCCGCTTGCGAGGAATCTCCACAACTTGGAGTCTCTCGCCCTTACACTTTGATGTTCACAAAGAAGCACGGAGCAAGGGAGGGATGAGCAACGCACACAAGACACAAAATCAGAGCGACAACACGCACATAAGTCGCAACAAGATCTCACAACACAACCCGACGAGTTCACGACTCAAATAGAGCTCTAGTTGCTCTCACAAAGAATCAAATGTGCGGAATCGAAGTCTTGGTGCTTAGGAATGCTTAGAGAATTGATTGGTCTTCTCCTCCATGCGCCTAGGGGTCCCTTTTATAGCCCCAAGGCAGCTAGGAGCCGTTGAGAGCATTCCAGGAAGGCAATTCTTGCCTTCAGTCGCCTGGCGCACCGGACAGTCCGGTGCACCACTGGACACTGTCCGGTGCGGATTTCTTTCCTTATTTGGCGAAGCCGACCGTTGCATATGTAGAGCCGTTGGTGCACCGGACACTGTCCGGTGCACACCGGACAGTCCGGTCTCCCCTTGTGACCGTTGGCTTGGCCACGCGTCACGCGCGGAATCCTCGGCCGACCGTTGGCCCGGCTGACCGTTGGCTCACCGGACAGTCCGGTGCACCACCGGACAGTCCGGTGATTTATAGCCGTACACCTCCGTTGAAGTCCCGAGAGCAGCAAGTTCGCTAGAGCCAGCCTGGCGCACCGGACACTGTCCGGTGCTCCACCGGACAGTCCGGTGCACTCAGACTGAGCAGACTTTGGCTGAACAAAGCCATCTCTTTTCCAATTTGATTTCTCCTATTTCCAGCACTTAAACACAATACATTAGTTCTCAAAACAATGTACTAAGTCTAGAAACATACCTTTAGACTTGATTTGCACTTTGTCCAACACTTGGCATACTTTAATACTTAAGTACTTGTGTTGGCACTCAATCACCAAAATACTTAGAAATGGCCCAAGGGCACATTTCCCTTTCAATCTCCCACTTTTTGGTGATTTATGCCAACACAACAAAAAGCAACTAAAAGAGGTGCAACATCAATATAAATGAGAACTCAAAATTGTTTTGATTCAAATTTGGCATATATGAATCACTCTTTGCCACCACTTGGTTTTGTTTTTGCAAATTAACCTCAATCTCTTATCTCTAATTCAAACACAATTGTAGAGACGTAAAGAGAGTTGTTCCAAGAGAAATTGATCAAAGATTTCAAAAACTCCCCCTTTTTCCCATAATCGACTATTCTCCCCACAAGAGGCCAACTTTCGACAAAAGAGACAACAAGAGAGTTTTGACAAACCAAAAGCTCTATTCTACTATTTTCAAAATTTCTCAAGTGGTAGCTGATCCATTTATTACTTTGGCCTTATTTTCTCCCCCTTTGGCATCAAGCACCAAAACAGGATCAATCTTGGCCCTTTAACCCCATTGCCTCACCAAAATCTTCAAATAAGAGTACAAAGGCAATAAGAGTACATGAGATGAACTTGTAATAAGTTACCCTCTCATCGGAGTGCAGTGGAAATCTTTCATGGTCCAAGTCCACCCTTTCCCTTTTAAACCGCCTTTGAGACTAAATCAAGCAAACTCAAGCACACGGTTAGTCTCAAAGGGTCAAGTTGTAGCACATCTCCCCCTAAATATGTGCATCACTTGCAAAAGGACTTGTGAGGTCCGGGGAGTGTTTGTACAACTTGAGCGCCACAAGTAAACAACAAAATGCATAAGGAACATTATCAAAGCATAATACACATGTATGCGACAAATCAATACAAGTTCCGCGAATCTAAGACATTTAGTTCACTACGCAGCCTGCAGAAGGTCTTCTCATCTAAAGGCTTGGTAAAGATATCGGCTAGCTGGTTCTCGGTGTTAACATAAAACACTTCGATATCTCCCTTTTGCTGGTGGTCTCTCAAAAAGTGATGCCGGATGTCAATGTGCTTTGTGCGGCTGTGCTCAACAGGATTTTCCGCTATTCGGATAGCACTCTCATTGTCACATAGGAGTGGGACTTTACTCAGATTGTAGCCAAAGTCCCGGAGGGTTTGCCTCATCTAGAGTAGTTGCGTGCAACACTGTCCTGCGGCAACATACTCGGCCTCAGCGGTGGATAGGGCAACAGAAGTTTGTTTCTTAGAATTCCATGACACCAGGGACCTTCCTAAGAATTGGCACGTCCCCGATGTACTCTTCCTATCGACCTTACATCCAGCATAGTCGGAATCTAAATATCCAATCAAATCAAAGGTAGACCCCTTTGGATACCAGATCCCGAAGCAAGGCGTAGCGACTAAATATCTAAGAATTCGCTTCACGGCCACTAAGTGACACTCCCTTGGATCGGATTGAAATCTGGCACACATGCATACACTAAGCATAATATCCGGTCTACTAGCACATAAGTAAAGTAAAGACCCTATCATAGACTGGTATGCCTTTTGATCAACGGACTTACCTCCTTTGTTGAGGTCGGTGTGTCCGTCGGTACCCATTGGAGTCTTTGCGGGCTTGGCGTCCTTCATCCCAAACCGCTTTAGCAAGTCTTGTGTGTACTTCGTTTGGGAGATGAAGGTGCCGTCCTTGAGTTGCTTCACTTGGAACCCAAGGAAGTAGTTCAACTCGCCCATCATCGACATCTCGAACTTCTGAGTCATCACCCTGCTAAACTCTTCACAAGACTTTTGGTTAGTAGAACCAAATATTATGTCATCGACATAAATTTGGCACACAAAAAGATCACCATCGCAAGTCTTAGTGAAAAGAGTTGGATCGGCTTTCCCAACCTTGAAAGCATTAGCAATTAAAAAGTCTCTAAGGCATTCATACCATGCTCTTGGGGCTTGCTTAAGTCCATAGAGCGCCTTAGAGAGCTTACATATGTGGTCGGGGTACCGTTCATCCTCGAAGCCAGGGGGTTACTCCACGTACACCTCCTCCTTGATTGGCCTGTTGAGAAAAGCGCTCTTTACATCCATTTGGAACAACCTAAAAGAATGGTGAGCGGCATATGCTAGCAAAATACGAATAGACTCTAGCCTAGCCACAGGAGCAAAAGTCTCCTCAAAGTCCAAACCTGCGACTTGGGCATAACCTTTTGCCACAAGTAGCCTTGTTCCTTGTCACCACCCCGTGCTCGTCTTGTTTGTTGCGGAACACCCACTTGGTTCCCACAACATTTTGCTTGGGACGAGGCACCAGTGTCCAAACTTCATTTCTCTTGAAATTATTGAGCTCCTCCTGCATGGCCAGCACCCAGTCCGGATCTAGCAAGGCCTCTTCTACCCTGAAAGGCTCAATAGAAGAAACAAAGGAGTAATGCTCACAAAAATTAACTAATCTAGAACGAGTAGTTACTCCCTTGCTAATGTCACCCAAAATTTGGTCGATGGGATGATCCCTTTGAATCGTTGCTCGAACTTGGGTTGGAGGTGCCGATTGTGCTTCTTCCTCCATCACATGATCATCTTGTGCTCCCCCTTGATCACACGCCTCCTCTTGATGAACCTGTTCATCAACTTGAGTTGGGGGATGCACCATTGTTGAGGAAGAGGGTTGATCTTGCTCCTCGAGTTCCTATGGTCGCACATCGCCAATCGCCATGGTGCGTATTGCGGCCGTTGGAACGTCTCCTTCATCTACATCATCAAGATCAACAACTTGCTCTCTTGGAAGCCATTAGTCTCATCAAATACAACGTCGCTAGAGACTTCAACCAAACCCGATGATTTGTTGAAGACCCTATACGCCTTTGTATTTGAGTCATAACCTAACAAAAACCCTTCTACAGCTTTGGGAGCAAACTTAGAATTTCTACCTTTCTTCACTAGAATGTAACATTTGCTCCCAAATACACGAAAGTAAGACACATTGGGTTTGTTACCAGTTAGAGGCTCATACGAAGTCTTCTTGAGGAGGCGGTGAAGGTAGACCCGGTTGATGGCATGGCAAGCCGTGTTCACGGCTTCCGACCAAAACCGCTCGGGGGTCTTGAACTCTCCAAGCATCGTCCTCGCCATGTCTATGAGCGTCCTGTTCTTCCTCTCTACCACACCATTTTGCTGTGGTGTGTAGGGAGCGGAGAACTCGTGCTTGATCCCTTCCTCCTCAAGGTACTCCTCCACTTGAAGGTTCTTGAACTCGGACCCATTGTCGCTCCTTATCTTCTTCACCTTGAGCTCAAACTCATTTTGAGCTCTCTTTAGAAAGCGCTTGAGGGTCTCTTGGGTTTCAGATTTATCCTGCAAAAAGAATACCCAAGTGAAGCGGGAAAAATCATCAACTATAACAAGACCATACTTACTTCCTCCTATACTTAGATAGGCGACGGGTCCAAAGAGGTCCATATGAAGCATCTCCAACGGTCTTGATGTGGTCATCACATTTTTGGTATGATGAGAACTTCCCACCTGTTTACCTGCTTGATAAGCTGCACAAGGTCTATCTTTTTCGAAAGTAACATTAGTTAGACCTATCACGTGTTCTCCCTTTAGAAGCTTGTGAAGGTTCTTCATCCCCACATGTGCTAAGCGGCGATGCCACAGCCAGATGTAACACCCCTGGTGTTACTCTAACTAAAACTTGAGCATGGCATCATGAGCATGGTCATTGCATCTGTTTGATACACCTAGAGTGCATTCACTAGGCAAAAATTTCAAACAAGTTGTATTGTTTTACTATTTTACAAATAGGACCCTGGTTTAAGAACTTAACCCTAACTAGTGGTTAAAGGGGTAAGACTTAACCAAAGTTGAGAAAACCTAAAGGCTTTAGGGTAAAAGGCATAAAGTGACCCCAACAATAAAGTTGAATCACATTTATACCCCTGGGATATTAAAAATCCTAATTGGAACCCTGGAAAACCCAAAGTCCAAACCCTAGGGACCTATGTGCAAAATTGATGCACAATTGGACTAAAGTGTAAAAACTAGTATGTTTTAAACCATAAAGTCATTTGGTCCACATTTGAGGAGATTTACAAGCAAAACCCTTGGTTTTAGACTTATTTGCAAAATGGACCCTATTGAGTTCTAAACTAAGTCTGAAAGTTAGTAAATGGGCTCAACTTTGGAGCCTTGTATCTTTCAGAATATAGAGTTTTTACCCTAGGTCACCACATCAAAGTTGAAGATCTATTATAGGAGAACAACTTTGCTTAAGGTTGTAAGCATAGTTGTTAAGAGTATTTGAGAGATAATGAAGCTCAAAGTCGGGCTGTCAGTCGATCTCTGAACTGAATATTCAAGAGCAGTGTAATGGGATTAACTTTGAACTCGATTTTGAAGGATCTTCGGTAACTATTTGATGGCAAGTCTTGTAGCAAAGTTGATCATGGATGATAGGTGTATAAGTTTGATGCAGATAGTTGGCGTTGTCACCACGTAAAAATTTGAGAAAATCAGTCTCAAACATGGACTGTCAGTCACCCTGCATTGATGCTCTGATGGTACAGTGCTCGAATACACTGAAGAAGATCTGTTCGTCCTCACCGCCGATAGCCGACGCCGTCGATCGTCGTCGTTGTGATTCGTGCTCGGCGGTCATCAGATAAGCCCGTCGCAGTAAAGATCCTCGGCACCGGTGAGCTGGCCACCACTCCGACGACGTTCTCCCCCCCTGGCTCACCGCCCGCAGTAAAGCGCTCGCCGTCGACCGCCGCTTCCCGGCCTTATGTCGCGTGTCCAAGCCTTCTACCGTGTCGCCGTAACCTTCTTTGACCCCTCCGTGGCTCACCGGAGTTATCGCCACGTCGTTGGCCACGAATCCGTGAAGCCAGTGCATCTTCCTCCCCTCCGGCCGCCAACGCATCGCGAGCAAATTGAGAGCCACCGCTCTCGGAGCCTATAAATTGAGCCCCCCCTCGGCTGCGCCATGTATTTGGCCAACTATTGCACCTGCTCCCGCACTCAATCGTCCTCTAGCTCGCCGGAATTTTGCGTTGCCCCCAAAACTGTTTTCCGCCGCCGTGTTGTGAGCTCACCGTGGTCAGCCCTCTACAGGTCTGTTCCTGCCCTCTGCGCCCTCGTTTAAGCTTTCTCATGTCTCCGTGATGCTTACCGAAGCATTGGATTGAACTAGACCGGCGCCTATCGCCGGGAACACGCTCATGCCGCCGTGGTGCTTACGGCCATCGTGGCCGGAGCTCTATGAGCCACCAACGGTGCAATTAGGTTAGGGGAAATGCTCCTTAGGGGTTGAATTTCGTGTATACCGCTCGGAGAGCTCAGCCGCTGCCTCAATCGGCCGGTCTGCTGCTCGCCGGAGCGCGACCGTGAGTGACCGACGTCGAGGACCTCGTGTTGCGAATTAATAGAACCCCGAGGGTCTTTTCGTGATCTGTCAGCGACATAGAACAATAGTAAACAGACCTATGTCGGTTTAACCGTTAAGCCGAGGGCCTTTGCGCAAAGTCACCTCGCGGGCGCGACGCGCGCGCGAAACCGCCTGGGCTTGGGCCGCTGAACCTGGAATCGGCCCAGTACTGTTGCTCTTTTTCCCTTTTCTTTTTCAGCAGAACTTCGGAAAATTGTAGAAAATGATAGAAAAATCCTAAAATTATGAGACCAATTTTCCTAGGTTTGTTATTTTCCATAGAATTTATTAAAAATAGTTTCATGATTTTTAGATCAAATAGGGAATTTTAGGGTATTTAAAATAGCCTAAACTATTGGTTCTGGATTTTTAGAGAGTAGATAATAAACCCAAAATTTCCCAAACTTTTTATGTGAGCTTTTCACATTATTTAGAAGCCATGGGTAGAGTTTGGTTTGATTTGAACCTTGTTTGATCACTAAACCCAAAACCACACCCCCCTGCTCCATGAACTCCTTTACCGACTCCGGAAACCCTAGGTTCCCGGAACTCCGTGAAGGAAAGTTGTACTCAAGGCATAAATAATAAGTTTATGTTACCTTTGCATCCTCATGAGCATTCCATGACATCCATCCTTATGTATGTATATGGTTATATTAGAGCAAGAAGAAGAAGAAGAAGTTCTTGAAGAAGGGATACCACCCACCTCTGATCCTCAGGCCGACAACTGCTTTTATTTTGATATCTGTGGATCTGAGCAAGACACCTCTGATAACAAAGGCAAGCCCCGGTGCATTTGCCACCTTCCTTGATGTCTTTAAAATCTTTTTCACTTACTTGCTGCATTAGGTGATAGGAGTTGATTGATTAAACAATTCCTGCATTGCCTTCCTTGATTTTGATTACCCTCCTTGAAATCCTGTTTTTACAAAAAGGTTTTACTTTGCTTAGTATTGCTTTAGAAAAACAAAAGGATTTGTTTTACAAAAGATGTTTGGCAAAGTGGGAGGGATGTTTTCAAAAATAAAACTTGATGGTGGATCCATCACGACCGTGATGGATTCAACATCGGAAAAGATGTACCTCTGTCAGGTACCAAACTTTGGGTTTGAAATGAGTAAGCTGAGACCGGGCGGGTGACTTGCACGAGAAGAGAGTCTCGGTGTAGTGTCTCCGTCTGAGTCGATTAAGGACCTTGTCGATGTAGGCTTGATGATCGAGGACCCTTTAACTGGTCACATGCCTCGTCATGGGTAAGCCTTGCCTCGGGTAGACTAAGGCCGGAATAAGATAACACGAAATGGGAGTGGAGCGGTGGCGAGAGTAGCGTGTACCCTCTGTGGCAAGAGGCTGGACGGTGGTGTATCTGTGCTCTCGGTTTGCGTGAACCTGATCCGGTCTTAAGAACCCCGGTGGCGGGTTGACATATGTAAGGGTTAAGTGCTACATATGTCGTGTGATTGGAGATCCTCAGCTGAGTATAATCGATTCGGATCGCCGTACCTTCGCGGTTATGAAGACTTGGTCACTGACCTACACGTAGCATTCCACTAAAGATGATGGGTTTTTGGTTAAGAAATTGGCTAGTGCAGGACCAGTGATTGAACTAGGGTAGAAAGAACTCTAGTGCAGGTAATTCTACCTAACTTGACAAATAAAATTGGATTTTTAAGGATCCACTTTAGTAAGCATTTCTGCAAAACAGAGTCTTTGACTATTGGAAAGCCTTACCTTGACTCCCATATATCCAGCATACCCTTGAGAGTCTTTTCCTTAGTCGGGTAAGACTTGTTGAGTAATTCCATACTCAGGGTTTATCCCTTTGTTGTTTTTAGGTGGGGAAGTAGCAGACTTCTGCTGCTTCTGTGCTAAGGTGGTTCCCAAGGATGAAACCCAAGACTGAAGTGCGGGAGGACTCGGTCCTCCATCTTAGATGTTTTGTTTATAGTCCTTCGGGAGAAGTTGTGTCTCCCCGGTTTGTATAATACTTTTATGCACTCGTTTTTAGAACTGGTCTGTAATAACTTAACTTGAGCTTACTTTTGGAAATAAATGTAAGTTATGTAATTCGCTTCCGCATATCTGTATCTCCGATGATCTGTAATGTCTGCAAGACGGGTGAAACGTTCCTGGTGAGGTAAGGAAAGATACCGAGCTTGTCAAGTAACTTAGGAACATCTACAGGGTGTCTGATGTCTGCTAGACAAGGACAACTGTAGGTGGGCCTATTTACTTGGGAGGTTCCGTCACAGCTGGTATCGGAGCGTAGCCCTTCTTTGCAGATATTATGAAGCATCTTCAAAAGATTTTCAAAAAGTCTTACCTAAAGATTCTTTTCTCTTCTTGCCTGAGTAGTCTGAAGAGTTTATATTAAAGACCAGTTAGGAAGAGTGCAACGTATAGAAGGTTGAATCGACCAAGGTTGATTCTGTACTTACACATGCATCATGCTAAGCACTATATTAATAAAATTTCCCCCTTAGAGAAATGTTGTCGCGCATCAGAAAAACCGCGCGCAAATCTACTAGACCCATTGGCGTACCCTGCCATTAACTTACCCCAAGACATGAAGAAAGTAGCAGTGGTAGCAACGATCCTATCGGGATCTGGAAGCACAAGTCGAACTGCTTCAGCCAGGACTCTGTCACAGGAATGATCTATGGGTCGCGGATGCAGCCATCCGCTACTTGCAAGACCAACTCGCGAAACGAGATTCAGCACTCGATTGGGCGGTTAACTCCCGTCTATTCGCCTGGGCTAAGGAAGCCAAAGCTCGAGCCCGAGTGGAGGAGCTTAGCTTTGCCATGGATAACTTGCAGGTCTATTATAATACACTACATGAAGAAGTTCATGAATTGTATTCACAACTGCACCCGAACGTCCCTGTGAGTGCTGTCGGGATGGAAGCCGGACCTTCTCATGTAACGGGAAAGCACTTGATGGTGCATTGGACCTTTTTCAGTATCCCCCTTCCTTTATGAAATTGGTTGAGGAATGGTTTTCTACGCCCGACAGACCGTAACATTGGCCGGACAGAACTTTCCTATTAATACGATCGTTCTGAAAGGCCAAGACATAGATGTTATCTTGGGCATGAACTGGTTAGCCCAGCAAAAAGCAATTCTCAACCCTGATCTAAGAACCATCAGATTGAGTTATGACCAATAGAGAGTTGGTGACTTGATTGCCTAAACCCAAAAACTAGGCTATATTCGTATTTAGTGAACCATGACCCGACCCAAAGTCGAATTTTCCGTTAGCACTTCATGACCACACCCGTGCGAATAAATGTCTAGATAATTCCTTGTCAAACCTAAGGTGTACCTAGACTTCGAACAAGGATCTCAAGTCATGCCTCCTTTTAGAACCATTCTCTTGATCAGCTGATGCAGGTTGAAGTCTCAAGTGTGTTTGGCCTCTCCTTGCGGATCGTCGTGTTGCTCTATTAACCCAACCTAGAAAAGACATGTCCGACCATTTCCTTGAAATTGATGTCTTTGGTTTCTTCATATCTAACGAAGGCCTACCAACTTAATCCTTGACCTAGTGATTTCTATGCTAGGCATAGAAATATGCTTGGGTTAAATTAACAGTCTCCCATCATACTTCTTTCATCAAGTCTAGGTTATGGCCATGCCTTGTTCATTTCCTTGGGCCATAATCTATTTGGCTCTCTACTTGTAACCATTCATACAAGTGGAGTATCTCTTTGTATATTACCACCCTTGACCAGTCTATTTGAGTTGTGTGAGATTCTTTATTGGTTATGTCTGGTATTGGCAAAGCTCTCAAATTGGAGATTGACTTTCCCTGCTGTTGAGATGCAGGAGTTGGTTCATTCGCTCCTATTTTCCAGGTATTTCCAGACCTTGTCCGTTCATCTCGCATGAAGAAACGGATGAACAACCTGACCAAATGGATTTTTACCCAAGTGCATGACCTTTTGCTTGCAAAGATGAACTCTCAACCCCTTGGCTTACCAATGGTACTGAGAGAATTTGCTCAATGTCAAAAGTAGTTCAACGAGTTGGTTTTGACTAACTCGTAACTACCTGTTGGCCGAATGTGAGTCTAGAGATCGTTTTAACGAGTTGTCTAAAACTCACTTTGGTTCAACCTACCCTAAAGAAAGTGCTTACCGAAATGAGATTAAGTCAACCAATAGCCACCTAATCATCGCCCGTGGATTTGGATTCCCTGGCTAACACGAGTTATCCGTGATGTTATTCGACCTTCACACCCACCTCGTGTGCTATGAACCTACTGTAACCACTTGTTGGTAAACCTCTTCTTGTGTGTTTTACCCAAGATGGTGCATCTGATTCTATTGGGTAAAGTTGCATAATTGCCACCCAACAGACTCAGATGGTACAGTGTTCTTCTGATGGGCAAAGATGCAAATTGAAATTGCATACTATGTGGCTAGATGTAACACTTGTAAACATATCAAGGCCATATACATGAAGACCGTTGATCCATTACAATCCTTACCTATCCCAACATGGAAAGGGGAAGATATTGTATGGACTTTATCGTGGGATTACCCAGGACCGCAAAAGGGTATGACTATCTGGGTTATTGCTGATCGGCTTACGAAAATTTCTCATTTTCTACCAGTCAAGACCGATTCCCAGTTACTGTCTATGCCCAATTATACATTGCTCGTATTCTCAGTTTGCATGGTGTTCCAAAGACCATAGTGTCGGATCGTGGACCTCAGTTCGTATCCAAATTTTGGGAAGAACTTCATAAATCCCTGGGAACTAAGTTACTCCACAGTTCGGCCTATCATCCTCCAACCAGTGGACAAACTGAGAGAGTGAACCAAATACTGGAAGATATGCTGCGGGCATGTGTCCTGGATTTCTCACCAAAATGGGATGAATGTTTACCTTTAGCGGAGTTTTCATATAATAATAGTTACCAGGAAAGCATCAAGATGGCACCTTTTGAAGCTTTGTATGGGCGACGGTGTCGAACTCCGCTAAATTGGTCTGAACCTGGTGAAAGGTATTTCTTTAGGCCTGATATGGTAAAAGAAACCGAAGAAAAGGTTCAGAAAATAGTTCATAATATGAAGAAGGCACAGGCTCGTCAGAAGAGCTATGCAGACAAGCGGCGAATGCCCTTATACTTCTTAGAAGGAGACTATGTCTACTTAAAGGTTTCACCAATGAAAGGCGTATCGCGTTTTGGGATTAAAGGAAAACTTGCACCCAGGTACATTGGTCCATTCCTGGTACTTCAGCAATGTGGACCAGTGGCATACCGACTTCAGCTCCCTGAAACATTGTCTGCCGTGCATAATGTGTTCCACGTGTCACAATTGAAGAAGTGCCTTCGGGTTCCCGATCGAACCGTTGAAGTGACTGATGTTGTCCTGGAACCAGATCTGACATACTCGGAACATCCCATTCGAGTTCTGGATCAAAAGGACAGGGTTACCCGGAGAAAGACTCTCAAATTTTATAAGATACAGTGGAACCAGCATTCGGAAGATGAAGCTACATGGGAAACCCAAGATTTCTTAGACAAGAATTTCCCAGGCTTTCTAGCCTCTTGTAAATTGTAAAGTTTGTATAGCTGTGTAATAAAGGAATGAACCCCCACACCACCCCTGCCTTGTACCAAAAATAAGGAAATAACAATGTGACACATTTCCTTTTCCGTTACTCACCCTAGGACTTTAAATCTCGGGACGAGATTTTTTTATGGGGGGAAGGATGTAACACCCCTGGTGTTACTCTAACTAAAACTTGAGCATGGCATCATGAGCATGGTCATTGCATCTGTTTGATACACCTAGAGTGCATTCACTAGGCAAAAATTTCAAACAAGTTGTATTGTTTTACTATTTTACAAATAGGACCCTGGTTTAAGAACTTAACCCTAACTAGTGGTTAAAGGGGTAAGACTTAACCAAAGTTGAGAAAACCTAAAGGCTTTAGGGTAAAAGGCATAAAGTGACCCCAACAATAAAGTTGAATCACATTTATACCCCTGGGATATTAAAAATCCTAATTGGAACCCTGGAAAACCCAAAGTCCAAACCCTAGGGACCTATGTGCAAAATTGATGCACAATTGGACTAAAGTGTAAAAACTAGTATGTTTTAAACCATAAAGTCATTTGGTCCACATTTGAGGAGATTTACAAGCAAAACCCTTGGTTTTAGACTTATTTGCAAAATGGACCCTATTGAGTTCTAAACTAAGTCTGAAAGTTAGTAAATGGGCTCAACTTTGGAGCCTTGTATCTTTCAGAATATAGAGTTTTTACCCTAGGTCACCACATCAAAGTTGAAGATCTATTATAGGAGAACAACTTTGCTTAAGGTTGTAAGCATAGTTGTTAAGAGTATTTGAGAGATAATGAAGCTCAAAGTCGGGCTGTCAGTCGATCTCTGAACTGAATATTCAAGAGCAGTGTAATGGGATTAACTTTGAACTCGATTTTGAAGGATCTTCGGTAACTATTTGATGGCAAGTCTTGTAGCAAAGTTGATCATGGATGATAGGTGTATAAGTTTGATGCAGATAGTTGGCGTTGTCACCACGTAAAAATTTGAGAAAATCAGTCTCAAACATGGACTGTCAGTCACCCTGCATTGATGCTCTGATGGTACAGTGCTCGAATACACTGAAGAAGATCCGTTCGTCCTCACCGCCGATAGCCGACGCCGTCGATCGTCGTCGTTGTGATTCGTGCTCGGCGGTCATCAGATAAGCCCGTCGCAGTAAAGATCCTCGGCACCGGTGAGCTGGCCACCACTCCGACGACGTTCTCCCCCCCTGGCTCACCGCCCGCAGTAAAGCGCTCGCCGTCGACCGCCGCTTCCCGGCCTTATGCCGCGTGTCCAAGCCTTCTACCGTGTCGCCGTAACCTTCTTTGACCCCTCCGTGGCTCACCGGAGTTATCGCCACGTCGTTGGCCACGAATCCGTGAAGCCAGTGCATCTTCCTCCCCTCCGGCCGCCAACGCATCGCGAGCAAATTGAGAGCCACCGCTCTCGGAGCCTATAAATTGAGCCCCCCCTCGGCTGCGCCATGTATTTGGCCAACTATTCCACCTGCTCCCGCACTCAATCGTCCTCTAGCTCGCCGGAATTTTGCGTTGCCCCCAAAACTGTTTTCCGCCGCCGTGTTGTGAGCTCGCCGTGGTCAGCCCTCTACAGGTCCGTTCCTGCCCTCTGCGCCCTCGTTTAAGCTTTCTCATGTCTCCGTGATGCTTACCGAAGCATTGGATTGAACTAGACCGGCGCCTATCGCCGGGAACACGCTCATGCCGCCGTGGTGCTTACGGCCATCGTGGCCGGAGCTCTATGAGCCACCAACGGTGCAATTAGGTTAGGGGAAATGCTCCTTAGGGGTTGAATTTCGTGTATACCGCTCGGAGAGCTCAGCCGCTGCCTCAATCGGCCGGTCTGCTGCTCGCCGGAGCGCGACCGTGAGTGACCGACGTCGAGGACCTCGTGTTGCGAATTAATAGAACCCCGAGGGTCTTTTCGTGATCTGTCAGCGACATAGAACAATAGTAAACAGACCTATGTCGGTTTAACCGTTAAGCCGAGGGCCTTTGCGCAAAGTCACCTCGCGGGCGCGACGCGCGCGCGAAACCGCCTGGGCTTGGGCCGCTGAACCTGGAATCGGCCCAGTACTGTTGCTCTTTTTCCCTTTTCTTTTTCAGCAGAACTTCGGAAAATTGTAGAAAATGATAGAAAAATCCTAAAATTATGAGACCAATTTTCCTAGGTTTGTTATTTTCCATAGAATTTATTAAAAATAGTTTCATGATTTTTAGATCAAATAGGGAATTTTAGGGTATTTAAAATAGCCTAAACTATTGGTTCTGGATTTTTAGAGAGTAGATAATAAACCCAAAATTTCCCAAACTTTTTATGTGAGCTTTTCACATTATTTAGAAGCCATGGGTAGAGTTTGGTTTGATTTGAACCTTGTTTGATCACTAAACCCAAAACCACACCCCCCTGCTCCATGAACTCCTTTACCGACTCCGGAAACCCTAGGTTCTCGGAACTCCGTGAAGGAAAGTTGTACTCAAGGCATAAATAATAAGTTTATGTTACCTTTGCATCCTCATGAGCATTCCATGACATCCATCCTTATGTATGTATATGGTTATATTAGAGCAAGAAGAAGAAGAAGAAGTTCTTGAAGAAGGGATACCACCCACCTCTGATCCTCAGGCCGACAACTGCTTTTATTTTGATATCTGTGGATCTGAGCAAGACACCTCTGATAACAAAGGCAAGCCCCGGTGCATTTGCCACCTTCCTTGATGTCTTTAAAATCTTTTTCACTTACTTGCTGCATTAGGTGATAGGAGTTGATTGATTAAACAATTCCTGCATTGCCTTCCTTGATTTTGATTACCCTCCTTGAAATCCTGTTTTTACAAAAAGGTTTTACTTTGCTTAGTATTGCTTTAGAAAAACAAAAGGATTTGTTTTACAAAAGATGTTTGGCAAAGTGGGAGGGATGTTTTCAAAAATAAAACTTGATGGTGGATCCATCACGGCCGTGATGGATTCAACATCGGAAAAGATGTACCTCTGTCAGGTACCAAACTTTGGGTTTGAAATGAGTAAGCTGAGACCGGGCGGGTGACTTGCACGAGAAGAGAGTCTCGGTGTAGTGTCTCCGTCTGAGTCGATTAAGGACCTTGTCGATGTAGGCTTGATGATCGAGGACCCTTTAACTGGTCACATGCCTCGTCATGGGTAAGCCTTGCCTCGGGTAGACTAAGGCCGGAATAAGATAACACGAAATGGGAGTGGAGCGGTGGCGAGAGTAGCGTGTACCCTCCGTGGCAAGAGGCTGGACGGTGGTGTATCTGTGCTCTCGGTTTGCGTGAACCTGATCCGGTCTTAAGAACCCCGGTGGCGGGTTGACATATGCAAGGGTTAAGTGCTACATATGTCGTGTGATTGGAGATCCTCAGCTGAGTATAATCGATTCGGATCGCCGTACCTTCGCGGTTATGAAGACTTGGTCACTGACCTACACGTAGCATTCCACTAAAGATGATGGGTTTTTGGTTAAGAAATTGGCTAGTGCAGGACCAGTGATTGAACTAGGGTAGAAAGAACTCTAGTGCAGGTAATTCTACCTAACTTGACAAATAAAATTGGATTTTTAAGGATCCACTTTAGTAAGCATTTCTGCAAAACAGAGTCTTTGACTATTGGAAAGCCTTACCTTGACTCCCATATATCCAGCATACCCTTGAGAGTCTTTTCCTTAGTCGGGTAAGACTTGCTGAGTAATTCCATACTCAGGGTTTATCCCTTTGTTGTTTTTAGGTGGGGAAGTAGCAGACTTCTGCTGCTTCTGTGCTAAGGTGGTTCCCAAGGATGAAACCCAAGACTGAAGTGCGGGAGGACTCGGTCCTCCATCTTAGATGTTTTGTTTATAGTCCTTCGGGAGAAGTTGTGTCTCCCCGGTTTGTATAATACTTTTATGCACTCGTTTTTAGAACTGGTCTGTAATAACTTAACTTGAGCTTACTTTTGGAAATAAATGTAAGTTATGTAATTCGCTTCCGCATATCTGTATCTCCGATGATCTGTAATGTCTGCAAGACGGGTGAAACGTTCCTGGTGAGGTAAGGAAAGATACCGAGCTTGTCAAGTAACTTAGGAACATCTACAGGGTGTCTGATGTCTGCTAGACAAGGACAACTGTAGGTGGGCCTATTTACTTGGGAGGTTCCGTCACACAGCCCATGCTAGTCTTAGCAATTAAGCATGCATCTAGACCGGCCTCCTCTTTTGCAAAATCAACTAAATAAAGTTTGCCGTCTAGTACACCCTTAAAAGCTAATGAACCATCACTTCTCCTAAAGATAGACACATCTACATTTGTGAATAAACAGTTATATCCCATATTACAGAGTTGACTCACAGACAACAAGTTATATCCAAGCGACTCAACTAAAAACACATTAGAAATAGAGTGCTCGGATGAAATAGCAATTTTTCCTAACCCTTTCACCTTGCCTTGGTTCCCATCACCGAATATTATTGAATCTTGGGGATCCTTGTTCTTGACGTATGAGGTGAACATCTTCTTCTCCCCCGTCATGTGGTTTGTGCATCCGCTGTCGATAATCCAGCTTGAACCCCCGGATGCATAAACCTGCAAGGCAAATTTAGGCTTGGGTCTTGGGTACCCAACTCTTGTTGGGTCCTACAAGGTTAGTGACAATATCTTTAGGGACCCAAATGCAAGTTTTTTCTCCCTTGTATTTTGCCCCTAATTTCCTGGCAATTACCTTTCTATCCTTTCTACAAATTGCAAAGGAAGCATTGCAAGTATGATAAATTGTAGAAGGTTCATTAATCTTCCTAGGAACATGTGCAACATTTCTCCTAGGCATATGATGAATGACATTTCTCCTAGACATATCTCTACCATGCATATCATAGCATGAGAATTAAAAGCATCATAACTTCTATTAACATTCCTAGATTGTCTCCTATCATGATACATGAAAGCATGGTTCTTTTGAGCACTATTAGCCATAGGGGCCTTCCCTTTCTCCTTGGTGGAGATGGAAGCCTTATGGCTTGTTAAGTTCTTGACTTCCCTCTTGAAGCCAAGACCATCCTTAATTGAGGGGTGTCTTGTTGAAGGCGGGCCGTTGGGAAAGAGGGCCGATTTGTTGAAGGCGGTGGCGGCGAGTCCTTCGTTGTCGGAGTTGGACAACGAACAATCCGAGTCCCACTCCTTGCCAAGGTGTGCCTCGCCCTTAGCCTTCTTGTAAGCTTTCATCTTTTCCCTCTTGTTCCCTTGTTCCTGGTCACTATCATTATCGGGATAGTTAGCGATAAAATGACCAACCTTACCACATTTGAAGCATGAGCGCTTCCCCTTCGTCTTGTTCTTGTTAGGCTGCCCCTTGCGTCCCTTTAGTGCCGTCTTGAAGCGCTTGATGATGAGGGCCATCTCTTCATCATTTAGTCCTGTCGCCTCAACTTGCGCCACCTTGCTAGGTAGCGCCTCCTTGCTACTCGTTGCCTTGAGAGCAACGGGTTGAGGCTCATGGATTGGACCATTCAACGCGTCGTCCATGTATCTCGCCTTCTTGATCATCATTCTCCCGCTTACAAACTTCCCAAGTACTTCTTCGGGTGACATCTTGGTGTACCTAGGATTTTCACGAATATTGTTCACAAGATGTGGATCAAGGACAGTAAAAGACCTTAGCATTAGGCGAACGACGTCGTGGTCCGTCCATCGCGTGCTTCCATAGCTCCTTATTTTGTTGATGAGGGTCTTGAGCCGGTTGTATGTTTGGGTTGGCTCCTCTCCCCTTATCATTGCAAATCTCCCAAGCTCGCCCTCCACCAACTCCATCTTAGTGAGCATGGTGACGTCGTTCCCCTCATGTGAGATCCTGAGGGTGTCCTAGATCTGCTTGGCATTGTCCAAGCCGCTCACCTTATTGTACTCTTCCCTGCACAAAGATGCTAAAAGGACAGTAGTAGCTTGTGCATTTCTATGGATTTGTTCATTTATAAACATGGGACTATCCGAGCTATCAAATTTCATTCCACTCTCTACAACCTCCCATATGCTTGGATGGAGAGAGAACAAGTGACTACGCATTTTGTGACTCCAAAATCTGTAGTCCTCCCCATCAAAGTGTGGAGGTTTGCCAAGAGGAATGGAAAGCAAATGTGTATTTGAACTATGCGGAATACAAGAATAATCGAAAGAGAAGTTTGAATTAACCGTCTTCCTTTTCTCGTAGTCGTTGTTGTCGTCCTTTTGGGAAGAGGAAGATTCGTCGCTGTCATCGTAGTAGACGATCTCCTTGATGTGCCTTGTCTTCTTCTTCTTCCCATCTTTTCGTTTGTGGCCCGAGCCCGAGTCGATAGGCTTGTCATCCTTCGGCTCGTTGACGAAGGACTCCTTTTCTTTATCATTGATCACAATCCCCTTGCCCTTAGGATCCATCTCTTCGGGTGGTAAGTCCCTTTCTTGAAGAGAACGGCTCTGATACCAATTGAGAGCACCTAGAGGGGGGGGTGAATAGGTGATCCTGTAAAACTTGAAAACTTAAAGCCACAAAAACTTAATTAAGCGTTAGCACAATAAGGCCAAGTGGCTAGAGAGGAGTCTTAGCAAAATACAATAACCACAAAGATATCAACACAGAGATGGCACAGTGGTTTATCCCGTGGTTCGGCCAAGTCCAACGCTTGCCTACTCCACGTTGTGGCGTCCCAATGGACGAGGGTTGCAATCAACCCCTCTCAACCAGTCCAAAGACCCACTTGAATACCACGGTGTTTTGCTTTGCTTTACTATATTCCGCTTGCGAGGAATCTCCACAACTTGGAGTCTCTCGCCCTTACACTTTGATGTTCACAAAGAAGCACAGAGCAAGGGAGGGATGAGCAACGCACACAAGACATAAAATCAGAGCGACAACACGCACACAAGTCGCAACAAGATCTCACAACACAACCCGACGAGTTCACGACTCAAATAGAGCTCTAGTTGCTCTCACAAAGAATCAAATGCGCGGAATCGAAGTCTTGGTGCTTAGGAATGCTTAGAGAATTGCTTGGTCTTCTCCTCCATGCGCCTAGGGGTCCCTTTTATAGCCCCCAAGGCAGCTAGGAGCCGTTGAGAGCATTCCAGGAAGGCAATTCTTGCCTTCAGTCGCCTAGCGCACCGGACAGTCCGGTGCACCAACGGACACTGTCCGGTGCGGATTTCTTTCCTTATTTGGCGAAGCCGACCGTTGCAGATGTAGAGCTGTTGGCGCACCGGACACTGTCCGGTGCACACCGGACAGTCCGGTGCCCCCTTGTGACCGTTGGCTCGGCCACGCGTCACGCGCAGAATCCTCGGCCAACCATTGGCTCGGCTGACCGTTGGCTCACCGGACAGTCCAGTGCACCACCAAACAGTCCGGTGATTTATAGCTGTACACTGTCGTTGAAGTCCCGAGAGCAGCGAGTTCGCTAGAGCCAGCCTGGCGCACCGGACACTGTCCGGTGCACCACCGGACAGTCCGGTGCACTCAGACTGAGCAGACTTTGGCTGAACAAAGCCATCTCTTTTCCAATTTGATTTCTCCTGTTTCCGGCACTTAGACACAGTACATTAGTTCTCAAAACAATGTACTAAGTCTAGAAACATACCTTTAGACTTGATTTGCACTTTGTCCAACACTTGGCATACTTTAATACTTAAGTACTTGTGTTGGCACTCAATCACCAAAATACTTAGAAATGGCCCAAGGGCACATTTCCCTTTCAATAATGGAAGCCATTGAACGGACGCCACCATCGGTCTCAGCATAAAAATAACACCTATTGCAAGCGGCGAGGCCACTGCCGAAGCAAACATCTCTGCCAAAGTTGCAGCTGCCACCGAAGCTACCAACTTGGAGAGCACACTATCTGGAATTGATAAATTAATATTGGGCATGACTATGGAAGAAATAGCTGCGGCTACTGAGGAGGTCATGGCCCCAGTGCCTGACAAAGGAAAGAAAATTGTCGATGTTGCTTTGGAGGAAAGAGACTTCGACCTTCGGAACCTGATCGACCAAGAATTATCCGAGGCCGAAAAGGAGGAGCTACAAGAATATGGCATTTCCTGTGGCTACCAGCCGGGAGCCATGCTCTTTGGTGGGATTGATGAAGGGGCCTTAGGATGCATTCGCGACCGCACTGGGGCAAAGATAGTCGGCACTCTATCGAAGAATGTCGGTTTTCCGAAACTCGAAGCTGATATTAGCAGCTACCGATGACAACATATCGTCGGCAGTTTGTTTTATTCTAACTTCAAGGTAATATTCTTGTGATGAAGCAAAATTTTTCTTCTTATTTCTGCGATGAAGCAAGTTTGCTGATGAAAGTTTATTTCTACAGAGTATGTTGCTAAGCAAAGCACTGCGAATGCTGCAAGATCTCGAAGACAAAAAGAACGAAATTATAATCGAGGGCTTAGAAAACAAAATTAAAGAATATGAAGCTTCTCTTGAGAAGAAAGATTTCCTACTTCAGGCAATGGAGGGTTCCCTTGTAGAAGCCCAAGCCGAAAATACTAGATTGAACGGGGAACTTCTCCAAAAATTAGAGAGCTTCGAACAAGAGAGGAAAGACTTGCAGACAAAATACGAAGCTGAAACTGTCGAAAACACGAAGCTGCGGCAATCTTTGAAAGAGTTTTGGAACATGTGTTTGAGTTTTGGCAGCCGCTGCGTATGGCGATTGAAAAAAGTTTTCAACTCGGTTGGAGCCAGTGTTGAAAAATTTACCCCTTCGACCGAAAACATATCAAGCACCTTCGAACACATTGAAGGCGAAGTCGAGGCGCTTGATGAAGTAATAGCGGGGCACGATGACTTCTGTGCCCTGCTAGCTTCCCGCGGCACAGCTGCAGCATTTCTGAAAGCTGGTTGTACGCACGCAAAGATTGTGAATAGACCAACCTTTAGCATATCTTCAACAGATTTGGTTGATATCCCTAGTGAAGCCTGGAGCATAGGGAGCAGATTTATAACACAAATTTGGGCGAAGGGTGGTCGGAATTTGGCTGGTGACGAGGCCCGAAGCTTGCTTAAGCCGGTATGAAACTTATACCTGTTGCTTACCTTTTCTTGTAATTACTTTTTACCTTATACAACTTTGTTGTGTGTAGGATGATGGTGTCAAAGATTAATAGCCCGAAGCACATTCTAAAGGCTGCTGGAGCTGTTTTTTAGGCCTGCTTGCATAGATCTTAGAAGCATTTGTATTATTTTTGTAAAAGACATTGTAATCGAGAATTGAACATTACTCTGTATATTTGTCCATACCTTGTAATATATTTTTACCTTTCCATCCATGTATAAATTGCTTTGCTATGGACGCAACTTGTATCTTTTGAGCCGAAGGCGAAAAACACCTTCCCTTCTTTTCGTACACAACGAAGCATATGCTTGCTTCTTCGTGCTCATAGAAGCATCATTATCAAAGCTGAAGTATCTATTTGTGCTTCATGTTATGATAATGATCCTACTAATGTCTACATGAATGTATATGAATGCAATGAATGATGTAATGTAATGTGCAAATGAATGTCGCGAACACATACATGAAACCACACCCAGACTCTGCATCCCCTTAGGAATGACTTTTGAGTCTTTTAAGCTCTGCATCCTCTTAGGAATGACTTTTGAGCTTCTTCACCTTCTATTTCGGTGGCATTTAAGTTCTGCATCCCCTTAGGAATGACTTTTAAACTTCTTCATCTTATATTTCGGTGGTATTTGGCTCTGCATTCCCTTTGGAACGACTTTTGAGCAGAAAACTTACTCTGCGCTCCCTTAGGAATGACTTTTGTAGCTTCGTCAAATTTTTGGTTCTGTATTCCCTTAGGAACGACTTTTGAGCAGAAAACTTACACTGCGCTCCCTTAGGAACGACTTTTTGCAGTTTCGTCATGCTCTGCATCCCCTTGGGGACGTCTTTTGAGCTTCTTCTTGTTTTTCTTTTTGCACTCGATGGTGCGGGCTCAGATTTTACATATTACATTTTTGGGGGATTTGGCCCTCGTAGGGCTAAATAATAAAAAAAAATTACAAGCTATGGCCCCATTAAAAACATTTCTCCCCTCTTGAAAGGAAAAGGGTACCATAGAAGAAAAATGAAAAAAGATTACATCAAATTACACATAGTATCGCCGAAGCTCATCCGAATTCTAAGATCTAGGTATGTCGTTGCCATCCATATCCTTCAATCTATAAGAACCGGGTCTTGATGAAGATATTACCAAAAAAGGGCCTTCCCACTTCAGTTGCAATTTGCCCACTGTATCTGGGTTGGCCACTCTCCGAAGCACCAGATGTCCTGGCTTGATGTTTATCAATCGAACTTTTCTATCACGCCACCTTATTGTTTTGGCCTGATATTTATTGATTTGCTCTATAGCCTGAACTCTGGTCCCTTCTATAGTATCTTTTGTTATTTGGGAATCAGCTTCGGCTTCTGCTGAAGCTGTTGTTCTTATTGACCCTGTCTTTGCTTCTTCCAGAGTTATTGCTTCGTCACCAAATAGGAGCTTCAAGGGTGTAAATCCTGTTGACCTTGATGCAGTTGTGTTCTGGCTCCACACCACTTTAATCAACTCATCTAGCCATTTTCCTCTAGGTTGGTTGAAGATTAACTTCATTATTCCCATCATTATAATACCATTTGCTCTATCTACCAGCCCATTTGATTATGGATGCCTCACTGATGCAAAATGAATCTTCGTACCAATTCGGTCACAGAAATCTTTGAATGTTTCAGCATCGAATTGTGTTCCATTGTCCACAATTATTTCCTTTGGTACACCGAAGCGACAAACAATATTCTGCCAAAAGAATTTTTGGATCGTGACCAAAGTTATTGTAGCCAAGGGCTTCACTTCAATCCACTTAGAAAAATATTCTATTGCCACTACAACATACTTCAAGTTGCCTTGTGCTGGTGTGAGTGGACCTAACAAATCCAGGCCTCATCTTTGCAATGGCTAGGTTGGCTGTATTAACTGGGTTAGCGACGAAGGTTGTTTCTGGTCTCTTGCACATTTTTGACAATTTTCGCACTTTTGAACCAGATCTGCTGCATCCGAAGCTGCCTTCAGCCAATAAAATCCATGTCTAAAAACTTTCCCCAGCAAAGGTCTAGACCCAATGTGAGATCCACACAAACTTGCGTGTATTTCCTTCATCAGCTCTATACCTTCTGTTCTGGATAAACACTTGAGAAGTGGAGAGCAGACTCCATGTTTGTATAACTCCCCTTCTATTATGACATATGGTCTTGTCCTTGCTTCCATTGTTTTATTATAAACTCTGTCATCCGAAAGACAGTTACCTTGGAGAAAAGATGATTTCAGTCCTCCAATCTTCACTATGTATAGGTGATATTGTAAGCACTGCTCTCTCCAGAAGTTCAACCGAAGGTGCTTTTATTGTCTCAAAAAATACTTCCGAAGGTAGAGGGAGCCCTTGTGCCGCTGGCTTAGCTAGCAAATCTGCATGCTCATTTTCCCCTCTTGGAATATTTTTTACAGAAAACCCTTCGAAGGAAGCCTCCAATCTTTGGACTGTATCCAAATATTTTTCAAGCTTCAGATCTCTTGCCTTGCTACTTTTGTCTATATGACCAGAAATGACTTGGGAGTCAGTCTTAAGGATCGCCCTTCTTATTCCCATTGCTTTTAGCTTCCGAAGCCCCAACAGGAGAGCTTTGTATTTAGCAATATTATTTGTACAACTGAAGTCCAACTTTGCCACGTAGCATGTTCTGACTTTTGAGGGCGCAACCAGAACAGCAGTTGCTCCTACGCCGAAGGTTCCCCAAAAACCATCACAGAAGACTGTCCATGCTTCGACGTCTTTTATTACTTCTTCTCCCTGAGCCCCTGGTGTTCAATCAACAATGAAGTTAGCTAACGCCTGGGACTGAATTGAGGATCTATGTACATAATCAATAGTGAACTCATTGAGCTCCACAGCCCATTTTCCAATTCTTCCAGTAGCTTCTCTATTCCTGAGAGCACCTAGAGGGGGGTGAATAGGTGATCCTACAAAATCAAACACTAAATAGCCACAAAACATAGTTATAAAAGTGTTAGTGCGACTAAGTAGTTTTGAGGCGAGTTCTGAGAGCACCTAGAGGGATGGGGGTGAATAGGTGATCCTGTAAAATCAAACACTAAATAGCCACGAAACTTAGTTATAGAAGTGTTAGTACGACTAAGTAGTTTTGAGGCGAGTCCTTGTGGACAAGACAATCACAGAAAAAGCAATCACAAGAGACACGCGATTTTATCCCGTGGTTCAGCCAAGTAACACTTGCCTACTTCCATGTTGTGGCGTCCCAATGGACGAGGGTTGCACTCAACCCCTTTCAAGTGATCCGATGATCAACTTGAATACCACGGTCTTTTCCTTTAGAGTTTTCCTGTTTGCGAGGAATCTCCACAACTTGGAGCCTCTCGCCCTTACAATAGATATCACAAAGAAGGCATAGAGTAAGGTTGGGAAGAGCAACACACACAAGACTCAAATACGCAGCACACCCACGCACACAAGTGAAGACTCGAGCTCAAATGATAACACAGGGAGTTCGCGACTTGAATGTAGCTCAAATCTCTAACACAACAAAGCGAATGCGCGGGAGCAGAGTCTGGATGCCTTAGAATACTTAGGGAATGCTTGGATGTATTCTCCATGCGCCTAGGGGTCCCTTTTATAGCCCCAAGGCAGCTAGGAGCCGTTGGAGGCAAACTTGGAAGGCCATCCTTGCCTTCTGTCGAGTGGCGCACCGGACAGTCCGGTGCACCACCGAACAGCTACTGTAGCCTGTCCGATGCGCGATTGCCTTCCAAATCGGGCACAGATGACCGTTGCAGCTCTGGTCCCGTTGGCGCACCAGACACCGTCCGGTGCACACTGTGACGGAACATTCCAAGTCATTAGGCCCACCTACAGTTGTCCTTGTCCAACGGACCTCAGACAACCCCTGCAGGTGTTCCTAAATCACTTGACAAGTTTGGTATCTGCTTTCCTTACCTTCCCAAGAGTGTTTTACCCGTCACGCAGACATTACAAATCATCAGAGATACGGAAATGCGGAAGCGGTTACATAAACTTACCTTTATTTAAAAGTAGGACAGAGTTATATATTACAGACCAGGATATAATATACGAGTGCGGAGTATTATTATTACAAGCCAAGGGAGGCAAAACCCCCTCCAGATAAGTTTTAAACAAAGTTTTTATGGAGGATCCTTTCCTCCCGCAACTTCACTCTTGGTGCTCTTCCTTTGGTACCACCTTAGAACAGAAGCAACAAAAGTTTGTCGCTTCTTCACTAAAAACAATAGGGAATAAAACCCTGAGTATGGAATTACTCAGCAAGACTTACCCGACTAAAGAAAAGACTCTCAAGGGTATGCTGGTTATAAGGGAGTCAAGGTAAGGTTCCTCAATAATCAAAGACTCTGTTTGCAGAAATGCTTACTAAAAGTGGATCCTTAAAAATCCAGTTTTATTTGGCAAGTTAAGTGAAATTACCTGTACTAGAGTTCTTTCTACCATAGTTCAATCACTTGACCTGCACTAGCCAATTTCTTAACAACCCTTCATTTTTACTGGAGTTCTACGTATAGGTCAGTGACCAAGTCTTCATAACTGGAAGGTACGGCGATCCAAATCGATTATACTCAGCTGAGGATCTCCAATCACACGACATATGTAGCACTTAACCCTTGCATATGTCAACTCACCACCGGGGTTCTTAAGACCAGATCAGGTTCACGCCAACCGAGAGCACAGATACACCACCGTCCAGCCTCTTGCCACGGAGGGTACACGCTACTCTCGCCATCTCTCCACTCCCATTGTGTGGTATCTTATTCTGGCCTTAGTCTGCCTGAGGCAAAGCTTACCCATGATGAGGCATGTGACTAGTTAAAGGGTCCTCGGTCATCAAGCCTACATCGACACGGTCCTTAATAACCTCAGACGGAGACACTACACCGAGACTCTCTTCTCGTGCAAGTCACCCGCCCAGTCTCAGCTTAATCATTTCAACCCAAAGTTTGGTACCTGACAGAGGTACATCTTTTCCGATGTTGAACCCACCGTGGCCATGATGGATCCACCATCAAGTTTTATTTTCAAAAAAACACCCTCGCACTTTGCCACATCTTCTTTTATAAAAACAAACCTTTTGTTTTGCTAGAGCAGGACTAAGCATAGTAAAAACCTTTTATAAAACATGAATTCAAAGGAAGGTAATCAAATTCAAGGAAGGTAATGCAAGAATTGTTTTAGCATTCAACTCCTATCACCTAATGCAACAAGTAAGTGAGAAAGCTTTTAAAAGAATCAAGGAGGTGGCAAATGCACCGGGGCTTGCCTTGGTTTACAGGTGATTTAGGCTCAGTTCCACAGATGTCAAAATAAAAGCAATTTTCTGCCTGATGTTTGCAGGTGGTGGTGGCGAAGTCTTCTCTTCTTCTACTTCAACCTCTTCTTCGTTTTCTAGATATAATCATATATAAGAATGATTGCTCATGTAGTGCTTATGAAGATGCAAAAATAGTAGAAGTTGGCTATCTAAAGTCTTGAGTACAATTTTCCTTCGCGGTTCTCCGAGAACCTAGGGTTTCTGGAGTCAGTAAAGGAATTCAAAGGGCAGGGGGTAGGATTTTAGGCTCTAAGTATCAAACAAGGTCCAAATCATACCAAAATCTACCCAAAGCTTCTAAATAATGCTTAGAGTTCACATAAAAAGTTTGGGGATTTTTGGAATTATTATCTATTTTCTAAAAAATTCAGAAACCATGTTATAGGCTATTTTAAATGCTCTAAAATTCCTTATTTGACCTAAAAATCATGAAACTATTTTTATTAAATTCTATGAAAAATTAGGAATCTAGAAAAAATTGGTTTGACATTTTTACCATTTTTCTACAATTTTCTACAGATTTCCAAAGTTTCATAGAAAAAGAAAAGGAAAAAGCTAGAACAGTGCTGGGCCGGAAGCAGCCCAAGCGGCCCAATTCCAGGGGAAAGCGCACGCGCCCACGCCCGCGATGCGGACTTTGCAGAAAGGACCTTGGCTTAATGAATAACTGTAAGCGGGACCGAAGCACTATTCAACCGAGTCGCTGACATATTACAGAGAACCCCTGCTAGTTCTGTTTCTTCACAGACCAGGGTCCCCGATGGTGAGCGGCGCGGTAGAGCTCCGGCGAGCTCGTAGACTGGCCGAACGTGGCAAGGACTGGTGCCCTACTTCGGCCGAAATCGAATTCAAGTCCTAACCCTTGTTTCCCCTAAGTCAACTTCATGAATGGCTACCCAAATGTCCCTGGCCACGGTGACCGCACGGATGATCCAAAGAACAACGTGTTCCCGGCGATTAGTGGTGGTCTAGTTCAATCGGGTTGGTCGACGAGCATCACGGGTTCATGAGAGCACTCAAACGAGAGAGCAGAGAGAATGAGCTGACCTGTATCGCACTGGCCACGGCGAGGTTGCTTTCACGGTGGCGGAAACTCGGTTTGGGGGAAATCCGGAATTAGAGCTCCTCAGTGAACGATTGAGGGTGATTCTTAGTGGTTGGGTGCTCGACTACCCTACGGAGCTCACTGTGGCTTCAATTTATAGCGATTGGTTGCGAGCGCAGTGAATTCGAGCGGCAGATTGTGATCGGTAAGACGGGGTGAGTCACTGGTGGCCGCGCAACATGGTCATTACCGTGGTGACTTCTCCGGCGATCACCGGACATGCGTAGCACGGTTAGCCACGATGTGGTGAAGTGTTTGGACACGCGGCGGACGGCAGTGATGGCTCAACGGCGGTGAGATCTTATCTGCGTAATCGATGAGCATGGGGGGGGGGGGTACGGCGGCTAGCCGGATTAGTATCCACGGCCCATCGGCGGTGATGATCTTTCTACCCCGAGACATTATCCATTTACCCCGAGCACGAATCGGGACGGTGATGGCACGAATCTCGGCGGAGGGATCGTCGGCGGCGAGGGGGGGAATCAGATGATCTGATTCAGTTATAATACTGTACCATGGCGAACTCAATGCAGTGCATCTGACAGCCAAGATTTAGGGCAGATTTTCTCTTGATTTTATGTAGTAACATGATCGACACTCTTTAGCAAAGTTGTAGCCCTAGGATCCAGCTATAATCTTGTTATAGCAACCCTAGGCAAATTCTTGCTCGATCATGCATTAATTCATGCCCAAAGTGCTTGCAGGTACACTGTTAGCCTGAACTTCAGACATCCAACAGCCTGACAGCCCAACTTTGAGTGCATTTCTCTCCAATTTCTTCATAACAAAAATGTTTAACCCCTTAAGCAAAGTTGTTCACCTTTGATAGATCTACAAAGTTGATGTGGTGATCTAGGGTAAAAACCTTAGAATTTGAAAGTTACAAAGCCTCAAAGATGAGCTCAAATACTGAATTTCAAACTTAGCCTTTAGAACACCAATATGGTCTTTTTTGCAAATAGGTCTAAAATTCAGGGTTTAGCTTGCAAATCTTCATGATTGTGAACCATATGACTTTATATGCTTTAACATCATAGTTTTTACACTTTAGTCCAAAAGTGCCCTAATTTTGCACTTAGCCCCCTAGGGTTTAGGTTTAGGGTTTTCTAGGGTTCCAATTAGGGTTTTTGGTATTTCAGGGGGTGAATGTAATTCAAGTCTATTCTTAGTAACATTTTATAACTATTTTACTTAAGCTTTTGGGTTTTCTCTATTTGGGTTTTGTTTTACCCCTTGTAAATCTCATTTAGGGTTAAGTACCCTATTCCAGGGTTTTATTTGCAAAATGCCATAGCAATACAACTTGTTTGAGATTTTGCCTAGTGAATGCACTCTAGGTGTATCAAACATATGAAATGCTAATGATGATGATATTATGCTCAAGTTTTAGTAATAGTAACACCAGGGGTGTTACATCCTTCCCCCCATAAAAGAATCTCGTCCCGAGATTAAAAGTCCTAGGGTAAGTAGTGGAAAAGGAAATGATTCACATTTTTATTTCCTGATTTTTGGTACAAGGCAGGGGTGGTTTGGGGTTCACTCCTTTATTACAACAATTATATACATATTACAATTTACATGAGGCTAGAAAGCCTGGGAAATTCTTCTCTAAAAAGTCCTGAATCTCCCATGTAGCCTCATCTTCAAAATGTTGGTTCCACTGTATCTTGTAAAACTTGAGAGTTTTTCTTCGGGTAACCCTGTCCTTTTGATCCAAGACTCGAATAGGGTGTTCTGAATATGTCAAGTCTGGCTCTAGGACAACATCTGTTACTTCGATAGTTCGATCTGGAACCCGAAGACATTTCTTCAGTTGAGACACGTGGAACACATTATGTACAGCAGGCAAGGTTTTGGGTAGTTGAGCTGTGACGGAACCTTCCAAGTCATTAGGCCCACCTACAGTTATCTTTGTCCAACGGACCTCAGACAACCCCTGTAGGTGTTCCTGAATCACTTGACAAGTTCGGTATGCCACCGGCCCACATTGTTCAAGGACAAGGAAAGGACCAATGTATCAAGGTGCAAGCTTTCCTTTTATCCCGAAACGTGTGATACCCTTCATTGGTGAGACCTTCAGATAGACATAATCTCCTACCAGAAAATATAAGGGCATTCGCCGTTTGTCTGCATAACTTTTCTGACGAGCTTGAGCTTTCTTCAAATGATGAATTATTCATTGAACGTTCTCTTCGGTTTCTTTTACCATATCTGGCCTGAAGAAGCTCCTTTCACCAGGTTCAGACCAATTTAGCGGAGTACGACACCGTCGACCATATAAAGCTTTAAATGGTGCCATCTTAATGCTTTCTTAATAGCTTTTATTATATGAGAACTCCGCTAATGGTAAACATTCATCCCATTTTTGTGGGAACTCCAGAATACATGCTCGTAACATATCTTCAAGTATCTGATTAACCCTCTCCGTCTGCCCACTTGTCTGAGGATGATAGGCCGAATTGTGGAGTAATTTGGTACCCAGGGATTTATGAAGTTCTTCCTAGAATTTGGATACGAATTGAGGTCCACGATCCAACACTATAGTCTTCGGAACACCGTGCAAACTGAGAATGCGAGCAATGTATAATTCCGACATAGGTGAGAACCGGGTAATATGTCTTGACTGGCAGAAAATGAGCAATTTTCGTGAGCCGATCAACAATAACCCAGATAGAATCCTACCCTTTCGCGGTTCTAGGAAATCCCACAATAAAGTCCATACTAATATCTTCCCATTTCCATGTCGGTATTGGTAAAGATTGTAATGGACCAGCAGCTTTTAGGTGTACGACCTTGACACATTTACAAGTGTCACATCTAGCCACATAGCGTGCAATTTCAATTTTCATCTTCGTCCACCAATAATGCTGTTTCAGGTCTTGATACATCTTAGTGCTTCCGGGATGAATACAATAGCGACTAAGATGTGCTTCATCTAAGATTTGGTGGCGGACCCCTTCATTTTTAGGCACCACTATACGGTTGTTAAACCATACAACACCTTGATCATCTCTTCGGAAGCAGTTGGCTTTTCCAGTTTCTATCTTTTCATGGATATGTTTCATACCCTCATCACTCTTTTGTGCGTCAATTATCCTTTGCAAGATGACTGACTCCAGCTTCAAGTGATTTGAAGTTTCATGCTGAATCATTCCCAGGTTTAGATTCTCCATCTCCTGGCATAATGTAATGTCAGAAGTTCTCATTGTTAGACAATGGCAGGAAGCCTTGCGACTAAGTGCATCTGCCACTACATTAGCTTTTCCTGGGTGATAATGGATCTCCAGTTCATAATCCTTGATCAGCTCGAGCCATCTCCTTTGTCTCATATTGAGCTCTGACTAGGTAAAGATATACTTCAAACTTTTGTGGTCTATATACATGTGATAGACATTTCCCAGTAGATAATGATGCCATATCTTCAGGGCATGAACCACTGCAGCTAGCTCTAGATCATGAGTTGGATAATGCTCCTCATGCCAGCGCAACTGCCTTGAAGCATAAGCTATTACTCGGCCTTATTGCATTAACACACAGCCGAGACCACTGCCTGATGCGTCACAACACACATCAAAAGGCTTCTCAATATCTGGTTGAGCCAATACCGGAGCAGTGGTTAATAATACCTTCAATTGTTCAAAGGCTTCATTACATTCCGAAGACCAATTGAATTTAATATCATTCTTCAATAAACTCGTGATTGGTTTCACAAGTTTGGAAAAATCTGGTATAAATCGGCGGTAATAGCCAGCTAGTCCAAGGAAACTTCGGACTTGATGAACAGTGGTTGGGGGTTTCCACTCCAAAATATCCTTGACTTTGCTGGGATCCACCGCAATCCCCTTGGCAGATAACACATGTCCCAGAAATTGGATTTCTTTCAGCCAGAACGCGCATTTACTGAACATAGCATATAATTGATGTTCCCTTAAGCGCGTCAATACGATCCATAAATGTTGAGCATGCTCCTCTTCATTCTTGGAATATATCAAGATATCATCTATGAAGACCACCACAAATTTGTCCAACTCGGGCATAAATACCGAGTTCATCAGATAAGTGAAGTGGGCAGGAGCATTCGTCAGTCAGAAAGACATTACCAAGTATTCAAATAAACCATACTGCGTAGTGAATGCAGTCTTTGGTATATTCTCAGGCCAAATACAGATCTGATGGTAGCCCGATCTGAGGTCAATCTTGGAGAATACCCTCGCTCCAGTCAGTTGATCAAACAAAATATCAATTCGAGGAAGAGGATACTTATTCTTGATAGTGACCTCATTAAGGGGTCGATAATCTACACACATCTGCAATGTTTGATCCTTCTTCTTGATGAAGATGGCTGGACAACCCCATGGTGACGAGTTCGGCCGGATGAATCCCTTCTCAAGTAAATCTTGCAATTGGGTCTTAAGTTCTGCCAACTCATTTGGAGGCATTCGGTACGATCTCCTAGAAATGGGAGCCATACCGGGCTTCAACTCAATTACAAATTCTACATCTCTTTTGGGTGGCAATCCAGGCAAATCTTCTAGAAAGACATCTGGGAACTCACACACTACCAGAATATCTTCGATCTCCGGTATAATGGCTTCATTAATTCTGCCAATGGGTTTAGCTGGAATAGCTATGGGAATAGACAAAAGAATTTCTTCTGGGCCATAACTCAACCTGATAGTTCTCAGATCAGTGTTGAGGATTGCTTTATGTTGGGCCAACCAATTCATGCCCAAGATTACATCTATGTCTTGGCCTTTCAGAACAATCATATTAGTAGGAAAGTCCCGTCCAGCCAATGTTACGGGCACTTGGAAAGCCACTTCTTTAGTAAATATTTGTCCCCCAGGTGAATGAATTTTAAACCCTTCCCTCGATTCATGGTACAAAATGGAATGTTGCTCCACAAATCTCTTGCTTATGAATGTATGCAAAGCACCAGAATCAAAAAGAATAATTGCAGGGTAATTGGCCACGAGGAACGTACCCATCATCACCGGTTCACCTTCCGGTGTGGTGGCCACTTGAGTGTAATAAACCTGTCCAGTTTTCCTTGTATTCTTGCCCGCGGTATTGGTTGCCGCATTTCCCTTGGAACCTCCAGAACTCTGTTGATTATTTGCTTGATTCTGCCTTGGGTATGGACAGTCCTTAATGAAATGCCCGGACTTTCCACAGGTGAAGCAGCCGGTGGATGAGCTTGGAAGAGCAGGGAAACGAGTGCCAGGGGCACCCGGCTGATTTGTAGCAGTGGGTGCAGGGGTAGGACGGATAAACACTGGTTGCTTGAATGGGAAGGAGGGTGGGCGTGATGAAGAATGATTCTGATTGAAAGGTCGGATAACCAACCTTTGCCTTTTATCGGGGCCCTGATTGGGCCTGTTGCCTCCATTCCCCTTGGGTTTTCCAAAACTTGCATATTTAGCCTCGACTGCCAGCGCTGTGCTGACAGCCCTTCCATAGGTAAGGTCGATGCAGGTAGCCATCTTTCTTTACATGCGATCATTCAAGCCTCTCATGAAACAGTTCCTCTTCTTTATGTCAGTGTTGACTTGATCGATTGCGTATTGGGATAAGTGGTTAAACTTATTGAGATACTGGGTGACAGTATCTCCGCCTTGCTTCAATTTCATGAACTCCTCTTGCTTCATGTGAAGAACTCCCTTAGGTATATAATGCTCTCTGAAGGCCAGCTTAAACTCATCCCAAGTGATCTGATGACCGGCCGGATGAACGGCCATAAAGTTTCCCCACCACGTACTAGCAGGGCCTCGCAGTTGTTGGGCTGCAAACAGGGGCTTTTGAGTTTCTGAACACCGAAGAAGCCCAAAATTTTGTTCAATGACGTGGATCCATTCATCCGCCTCTAAAGGATCTTCTGCTTTAACGAACAACGGAGGGCGCGTCTCAGAGAAGTCCAGATAAGATGTCTCACAGGGGCCTTGCGGATAGGCCCGCCCGCCTTGTTGTTGGAGTTGTTGACCTGCCATCTCTCGCAGGAAGCGGGTATTGTCTGCTGTAGCGTTTACCAAGGCAGCGATGGCCTCAGCAAGTGTCGGGGGTACTGGAGGTGGATTCGGGGTCGCTTCCCTCCCACGGGAGGTACCAGCCCCATCCTAAGCGTGAGTCCTAGAAGGCATCTGAGGCAAAGAACATTTGGAGCAATATGATATGCCATACAAACCATCCATTTCACATTACTTAAAAAGGTAATGTTACAGACTCGTACTTTACAATAGGATTACACCCCTATTACACAATAGTACTACTTCTATACTATACTATTACTGCTTCCTGTCACTCTTGGTAGCCTCGCTGTCGGGTGTAGGAGACCACTCATCGACCAACTTCATAGAGGGAGGGGGCCTGAAAAGGTCTAGTTCACCACCAAAAGCTTCTCCCGCTACTTAAGAAGGTCCGGCTTCTGTCCCGACAGGATCCGCAGGTACACTGGGGTGTAGTTGTGAGTACAGTACATGAACTTCTTCATGTAGAGTATTACAATAAGCCTGCAAGTTATCAATAGCTGAGCTAAGCTCTTCTACTCGGGCTCGAGCTTTCGCCTCCTTAGCCCAGGCAAGCGAACGAGAGTGAACCGCCCAATCGAGCGCTAGATCTCGATCTGCGAGCTGATCTTGCAGGCAGCGGATGTTCCTTCTCAATTCATTGATTCTTTCGCCATCCGCGACCCATATTTCGTTCCTGCGTCGGAGTTCGGTTCGAAGCTGATTAACTTGAGCTTCTAAGTCCCCGATTGGATCGTTACTACCGCTACTGCTGTTATCATGTCTCGAGGCAAGTTGGTGACGAGGTACACCGATTGGCCCAGTTGACTTGCGTGCAGTCTTTCTCGTGCGCGGCGGCATTTTTCTAAGGGGGAATTCTTATTAGCATAGTTTTTAGCATGATTCATGTGTAATTACAGAATCAACCTTAGTTGATTCAACCTTCTATACATTGCACTCTTCCTATCTGGTCTTTAAAATAAACTCTTTAGAGATACTTAGGTAAGAAGGGAAGAAATTTTCTAGATGAGTCTTAGAAAATTCTTTTTGAAGATGCCTCATAATATCTGCAGAGATGGGCTTCGCTCCGATACCAGTTGTGACGGAACCTTCCAAGTCATTAGGCCCACCTACAGTTGTCCTTATCCAACGGACCTCAGACAACCCCTGCAGGTGTTCCTAAATCACTTGACAAGTTTGGTATCTGCTTTCCTTACCTTCCCAAGAGCGTTTTACCCGTCACACAGACATTACAAATCATCGGAGATACGGAAATGCGGAAGCGGTTACATAAACTTACCTTTATTTAAAAGTAGGACAGAGTTATATATTACAGACTAGGATATAATATACGAGTGTAGAGTATTATTATTACAAGCCAAGGGAGGCAAAAACCCCTCCCGATAAGTTTTAAACAAAGTTTTTATGGAGGATCCTTTCCTCCCGCAACTTCACTCTTGGTGCTCTTCCTTTGGTACCACCTTAGAACAGAAGCAACAAAAGTTTGTCGCTTCTTCACCTAAAAACAATAGGGAATAAATCCCTGAGTATGGAATTACTCAGCAAGACTTACCCGACTAAAGAAAAGACTCTCAAGGGTATGCTGGTTATAAGGGAGTCAAGGTAAGGTTCCTCAATAATCAAAGACTCTGTTTGCAGAAATGCTTACTAAAAGTGGATCCTTAAAAATCCAGTTTTATTTGGCAAGTTAAGTGAAATTACCTGTACTAGAGTTCTTTCTACCCTAGTTCAATCACTTGACCTGCACTAGCCAATTTCTTAACAACCCTTCATTTTTACTGGAGTTCTACGTATAGGTCAGTGACCAAGTCTTCATAACTGGAAGGTACGACTTTCCGAATCGATTATACTCAGCTGAGGATCTCCAATCACACGACATATGTAGCACTTAACCCTTGCATATGTCAACTCGCCACCGGGGTTCTTAAGACCAGATCAGGTTCACGCCAACCGAGAGCACAGATACACCCCCGTCCAGCCTCTTGCCACGGAGGGTACACGCTACTCTCGCCATCTCTCCACTCCCATTGCATGGTATCTTATTCTGGCCTTAGTCTGCCTAAGGCAAAGCTTACCCATGATGAGGCATGTGACCAGTTAAAGGGTCCTCGGTCATCAAACCTACATCGACACGGTCCTTAATCAACTCAGATGGAGACACTACGCCGAGACTCTCTTCTCGTGCAAGTCACCCGCCTGGTCTCAGCTTAATCATTTCAACTCAAAGTTTGGTACCTGACTGAGGTACATCTTTTCCGATGTTGAACCCATCGTGGCCATGATGGATCCACCATCAAGTTTTATTTTCAAAAAAACACCCTCCCACTTTGCCACATCTTCTTTTATAAAAACAAACCTTTTGTTTTGCTAGAGCAGGACTAAGCATAGTAAAAACCTTTTATAAAACATGGATTCAAAGGAAGGTAATCAAATTCAAGGAAGGTAATGCAAGAATTGTTTTAGCATTCAACTCCTATCACCTAATGCAACAAGTAAGTGAGAAAGCTTTTAAAAGAATCAAGGAGGTGGCAAATGCACCGGGGCTTGCCTTGGTTTACAGGTGATTTAGGCTCAGTTCCACAGATGTCAAAATAAAAGCAATTTTCTGCCTGATGTTCCACAGGTGGTGGTGGCGAAGTCTTCTCTTCTTCTACTTCAACCTCTTCTTTGTTTTCTAGATATAATCATATATAAGAATGAATGCTCATGTAGTGCTTATGAAGATGCAAAAATAGTAGAAGTTGGCTATCTAAAGTCTTGAGTACAATTTTCCTTCACGGTTCTCCGAGAACCTAGGGTTTCTGGAGTCAGTAAAGGAATTCAAAGGGCAGGGGGTAGGATTTTAGGCTCTAAGTATCAAACAAGGTACAAATCATACCAAAATCTACCCAAAGCTTCTAAATAATGCTTAGAGTTCATATAAAAAGTTTGGGGATTTTTGGAATTATTATCTATTTTATAAAAAATCCAGAAACCATGTTATAGGCTATTTTAAATGCTCTAAAATTCCTTATTTGACCTAAAAATCATGAAACTATTTTTATTAAATTCTATGGAAAATTAGGAATCTAGGAAAATTGTTTTGACATTTTTACCATTTTTCTACAATTTTCTACAATTTTCTATAGAAAAAGAAAAGGAAAAAGCTAGAACAGTGTTGGGCGGGAAGCAGCCCAAGCGGCCCAATTCCCAGGGAAAGCGCGCGCGCTCGCGCCCGCACTGTGGACTTTGCAGAAAGGACCTTGGTTTAATGAATAACTGGAAGCGGGACCGAAGCACTATTCAACAGAGTCGCTGACATATTACAGAGAACCCCTGCTAGTTCTGTTTTTTCACATACCAGGGTCCCCGATGGTGAGCGGCGCGGCAGAGCTCCGGCGAGCTCGTAGACCGGTCGAACGAGGCAAGGACTGGTGACCTACTTCGGCCGAAACTGAATTCAAGTCCTAACCCTTGTTTCCCCTAAGTCAACTTCATGAATGGCTACCCAAATGTCCCTGGCCACGGTGACCGCGCGGATGATCCAAAGAACAACACGTTCTCGACGATTTGTGGCGGTCTAGTTCAATCGGGTTGGTCGTCGAGCATCACGGGTTCATGAGAGCACTCAAACGAGAGAGCAGAGAGAATGAGCTGACCTGTATCACGCTGGCCACGGCGATGTTGCTTTCACGGTGGCGGGAACTCGGTTTGGGGGAAATCCGGAATTAGAGCTCCTCAGTGAACGATTGAGGGTGATTCTTGGTGGCTAGGTGCTCGACTACCCTACGGAGCTCACTATGGCTTCAATTTATAGTGATCGGTTGCGAGCGCAGCGAATTCGAGCGGCGGATTGTGATCGGTAAGACGGGGTGAGTCACTGGTGGCCGCGCGACGTGGTCATTACCGTGGCGACCTCTCCGGCGATCACCGAACATGCGTAGCCCGGTTAGCCGCGACATGGTAAAGTTTTTGGACACGCGGCGGACAGCAGTGATGGCTCAACGGTGGTGAGATCTTATCTGCGTAATCGATGAGCATGGGGGGGTACGGCGGCTAGCCGGATTGGTATCCACGGCCCATCGGCGGTGATGATCTTTCTACCCCGAGACGTTATCCATTTACCCTGAGCACGAATCGGGACGGCGATGGCACAAATTGCGGTGGAGGGATCATCAGCGACGAGGGGGGGGGGAAATCAGATGATCTGATTCAGTTATAATACTGTACCATGGCGAACTCAATGTAGTGCATCTGACAGCCAAGATTTAGGGCATATTTTCTCTTGATTTTATGTAGTAACATGATCGACACTCTTTAGCAAAGTTGTAGCCCTAGGATCCAGCTATAGTATTGTTATAGCAACCCTAGGCAAATTCTTGCTCGATCATGCATTAATTCATGCCCAAAGTGCTTGCAGGTACATAGTTAGCCTGAACTGCAGACATCCAACAGCCTAACAGCACAACTTTGAGTGCATTTCTCTCCAATTTCTTCATAACAACAATGTTTAACCCCTTAAGCAAAGTTGTTCACCTTTGATAGATCTACAAAGTTGATGTGGTGATCTAGGGTAAAAACCTTAGAATTTGAAAGTTACAAAGCCTCAAATATGAGCTCAAATACTGAATTTCAGACTTAGCCTTTAGAACACCAATAGGGTCTTTTTTGCAAATAGGTCCAAAATTCAGGGTTTAGCTTGCAAATCTTCATGATTGTGAACCATATGACTTTATATGCTTTAACATCATAGTTTTTACACTTTAGTCCAAAAGTTCCCTAATTTTGCACTTAGCCCCCTAGGGTTTAGGTTTAGGGTTTTCCAGGGTTCCAATTAGGGTTTTTGGTATTTCAGGGGAGTCAATGTAATTCAAGTCTATTCTTAGTAACATTTTATAACTATTTTACTTAAGCTTTTGGGTTTTCTCTATTTGGGTTTTGTTTTACCCCTTGTAAATCTCATTTAGGGTTAAGTACCCTATTCCAGGGTTTTATTTGCAAAATGCCATAGCAATACAACTTGTTTGAGATTTTGCCTAGTGAATGCACTCTAGGTCTATCAAACATATGAAATGCTAATGCTGATGATGTTATGCTCAAGTTTTAGTAATAGTAACACCAGGGGTGTTACACACACCGGACAGTCTGATGCCCCTTCTGACCGTTGGAGCTGCCACGCGTCGCCCGCAGATTTCGCGGCCGACCGTTGGCGCTGGCGACCGTTGGCTCACCGGACAGTCTGGTGCACCACCGGACAGTCCGGTGAATTATAGCCACGTCGCCCCTTTGCTTTTCTCGAGGGCGACGAGTTCGCCGCGGATGACTCACCAGACAATCAGGTGCACCACCGGACAGTCCGGTGATTTTTAGCCGTACGCCGCCGTCGAGTCCCGAGAGCGGCGAGTTCACGCGGACAAGCCTGCGCACCGGACACTGTCCAGTGCACCACCTGACACTCTGGTGCACCCAGACCGAGCTGGTGATGCCCTTTTCTTCTCTTGTTCTTTAGTCACTATTTCTAGCACTTGGATAACCATGTTAGTACATAAAACAATTTACCAAGTCTAGAAACATACCATTTGCCTTGATTTGCACTTCTCACTTTACTTGGCACATAAGAACTTAATAAAATGTGTTGGGCACTTAATCACCAAAATATTATAGAAATGGCCCAAGGGCACATTTCCCTTTCAAGTTCTTGTGGACAAAACAATCATAGAGAAAGCAACACAAGAGACACGCAATTTTATCCCATGGTTCGACCAAGTAACCCTTGCCTACATCCACGTTGTGGCATCACAATGGACGAGGGTTGCACTCAACCCCTTTCAAGTGATCCGATGATCAACCTGAATACCACGATCTTTTCCTTTAGTGTATTTTCCCATTTGCGAGGAATATCCACAACTTGGAGTCTCTCTCCCTTACAATAGAGATCACAAAGAAGGCAAAGAGTAAGGTTGGGAAGAGCAACACACACAAGACTCAAATCTGTAGCACAACCACGCACACAAGTCACGACTTGAGCTCGAAACACAACACACGGAGTTCGCAACTCAAATGGAGCTCAAATCACTAACATAATGAAGCGAATGCGCGAGAGCGGAGTCTGGATGCTTAAGAATACTTAGAGAATGCTTGGTGTTCTCCTCCATGCGCCTAGGGGTCCCTTTTATAGCCCCAAGGCAGCTAGGAGCCGTTGAAGACCAACTTGGAAGGCCAATCTTGCCTTCTGTCGAGTGGCGCACCGGAGAGACCGGTGTGCCACCGGACAGGTCCTGTAGACTGTCCGGTGTGTGATCTCCTTCCAAATTTGGCATATCCGACCATTGCTCCTCTAGGCTAATTGGCGCACCGGACACTATCTGGTGCACACCGGACAGTCCGGTGCACCAGCTGACCGTTGGAGCAGTCCACGTATCGCCCGCAGATTGCGCGCCGACCGTTGGCAATGGCGACCGTTGGCTCACGGGACAGTCCGGTGCACTACCGGACAGTCCGGTGAATTATAGCCACGTTGCCTCGTTCCTTTTCCCGAGAGCGACGAGTTCACCGCGGATGACTCATCGGACAGTCCCGTGCACCACCGGACAGTCCGGTGAATTTTAGCCGTACACCGCCATCGATTCCCGAGAGCAGCTATTTCACCGGAGACCAGCCTGGCGCACCGAACACTGTCCGGTGCACCACCGGACAGTCCGGTGTGCCAGGCCAAGCTGGAATTTGCTGTACGCAGCCAACTCTTTTCCCATTTGTTTCTTCTCTTCTCAGCACTGTTCCTAGCACTTAGATAACCAAATTAGTATTCAAAAACAATGTACTAAGTCTAGAAACATACCTCATGCCTTGATTTGAACTTTTCCCACATTTAGCACACAAGAAGCCAATCAAGATATGTTGGACATTTAATCACCAAAATACTTATAGAAATTGCCCAAGGGAATATTTCCCTTTCAATCACTCCCTTTTTGGTGATTTATGCCAACACATCAAAAAGCAACTAAAAAAGTGCAACATCAAAACAATTGAAGACCAATTTGTTTTAGCTTATGATTTGGCATATTTGGATCGCTCTTTGCCACCACTTGGTTTGTTTTTGCAAAACAAATTCTTTTTCCTATCTCTAAGTCAAACACACTTGTTTGGGCAAATCGAGAGATATTCCAAGAAAAATCGATCAAGTGCCAAAAACTCCCCCTTTTTCCCATAATCAAAATTCTCCCCCATAAGAGACCAAATTTTGCAATAAGAGTATTTTGGACAAATAAAAAATTCTAACTCTATTATTTTTGAAATTCACAGGTGGTAGCTGATCCATTTGCTTTGGCCTTAATGTCTCCCCCTTTAGCATTAAGCACCAAAACAGGATCATTTTTGGCCCTTTAACTCCATTGTCTCACCAAAAATGCCAATTAAGAGCAAAAAGGCAATGAGATTGCAAGTATGAACTTGGAAGTAAGTACACTAATACCGGAATGCAGTGGAAGTCTTTTCATCGTCCAAGTTTACTTTTCCCTTTTAATGCACCTTTGAGACTACATCAAGTGTACTCAAACAAGCAGGTTAGTCTCAAAGGGTCAAGTTGTAGCACATCTCCCCTTAATATGTGCATCATTTGTATATGGACTTGTGAGGTCTGGGGATCACTTGTACAACTTGAGCACCATAAATAACAATAATTGATTGAAATGCATAATGTAACATGATCAAAGGCATAGAATACATGTATGTTATAGATCAATCCAAGTTACGCGAATCTAAGACATTTAGCTCACTACGCAACCTGCAAAACCTTTTCTCATCTAAAGGCTTAGTGAAGATATCGGCTAGCTAGTTCTCGGTGCTAATATGGTACACCTCGATATCTCCCTTTTGCTGGTGGTCTCTCAGGAAGTGATGCCGGATGTCTATGTGCTTAGTGCAGCTGTGTTCAACAGGATTATCCGCCATGCGGATTGCACTCTCATTGCCACATAGGAGTGGGGCTTTGCTCAGATTGTAGCCAAAGTCCCAGAGGGTTTGCCTCATCCAAAGTAGTTGCGCGCAATACTGTCCAGCAGCAACATATTCAGCCTCAGCGGTGGATAGGGCAACAGATGTCTGTTTCTTGGAACTCCTGGACACCAGGGACCTTCCTAGAAATTGGCACGTCCCTGATGTACTCTTCCTATCAACCTTGCACCCGACATAATCGGAGTCTGAGTATCCAATCAAGTCAAAGGTAGACCCCTTTGGATACCAGATCCCGAAGCAAGGCGTAGAAACTAAATATCTAAGAATTCGCTTAACGGCCACAAGGTGACATTCCTTGGGGTCGGATTGATATCTAGCACACATGCATACACTAAGCATAATGTCCGGTCTACTAGCACATAAATAAAGTAATGAACCTATCATGGACCGGTATGCCTTTTGATCAATGGACTTACCTTCTTTGTTGAGATCAACATGCCCGTCAGTTCCCATCGGTGTCTTCGCGGGCTTGGCGTCCTTCATCCCAAATCTCTTGAGAAGATCCTGAGTATACTTCGTTTGGGAGATGAAGGTGCCGTCCTTGAGTTGCTTCACTTGGAACCCAAGGAAGTAGGTCAACTCGCCCATCATAGACATCTCGAACTTTTGTGTCATCACCCTGCTAAACTCCTCACAAGACTTTTGATTAGTAGAACCAAATATTATGTCATCGACATAAATTTGGCACACAAAGAGATCACCATCACAAGTCTTTGTAAAAAGAGTTGGATCAGCTTTCCCAACCTTGAAAGCATTAGCAATTAATAAATCTCTAAGGCATTCATACCATGCTCTTGGGGCTTGCTTAAGTCCATACAGTGCCTTAGAGAGCTTATACACGTGGTCGGGATACCTGTCATCCTCAAAGCCAGGGGGTTGTTCCACATATACCTCCTCCTTGATTGGCTCATTGAGGAAAGCGCTGTTTACGTCCATTTGAAACAGCCTGAAAGAGTGGTGAGCGGCATAGGCTAACAATATTTGAATAGACTCTAGCCTAGCCACAGGAGCAAAAGTCTCCTCGAAATCCAAACCTTCGACTTGGGCATAACCTTTTGCCACAAGTCGAGCCTTGTTTCGTGTTACCACCCTGTGCTCGTCTTGCTTGTTGCGGAACACCCACTTGGTACCCACAATGTTTTGCCTTGGACGTGGCACCAGGCTCCAGACTTCATTTCTCTTGAATTTGTTGAGCTCTTCCTGCATGGCCAACACCCAGTCCGGATCCTACAAGGTGTCTTCTACCCTGAAAGGCTCAATAGAAGAGACAAACGAGTAATGCTCACAAAAATTAGCTAAACGTGAGCGAGTGGTTACTCCCTTGCTGATGTCACCCAAGATTTGATCGACGGGGTGATGTCTTTGGATCGTTGCTCAGACTTGGGTTGGAGGGGCTTGTGGTGCTTCTTCCTCCATCACTTGATCTTCCTGTGCTCCCCCTTGATCATGCCCTTCTTCTTGATGTACCTGTTCATCATCTTGAGTTGGGGGATGCACCATTGTAGAGGAAGATGGCTGATCTTGCTCTAGTTGTTGCTGTGGTCGCACTTCACCTATCACCATCGTGCGTATTGCGGTCGTCGGAATTTCTTCTTCACCTACATCATCAAGATCAACTTGCTCTCTTGGAGAGCCATTAGTCTCATCAAATACAACATCGCTAGAGACTTCAACCAAATCCGATGATTTGTTGAAGACTCTATACGCCTTTGTATTTGAGTCATACCCTAGTAAAAACCCTTCTACTGCCTTGGGAGCAAATTTAGAATGTCTACCTTTCTTCACCAGAATGTAACATTTGCTCCCAAATACACGAAAGTAAGAGATATTGGGTTTGTTACCGGTAAGGAGTTCGTAGGAGGTCTTCTTGAGAAGGCGATGCAGGTAGAGCCGGTTTATGGCGTCACAAGCTGTGTTCACAGCTTCCGACCAAAACCGCTCGGGCGTCTTGAACTCTCCAAGCATCATTCTTGCCATGTTGATTAACGTCTGGTTCTTCCTCTCTACTACACCGTTTTGCTGTGGTGTGTAGGGAGCGGAGAACTCATTCTTGACACCTTCCTCCTTAAGATACTCCTCAACTTGCAGATTCTTGAACTCGGTCCTGTTGTCGCTCCTTATCTTTTTCACCTTTAGTTCAAGTTCGTTTTGAGCCCTCCTTAGAAAGCGCTTTAGGGTCTCTTGGGTTTCTGATTTATCCTGCAAAAAGAACACCCAAGTGAAGCGGGAAAAGTCATCAACAATCACAAGACCATACTTACTTCCCCCGATGCTAAGGTAGGCAACGGGTCCGAAGAGGTCCATGTGAAGAAGCTCCAGTGGTCTTGATGTGATCATCACATTCTTGCTGTGATGAGTGCTTCCCACCTGTTTTCCTGCCTGACATGCTGCACAAGGTCTGTTTTTCTCAAAACAGACATCGGTTATTTCTAACACATTATCTCCCTTTAGAAGCTTATGAAGGTTCTTCATCCCAACATGTGCTAGACGGCGATGCCACAACCAGCCCATATTAGTCTTAGCTATTAAGCATGCATCTAGATCGGCCTCCTCTTTCAAAAAATCAACTAAGTAGAGTTTGCCATCTAATACACCCTTAAAAGCTAATGAACCATCACTCCTTCTAAATACAGATACATCAACGTTTGTAAATAGACAATTGTAACCCATGTGACACAATTGACTTATAGACAGAAGGTTGTACCCAAGCGACTCTACTAGAAATACATTCGATATGGAGTGCTCGTTAGTGATGGATATCTTTCCCAAGCCTTTGACCTTGCCTTGGTTCCCATCTCCAAAAATAATCGTATCTTAGGAATCCTTGTTCTTGACGTAGGAGGTGAACATCTTCTTCTCCCTCGTCATGTGGTTTGTGCATCCGCTGTCAATTATCCAGCTAGAGCCCCCGGATGCATAAACCTGAAAGGAATTCAAGCTTGGGTTTTAGGTACCCAACTCTTGTTGGGTCCAACAAGGTTAGTCAAAATAGTTTTTGGAACCCAAATGCAAGTTTTATCTCCCTTGCATTTAGATCCCAACTTCGTAGCCACTACTTTTGCATTCTTACATGAAAGAACAAAAGAAGTGTTGCAAGCATGAAAAACGGTAGTGGGTTCATTGCACATTTTCCTAGGCGCATGAGACACAACATGATTTTTCCTAGGCCTCCTTTTACCATGAACAAAAGTAGAACTAGAGGCAAACATAGCATGTGAATTATGAGCAGCATGATCATAACTTCTACTGTAATGACTAGCAACTGTCCTATCATAAATAAATGCATGGTTCCTTTGAGGACTACTAGCTAAAGGGGCCTTCCCTTTCTCCTTGTTGAGACCCGGAGTCCTTTGGCTTGTTAAGTTCTTGGTTTCCTATCGAAAACCAAGTCCATCCTTAATAGAGGGGTGTCTACCAACAGTGTAGGCATCCCTAGAAAATTTTAATTTATCAAAATCAATTTTGCAAGTCTTAAGTTGAGCATTAAGACTTGCCACCATATCATTTAAATTAGCGATAGAATTAAGATGTTTATCACAGGCATCAACATCAAAGTCCTTACATCTATTACAAATGATGACATGCTCTACACATGAGTTGGTTTTATTTGCTTCTTCTAGTTTAGCATTTAATTCATCATTTAAACTCTTTAAACTAGATATAGATTCAAGGCAAGCAGATAACTCAGAAGACAGCATTTCATTTTTCTTAGTTTCTAAAGCAAGAGATTTTTGCACACTAATAAATTTGTCATGTTCTTCATACAAAATGTTCTCTTGCTTTTCTAGCAGTCTATCTTTTTCATTTAGAGCATCAATTAATTCATTAATTTTTTCTACTTTGGCTCTATCTAAACCTTTAAATAAACTAGAGTAATCTACTTCATCATCGGAGGATTCTTCATCACTAGATGAAGTGTACTTGGGTGTGTCCATAACACGTACCTTTTTTGTCCTTGGCCATAAGACATGTATGGCATTCGTTGGGTAAGAGTGACGATTTGTTGAAGGCTCAGGCAGCGAGTCCTTCGTTGTCGGAGTCGGAAGAGGAGCAGTCCGAGTCCCATTCCTTTCCAAGGTGCACCTCGCCCTTTGCCTTCCGGTAGTTCTTCTTTTTCTCCTTCTTCCCGCTCTTTTCTTGTCCCTGGTCACTATCATTATCGGGACAATTTGCAATAAAGTGACCGGTCTTACCGCATTTGAAGCAGGAGCGTTTTCCCTTTGTTTTATTCCTGTTGGGGTACTCCTTGCGTCCTTTGAGTGCGGTCTTGAAGCGCTTGATGATAAGCGCCATCTCATCTTCATTGAGTCCGGTAGCCTCCACTTGAGCTACCTTGCTTGGTAGCGCCTCCTTGCTGCTCGTTGCTTTGAGAGCAACGGGCTGCGGCTCGTAGATGGGTAGTAGACCGTTCAAGGCGTCATCCACGTATTGTGCCTCCTTTACCATCATGCGCCCACTCACGAATTTTCTGAGTATCTCCTCGGGCGTCATCTTGGTGTACCTAGGATTTTCACGAATAAGATTGACAAGATGGGGGTCAATTACAGTAAATGACCTTAGCATGAGTCGAACGACATCATGATCCGTCCATCTTGTGCTTCCATAGCTTCGGATCTTTGTGATTATAGTGGCATCATTTCCCTCATGTGATATCTTGAGGGTATCCCAGATTTGTTTGGCTATCCAAGCCACTCACTTTATTATACTCGTCCCTACAAAGAGATGCTAACAACACAATAGTAGCTTGGGCATTCTTATGGATTTGTTCATTGATATGCACAGAGTTATCCAAACTATCAAAATGCATCCCATTTTCTACAATTTCCCATATGCTAGGATGGAGAGAGAATAAATGACTATGCATTTTATGGCTCCAAAATGAATAGTCCTCTCCATAAAAGTGTGGAGGTTTTCCAAGGGGAATTGAAAGAAGATGCGCATTTGAATTATAGGGAATGCGAGAGTAATCAAAAGAATAGTTTTGATTAACCATTTTCCTTTTTGAAGAGTCATCGCCGTCATCGTCCCTTGGTGAAGAAGAAGATGCATCACTATCGTAGTAGATGATCTTCTTGATATGTCTCTTCTTCCCATCCTTCTTCTTGTGACTTGAGCCTGATTCGGTAGGCTTGTCGTCTCTTGGCTCGTTGAGGAGGGACTCCTTCTCCTTGTCGTTAATCACCATCCCCTTTCCCTTAGGATCCATCTCTTCGGGCTATTAGTTCCTTAAGTGAAGAGTACGGCTTTGATACCAATTGAGAGCACCTAGAGGGGGTGAATAGGTGATCCTGTAAAATCAAACACTAAATAGCCACAAAACTTAGTTATAGAAGTGTTAGTGTGACTAAGTAGTTTTGAGGCGAGTTCTTGTGGACAAAACAATCACAGAGAAAACAACATAAGAGACACACGATTTTATCCCGTGGTTCGGCCAAGTAACACTTGCCTACTTCCACGTTGTGGCATCCCAATGGACGAGGGTTGCACTCAACCCCTTTCAAGTGATCTAATGATCAACTTGAATACCATGGTCTTTTCCTTTAGTGTATTTTCCCATTTGCGAGAAATCTCCACAACTTGGAGTCTCTCGCCCTTACAATAGAGATCACAAAGAAGGCACAGAGTAAGGTTGGGAAGAGCAACACACACAAGACTCAAATCCGCAGCACAACCACGCACACAAGTCATGACTTGAGCTCGAAACACAACACACGAAGTTCGCAACTAAAATGAAGCTCGAATCACTAACACAATGAAGCGAATGCGCGAGAGCGGAGTCTGGATGCTTAAGAATACTTAGAGAATGCTTGGTGTTCTCCTCCATACGCCTAGGGGTCCCTTTTATAGCCCCAAGGCAGCTAGGAGCCGTTGAAGACCAACTTGGAAGGCCAATCTTGCCTTCTGTCGAGTGGCGCACCGGACAGTCCGGTGTGCCACCGGACAGGTCTTGTAGACTATCCGGTGCGCGATCTCCTTCCAAATTTGGCATATCCGACCGTTGCTCCTCTGGGCTGATTGGCACACCGGACACTGTCTGGTGCACACCGGACAGTCCGGTGCACCAGCTGACCGTTGGAGCAGTCCACGTGTCGCCCGCAGATTGCGCGGCGGACCGTTGGCGCTGGCGACCGTTGGCTCACCGGACAGTCCGGTGCACTACCATACAGTCCGGTGAATTTTAGCCACGTTGCCCATTCCTTTTCCCGAGAGCGACAAGTTCGCCGCGGATGACTCACCGGACAGTCCGGTGCACCATCGGACAGTCCGGTGAATTTTAGTCGTACACCACTGTCGGGGACCATAATTAGGGGTACCCTCAAGACGCCTAATTCTCAGCTGGTAACCCCCATCAGCATAAAGCTGCAGAGGCCTGATGGGTTTGATTAAGTCAGGGATCAGTCCATACGAGCGACTCGATCGCGCCTCGCCCGAGCCTAGCCTCGGGCAAGGGCAGCCGACCCTGAGGTGTTTCCGTCTCGCCCGAGGCCCCCTTTTTACGGCAGACGCATCTCCGGCTCGCCCGAGGCCTTGCCTTCGTTGAGAAGCAACCCTGACTGAATCACCGCGCCAACCGACCAAGTCACCGGGGCATTTAACGCAAAGAGTGAGACCGACGGGCGACCAGGCTTTGCCAGAGGTGCCATAGGAGGCTTCGCCCGACCCCAGGCTCGGACTCGGGCTAAGGCCCCGGAAGACGGCGAACTCCGCTCCGCCCGACCCAGGGCTCGGACTCGGGCTAAGGCCCCGGAAGACGGCGAACTCCGCTCCGCCCGACCCAGGGCTCGGACTCGGGCTAAGGCCCCGGAAGACGGCGAACTCCGCTCCGCCCGACCCAGGGCTCGGACTCGGGCTAAGGCCCCGGAAGACGGCGAACTCCGCTCCGCCCGACCCAGGGCTCGGACTCGGGCTAAGGCCCCGGAAGACGACGAACTCCGCTCCGCTCGACCCAGGGCTCGGACTCCGCCCTGGCCTCTGCCGAACGACCTCCGCCTCGCCCGACCCAGGAGCTCGGGCTCGGCCTCGGCCATGCAGGACAGACTCGACCTCGACTTCGGAGGAGCCTCCACGTCGCCCGACCTAGGACACAAGACCGCCACGTCAACAGGAAGCGTCATCATCACCCTGCCCTGAGCCGACTTGGGTCGCAGAGAACAAGACCGGCGTCCCATCTGGCCAGCTCCGCCAGATAGGCAATGATGGCGCCCCACTAGACCCATGACGACGGTGACTCTCGGCTCCCTTACGAAAGCAGGGAGACGTCAGCAAGAGCACAGCTGTTCCAACAGCTGTCCCTCCATCAGGCTCCGTTACTCCTCCGACAGCCACGATGCCACACCGGCTCGGTGCCAAGATCTCTCCGGCTGCCACCTTGGCATGTACTTAGGGCACTAGCTCTCCCCCGCTAGACACGTAGCACCTTGCTACACCCCCATTTTGTACACATGGATCCTCTCCTTACGCCTATAAAAGGAAGGACCAGGGCCTTCTTAGAGAGGGTTGGCCTCGCGGGAACGAGGGCAGGGGCAGGCGCTCTCTTGGGGCCGCTCGCTCCCCTCACCCGCGCGGACGCTTGTAACCCCCTACTGCAAGCGCACCCGACCTGGGCGCGGGACGAACACGAAAGGCCGCGGGATCTCCGTCTCCCTCGTCACGACCCGGCTCCGGCCACCGACCTCGCTCTCTCCCCCCTTCGCGCTCGCCCACGCGCTCGACCCATCTGGGCTGGGGCACGCGGCACACTCACTCGTCGGCTCGGGGACCCCCCGGTCTCGAAACGCCGACAGTTGGCGCGCCAGGTAGGGGCACGCTGTGTGTTGACGAGCAGTTTCCCGTCAAGCTCCAGATGGGCAGTCTCCAACGACCTCTCCAACCCGGGACGGTGCTCCGTTTCGGGAGCCTCGAGTTCATGTCTCTCGACAGCGGCTACGACATGGTACTCCTTCCACCGCCGTGCGGCGGCGACAATGGCGGTCGACAGCCCGCCCGCCGGCGGCGGAACTGACGACGTCTTTCCCGCGTGGGGGAAGGACAACTTTCGAGCTCGCCCCATCCTCTCCCTCGCCATCGCAGGAGGAGGAGGCGGGGCAACCAGGGCAGAGCGGGAGGCTGCGCTCCGACGGCTGTCGAGCAAATCGACATCCCCAGTGCCCCAACGGAGGACACGCTAAGCGTCACCCTCGCGTTCGAGGCAAAGGCGAGCGCCATCCCCCCGCAGCACGTCGACTCCGAGCAAGTGGACGACGCCAGCACGCTCACGGAGGGCCTGCGGGACGTCGCCCTCGTACCCAGGACGACGGCGCGATCAGCCCCCGGTGCAACCTCGTCGCTCCTCGTCGACAAAAAGGTACCGACTGTTCCCCATCCTTCGTCATTTCGACTCGACCTCAACCCGCCTAGCGACCTCGCTCTGGCGGGCACTCACGTTGAGGCGAGTGCAACCCCTCTGGGGTTTCGTGTGCGGTCGCCCTGGGACCGATTGACGGGCGCCTCGACCTACGGACCCTCTGGGTCCGAGGAAGATGACGACCCCAGCATCTGCTGGGATTTCTCTGGATCTGGCAACCCCAGTGCCATGCGGGACTTCATGACCGCATGCAACTACTTGCCTTTCCGATTGTTCCGACGGCAGCCGCAGCCTTGACGACAAGGACTGCGGCCCGAGCCGCGAATGTTTCCACGTCGAGCTAGGGGATCCCTCCGGAGGCAGCTGTCTCGGCATGCCGGAGGATGGCGATCTCCCTGGGCCAGCGCCTCGCGCCGACATCCCGCGGGAGCTAGCTGTGGTCCCCGTTCCGGCGGGGGGTCACGACCCACAGCTCGAGCAAGTCCACGGGGCGCAGGCCGGGCTCGATGAGGGAGCAGGAGCGCTCGAGGCAATCCGCCGGGACGCCGGGCAGGTATGGGCAAGCCAGCCCCCGGCCGGAGAAATACGTCACCTGCCCCAGGGTCTCCAGCACCGCATCGCCCACGAGGCCAGGGACAGGCCGCCACCCGCATCCGGCGGGACCGGTCATGACCTGGCAGCCGCGGCGATGCTCCTCCGCGCGATGCCGGAGTCATCAACCACCGAGGGTCGGCGAATCCAGGGAGAGCTCAAGCATCTCCTGGAAGGCGCTACGGCCCGGCGGGCCGAGAGCTCCGCCTCCCGAAGGCAGGGGTACCCCTCGGAACCTCGTGCCGCGACTTCCCGACTCATGCGGGAAGCCTCGGTCTACACCGGGCACACGCGCAACACCGCGCCTGCGGCCGCGGGTCACCTCGGCGACGAGCACCCTCATCGCGACCGTCGGGCACGCCTCGACGAAAGGGTGCGCCGAGGCTATCACCCCAGGCGTGGGGGACGCTACGACAGCGGGGAGGATCGGAGTCCCTCGCCCGAACCACCCGGTCCGCAGGTCTTCAGCCGAGCCATTCGGCGGGCGCCGTTTCCGCCCAGATTCCGACCCCCGACTACTATCACAAAGTACTCGGGGGAAACGAGACCGGAATTGTGGCTCGCGGACTACCGCCTAGCCTGTCAACTGGGTGGAACGGACGACGACAACCTCATCATCCGCAACCTCCCCCTGTTCCTCTCCGACACTGCTCGTGCCTGGTTGGAGCACCTGCCTCCGGGGCAGATTTCCAACTGGGAGGATTTGGTCCAAGCTTTCGCCGGCAACTTCCAGGGCACGTACGTGCGCCCCGGGAATTCTTGGGACCTCCGAAGCTGTCGGCAACTGCCGGGAGAGTCTCTTCGGGACTACATCCGGCGGTTCTCAAAGCAGCGCACCGAGCTGCCCAACATCACCGACTCCGATGTCATCGGCGCGTTCCTTGTCGGCACCACCTGCCGTGACCTGGTGAGCAAGTTGGGTCGCAAGACCCCCACCAGGGCGAGCGAGCTGATGGACATCGCCACCAAATTCGCCTCCGGCCAGGAGGCGGTCGAGGCCATCTTCCGAAAGGACAAGCAGCCCCAGGGCCGCCCGTCGGAAGATGCTCCCGAGGCGTCTACTCCGCGCGGCGCCAAGAAGAAAGGCAGGAGGAAGTCGCAAGCGAAACGCGACGCTCCCGACGCAGACCTTGTCGCCGCCACCGAGCATAAGAACCCTCGGAAGCCCCCCGGAGGTGCTAACCTCTTCGACAAGGCACTCAAGGAGACGTGCCCCTACCATCAGGGGCCCGTCAAGCACACCCTCGAAGAGTGCGTCATGCTTCGGCGCCACTTCCACAGGGCCGGGCCACCTGCAGAGGGTGGCGGGGCCCGCGACGACGACAAAAGGGAAGATCGCCAAGCAGGAGAGTTCCCCGAGGTCCGCGACTGCTTCATGATCTACGGAGGGCATGCGGCGAATGCCTCGGCTCGGCATCGTAAGCAAGAGCGTCGGGAGGTCTGCTCGGTGAAGGTGGCGGCACCAGTCTACCTAGACTGGTCCGACAAGCCCATCACCTTCGACCGGGACGACCACCCCGACCACGTGCCGAGCCCGGGGAAGTACCCGCTCGTCGTCGACCCTGTCATCGGCGACGTCAGGCTCACCAAGGTCCTGATGGATGGGGGCAGCTGCCTCAATATCATCTACGCCGAGACCCTCAGGCTCCTGCGCGTCGATCTGTCATCCGTCCGAGCAGGCGCTGCGCCCTTCCACGGGATCATTCCTGGGAAGCGCGTCCAGCCCCTCGGACAGCTCGACCTTCCTGTCTGCTTTGGAACACCCTCCAACTTCCGAAGGGAGACTTTGACGTTCGAGGTGGTCGGGTTCCGAGGAACCTACCACGCAGTGCTGGGAAGGCCATGCTACGCGAAGTTCATGGCCATCCCCAACTACACCTACCTGAAGCTCAAGATGCCGGGCCCCAACGGGGTCATCACCGTCGACCCCACGTACAAACACGCGTTCGAATGCGATGTGGAGTGCGTGGAGTACGCTGAGGCCCTCGCCGAGTCCGAGGCCCTCATCGCCGACCTGGAAAGCCTCTCCCGAGAGGTGCCGGACGTGAAGCGACATGCCGGCAACTTCGAGCCGGCGGAGACGGTCAAGGCCGTCCCTCTCGACCCCAGCGGTGACACCTCCAAGCAGATCCGGATCGGTTCCGGGCTCGACCCCAAATAGGAAGCAGTGCTCGTCGACTTTCTCCGCGCAAACGCCGACGTCTTTGCGTGGAGTCCCTCGGACATGCCCGGCATACCGAGGGATGTCGCCGAGCACTCGCTGGATATTCGGGCCGGGGCCCGGTCGGTCAGACAGCCTCTGCGCCGATTCGACGAGGAAAGGCGCAGGGTGATAGGCGAGGAGATCCACAAGCTGATGGCAGCAGGGTTCATCAAAGAGGTATTCCATCCCGAATGGCTTGCCAACCCTGTACTTGTGAGGAAGAAAGGGGGGAAATGGCGGATGTGTGTAGACTACACTGGTCTCAACAAAGCATGTCCGAAGGTCCCCTACCCTCTACCTCGCATCGATCAAATCGTGGACTCCACTGCAGGGTGCGAAACCCTGTCTTTCCTCGATGCCTACTCAGGGTATCATCAAATCAAGATGAAAGAGTCCGACCAGCTCGCGACTTCTTTCATCACGCCCTTCGGCATGTACTGTTATGTCACCATGCCGTTCGGTTTGAGGAACGCGGGTGCAACGTACCAGCGGTGCATGAACCATGTGTTCGGCGAACACATCGGTCGCACGGTCGAGGCCTACGTCGATGACATCGTAGTCAAGACAAGGAAAGCCTCCGACCTTCTCTCCGACCTTGAAGTGACATTCCGGTGTCTCAAGGCGAAGGGTGTCAAGCTCAATCCCGAGAAGTGCGTCTTCGGGGTGCCCCGAGGCATGCTCCTGGATTCATCGTCTCCGAGCGGGGCATCGAAGCCAACCCGGAGAAAATCGCTGCCATCACCGGCATAGGGCCCATCAAGGACTTAAAAGGCGTACAAAGGGTCATGGGGTGTCTCGCGGCTTTGAGCCGTTTCATCTCGCGCCTCGGCGAAAGAGGCCTGCCCCTGTACCGTCTCTTAAGGAAGGCCGAGTGCTTCACTTGGACTCCCGAGGCCGAGGAAGCCCTCGGGAACCTGAAGGCGCTCCTCACCCAGGCGCCCATCTTGGTACCCCCGGCTGATGGAGAAGCCCTCTTGGTCTACGTCGCCGCCACCACTCAGGTGATTAGCGCCGCGATCGTGGTCGAAAGGCAAGAAGAGGGGCATGCATTGCCCATTCAGAGGCCGGTTTACTTCATCAGCGAGGTGCTGTCCGAAACCAAGATCCGCTACCCACAAGTTCAGAAGCTGCTGTATGCAGTGATCCTGACGAGGCGAAAGCTGCGACATTACTTCGAGTCTCATCCGGTGACTGTGGTGTCATCATTCCCCCTGGGGGAGATCATCCAGTGCCGAGAAGCCTCGGGACGGATCGCAAAGTGGGCGGTGGAGATCATGGGCGAGACAATCTCGTTCGCCCCTCGGAAGGCCATCAAGTCCCAGGTACTGGCGGACTTCGTAGCCGAATGGGTCGACACCCAGTTGCCGACGGCTCCGATCCGACCAGAGCTCTGGACCATGTTTTTCGACGGGTCGCTAATGAAGACGGGAGCCGGCGTGGGCCTGCTCTTCGTCTCGCCCCTCGGGAAACACCTGCGCTACGTGCTGCGCCTTCATTTCCCGGCGTCCAACAATGTGGCTGAGTACGAAGCTCTGATCAACGGATTGCGGATCGCCATCGAGCTAGGGGTCCGACGCCTCGACGCTCGCGGCGACTCGCAACTCGTCATCGACCAGGTCATGAAAAACTCCCACTGCCGCGACCCGAAGATGGAGGCCTATTGTGATGAGGTTCGACGCCTAGAAGACAAGTTCTACGGGCTCGAGCTTAACCACATCGCCCCGCGCTACAACGAGACTGCGGACGAGCTGGCAAAGATAGCCTCGGGGCGAACGACGGTTCCCCCGAACGTCTTCTCCCGGGATCTGCACCAACCCTCCATCAAGATCGGCGACACGTCCGAGCCCGAGGCGCCCTCGGCCCCGTCCGAGGTGACCTCGGCCCAGCCCGAGCCATCCTCGGCTCAGCCCGAGGAGCCCTCGGCCCCCGAGGGCGAGGCCCTACGCATCGAGGAGGAGCGGAGCGGGGTCACGCCAGATCAAGATTGGCAGACCCCGTACCTGCAATATCTCCGCCAGGGAGAACTGCCCCTCGACCGAGTCGAGGCTCGGCGGGTGGCGCGACGCGCCAAGTCGTTCGTCTTGCTGGGCGATGAGAAGGAGCTCTACCACCGTAGCCCCTCGGGCATCCTCCAGCGATGCATCTCCATCGCCGAAGGTCAGGAACTCCTGCAGGAAATACACTCGGGGGCTTGCGGCCATCATGCAGCACCTCGAACCCTCGTCGGGAACGCTTTCCGCCAAGGCTTCTACTGGCCGACGGCGGTGGCTGACGCCACTAGAATTGTCCGCGCCTGCAAAGGGTGCCAATTCTATGCGAAGCAGACCCACCTGCCCGCTCAGGCTCTGCAAACGATACCCATCACCTGGCCCTTCGCTGTGTGGGGTCTGGACCTCGTAGGCCCTCTGCAGAAGGTGCCCGGGGGCTACACGCACCTGCTGGTCGCTGTCGACAAATTCTCCAAGTGGATCGAGGTCCGACCCCTGAACAGCATCAGGTCCGAGCAGGCGGTGGCGTTCTTCACCAACATCATCCATCGCTTCGGGGTCCCGAACTCCATCATCACCGACAATGGCACCCAGTTCACCGGCAAAAAATTCTTGGATTTTTGCGAGGATCACAACATCCGGGTGGACTGGGCCGCCGTAGCTCATCCCATGTCGAATGGGCAAGTAGAGCGCGCCAATGGCATGATCCTACAAGGGCTCAAGCCTCGGATTTACAACGACCTCAACAAGTTCGGCAAGCGGTGGATGAAGGAACTCCCCTCGGTGGTCTGGAGCCTGAGGACGACGCCGAGCCGAGCCACGGGTTTCACGCCGTTCTTCCTGGTCTACGGGGCCGAGGCCGTCTTGCCCACGGACCTGGAATACGGCTCCCCGAGGACGAGGGCCTACGACGATGAAAGTAACCAAGTTAGCCGAGAAGACTCGCTGGACCAGCTGGACGAGGCTCGGGACAGGGCCTTACTACACTCGGCGTGGTACCAGCAGTCCCTGCGACGCTACCACGCCCGAGGGGTCCGACCCCGAGAACTCCAGGTGGGCGACCTGGTGCTTCGGCTGCGGCAAGACGCCCGAGGGAGGCACAAGCTCACGCCCCCCTGGGAGGGGCCATTCGTCATCGCCAAAGTTCTGAAGCCTGGAACGTACAAGCTGGCCAACAGTCAAGGCGAGGTCTACGGCAACGCTTGGAACATCCAACAGCTACGTCGCTTCTACCCTTAAGATGTTTCCAAGTTGTTCATATACCTCGCACCCACGCAAAGTTTAGTCAACAAGGAAGGGTCGGCCTCGCCTCGGCAAGGCCCGACCCTCCCTCGGGGGCTAAAAGGGGGGAAACCCCCTCTGCGTCAAAATTTTCCTCGAAAAGAAAATCTCTTTTACCAGAACATCTTTCGTGCTTTTTGACTACTTCGAAAAGTGGATCCTGGAAACGACGGGGTACACGTAAGCAGTCAAGGCTGACCGAGCCGAGGGACTCCTACGCCTCCGGGATACGGATACCTCACTCATCACCTTCTGCGATAAGTAACTCGCGTTCGGATAAGGTGACTCCGCGGATCGAACAAGTCTCTACGTTCGGAAGCCCTTCTGTCAAAGCGATTCTTCGGGCCTTCTCGACCGAGTCGGTGGCAGGGCCTCATGGACGGGTGAAAGCACGCATAAGCGGCAAGGCCGACCGAGCCGAGGGACTCCCACGCCTCCGGGATACGGATACCTCACTCATCACCTTCCGCGAGAAGCAACTCTCGCTCGCACTAACATCCCTGTTACCGACAAAAAGTCCAGATACCCGAAACAAGAGGAAAAGAGACGCAGCTTTACAACGCAGCAAGGGTGTGTGTTCTGGCCTCGGCGGCCGCACAAGGCCCACGCTACGAGACAATTTGATCCTGCAGGCTCGGGTCTTAACGCTGGAAGGGGGCGGCGACGCCCTCGGCATCGACGGCATCTTCGGCGAGGCCCGACCTAGCCTCGGACGTCGACGCGGTCCGAGGGCCTCCGCTCCGAAGGACGACGTCATCACCACGCCCGAGCGATCGCTGTCAGGGACTTCTCCAGATCCGGCCCGAGCGGGCGGCTCGGCCGGCCACCTCCGAGGCCTCGGCCAACCACCTTCCGAGGGCGCCAGCCCGGTCCGAAGCCTCGGCTGATCAACTCCGACGTCAATCCTGCCAACGGACAACTCGGCTAGGCTCCGGCCAAACAGGTTTTATTTTCGAGCCGACTCCGCCTCTGCTCACGCTGATATCGCTACCCCTGGCCTCGGCTCGTCGAAGAGCGGCCGAGGGGTCTCTTTAACTAAGCTAGAGGAGCCTCGGACAGCAGGTCCGACCGAGCCGAGGGACTCCTACGCCTCCGGGATACGGATACCTCACTCGTCACCTTGACACGGGGCGACTCATGCTTGGTGAAGCGGTTCAGATAATCAGCAGACGAATCTTAGTGCTCGAAAATGAGGAAAAAACACGGCTCCGTGCCGAAGTTACATACATGTTTAGGCCCCGAAAGCCGAAATGAACAAAAAACCCGGCATTCGAAGTGCCATTACAAACGGAACTCCGGTTCCGTCCCCGCAGGTACGGACAACCTCCCCGCCAGAGAAGCCCGTGGAGCGACGAGCTCTGGACGAATCACCAGCAAACGCGGGTCGCCCCAAGGCGCATCGGCAGGTCCTCACTCCTGTCCTCGCCACGCAAGCGAGGAAGAGGACGGAATGTTGCATCCTAGCTGGATAGCAACAGCCCGCCTCCCCCAGCATGACTGGAGGACGTCTCCTCCGCAGAACTGGAGGATGGTCTCCACCTCCAGAAGCTGGAAGAGGAGGCGGTCGGCCGACCCACGCAAGGGGCAGAACACCGGCTTGGCCCGGGTCCTGTCCCGGCCGGGATGATGAAGACCAGCTGGGAGCGGGGCAAAGACCACAGCCCAGCTGCTCCTCCCCATCCAGGGGCTGGTGGTCGCCGTCTTGGGTGACCCCCGTCGAGGGGGAGCGGCTGGGCTGGCTGATGAAAATCCTTGAAGCCGAACGATGGCTGAAAGGTACCAACTCCCACGGAGTTGCATTCCTCCAACGATGGAGCGAAAAGACGGCGGTTTCCCCCATCCGGGGGCTTGGAAGGTGGAAAGACACGATGCATGAGGCAGGGAGAAGGCATGGTCGCCTTACGAAATGGGTCGCCCTCCTTTTAAAGACAACTCTCCCTGCTTGCGCCCCCAACCGTCGCGGGCCGAGTCTTCTCCAGCACGCCTCCAAAGCCCTCCCTTGTGGTGCGGGGGCTGGGTCCCGCATGTCATACAAGATTGGCTCCGAGCAGAAGAAGCCAGACCGCCGCGCACGGCACGCGCAACCACCCAGCGGTTACAAGTAACCCTCCACTTTTGCCCAGACCAGCGGGCGAAAGGGACGGGCAGCCATGCGGGCGGCATGCAACCGCGCCAGGTGGACGCGCCTCTCCGACTCCTGACAGGCCAGCACGGAGGCCCAAGCCCACGCGTCGCGCACCCGGTGCGCCGGATGCTGCATGCAAGCCGCTGTACCACTTGCGCCACCACCGCACCTCCTCGATTGCGGAACCGATACCGCGATTCGAGGCGACCCAGCGCGCGACCCAGCAGCGCCAGCCTGACGCAGCGGTCAAACGCGGTCAAAAGTGGGCCGGCAGTAATGACGGAGGCAGGCACGCGAGAGCAGCGGTCACGCCATCGGCCAAGCTCATGTCCCATCCGGAGGCAGCGAGAGAACCCCCTCTCACGGTGTAAAGACGACGCGCCCGTGACCCGTACCTCGAACGGCTCGCGCACGCGCAACGGCAGCCTCGCCAACTACCCGCCCCGGCGCATTAACTCCGCGGCTGGACAGGCGACGTTTCTGGCAGGAGCAGCTGGCGACGCTTCGCCTTCGCCAAACACGACCACACCAAAAAAGGTACGCCACGTCGCTCGGTTTCGTATCCTTTTTTCCCTTTTTTCTCTTTCTCTATCTCTTGCAACAGGGACCGGGAAAGGGGACACCCCCAAAGGGATCCTTCCCCGTGAAGGAACTAGGCTCCGAGCCTCCTTACTGATCAGGGGTTCGAAGGCTGGCCCCCCGAAGGGTTCAACAGCCGCCTCAGATCGCGTGGGCCCGACACCCACTACTGGTCAGGGGTTCGAAGGTCGGCCTCCCGAAAGGTTCCACGACCGCCTCAGGCTACTCGGGCTCCGCGCCCATTACTGATCAGGGGTTCGAAGGCTGGCCCTTCGAAGGGTTCACAGTCGCCTCAGACACCGAGCGAGGGATGACCAGGGGTACGTTCGATACATAACCAAGGCTCGGGCTGCGCTCCCGAGGTACCCTAGGACATTTCCGAGACCAGCGGGAACGATCCTGTAACGGAATCCCATCGGAGGGAGGCAACGAGCCCTCGGACCCCGTCGCCAGGGGACCGGGTTCGGCAGATCACCCGCAGGTACTTTTGGGCGTGCCTCCGGGCCCCTAGCCGACCCCCAACGAACGGGGCACGGACGTCCACTCGGATTACCCGATTGCAGCTCACCGGAGACACCATGTTCGGTGCCCATCGAGGGTAACATGGCGCTCTCCCCCCCTCCTCCTTGCGGAAAGGCGACGTAGGGGCGTATGTAAAAAAGCCGAGTCTGTCCCTGATCGTCCTCTCGCCCTGTGCGGAGGCTCGGGGGCTGCTCTCGCAAACCCGGCTCCGGCCGAACCGTTGACAGCGTCAACATACCAGCCCGAGAACTTGGGCCCCGACAGTGCACCCGGGCTACGGCCTGTTCGCATGAGGGAACCGCCAGACCAGCCGAGGCATTACGCAAGGCATTAAGACCTCGAAGGAGTGAAACCACTCCTCCGAGGCCTCGGGGGCTACACCCGGCGGGTGCGCTCGCGCGCACCCACCGGAACAAAGTGCAACCGAGAAAGGCTGGTCCCCTTGCAAAAAAGTGCGACGAAAGCCTCCAAGCGAGTGCTAACACTCCCTTCGAGGCTCGGGGGCTACTGTCGGGGACCATAATTAGGGGTACCCTCAAGACGCCTAATTCTCAGCTAGTAACCCCCATCAGCATAAAGCTGCAGAGGCCTGATGGGTTTGATTAAGTCAGGGATCAGTCCATACGAGCGACTCGATCGCGCCTCGCCCGAGCCTAGCCTCGGGCAAGGGCAGCCGACCCTGAGGTGTTTCCGTCTCGCCCGAGGCCCCCTTTTTACGGCAGACGCATCTCCGGCTCGCCCGAGGCCTTGCCTTCGTTGAGAAGCAACCCTGACTGAATCACCGCGCCAACCGACCAAGTCACCGGGGCATTTAACGCAAAGAGTGAGACCGACGGGCGACCAGGCTTTGCCAGAGGTGCCATAGGAGGCTTCGCCCGACCCCAGGCTCGGACTCGGGCTAAGGCCCTGGAAGACGGCGAACTCCGCTCCGCCCGACCCAGGGCTCGGACTCGGGCTAAGGCCCCGGAAGACGGCGAACTCCGCTCCGCCCGACCTAGGGCTCGGACTCGGGCTAAGGCCCCGGAAGACGGTGAACTCCGCTCCGCCCGACCCAGGGCTCGGACTCGGGCTAAGGCCCCGAAAGACGGCGAACTCCGCTCTGCCCGACCCAGGGCTCGGACTCGGGCTAAGGCCCCGGAAGACGACGAACTCCGCTCCGCCCGACCCAGGGCTCGAACTCCGCCCTGGCCTCTGCCGAACGACCTCCGCCTCGCCCGACCCAGGAGCTCGGGCTCGGCCTCGGCCATGCAGGACAGACTCGACCTCGACTTTGGAGGAGCCTCCACGTCGCCCGACCTAGGACACAAGACCGCCAGTCAACAGGAAGCGTCATCATCACCCTGCCCTGAGCCGACTTGGGTCGCAGAGAACAAGACCGGCGTCCCATCTGGCCAGCTCCGCCAGATAGGCAATGATGGCGCCCCACTAGACCCATGACGACGGTGACTCTCGGCTCCCTTACGAAAGCAGGGAGACGTCAGCAAGAGCACAGCTGTTCCAACAGCTGTCCCTCCATCAGGCTCCGTTACTCCTCCGACAGCCACGACGCCACACCGGCTGGGTGCCAAGATCTCTCCGGCTGCCACCTTGGCATGTACTTAGGGCACTAGCTCTCCCCCGCTAGACACGTAGCACCTTGCTACACCCCCATTTTGTACACCTGGATCCTCTCCTTACGCCTATAAAAGGAAGGACCAGGGCCTTCTTAGAGAGGGTTGGCCTCGCGGGAACGAGGGCAGGGGCAGGCGCTCTCTTGGGGCCGCTCGCTCCCCTCACCCACGCGGACGCTTGTAACCCCCTACTGCAAGCGCACCCGACCTGGGCGCGGGACGAACACGAAAGGCCGCGGGATCTCCGTCTCCCTCGTCACGACCCGGCTCCGGCCACCGACCTCGCTCTCTCCCCCCTTCGCGCTCGCCCACGCGCTCGACCCATCTGGGCTGGGGCACGCGGCACACTCACTCGTCGGCTCGGGGACCCCCCGGTCTCGAAACGCCGACAACCACCGTCGATTCCCGAGAGCAGTCATTTCACCAAAGACCAGCCTGGCACACCAGACTCTATCTGGTGCACCACTGGACAGTCCGGTGTGCCAGGCCAAGCTGGAATTTGCTGTACGCAGCCAACTCTTTTCCATTTGTTTCTTCTCTTCTCAGCACTGTTCCTAGCACTTAGATAACCACATTAGTATTCAAAAACAATGTACTAAGTCTAGAAACATATCTCATGCCTTGATTTGCACTTTTCCCACATTTAGCACACAAGAAGCCAATCAAGATGTGTTGGACATTTAATCACCAAAATACTTATAGAAATTTCCCAAGGGCATATTTCCCTTTCAATTCCTCATTATGTCCTTGAGAGGTTGTGATGAAGGAACAATTATATGATATGCTTGAAAATAATGGTGAAGCTTCCTAGAGGCCATCAACACAGCATACAATACCTTCTCCAATTCTATATAATTTTTCTTTGATAAACTTAGAACTTCGGAGACGAAGTATATTGGTGCTTGTCTTTTGACTTGGCCATCTTGTTGCTCGTGTACAAGTGCCGCACTAACTGCAGAGTGAGATGCTGCAACATACAGGAGTAACGGAGCCCCTCGCAAAGGTGGAGTTAGAGTTGTCAAGTCTATCAAGTATTGCTTTAACTCTTCAAAAGTCTTTTATTGAGCCGAATCCCATTGGAAAACTTCAGCTGATTTTAATATTTCAAAGAATGGTAGATTCCTTTCTGCTGATCTTGATATAAATCTATTTAATGATGCCAACCTTCCTACCAATTGTTGAGCCCCCTTCTTTGAATTTGGCAGCTCCATCCGAAGGATAGCTTCGACCTTATTTGGATTAGCTTTGATTCCCTTTGTTGATACCAAACAGCCAAGGAACTTGCCCTTCTTTACTCCAAAAACACACTTTCTGGATTCAATTTAAGACCAGCTTGCCTGAAATTAGCAAATGTCTCTTGCAAGTCAGCAATATGATTCTCTTGCTTCGTGCTTTTTACTATTATGTCATCAACATAAGTCAACACATTCCTGCCTATTTGAGAGTGAAGGACCTTGGCTGTCATTCTGCTGAAGCTTCCTCCAGCATTCTTGAGCCCCTCAGACATTCGAAGGTAGCATTAAGTACCACTAGGAGTTATGATGCTAGTCTTTGGCTCATCTTCCTTTTTCATCCAAATCTAATGATAGCCTAAGTAGCAGTCTAATAAACTCATGAGCTCCGAAAAAGCTGCTGCATCTACAAGGGAGTCTATTCTTGGTAATGGGAACTCGTCCTTTGGACATGCTTTGTTGAGATCGGTGAAATCAATACACATTATCCATTTTCCATTAGCCTTCTTCACCATAACAGTGTTGGCTAGCCATTCTGGATATGTTACTTCTCTGATAACACCAGCACTGAGAAGTCTCTTTACTTCGTTCCGAGCACCTTCAGCTTAATCCTCAGACATCTTCCGAAGTCTTTGCTTCCTTGGCCTGAAAGATGGATCCACATTAAGTGAATGTTCAATGACATCTCTGTTGACACCACAAAGATCATTAGTTGTCCAAGCGAAGACATCTTTGTTGTTGAACAAAAATCTTAGAAGAGTCTTTTCTTGTTCATTAGATACCTGAGATCCTAACAGTACCCTTTGATCTGTTATATCTTCATATAGAAGCATAGGCTTTGGCTGATCTGCCGAAGCAGCCTTCTCTCTTTTGTGCTTATATTGCTGACAAGCTTCGGCTTCATCTATGTTATGGATTTCCTTTGAATATGTCCAACTCCCTTTAGCCCTTCTGGCAGCTTCTTGACTTCCATGAACAACAATGGTCCCTTGTTCCAAAGGTATCTTCATGCATAAGTATGTCGGATGAAGTATGGCTTCGAAGGCATTAAGCGTCCCTCGGCCGATGATTGCATTGTATGGGTAATCCATGTCAACAATGTCATAACCTGCTAAGACCTTGTGTTGTAGACATAACCGAAGGTAACCGACATTGTGATTTTGCCAAGTGCCACAATCTGTCTTCCTCCGAAGCCACAAAGAGGGTGTGTAGCATCATGAATCTTGTCCTCTGGTTCTTGCATCTGCTTGAAAGCCTTTGCAAATATGATATCTGTTGCACTGCTTGTATCAACCAAAACACTGTGGACCAGAAATCCCTTAATAACACAAGATATAACCATGGCATCATTGTGAGGATAGTCTTTAAGCTGAAGGTCCTCCTAGGAGAAGGTGATTGGGATGTGGGACCACTTGGATCTGATGAAGGGTCCTTGCACACCAACATGTTGCACTCTTCTCTGTACTTCCTTCTTCTGTTTCTTATTAGCTGGCTCTGAGCTTGAACCGCCTGTAATTGGGAGCACTAGCTTCGTGACCGAAGGTGCTACAGCTTGGTTGTTGAACGAAGCCATCGTCTCAACAGTGCAAGTGAGTTCACTGGAGGTGGGCGCTAATGTTAGAGACTTGTTTTCAAATGTTATGAATCAAGGACAAGGCAACACAAATGTTAAAGATTAAAAACCTTCGTCCTTCGAAGCACTGTATCCCTTAGGATATAATGATCTTCGGACGAAGGCCATGAATGACATACCTTCATCATATAAATATGTGAAAAACAAGAACATATGAGATATAGAACATGAATGATTATGAATGATCAAATCATCAACATTTTTATTATATGATTATGAATAAATATTGAAACACATTTTATACCTTCGGCTTGATAGAAGACAAAAGTCCAAAAATGACGTGCGAGCTATTACCAGTCAGCGTGAACAGTACGGAGTTATTGTTCACCTATTTATAGGCACGGGACGCAGCCCGGTCGAAATTACATTTATGTCCTTGGTAACAAATTATAAATATGACACAAATTATGAAAGGCTGACCGGTCTTTTCCTCTTTAAGTCGGTATCGTCCTTCGTCTCAAGGCGTGTCATCATGCCGAAGCTCCCTGGGTTGTAGCTTCGGCATACATCTTCGTATTACGTCTGTCTGCATATCGTCCTGCCGAAGGTGTTTTCGCTTAGAGAACCTTCGTCGAAAAAGAAGACCCCAACATTATCCTTGGTCCAACTAACGTGTGAAAGATTAATTAGTTTGTCCGCCGATGTCTTGCGCTCGTGACCATGGCACAACAGCTAGAGCTACACGTATATATATATGTATTCCTTTGCCGTGTTGCACACGTACGTACAGATATGCCATGATCGATGGAGCAACATAATAGACATATATACGTGGTCGTCGAAAAAGTGCACGTCACCACCATGGTTGCCGCATCGGCGATACATGCATGTGATTTCGAGCATGCGTGGATTTCAGGTGGATTTATATGCATAATAATTACTAGAAGAATACTATAAGTCTGTTCCGCGTATATATAACATTACTACCTAAGTATATATACTGGGTACTTAGTGATGAATGGCGTATACATTAAGAGAGAGAGAGAACGTTTATATTAGTGGAGATTAGCTAGCTTTGTTATTAGAGTAATATAGATAGATATAGATCATATATATACTTGGTAAATAAATGCGTTTCCTTGCAAGTGACCGATTCCCTGTCGTCGTTGCTTGCTTGCTCACGGAGCAGCAGCAGCTAGCATGCATGAGGCCGGAGGAGGGATTCTTCGTTGTATGCTGCACACTTGCTTGCATTGCACCAGTGGCTAGTGCGTAGCAAGTGGCGCCACCATATATATTATCAGCTGGTCTAGCTATCTGTAGCTTGCTTCATCAGATTCGCATAAGCATGAATGCCAATCTACTAGGTAGTACGCCCTCTCTGTGGTGGACGCATACGGAGCAGGGTATAGTGTACGTGGTGCAGCATCTGATCCTCTGCTTGCCTAGGGACGGACGGACGGGCTCTCGGTTATGGCCTGGGTACGTAGGCAGGTAGAGCTCGTCGACACGCGGAGGGATATGCGTGTGGATGGACTCTAAATTTTACATTATAAAAATATAAGGATCGAATTAGGTTAGAATCAGACACTATTTCTATTTATTTTTAAACTAAAATTATTTAAAGAACTTAAATTTTTGTGAAAGAGACATTTAGATCATTATGATCCATTATATATATATATATATATATATATATATATATATATATATATATATATATATATATATATATATATATATATATATATATATATTGTATATTAAGAGCTCTGTGCTTCCAATAACTAAAGAAAGCTCATGCCCGACAGTGCAATACGGTCGAGTCGGACCAGGTTCAGACGTCTATAAAAGAAAATCCGTAGTGCTATAGATCAGTTTTTCACGCTCCATCTCGATTCATTAGCGACGGTGGTTGTCCGATAGCGCGCGCGGCGGTGGATCCCCATCCAGTGGCCGCGGTGGCCACGGCTCCCCGACCTCGACATGCGGTGGTGGCGGTTCCCAGGCTGGCGGCGGTGACCCCCGATCCAGAGGGCGAGCGACGGCAGTGCCCTTGTGCGGTGGCGGCGGTTCCCAGGCCGGTGGCCGCAACTCCATTACCTCGACGCGCGGTGGTGGAGGTTCCTCGATCCGAAGTAGTAGCGATGGTTCCCATTTCTAGAGGGCGAGCGACAGCCGGGCCCTTGTACAGGTAAGCGGCGGCGTCCCCGAAGCCCCGAGGAGGCGGCACTTCCAAGGCCGGCGAGCAAGCGATGCCCGTCGACGTGCGAGTAGCGACGGCGACGCATGAGGCGCGATGTTCGAGCAAGCGACGTCACGGAAGGCGCGAGATGCGCGCAGCGATGATCGCGCGTGACATCCTCCGATCCGGCACAGTTTTCTTTTTGATTATTGTGTTTTATGCCTACCACATGTATTATTTATGGTAAAAACTGTACGATTTTATGCTTGAGCACGGAGTTCGTATATCAGTTTGCTGCATGCACATTGGAAAGGCAATTTCTTGATTTATGTTGTTCGTAATTTGCGCGCATGCAATGAAAACTCCCACGATTTTACCATAATTTTTGTATCTATATAAAAATAGAAACCGTATGCATGCGGCTGTCATGTTTTTTGGATCTGTCATAAAAATAGGATCGTAATAACAACCTACTAGAGCTATCAACCTCTAATTGACTCGGTATTTACGCTTATAATTGAGGGATTTTATGCTCAAAATTTAAGGTTTTTACACTCCACCCGGAGATGCGTCCACCAGTGAACAATATGCCAGATTTTTTACGCAGTGTAAGGAATTGCATAAATACCTACACCGTGTAGTATAATTTGTTTCAGTATACATCATAAACTAGTTCTAACGCGTTTAGCTGCATGGCTGTTGGAGGGATCCTATATTTATGAAGGAAATTAAACATTAAATGCGATTTTTTGTTTCTATGCATGCAATTCATTTCCTTTCATTGCATATTCTTTCCATCATAAATTCGTGTGCATGCAGCTGATAACAGATTTTTACACAGTATACCAATTGCATAATTATCTACACAGTGTAGCATATTTAGTATCAGTATATATCATAAAATGGTCATTACGAGTCTAGTTGTATGGCTGTTGCAGCGATCCTAAATTTATGGAGGAAATAAAGCATTTAAAATAAAACTGTCACACATATCTTTCCTAGATTTACGCGCATGCAAGGGAACTTGTTTGACTCATGCATGCATTTTGCCATAATTTTTGGATCTGTATAACCGCATGCATGCGGCTGTCATGTTTTTTGGATCTGCCATAAAAATAGGATCGTAATAACTACCTACTAGAGCTATCAACCTCTCACATTGACTCGGTATATACGCTTATAATTGAGGGATTTTATGCTCAAAACTTAAAGTTATTACGCTCCAACTCGGAGATGTGTTCACCAGTGAATAACATGCCAGATTTTTTACGCAGTGTAACGAATTGCATAAATACCTACACCATGTAGTATAATTTGTATTAGTATATATCATAAACTAGATCTAATATGTTTAGTTGCATGACTGTTGGAGGGATTTTATATTTATGAAGTAAATAAAATATTAAATACAATTTTTTGTTTCTATGCGTGTAATTCATTTTCTTTCATTGCACATTATTTTTATCATAAATTCGTGTGCACGCAGCTGGTAACAGATTTTTACGATGTATACCGAATTGCATAATTATCTACACATGGTAGCATATTTAATAGCAGTATATATCATAAAATGGTCCTTACGAGTCTAGCTGCATGGCTGTTGCAGCGATCCTAAATTTATGGAGAAAATAAAGCATTTAAAAATAGAAATCGCCACACATATTTTTCCTAAATTTACGCGCATGCAAGGGAACGTGTTTGACTCATGGATGCATTTTCTTTTTTGCGCGCACAGATGTGGGCGCGGGTGGTGCAACTGATAGACTGGTCCAGTCGGTGCGCTGGGTTGAACCAGGTTGCAGGGATGATCGACCTGGACTTCCTTTAACTATTGAAAGCCCACGGCTCCCGTTATATCTGCACTATATATATATATATTGTTGACGCCTTTTCGGAGCACCAAACACTCAACAAGAACCGGCGGCGGTGCTCTCTGCACAGGCGCGGACGGTTCGCGGCCAGGGGTCGGACGGTCCGTGACCTGGCGCAGGGGCTGGTGTTCCCTGCCTGACGGTCCACACCCTAGGGCCGGACGGTCCACGCGTGCGCAAGGTGCGGCGAAGGTCGCCGGCGGCGCCTGGATCTCGCTCCCGGGAGGGACCCCGTCGGGGAGGAGAGATCCTAGGTGGTGTCTAGGCTCGGGTAGACCGACCTACACTCCTCTAATCGACGTAGAGTCGAAGAGAGGCAGAGACTTTGGGGATTGGAATACTAAACTAGGGCTAAACTAGAACTAGACTAGAACTACTCCTAATGCATAAGCTAAAAACGAGTAATAAACTGGATTTGATCGATTGTTCAGGGTTTCAATCGGCCGTAGCCCTTCATCTATATAAAGGGGAAGGTCTGGATCCGTTCCCAACTGTTTCCCGAGTTAATCCCGCGGTTTTAGGTAACAAATCCCGCGAGAAACTAGGAACCCTAACTGACTCTGCGCGCGCGCGGACCGTCTGCGCCGCCACCGCGGACCGTCCGGCCTCAGGGCCGGATCGTCCGCGAGGCTCTTTTTAGCCTTCAACATATGCCCCCCTGCCTTTTGGTGAAGGTTGACGAACCAAAAGCATATGAACTAAACCTGATGTAAGTCATCGACTTTTCAAAATAGAGATCATTCAATAAAGCACCAATGTATAAAGGCCGTTTTAGATTGTATCTTTCTCGGCCATGACCATTTGATTAATGGATCAAAATGAATAGAATGGAGGTGCCCCCCAGTATGGATAGACAAAGGGACCATACATGTACCATGGATTCATCGTCATGTTATTCCACATTTGGGTAGGACAATATACCGACGATGAATAAATGGGTAGAAAGTACCCTAGTCTCATAGAATGAACAGACGATGCTTGTCGCGTCGCCTTTTGGGCCGTTTTGTTCGGCCGTTTCGTTTTAGTAGGTGACCAGGGTTTCTTTGTTGACCGATCACATGGAACGGTCTTTTTGCTAGCATTTTTGGAGAGCAACTGATCAAAAGTAGGGCCGGCTTTGATCAGCCGACTATATGTGTTTTGACCTTGCGTAATTTTCCTTGCTTCGTGTAGAGGTTGACGCCTTTGGTCATAGGCGGACTGTCCGGCTGAGTTAGCCGGACCGTTTGTCTAAGCACCGGATTATCCGCACGTAAGTGCCAGACCATCTACGATGCTCGGGCTAGGCTGATGTGTTTGGTTCATCAACTGTGCCTGCCCCCCGGCGTCTTCAGACTTTTTAGCCTTCTCATCCAAAGCCTTTCAAGCAATCTCCTTTTGTGATATATCTGTCATGCGAGGATCGCCAATGACAATGCCCTTGCCTTTGCCTTTATCGGCCATTTCGGGCCGAACTAAGATCCTTTTGCATGCGATATCTATTGTATTAACAGGAAATGGTTGTGTGTCCACTTGCATATCCTGAAAAGCCAACCGGCCCTCATTTATGGCCGATTGTACCTGTCGACGAAAAACATTACAATCATTGGTGGCATGAGAAAAAGAATTATGCCACTTACAATAAGCACGTCTCTTTAATTCATCTATAGGAGGGTTAGTATGAGTTAATTTAATGTTACCATTTTTAAGTAGCTCATCAAATATCTTATCGCATTTGGCAACATTAAAGGTAAATTTAATCTCTTCTTGCCGATTCTTTTGAACCGGCTGTAAGGAAGAACATGCTGAAGATTTGGCCTTTGTTGGCCAAATAAACTCAGCGGTATATACATCTGCGGATTCATCATCTGAATTATCACGCTCTATCAGATGTATAGTACGGGCGGACGATTTTGATGTCTCTTTAAATCGGCTTTCACAGGCTAAAGCCCGCTGATATAGCTGGGCTATCGAAAAGAACTGGGTCCCATCTAATTTGTCTCTTAAGTATGATAGCAACCCATTAAAAGCTAACCCTGCTAGCACTTTGTCTGCGACATGGATCCGAAAGCATCAGTTTCTAATGTCCCGGAACCTCCGGATATAGTCATTAACCGATTCTTCGCGTCCTTGGCGGACTGAAGCTAAGTTAGCTAGCCCTAATTCATATTCCCCGGCAAAGAAATGTTCATGAAATTTACTTTCTAACTCATTCTAGGAATCAATGGAATTAGGAGGCAGGGCGGCGTACCATGCAAAAGCGGTACCAGTAAGGGATAAAGAAAATAACCGAACACGAAATGCTTCTCCATCGGCCAATTCACTTAGGTGTGCTAGGAACTGGCCTATGTGTTCGTGTGTGCTTCTCCCATTCTCACCAGAAAACTTAGAAAATTCTGGTATCCTTGCCCCTTGTGGATATGGGACAGTGTCAAACCGGTGATTATACGGCTTTTGGTACGATTGCCCTACTCTGGCTACACTAACTCCGAACTTATCTCGAAATAATTCAGTCATCTCTTCCCTAATTTTTTCCATTGCACCCGGTGGCAGACCACCGGATCCTGGGCTGTGGGCTCATTTGGTCGGGTATTAGTATACCGACCTTCTTGCCGTGACCGATCGATAGCGTTGATCGGTCTGTGGTTGTATGGTACGTTATGGTTTAAATATGTAGAGGGCGAAACATATTGCTGCTGTGGTGTGTAATAATTTGGGGCATGGTGTGCAACAACAGGTTCTGCGTATGCGTATCCAGTTTGTCCGGTGGTAAATCCGAACTGACCGGTTGCGTTCGTCATTATCGAGACGCCATGTGGTAGTCCTGGTGCAGGCCCGGACTGTCCGACAGGGAAAGCCGGACGGTCCGCGTAAGGGCCGGACGGTCCGGGCAGAAGCTCGGACGGTCCGACCGCGTCCAGGGTCATCGATCTGCCAAGCAGGGACAGCTGTGGTCCTAGGGCGGCCCCAGACTGTCCGGTAGAGCAAGCCGGACGGTCTGCATATGGGCCGGACGGTCCGGGCATAAGCTCGGACGGTCCGACCGTGTTCAGGGGCGCCGATCTGCCAAGTAGGGATGGCGGTGGTGGTACTTGCCCTGGATATGAGTTCATCGGCTACCATATAATGGTTGGAGCTGCAAATCCCCATTTGTTGCTAATGTATTAGACATAGATATCCTGGCACTAGTCTCATATGATGGAAAACTAGGAGCAACAGACTTCTCCAATGTACGCGTTAATTTTCTAATTGATTCTTCTAACCCTACAATCTGTTGTTTCATTTGATCCTACTGCTGATCTACATAATATTTAATAGATTGGATATCGTCGGGTTTATTTACGTTGGGGACTTGAAGCGAAGATAGAAGAGATGCAACGTCGGTCTCTCCATGTTTGATAACCTTCTGGTGGCGATCCACCGTGTATTGCGACAAGAATTTCTCCTTCGCTTGGCGCATGTAGTCCTTGTATTGTTGTTGCTCATCGACTGTTAGATTTTCGATAGCCGTCTTTAGGATATTATCTGGGGAGATATCGGTGTGATCTTTAGAACCGGTCATTTGAGGGCCTGATTTTTAGTAGATCTAAACACCTGTCCCAGCGGAGACGCCAAAAAGTATGTTGACGTCTTTTCGGAACGCCAAACACTCAACAAGAATCGGCGGCGGTGCTCTCTGCACAGGCGCGGACGGCCCGCGGCCAGGGGCCGGACGGTCCGTGACCTGGCGTAAGGGCTGGTGTTCCCTGCCTGACGGCCGAACGGTCCGCACCCTAGGGCCGGACGGTCCGCGCGTGCGCAGGGGGCGGCGAAGGTCGCCGGCGGCGCCTGGATCTCGCTCCCGGGAGGACCCCGTTGGGGAGGAGAGATCCTAGGTGGTGTCTAGGCTCGGGTAGACCGACCTAGACTCCTCTAATCGACGTAGAGTCGAAGAGAGGCGGAGAATTTGGGGATTGGAATACTAAACTAGGGCTAAACTAGAACTAGACTAGAACTACTCTTAATGCATAAGGTAAAAACGAGTAATAAACTGGATTTGATCGATTGTTCGGGGTTTCAATCGGCCGTAGCCCTTCATCTATATAAAGGGGAGGTCTGGATCCGTTCCCAACTGTTTGTCGAGTTAATCTCGCGGTTTTAGGTAACAAATCCCGCGAGAAACTAGGAAGTCTAACTGACTCTACGCGCGCGCGGACCGTCTGCGCCGCCACCACGGACCGTCCGCGAGGCTCTTTTTAGCCTTCAACATATATATATATATATATATATATATATATATATATATATATATATATATATATATATATATATATATATATATATATATGTGCATTATTCCCCTCTCGATTATCGGTGTTCATTCATCCTTCCCTCCGTGACATACTTGATCGATACCAATCCAACCAAACGATAAAGACGACGTACGTACGTGCGAGTTTAGTTTGTACACTACACGTACGTCCTGCTGTTTTTCGTGACGCTAGCTCCTCGTGCTGGCTTTGCCGTTTCGGTGCAAGTTGGCGGCCTAACATGCCCCCACCATATGCAGCTCAAGCAAAAGGCTCTGCATCTGCAAAATCTCTCTCTGGTATCTGCATCCACATCCACCAGAGCCGCGTGTGTCTTCCGTCTTGATCTGCAGCGGCGGTGGCAGAGAGCGGAGTGGAGCACCACCTGCCGGCCGCCGCCCGGGCGGCGGGAGCCACATGTAACGTAACGGAATAATCAAGCCAGTGGATGTGTTTGGGACGATGCGCTCCGACTCGACGGACACAGCCTACAGCAACGATGCGTACGCGGGAGGGGAGAGATGCCCGGCCCTTGCATTGCTTGCCCATCCCGGACAGATCGAGACCGCGCCCACGCACAAACAAGTATAGGCTAGCCGCGCCCGCGCGCACCACCAGGGCCTTGTGAGCGTTGTGTCATACATACGCAGCAGCACACGACGCCGCCCGGCCCGGCGCCCGGCGCCACCGCGCGCACTCCTAGCCTCGCTCGATCGCTCTCCGCAGCGAGCGAGGAGCCGACCACGACGTTGGCCGCCATGGACGCTCGCCCGCGCCTCCTGGTAGACTAGCTAGCTGGCAGAGGCTTGTCCATCCATTGCCGCGCCGGCGGCACATCATCAGGTGAGTCGCCGTCCCCCGCTTCATTATATTTCCTTGGCTGCTGCTTTGCTTTGCTAGTTTGCTTGTTCCTCCCAAGTCCCATGCATGCTCGCTACTAGCTGGTGCTGGTGCTGATCGATCTCGTGATGGTCTATCGATCGGATATCATGCAGCGCCTCTCTAGCTAGCTGGGAAAACGATTCAGTTCAGTTGCGTGTTCTGTTGAATCGATCACCAGCAGACGTAAGTACTGCGCGCTGTGCGATCTTGTTCCTCGATCTCCCTCCTTGGGTTCGTTTTCGTTACGCACGGGAAAGACGAACTGAATCATCACTATATATATATAGCTAGCATCATTAATATTTCTCTCTGGTAGATAGATTATGAGCATGTTTGGTTCCTGGCTACCTGCACTATACTTTGCCTAAAGTTAGTCGTTCGAAAAGTTAGGTAAGATGTGACAAGTTAGGTAATTGTGCTGTGTATAAATTTTTTGAGAAATATAATACACTACGTTGTACGTGTCTTCTGTTAGTCGTCGTGTGTACGTACCTATAGTTGCTGCTGGTTAGACCGACGACTTAAGAGTAGTAATTAGCCATGTCGCGTTAGTTCCTTTTTCTTCTGTGCCGACGACGATCTCCAAGCTAAGATCAGGATATGCTCCAGAGCGATCGCGAGCGAGGAAAAGGAAAAGCGTGCGGCCGGCCGGATCGGATATGTGCGCTGACTGCTACTAGCACCGTACCAGTATTCGTCAAGAGGAATTAATTCAGCAGGCTCCTTTTGCTTTGTTCCATTCTGTACAGATCATCATCCATCCAGATGCTTTGCCTGCCTGACGCTTTAGTAACTTGCTCTCTCCATTTTCCCTAGCTTAGCTACAAACCCTTCCAAAGCTAGCTCTCTGCTGCGACAGCCACAGAAAAGCCATGCACCTCTCCAGTCCAGCAGCTAGCAGTCCACCACCTATCTTTAACCGTAATAACCGTCCCACCTCAAAGCCGCAAGCCGCGCGCTCTGCTGAATTAATTGTTTCTAGGCAGCAGCAGCAGCATTGCGCAGACGATGATGCGTTCATGTCACGCACTGCCTTTTCTTTTCTTTTCTTTTCTTTTTCTTTTTCTTTTTCTTTTTCAGAGATGATGCCTTTAACCTCTTTACATACATATCCCTGTCAATGCAAGGGCGGCGCGCGCGAATTCATCAGATTCTAGCTATAGCTAATCTTTTTTTTCCTTCTTCCATCCGGCCGGTGCTTTATCTGCACCAAGGCCGAACCTTTTGACGATGCTTTTTGTTCTTTTTAGCATCTGAATTCGAGCACGCAATTGACGCTGCAATATTGTTAGCGCGGACTGTTCCAGCAAGGGCACCGTTTTCTTGGAGTTGGAACCTGGCTCACGCAGCACTATATAACTAGCTGTTAGTGGCAACTAAATGGCACAGATAGCTAGAACGAACCCTGGGTGTTTGAATATATATACTTGAGCTAATAGTTAACTGCTAAAATTAGTTGAAGGTATCAAAATAGCCTTAAGTAATAATTCAATTATTAGCTATTTTTTTTAGTAAATTAGCTAGTGTAAGCTAACTAATTTCGCTAACAATTTTTAGCCAACCAACTATTACATACATACAGTGCATCCAAACATCAACCCTACTTATGGCTGCCTAGCTAGTAGCTAGGATCATCGACAGTGCCGAAACAGGTGGTGTCGTTTTGCCCACAAAGCAAGGCAAGAAGAAAGCCGGTCTTTGGGGGCGAGCCGAGCCATGCTTTGGCGCAAAGAAACACATCATCGTTCTCGACCGGCGCCAGCCAAAGACGACATGCGTACGAAACGAACTACGGCGAGTCGGGACGCACGCACGCACACCACGCCCCTCTAGTAGCTTGCGTGTGTCGTAACTCGTAGTAACTCATCTACTCTTTTTTTATTATTATCATTGGTTGCTTGTTTTGCTTACCTCTCTCTGGTCTCTGCGTGTCGGTGCATGAGATGCGTGCAGGAAGAAGCTAGGAAGAAGGAGCGGCAGCTCGCGGTGGTGGTAGATGACGCTTGGTGCTGGTGCCGGCGCCGTGGCCGACATGGAGGCCGGCAGTAGCGGCGGGTCGTCCTCCGACGAGCGGCGCGCGCGGGTCACGGAGGACTGGTGCTGCGCCTGCGCGGAGGGGCTCTTCCTGGGGCCGCCCAACCCGATGGTGGCGCGCTACCTGTACGCGCTCATCTTCCTCGTCACCAACCTCCTCGCCTGGACCCTCCGCGACTACGGCAGCTCCGCCATCGCCGGGCTCCAGCGTGCGTATTGATTCCGGCCGTCTTATTACGTACACACCTACCCGTTGCCCATGCCCGTGCCGTGCGTGCGTGGGACGCATCGCATCGCATTGCATTGCGTGCCACCGGCAAAGCTGATGATCGATGAGCCGCTAGCTCCATCTCTGACCGTGTGCAGCGTGCGCCATGCCCCATGCATGGCATGGCGTGTGTTCCTGCTTGGTGCATGCGCATGCAGGGCTCAAGGTCTGCCAGGGCGCGCGCCGCCACTGCCTGGGCGCGGAGGGCGTGCTGCGGGTCAGCCTCGGCTGCTTCGTCTTCTTCGTCGTCATGTTCCTGTCCACCGTGCACACCAGGAAGCTGCACGACTGCCGCAACTCGTGGCACTCCGACTGGTGGCCGGCGAAGATCGTCCTCTGGCTCGCACTCACCGCCGTCGCCTTCCTCGCGCCGTCGCCGCTCGTCCAGCTCTACGGTCAGTACTAAGACTCACACTCGATCCCGGCAAATCCAGATCTATATGTATACAGCCTTTTTGATCTTGACGACGACGACGATGCGCCTCCGTGTCGTTCCCTCTGAATCTTTGCAGGGAAGGTGGCGCATTTCGGAGCAGGGTATGTTTCCGTGTTCTTCAGCTCGATCAGCATATATATCCAGGCTGGCTAGCCATGCATGCGTTAGCTCGTTGCTCCATAGATTATAGAGATGATGATGCATGGAACGACATGCGTGTCCTAACGAGCTCGCATCATCGGAATGAAGCAGGGCGTTCCTGGTGATCCAGCTCATCAGCGTCACCAGGTTCATCATGTGGCTCAACGACTGGTGCCGGTCAGAGACCACCCAGAAGAGATGGTAGGTTCACTTCACTGTCGCCACTCACTGCTCGATACACGATCGTCCTTCCTCTCAGCTGCTGCTCTAGAAGTCTAGATGCCGACTCACCGTCCATGCATGCGCATGCATGCAGCCACTTGCTGATCCAGGCGGTGTCCATCGCCACGTACGTGGGGTCGCTGCTGGGGGTCGTGCTCATGTACGTGTGGTACGCGCCCAGCCCGGCCTGCAGGCTCAACATCCTCTTCATCACCGTCACGCTGGTGCTCGTGCAGCTCATGACCTTCGTCTCCACGCGCTCCAAGGCAAGCAGCACGCGTACATCTACATACATGCTCCGTGCTCTGAAAATGGTGGCGCATACGTACGGCTGACCGAATCTTGTTCGTTGGTTGTCGCGTCCTCTTGCGTGGACGGAATTAACAGGTGAAGGCAGGGTACCTGGCGCCTGGGCTGATGGGGATCTACGTCGTGTTCCTGTGCTGGTCGGCGATCAGAAGGTGAGAGATGGATCTGAAATCCTGTCTGTCTGTCTGTCTGTCTGTCTGTACTGTGGCTGCATATATCTGCAACTAACCACTAGCAAATAAAAAACAAACAAACACGACAGCGAGCCGCACACGGAGGTCTGCAACAGGAAGGCAGAAGTCGCCACGAGCGCAGACTGGGTGAACATCGCGGTAACTACAGCTACAGAAGCCAAAATAAAAGTCCAGTACGCTACTGCTGTGCACTAGTTCTAGTCGTCTGACTGACGAACCGGCGTTTCTCTCCGTGTCCCTCTCGATCTGGCTGGCAGAGCTTTGTGATCGCCGTCGTCGTCATCGTGGCGGCGACCTTCTCGACGGGGATCGACTCCAAGTGCCTCCAGGTGCGCGCGTGCCCGCAACTCCCACACACTTGGGCTCAACAATGCTGTACTAGGTAGTGCGTCGCAGTGGCACTGGAGCTCTGATCGACGAGAGTCTCGTCGCGTCTGCCTGGGATCCCCCTCGCAGTTCAAGCAGGCGGAGGGGGAGTCGGAGGAGGACGACATCCCCTACGGCCTGGGCTTCTTCCACCTGGTGTTCGCCATGGGCGCCATGTACTTCGCCATGATCTTCGTCGGCTGGAACGCGAGCCACACCATGGAGAGGCAAGCGAGCTCGATCACAAAAAAGGGGTATGATATGGTGGTCTGAATGAATGCATACGGTCTCATGCCATGATATCGCCGCGCAGGTGGACGATCGACGTCGGGTGGGCGAGCACGTGGGTGCGCGTCGGCAACGAGTGGCTGGCGGCAGTCGTGTACAGTGAGTGACCCTCAGCTCAACTGCCCCTCGATCTCTTGCTCGCGGCCATCCGGCCATCATCCACGCGCTCCAATGCATGAATGAATTAATGAATGCTTTTGCTTTTGTCGTATATACGCAGTATGGATGATGATCGCGCCCGTCATCTGGAAGACGAGGCAGGTGGGATCGTCGGCAGAGACGTGATGACTGAGCAGCTTTCACTACTGATATGCTGACGAACACTACCCAGAATTTACATATACATATACAGATCGACCCGAAAGCAAATGAAAGGGTAAAGGACGACAACGGGGAAGATGTGTGGTGCGAGCAAAATTTATAACTGCTATGCATCGCCGACAAATTAATTCGCATTCCTGGATGCACATGCACTGCTGGCTGCTGCTCGGGTAGTTTTTGCTAAAGCCCTGATCGGAGGAGAACGCTAATGCATGCAGTGAAGCTCCACTCGGTTGAGGAAGCGCATCGATCTCGTTGTACTAAATAAACCATCTCATCTCATCGCATCTCAAATACACATGCAGGGTTTGTTTGTTTGTTTGTTTGTTTGTTTTGGGCGGACCTGACGACAAAACTGTCTAGTCCGAGCAGCAAATATCCGGACTCGTATACGTCGGCCTGAGGTTTGGATTATTTGCTCCCCGGCCGCGCAGCTGTCTCACTGTTTGTCTGGGCAGGTGCCAGCATTTCCAATACTGTTTCGCACTGCGCCATGGTCTTTTTGCGTGTCAGCATTAGTAAACTCATGATGGATTCGGTTCTTGTCCAAGTTTCGGTTCGGTTATTTCGGGTTTTTTTTAAAACTTCGGTTATCTAAAATCAATTTCCAAATCACACTAGTAGAAAAGAGCTCATAGCCTGCAGCACCCATAAATTATCACTGGCGGTTTCAGTTATCACGCGCCAGTAAAAAAAAACAAGGTGGACCCGACTTAGGAACCGCCAGTGGAAACCCATTTTCACTGGCGGTTATCTTAACACAATCGCCAGTGGAAATAGGGTATTTCCACTGGCGGTTGGTGTAACAGAACCGCCAGTAGAAAGCAATTTCCACTGGCGGTTGGTGTAACAGAACCGCCAGTGTAAATACCCTATTTACACTGGCGTTTGTGTTAAGATAACCGCCAGTGGAAATAGGTTTCCACTGGCGTTTTTTCAAGCCAACCGCCAGTGAACTGTCTGTTATAAATACCCCTCTTCTTCCCCGCGACAGTGAACTGTATGCTCGCAGCCAGCTTCCATTGGAGGCGATTTTGGAGGTCCAGATTTCACAAAAATATAAGGGGGGAGGTTTTGGTCTTCATTTCTTGGAAGAAGGTGGATAAGAAAGGTTGGTTTATGTTTCTTTGTCAATTTTTGTTCATTCTTGCTCAATTTTAGCCACATTTTGGATCTAGGGTTTTACATGTGAGAGAGAAGAGTATAGCTAGGTAATTTTCTCTATTTCCTCAAATGAGGTTGCATAAGATGGTTAGTTTTTGTCTATTCCCTCTCTTTTTCATGTTTAGTTGCTTAATGAATGGTGAATGTGTTGTATGGAAGATTGGTTTAATTATGTTTCAATTGTTAGTTATTGTTTATTTTTGCTCAATTTTAACTACATTTTGAAACTAGGCTTTCACCATGTGTTAAAGATAGGTTTGGGTATTAATTTTTTTTGTTTATTAGTTGCTAGGAAAGTTTGGCTTATGTTTCTTTTGCCAAATTTTGTTCATTTTTCCTCCATTTTAGCCACATTTTGGATATAGGGTTTCACCATGTGTTAGAGATAAAGTAGTCTAACTACTTTTATTGGAAGAGATAAAGTAGTCTAACTACATTTATATATATACCGATCAATATGTACTGTATATATACATGCATGGTAATCTGACTTGCCATGAAAACTTCGGACTGGAAGGGTAGGCAGCAGATGTCGCACTCCAACGCGTCCTTCTCCATGGATAGTGTCACAGTCGCCTCTTCCTCATCCTCCAACCCCGACTCTTCCTCATCCTCCATGTGCAGCATGTAATTTTACACGACTTTCTAGAGAGGAGAGGGAGAGGGAGAGAGAGCTATTGTTGCCAATGCGCTCGGAGCAGGTGCAGCACTTACCGTCCGTGCGGATGCAGCACTTTGCACATCCAGAATGCCCGTTCTTGCACTGATTTTACACAGAGCAGAGCATCATGCTGGAGTCTACCGATCAATATGTACTGTATATATACATGCATGGTAATCTGACTTGCTAGAGAGGAGAGAGAGAGAGGATAGAGAGAGAGAGGAGAGAGAGAGAGAGAGGGTTTCACATTTTAGCCACATTTTTGGATATAGGGTTTCACCATGTGTTTTATGTTACTTTTTTACAGGTGGTGATGGAGAGGACATCCTGGATGTATAACTTATCAAGGCTAGATCCATCATACATATCTGAGGTCCATAGGTTTATTGATGTCGCTACGAACCATGCTTGGAGAACAAAGACAAAACATATATATTGTCCATGCATGGACTGCAAAAATGCTGTTGTATTTAATGACACAGAACAAATCATATCTCATCTGGTATGCCGAGGATTTATGAAGGATTACACAATTTGGACAAAGCATGGAGAGGGTAGCTCTTCGCCTTATACGACTGGAAACCCTGAGAACATCGACGACAGATTTCAGTTCGTTCACGAGACACACCAACCTCTTCCACAGAGCGAACATGTAGTGCAAAATGTTACTGATCATGGTTACGCTGGAGGAAATGAACATGATAGACCTCATGTTCTGCTAAGTGTTATGGATGAGGAAGATGCAGAGTTGCTAGAGGCAATGTTGCGTCGTCATACAGATCAATCGATGTTCTTAATGAAAGGTATGGAGTCCCTGAAGAAGGCAGCAGAAGAGCCTTTGTACGACGAGTCTAAGGGTTGTACCAAAGAGTTCACGACGCTCCGGTCTGTGCTAAAGCTGTTGATGTTAAAAGCTAAATATGGTGTGTCTGATGCTGGCTTCGATGCGTTCTTGAGTATTATCGCAGACATGCTTCCAAAGGAGAACAATGTGCCTGCTAACACGTACTATGCAAAGAAACTAATCAGTCCGCTCACTATGGGTGTGGAGAAGATCCACGCGTGTAGAAATCACTGTATCCTTTATCGAGGTGATGATTATAAAGACTTGGAGAGCTGCCCAAAGTGCGGTGCAAGTAGGTACAAGACGAATAAAGACTATCGAGAGGACGAAGAGTGTGTTGCATCCGTGTCTAAAGGGAAGAAGCGAAAGAAAGCCCAAAAAAGACTTCAAAATCCACGAGCAAAGAAAAAGAAGAAGTAGACTATTATGCGCTCAAAAAGATTCCTGCTTTGGTGATGTGGTACCTCCCCGTCGTCGATCGATTGAGGTGTTTGTTCGCTAATCCTGAGGATGCCAGACTTATGAGCTGGCATGCTTCTGATGAGCACAAAAACGATGGGAAGCTTCGACATCCAGCCGATGGGAAGCAGTGGCAAGATTTCAATGACAACCACCGAGACTTTGCCGATGAACCGAGAAATGTTAGGTTCGCACTGAGTACTGATGGAATGAACCCATTTGCTGAGAGGAGCAGCAAGCATAGCACATGGCCGGTGATCCTCACCATATACAACCTTCCTCCATGGTTGATGCAGAAACGGAAGTACATTTTGCTAACCATCCTTATTTCTGGACCTACACAACCTGGAGTTGACATGGATGTATTTTTGGAGCCCTTAATGGAGGATATGAAAATATTGTGGGAAACGGGTGTTCAAATGTTGGATGAGTATCGTAAAGGTTCATTCACGCTGAGAGCAATTCTTTTTGTTACGATCAACGATTACCCTGCTCTCTTCACATTATCAGGCCAGTTTAAGGGAAAGGTTGGTTGCACAGTATGCATTGATGGAACTGCTTACGTATCCCTTGCTGCATCTAGGAAGATAGTTTACATGAGGCACAGACGCTTTTTATTGGAAGGACACAGGTACCGCATGCGAAAGATGGATAAGTACTTCGACAATAATGGTGAACTACATTCTACTGCTCCATCGGGTAACAATAGAGGTCATAGAGTTTTTGAAATAGTCAGGAATATCAAGTTTGTTTTCGGGAAGAAGACAAAAGACGGAAAAACAAGGAAGGATGTCAAACCAGCTTCGGGGGCTATATTCAAGAAGAAGTCTATTTTCTTCGAGTACTTGCCTTACTGGAAAGAGTTAGATGTGCGACATGCGATCGATGGTATGCACGTTCAGAAGAACGTGTTTGAAAGCATAATAGGCACCTTGCTAGACATAAAGGGCAAAACAAAAGAAGGGCTCAATTCACGCATGGACTTGGTAGATTTAGGCATAAAAAAGGAACTACATCCCGTTCTTCAAGAAAATGGGAAGTACCATCTCCCAGCAGCAAGCTACAATCTCAATGTAGATGAGAAACATGCGATGTGTGTTTGGCTCAAGAATTTGAAAGTCCCATCCGGATTCTGCTCTAGCATACGGAGTATTGTGTCAATGAAAGACCTGACAATCACCAACTACAACTCACATGATTGCCATGTCATGCTGACTACATTCCTACCTATTGCCATCAGGGCTATAAATCCTTTGTTTTTAAAGATGGCAATCACACGGTTGTGCTACTTTTTCAACATGATTTCACAAAAGGTAATTGGCCGTGATGAGTTGGCATCTCTTCAGGAATTCGCAGTGGAGACAATATCACAGTTTGAGATGTGTTTCCCTCCATCGTTCTTTGATATTATGGTGCACCTTGTGGTGCACTTGGTGCCACAAATAGAGGCATTGGGTCCTATGTACTTGCATGAAATGTGGACGTATGAGCGTTTCATGTCAATACTGAATGGCTATGTATCAACCCGTGCTCGTCCCGAGGCATCCATGATAGAGGGGTACTGTACCGAAGAGGCCATTGAGTCCGGAGGTCCATTCTGCAATAGTATCCTAAAAGACCAGGTTGCAATAGGTCTGCCTCCGTCACGACACGAGGGTAGACTGTATGGAAGCGGGAGGATGGGACAGAAATCTTTCATCCCACCAGATTACGATATAGTACTTGAGGCACATCAGAGCATCCTACATCAGCTAACGATAATGGAGCCATTTATCCAACAACACATCAATGAGCTTCGCGAGCAAAATCCTGGGCATACGGATGATTGGGTAATGAAGCAACATAAGCAGCGGTTCAACACATGGCTAATGGTGAAGGACATTCCACGTGGAGAAACAATAGAAGAACAAACCATCAAGGGCTTGGCATCTGGACCATCACGCCAGGTCACAACATGGCAAACCTATGACATTAGTGGATTCACATTTTGTACCAAGTCCAAGGACAAAAAGAGCATGTCACAAAACAGTGGTGTTCGATGCGAAGCCATAGATGATGAAACTGGTGAGATTATTACATATTTTGGCTTTATTGAGGACATATGGGAACTAGACTATGGTACATTTCAGATCTCGGTTTTCCGATGTCAATGGGTTGAAGACAAACATGTCACGGTAGACAACTATGGGGTCAGAGTTCTTGATCTAAGTAAGGTAGGTTACAAAGATGACCCATAGATCCTTGCTAATCGTGCTGCACAGGTCTTCTATGCTGAACAGATCATTTCTAACAATGAGAAGAAAAACACCGACAAACCGAAGCATGTAGTTTTTCCTGGAAAACAACAAGCTATAGGAGTTGATGGTGTATCTGATTTAGAGGATTTTAACCAGTTCAATGACATGTCTCTTTTCATAGACCATCCAACCAAGATAAGGAACGTTGAGCGAAGCATCCCACACAATTCGATGCCCTGGGTACGCCACGATGGACAAGGCAGAACAATAGCTCCCTAGATTATATAGTTGTCATGTAATTGATTATTGTTAGGACATGTCATGTAATTGATTATTGTTAGCGACAAACCGAAGCATGTAATTTTACACGACTTTCTAGAGAGGAGAGGGAGAGGGAGAGAGAGCTATTGTTGCCAATGCGCTCGGAGCAGGTCCAGCACTTACCGTCTGTGCGGATGCAGCACTTTGCACATCGAGAATGCCCGTTCTTGCACTGATTTTACACAGAGCAGAGCATCATGCTGGAGCCTACCGATCAATATGTACTGTATATATACATGCATGGTAATCTGACTTGCCATGAAAACTTCGGACTGGAAGGGTAGGCAGCAGATGTCACACTCCAGCGCGTCCTTCTCCATGGATAGTGTCACAGTCGCCTCTTCCTCATCCTCCAACCCTGCCTCTTCCTCATCCGCCACCACCACCTTGGCTTTCTTTGGAGTGCTGCCGTCATGGTTTATCACCTAGAACGAGGTAAAATAAAAGCAGGGAGGACTATTCGACTAATATATACATATCAGGCAGTAAGAAACAAGCATCTTCAAAGAACATGTTGTGAAAGAACTTGGAAAGATGTTTACCAGATCTGATACTTGTGAAAGAACTTCACACCAATGGTGATGAGAGACGCGAAGCCAGGAGACGACGTAGTATTTAAACACTACAAGAACGGGCATTCTAGTGACAGAGGAGGGAGAGAGAGGGAAGAGAGAGGAGGGAAAGAGGAGAGAGAGAGGAGAGAGAGAGAGGAGAGAGAGGAGAGAGAGAGGAGAGAGAGAGGAGAGAGAGAGGATAGAGAGAGAGGAGAGAGAGAGGGAGAGGGGAGAGAGAGGAGCTAGGGAGAGGAGAGAGAGGAGAGAGAGGATAGAGAGAGAGAGAGGAGCTAGGGAGAGGAGAGAGAGGAGAGAGAGAGGGAGAGATAGAGGAGGGAGAGAGAGGGAAGAGAGAGGAGGGAGAGGGGAGAGAGAGGGGAGAGAGAGGGGAGAGAGAGAAGTAATATATAAATATATATATTATGTATACTAAATATATATATTTATATATTTAATATGTACAAAAATTTATATACTTAATGTATGAATATACAATAAAAAATAATATACTAAAAACATATCTACTGGCGGTTGACAATGAAAACCGCCAGTAGAAATCATTTTTACTGGCGGTTGTCGATGAAAACCGCCAGTAGAAATGGCCTCCACAGTCTGTGGATGGCATTTCTACTGGCGGTTCTCTATGACAACCGCCAGTATTTCTACTGGCGGTTTTCATTGTCAACCGCCAGTAGAAATATCTCCTATATAAAGGAGCACGCACGGGGGTGAAAATTTCGCTAAGTCTCTGGCGCCCTATCTTTCACACTTCCCGCCGTCAGGCTGCCAAAATTTTCGCCCGGCGATTTTCTCCGCCGTGCGCCGCCGTCGTTCACGCCGTCGTCCACGTCATCGTCCCCGCGCCGTAGGTAAGTTCTTCTCTCTCTCTCTCTCCCTTTCTTCGTCTATGATCGCTCGGGCTCGGGCGCCATGCACACCGCCGCCGCGCACGCGGGCGCACGCCGCCGCCGCCGCGCGACTAAACCCTAAGGCTAGGAAGAGTGAGAGAGTGAGAGGGAAGAGAGAGGAGGAAGAGGGAAGAGAGGGAGACCCCTGCGCGCGTCTCTGCAGAGAGTGAGAGAGAGGGAGAGAAGATAGAGGAGGGAGAGGGAAGAGAGAGGAGAGGAGAGAGAGGGAAAGGGAAGAGAGGAAAGAGAGTGGAGGGAGGGAGAGAGAGAAGAGAGAGGAGGAAGAGAGATGAAGGAGGGGGAGAGGGAAGAGAGAGGAGGGCGCACGCGCCGCCGCCGCCGAGAGGGAGGAAGAGAGAGGAAGGAGAGGGAGAGGGAAGAGAGAGGAGGGAGAGGGAGAGAGATAGAGGGAGGGAGAGGAGGGTGAGAGAGAGAGGAGGGAGAGGAGAGAGATAGAGAGAGGGAGAGAGATAGAGGGAGAGGAGATAGATAGAGGGAGGGAGAGGAGGGTGAGAGAGAGAGAGGAGGGAGAGGAGAGAGATAGAGAGAGGAGGGAGAGGGAGAGAGAGGAGAGGAGATGAGAGTATTCATACAATACTTATTTTTATTCATATGTGTGTTCATATGTGTTCAAATGTATGTGTTCAATATATATATGTGTTCATATGTGTTCAAATGTATGTGTTCAATATATATGTGTGTTCATATGTGTTCAAATGTATGTGTTCAATATATATATGTGTGTTCATATGTGTTCAAATGTATGTTGAGTCACAACTCGATAATATACGTATCCGATCCGATTCGAATTCGATCTGAACTCGATATTTTCCGTACGACTCTCCCTCTCTCCCTCTCTATACGTCCTATGCGACTCTCCCTCTCTCCCTCTCCTCGTCCTATACGACTCTCCCTCTCTCCCTCTCTATACGTAACTCGATAATATCCATACGATTCTCCCTCTCTCCCTCTTTATACGTCCTATGCGACTCTCCCTCTGTCCCTCTCTCCCCGTCCTATACGACTCTCCCTCTCTCCCTCTCTCCCTCTCTATACGTAACTCGATAATATACGTAACTCGATAATATCCGTAACACGATACTATACGACTATACGATACTATATGGTTAGGGTTTAGGGTTAGGGTTAGGGTTAGGGTTAGGGTTATGGTTAAGGGTTAGGGTTAGGGTTATGGTTAAGGGTTAGGGTTAAGGGTTATAGTTAAGGGTTAGGGTTAAGGGTTATAGTTAAGGGTTATAGTTAGGGTTAGGGTTAAGGGTTCGGGTTTTGGGTTAGGGTTAGGGTTTAGGGTTAGGGTTAGGGTTAAGAGTTTAGGGTATTTGTTAATATGAATTTAATTATTGCTTACGTTAATATGTGTTAATATGTATTTAATTATTGCTTATGTATTTGTATATATATAGCTCAATGAGTTCTCCAATCAAGGACCAAGGATTAGTGCCCGAGCACATGGACAAGAGTGTTGCTCAAGAACAATCCAGCAGTAAAGGATATGAAACACCTAGCGACCCTTTTCCTACCACTAGCATAGATAGGGCCGCTCTCCGTGAGTTGCAACGTGATCCTACTTATGATCCACGAGAAGCTGAGGTAAAAGTACGCATCTTTAGCTTCGTATGTGTACCCTACTGATTTCACATGCATGATCTCTTGTGCATTTTATTACATGAATAGGAGGTCGTGTCTGAATTTCGTGCGATACTCGAAGAAGCCGTGGCATGAAACGAAGACGTACCGGAGCCGACCCAAGACGCACCGGAACAGACCAAGACAACAACCGAGACGTCAAGGAAAAGGAAGCAGAGCGATCGAAAAAGAGGTGACAGGGGGCTGAACAAGTTTCCCGACAAAACATACAAAATCTCAGACGTGAGCCCGAAAGGTCAGCCCCTAGCTCCAGAAGAGGCACTACCTAAGTTCCGGAATGCACTTGGGTTTTTAGTTAGAGATAATCTTGACATAACAATACGACAGTGGAGAGATGTGTCAGATGATGTCAAGAATCAAATATGGAATAAGCTATTAATGAGGTTCGTTCTGCCTCGGGGTTCAGAAGAACTCGTGAAGGAATACACGATGAAGCAGCTTGCAATCAATTTCCGAAACTGGAGGTCTGAGATGAACACAAAGTTTGCAAAGAAAGGTCTGGACCCGACCAAAAAATATAAAATCTCAGCAGGTCAGTGGGCAGTATTTCTAGAGCAGAGGAGCAGCCCTGATTTCATATCTCTAAGTGAGGCAAATTCGGAACTATCAAAGAAGAACAAGTACCGCCACCACCTAGGCACAGGTGGTTACAAGCGTCAGGTTACTAAATGGAGACAAGAAGACGCCGAGAAGAAGGCCGCAGGATTGCCGACGCTGTCCGAGCAACTTGGTGAAAGGGCGGCAAATTGGCTCCGTGCTAGAAAACCAAGGGAAACCGAGACCGGTGTATCTTTTGATGATCCCATTGTCGAAGAAGCGGCAAAAAACATATATACAATGGCAGCTAAGCAGAGCCAAGGAACTTTTAAGCCACAAAGGGAAAGAGACATCCTAACGGCTGGTCTCGGTAACCCTGAGCATCCTGGCCGTGTACGAGGAATCTCGTCTAAGGAAGGATGGAAGGAAGGATTCGGACCACAGTGGGAAGGTCTGTACAGGAAACGTGATCGATACAAGGAAGAGATGGCGGATTATTTTAAGGAGGAGGCCAAGAAAGAGTTCAAAGCCATGATGTCTCAAATGCTATCGAATCCTCCTCCAGAATTGATGCAACAGTTGGCGAGTGCGATGTCTGTTCAACAGATGACCACTCCACAGATACAAATAATTCCAGCAGCTCAACCGCCGGCTTCCACAGATTGTACGACATTACCAAGCTCTGTTGCTTCAACGGGAAATAAGGACCGTTATCCAGTTGATGACATCACAAGGCCTGTGGCGTGCACACTGGTTATAAGATATGGTATTAACAATAAACGTACAAAGAAAGTAGCCACAGGCCTTGCGATCCCAGGACGCAAGTTCCATGGAAACGATATTCCAGATGATTATTGCAAAGTAGAAGTGACGACGGTCGTCCAAGGATCCGAGGACGACATGCTAGACATCCCTGGGCCCGAAGGTATCGAGAAACTTGGACAAGCTATCAAGAATTTTATCCTTTGGCCTCGAAGGGATGTCGAATTGCTTGATTGGTCGAATTCGTCGCAGGCGTCGCAGGCCCAACCGTCTCCGCCTTCTCAAATTGTTGCTCCTATTGTACATCCATCATCACCTCCTCAAACTTCACATGCTTCTCCTCATCCTTTTTCTGACCCACCGTCTCCGCCACAAGCATCACCATTCAGGGCTCCACCACCTTCTCCTCCCCATCCTCTTGGTGACCCACTGTCTACGCCACCATCAAGGGATCCACCTTCTCCACAACCATCAAAGGATCCAAGGCCATCAAAGAAAACTAAACTTCCTATTCCAAAATTGGTGTCCCCGTATCAGAAAAAGAAGAGTAAAGCTACTACTGCTGGCACAGCTCGGTTTTTGAAAGGGATTGGACGGAGCCTCACGTCACAAACTGTTGATTTGGCCAAGCACGAGGAGTCTGCAAAAAAGGCTGAGGCAATGGCCGCAAAGATAAAGAAGCCAACTAAGGCAGATTACAAAAACGTGCCTAAAAAATATGTGCCGGGCAGACCTCTGCTACCTCTTGAGAAACTAAGAAAGGTCCCGGCTGGTGTTAAAAGGTTGCATGACTGGTACATGCGGGCATCATCGGTTGGCATCGACACCATCAGTGTGCATATACCAGACCATGCTTTTATTGGTTCGGACCAAAAGGCCGTTGTTACATTCGAGGACATGTGGTTAATGATGAACCTTCAGAGACTCGACGTGCAACTTGTAACGATGTTTGCATTGTAAGTGTCGCTCATACTTCCACATATGTGTGTTATTATTAGTGAGCTGTATAAAATTTCAATATCTGACATGCACGTGTGACTTGCAGAATGCAACATGATCAGCAGGAGATCCTTTACGGTACCAAGCCCAATGCTAGTGCCAGTAAAAGGGTTGGGTATCTCAACCCAATACTTATATCCGAGGAAAGCCACACTTTTAGAATCGGGAAAGACAACGATGAATTACGGGGAAAGACGGACGAAGAAGTTGAGAAGCGTATAAAGGATATGAAGAAGGATTTTGAAGCTCGATACGCCACCTACATAGGACATGCAATGCTTCAATTTCAAGACAGGGAAGCCATAATGGCCCCGTACAACTTTAAGTAAGTGTGATTTTGCATAAATAAAATTAATAATTTCAATACACATGCATCACAAATTTGATTCGTACAGGGACCACTGGATATGCTTCCTCATTTATCCTAAGGTTGGAAAGGTGCTGGTGCTCGACTCCTTGAACTTCGACCCTTCGACATATGCAGAATTCCTCAGCATCTTAGAGCTGTAAGCCTTTTCTATGCATGCATACTTTTATCGATTAAAATTTGAGAATAACATGGTGATTCTATTTGAGATCACAGGGCTTATAGATTCTATAAGATGAGAGGTGGAAAGTACGACCTGTCGAAAAAATGCGTGCCACTAGACATCCATCATCACTGGCCGGTAAGTATGTGATTTTATGAATACATATCATACACAATGTTGCAAATAAATAACCAATCTCCCATTATGTAGTGCCACAAGCAACCACAAGGATCTATGTGGATTCTATGCGTGCGAGTTCATGAGAGTGAACGGACGATACATCACGAACCCTGACAAGGTATTATTAGTAATAGTCAAGTATGTATTTATGTCATTAAAGATGCAAATGTGTTATTATTGAGTATAAATAGATGATGTTTATAAAATTCCTTTACAGCAATTTCAACGAGGAAACCCGGAGAACTTGACCGAAGCTGCATTGTATGGCATAGTCGAGGACCTCTGCACATTCATATTGAAAGAGGTCATTCCCGCAGAAGGAAAATATCACGATGCTTCCGGAACATTAGCTTTGCCAGAGTTTAGAATACTAACAGAAATTAGTAGATTATCTCTTAGCCGAGATAGTTATTAGAGCTTAGGTGAAAACTTATGATGTATAGAATGCATGAAGCATATATGGTTGTAAACAGAATACTTTGATGTATATAAATGTATGATAGAATTTAATTTCATGTTGCTTTCAATATCAATATAGATCTATATATATATGTTTGTGTGTGTGTAAATAAATATATATATAATTCAGTATTGTTTGAAATTTTGAAAAAAGGCGGGAAAACTTCCACTGGCGGCTAAATAAAGAAAACCGCCAGTGAAAAGTGCATTTCCACTGGCGGTTTTCTTTATTCAGCCGCCAGTGGAAATGCACTTTTCACTGGCGGTTCCTTAAGAAAACCGCCAGTGGAAATGCACTTTTCACTGGCGGTTCCTTAAGAAAACCGCCAGTGAAAATGCACTTTTCACTGGCGGTTCCAAAATAACCGCCAGTGGAAATGCTGATTTCCACTGACCCCTAGCACTGGCGGTACTGAAAAACGCCAGTGTAAATAGGTTTAGAACCACCACTATAGAGCTTCTGTGTACTAGTGTCAGTAAGAATATTTTCGATACTCGAAAAGTTTGGGAATCAGAATTTTGGTTTGGTTCTCGATTATGCTCGCACTACCCCAAACATTTACCAATACGCGTTGATAAATGAAGGAGAGGAAGAAGGAGAGAGTATACGAGGAACCATGCCATTGGGGGCAGAGAGGTGAAGAGTCATCGCAGTAGCTGATTGGGTCATAGATGGTTGTAGAATATGAGCGTTTGTTGGGACCTTGGGGAGGAGCGTCGGTGGCCCGTGGCATATAACCATTAGTGTCTACACGCGTCATGGGAGGTTGGATGATTTTTGGGCACCGAGACACTGATAGGAGATGATCGGATCCTTTATGTGTGGCAGTTAGGGTTAGCATAAGCGTGAAATTGTTGACTTTATTCATGCCAACCCTAGTCTCTAGTTAATATAGTGTCTATGTGAAAGTAGTCTAGAGGGGGTTGAATAGGCTATACCTGAAATTTCTTACCAAAAATTTGAAATCAAGTCAAATAATCAGTTACACTGGTGCAAACCTATTCAACTCGTAAAAACCCACTTGACTCACCTTGAACCAGCTCAACTATGATTTAAACTCATAAATTGAGAACAACGCGGAGTATAATGAGAGGTGTTGGGGCCATGCTTCGTTGCGCCGAAGGTCTTACGGGAAGAAGCAGCTTCGGCTGAAGTTGTCCCCAGGAGTTGACCGAAGGTTCCTTTTCATGAAGCTTCGGCATTACAAACCGACATAGAGATAGAATGACCTTTTAATCCATAAGGGTCTGAGTCAATGTTGTAAACTTTTATGAGGGGCATAATTGTAATTCGTCACAGGCTGTGTCCTGTGTCTATAAATAGATGAACAGTACCCCCGTACTGTTCACGCTGACTTGTATTCGCTCGTGCGTCACGCTTGCATTTTTGCCTTCTGTCAAGCCGAAGGTACAAATGTAATTCAGCATTGTTTTCATTCTTCCATGATTATTTAATAAAAACATATAATAATGTTATGTGATTATTCATGTTATTCTCTCATGTTTCACTTGCTTCTCCTTTTATCGATATAAGATGCGATTATGAAGGTATGACCTTCATAACCTTCGTCTGAAGATCGTTATATCCTAAGGGGAATAACGCTTCGAAGGACGAAGGATGTTTACCATTAACTTTTTTCTGTGTTGCCTTGTTCTTAATTCATAGCATTTGAGAACAAGTCCCCAACAAGGGGTTCTTTCCTTTAAAAAATTGTAGAGAAAATCCACGTGAATAAGTGATGGAACGAAGGGAAGCAAGTTCCCAAACTCCACACACTTAAGATAATATGAGATCTTGCTTGCGAAGATATAGGCACTTAAGAACACAACAAGAACATAAGATATATCCCGAGGTTCGGTCATACCACAAAGGTGAGTCCCTATTGAGGAGTCCACAAAGGGCTGGGTCTTTTCCAAACCTTATCCTTTGCACGCCGACCATCAAGGTCAAGGCAATCTCTTTCCCAACTTGCTCAAAAAATGGATAATACAAACTTCTTGGAGTCGTCCACAAATTTAGAGGCTCCCAAGCAACCTCACACCATCAAGGAACATGAAGGTTCCAAGAGCAACAAATCCGCACAAGATTGGAGTTTGTAGTAAGCTCAAAAAGAGGGAGACTAGAGAGAGGAAATCCACAACAAGTTCACCAAACTTGACCTCACATCAAGGATCCTCCAATCGGTTGAAGAGGATGTGGTTTGGGATGTGAGAAGGGGAGTGAATGCACTTGTTTGTGAGTAGGTCAGTAGTAAATTTGTGTGAGAGAGGAAGAAGTGAATGAAGAGAGAGAGCCCAAGGGGTATATAAAGGACCCAAAAAAGTTGCGGACCGTTTGGACTTTCTGTGCAAATCTTGGTTCAACCGGGATTAAACTCGATTGAATCGAGATCGACCAAAGAGCATCTCGGTCGAGTACTCTACTAGGCACCTGGCTCGACCAAACCTAACTCGATTGAACTGGCTTTGAACCTGGTTCAATCAGGATCATCCAGAGAGCATCTCGGTCAATTTCCTGGCTAAAGAATAGAGTCAGCGGACCCTACTCCGCTAAATCAACCCTAAAATCGGTTGAACCGACTTTTGCCAGTGAGATCCACCAAGCCTCGCTGACATGCCCCGGAAGGCTGTCTCACTTGGCCTTTCTTAGGGAACTCCCTTTGCCAAAGAAATGTAGGGATCAAGTTAAGCACAAAATAGTCCAAACCTCAATTTTTATAAAAGATTTTGAAAGAGAATGATTTTTGAGCTTATTGCAACAATCACTACCTTTTGCGGATCCCTCTTGATTGTACGGTGGTTCCTACAACTCATTAACATATATAATTTAAAAACTATCCATGTGTGGAACCTCTTGCTTCTTATAAGCGATATACGAGCACACAAGCCACTTGATATCATTAAGCTCCTCATATTTCTTTCCAATCACACATGTGCTTTATTTTATTCTACACAAACTGAGCACAAACTAGGAGCAAACTTGTTAGTGTCTTTATTTGTTTTGACACACGATCACCAAAACCCTCTTAGAGGTTGATTGCAATTACACTATGACTAGGGCCACAACCACGGGAGGTTTGTGCCCTTGATCAGAACGCAAGATCATTCGAGGCTCGGTTCCTTGATTGAGTTTGAGAACATATCTAATATTCTCTTTTGGTTCTCGACTTTCTTGTTCTTTAACTTTCTTTGTTCCACCTTTTGATAAATTAACGCATCCAAGTCCAATGCATTACAGATACAAATTATGTGACACCAAACTTATTAACTATAACATGCCCCTCTACCTCAAGGTAGGGTAATTTTCTCGATCTTGCGAGATGGTTGTCTGATAGCCCCTCGATCCTGAATTAGTCTTTTCTTTAATCTCTTGTTGTATACGTGCTCTCTAAACACGTTGGATGGAAGACCTTTTGTGGCAGGATAAGCTAACATCTAATGGATTTTGATATGTGAAAGTCGCCTAGAGGGGGGTGAATAGGGCGAAACTGAAATTTACAAAATTAATCACAACTACAAGCTGGGTTAGTGTTAGAAATAATAATGAGTCCAAGAGAGAGGGCGCAAAACAAATCGCAAGCGAATGAAGAGTGTGACACACGGATTTGTTTTACCGAGGTTCGGTTCTCGCAAACCTACTCCCTGTTGAGGAGGCCACAAAGGTCGGGTCTCTTTCAACCCTTACCCTCTCTCAAACGGTCCCTCGGACCGAGTGAGCTTCTCTTCTCAAATCAAATCGGGAACAAAGCTTCCCCGCAAGGACCACCACACAATTGGTGTCTCTTGCTTCGATTACAAGTGAGCTTTGATCACAAGAACAAATGAGAAAGAAAAGAAGCAATCCAAGTGCAAGAGCTCAAAAGAACACGGCAAATCTCTCTCGCTAATCACTAAAGTCTTGTGTGGAATTGGAGAGGGTTTGATCACTTGAGTGTGTCTAGAATTGAATGCCTAGCTCTTGTAAGTGGTTGAGAAGTGGAAAACTTGGATGATTTGAATGTGGGGTGGTTGGGGGTATTTATAGCCCCAACCACCAAACTAGCCGTTTGGTGGAAGCTGTCTGTCGAATGGTGCACCGGACAGTCCGGTGCACACCGGACATGTCCGGTGCGACAGCCACGTCACCCGACCGTTAGGGTTCCAACCGTTAGAGCTCTGACGCTGGGCCCTCCTTGATGTCCGGTGGCGCACCGGACATGAACTATAGGGTGTCTGGTGCGCCAGCATGGGCGTGCCTGACCTCTGCGCGCGCTGGCGCGCATTTAATGCGCTCGCAGGTAGCCGTTGGCGCCTGAAGTAGCCGTTGCCCCGCAGTTACACCGGACAGTCTGGTGTACACCGGACATGTCCGGTGAATTATAGCGGAGCAGCCAATGCGAATTCCCGAGGCTGCCGAGTTCAGAGCCGCGTCCTCTTGGAGCACCGGACACTGTCCGGTGTACACCGGACATGTCCGGTGAAATATAGCGCGCCGGCTCTCAGAATTCCCGAAGGTGAAGAGTTTCCAGTCGATCTCCCCTGGTGCACCGGACACTGTCCGGTGGTGCACCGGACAGTCCGGTGCGCCCGACCAGGGTGCCTTCGGTTGTCCCTTTGCTCCTTGTTTGAACCCTTTTCCTTGGTCTTTTTATTGGCTTATGGTGAACCTTTTGTACCTGTAGAACTTATAGACTTGGGCAAACTAGTTAGTCCAATTATTTGTGTTGGGCAATTCAACCACCAAAATTAGTTTAGGAAATAGGTGTAAGCCTAATTCCCTTTCAATCTCCCCCTTTTTGGTGATTGATGCCAACACAAACCAAAGCAAGTATAGAAGTGCAGAATTTGAACTAGTTTGCAAAATGTAAGTGCAAAGGTTACTTAGAATTTTAGCCAATAAATATTACTTACTAGATATGCATGGATTGTTTCTTTATTTTTAACATTTTGGACCACGCTTGCACCACATGTTTTGTTTTTGCAGATTCTTTTTGTAAATCCTTTTCAAAGTCCTTTTACAAAATAGTCAAAGGTAAATGAATAAGATTTTTGCGAAGCATTTTCAAGTTTTGAAATTTTCTTCCCTTATTTGAAATGTTTTTCCTTTGACTAAACAAAACTCCCCCTCAAATAAATTCTCCTCTTAGTGTTCAAGAGGGTTTTAAGATATCAATTTTGAAAATACTACTTTCTCCCCCTTTAGAACACAAAGAGATACCAATTTGAAATTTACCAATTGAAAATCATTAATTTTAAAATTAGGGTGGTGATGCGGTCCTTTTGCTTTGGGCCAATACTTTCTCCCCCTTTGGCATGAATCGCCAAAAACGGATATTTTGAGTGAGATATAAGCCCTTTGTCTAACTACGATCTCCCCTTTGGCAAATAAAGCATATGAGTGAAGATTATACCAAAGACGGAGAGTGATGCGGAGCGACGGCGAAGGATGAGTAGTAGAGTGGAGTGGAAGCCTTTGTCTTCGCCGAAGACTCCAATTCCCTTTCAATATACCTATGACTTGGTTTGAAATACACTTGAAAACACATTAGTCATATCATATATAAAAGAGACATGATCAAAGGTATACTTTATGAGCTATGTGTGCAAATTAGCAAAAGAAATTCCTAGAATCAAGAATATTGAGCTCATGCCTAAGTTTGGTAAAAGTTTGTTCATCTAGTGGCTTGGTAAAGATATCGGCTAATTGATCTTTAGTATTAATGTATGCAATCTCGATATCCCCCTTTTGTTGGTGATCCCTAAGAAAATGATACCGAATGGCTATGTGTTTAGTGCGGCTATGCTCAACGGGATTATCCGCCATGCGGATTGCACTCTCATTATCATATAGAAGAGGAACTTTGGTTAATTTGTAACCATAGTCCCACAGGGTTTGCCTCATCCAAAGCAATTGCGCGCAACAATGGCCTGCGGCAATGTACTCGGCTTCGGCGGTAGAAAGAGCGACCGAATTTTGCTTCTTTGAAGCCCAAGACACCAAGGATCTTCCCAAGAACTGGCAAGTCCCCGATGTGCTCTTTCTATTGATTTTGCACCCCGCCCAATCGGCATCCGAATAACCAATCAAATCAAATGTGGATCCCCGAGGGTACCAAAGCCCAAACTTAGGAGTATAAGCCAAATATCTCAAGATTCGTTTTGTGGCCGTAAGGTGGGATTCCTTAGGGTCGGCTTGGAATCTTGCACACATGCATACGGAAAGCATAATGTCCGGTCGAGATGCACATAAATAGAGTAATGAACCTATCATCGACCGGTATACCTTTTGATCGACGGATTTACCTCCCGTGTCGAGGTCGAGATGCCCATTGGTTCCCATGGGTGTCTTGATGGGTTTAGCATCCTTCATTCCAAACTTGGTTAGAATGTCTTGAGTATACTTCGTTTGGCTAATGAAGGTGCCTTCTTGGAGTTGCTTGACTTGGAATCCTAGAAAATACTTCAACTCCCCCATCATAGACATCTCGAATTTTTGTGTCATGATCCTACTAAATTCTTCACAAGTAGATTCGTTAGTAGACCCAAATATAATATCATCAACATAAATTTGGCATACAAACAAATCATTGTCAAGAGTTTTAGTGAATAGAGTAGGATCGACTTTTCCGACTTTGAAGCCATTAGCAATAAGGAAATCTCTTAGGCATTCATACCATGCTGTAACACCCTGAATTTGGGGGTATAAAATTTCTTTGCTCATATTCACAAATTCAGGTGTTACTTCCTTTTCTCATCCTTCCTCATTCTTTTCTCTCTCAATTCTATAGGAGCTAAGTGCTTATTTTACTTGTAATTATAGTCTATTATGTTAAACCCTAGTGGAGTATGAATTGTTGCATCATGTTGAACCCTAGATTTCACTTTTGTTTGGTGCATAATTCTCAAAAGGTCTAATTTGATTTTGGGGCTTATTTGAATTTGAATCAAATAGAATAAATAAAAGAAAAGGGAGAAACAATTCAGAATAAAAGAAAAAGGTAAAACAGCCCAACCCAGCCGCCCCCCCCGGCCTTTCGGCCCAGCCGGCCCATCTCTCCCGCGCGCGCGCCTCCCTCCCCTCCTCTCTCTGCGCAGCGGGCCCCACCTGTCGGCGCTCCCGCCCTCCGCGCACCCTCCCCTCCTCTCTCTGCGCAGCCGGTCCCACCTGTCGGCGCCCGCTTTCCCCGTGCGCGCTCGCTCCCTCGCTCTCTCTCTGCTCGCGGGCCCGGGGTGTCAGCCCCGTCTTCCTCGCGTAACCGCCGCCCGAGCTGCTCGCGCCCGCGATCTCCGCGCCCACGTCGCGCGTGGGACTCGCCCCACCTCGCCCCTGGCCACTTGAGCCCCGAACCCCACTCGCCCTCACCCCCTCCCCCCATTTGCGCCCAGTAGACCCTCTCTCCCCCTCGCTGCGCGCACGCAGAGCACCGCCGCCATAACCCCCGCCGTCCCGAGCTCGGTTCCTCGTCGCCGGTGGAGCTCCGCCGCGCCCGTAGCCCCGGTGAGCTCCGCTCTGGCGTCCGCAACCCGGAACGCGCCCCAATTCCCTCTCCCCCTCCCTATTTCTCTCTGCCCGCGCTCACCCGTCGTCCGCCGTGCAGCCGCCACCGTCGACCCGAGTCTCCGTCGCGTCCCCGTCGCCGCCGAGGAGTCCCCGGAGCCCGCCTTGAGGTAACGGACCTCTCCCGCCCCTATTGCCCTTTGTCTTGCTCTCTGTTGCATGTGATTGCTCGCCGGAGTAGAGAAACCCCGCCGCCGAGCCGCCCCGCCGTGAATCGCCCCCCTCCGGTGCCTCTGCCCCGACCCAGACCCCACCAATGGAGTCCCCGTGCCCTTCCCGACCTCCCTGACCGCTCGGATTGCCCCAAAGCCCCGCCAGTCGCCCGCGCCCCTCGTCTCCGGCGAGCCCTCCGCCGCGGGGACGGGCGCCGCCGCCCCAGCTAGCCGTAGGGGAAGCCCAGGCCGGCCACCCGATCCCCACCGTCCATCCCAGATCGGGCGGCCTCGTTTTAATCAGGCCAAACCCAATCCTGGCCGTCCGCCGGAGATCCAGCGGCCCAGGCCCACTGCCCCCTCACCCCGTCTCTCTGCCCGCTAGGCCCCACTTGTCAGCTCGCCCGCTCGCCCGCGCTGTCAGCCCGGCCCCGCCCGTCAGTCCGCCCGCGCGCTCTGCCCGCCCGGTCCCGCTTGCCAGTCGCCCGCGCCCGCGCTGTCCGCCCGGCCCCGCCTGTCAGCCGCTCCCGCCGCCGCGCGCCCGCGCGCCCGCCCGCAGGATCTAATCCTAGCCGTCGATCTGAGATCCAACGGCTGTAAGCGCCCGATACCCCTTCGCCCGCGCTTTTTCTTAAAGAAACCCCCGGTTTTCTGGAAATTGCGCCCGCCGTCCCTGGTTTCTCGCAGTTAAGTCCTCAGCCCTTTTATTTAATTCAAAATAGGTCCCTAGGGCATATTTTTAACCCCTAAACTTGTAAAATTCATAACTTTGTCATATGAACTCCAAATTAGGTGCTTCAAATTGCAAAATGCTCATAATATTATTATCTATCTGTTTATGCAATGTTTCCCTGCTGTTTCCATGTATTAATTAATAGCTAATCACTAGGATAGGGCTAAGACTATTGAAACCTCATTTAGGATAATTGGAAATAGTAGACTTTAATAAAAGTTGGATTACTTAAGTTTGTGGACTTAAACACTTAAGTTTAGAAACTCAAACCAGATAATTATTTAATCCCACCACCAATTTAGACCTGATTAGTAGATAGTTAATCACTTTGTGTAACCCTCTACCCCCAGACCTAGGGAACTTTAGAGTGCCTATCCCTTTTCTGTTATGAACTTGTGACCCCTCTCTGCTGCATATGTTTGGTATATTGTTTGTGTCTGTTATTTTCCCAAGTGCATAGTGTGAATGATTGCTTTGCGTAGACAACGAGCAGTCTGTGTTTCCCGAGGAAGTTGCAGAGGAAGTCCCTGAGCAACAGTTTGGTGAAGGCAAGTGTCCTCTGACCCATTATGTCCTATTCATTTATAACTTACTACCCCGCATTACTTACTTGAAACCTAAGGATTGACTAGCTTTACACTTTACTTTATCCTTGATGACCTTATGGGCTATTATGGTTAGCATTCTGCTATTGCCTTAACTTAATCAACGAACATGATGTGAATATTTATGATACTGTTATCCTGATGATGTTGATGATCTTGTGATACTCTAGGGGGCTCAGGCTGTTTCCTGAGTACCTCTCCGTAAGGACCTGTTTGTTGAGAGACCACCCGGGATAACAGTGCAACCATGAGGGTGAAATGGGGCGCCCTTAGCTAATTAATTAGAGGAACTAGAGGTGTAGTTGCTTCGCCGTCGTGCCGTCAATGGGGTCCAGGCACAGTGCTTGCTCTGCCGAGGCTGAGTGCCGAGGTTCTTTCGTTTCGCTTTTGTTAGTCACTCTCCTGCGGGGAGGAGTACTGTGTTTATCAAACTGGAGAAACCTAACGGGCAGCTATGATCTCTAGGGAATCTTTGTAAAAGCTACGTAGTGATACCCTGCTGGACCACCTAGGTAGTGGTCAATGGGGATTAGCTCTCCCCGGGCAGAAAGGGAATCATGGCTCATGGGTAAAGTGTGCGACCTCTGCAGAGGGTGGTGAAACTGATATATCAGCCGTGCTCACGGTTAAGAGCAACCTTGGGATCCTCTTTGATTAGAGATACAAATGATCTGAGATACAATGGTTCTATTTATTATTTTGGTTCGATGACGATAATGATGTTCCTCGATGAGGAAATGATTCACGGGTTGGTTATATGATAAAACTTGGCTTCCACTAATGATAAATACCTGACCAACTAAAAGCAACTGCTTGAGCCTAACCCCACATAAAGCTAGTCCACTTCAGCCAAACGGGACATTTGCTGAGTACGTTGATGTGTACTCATCCTTGCTTTACCACAAAACACCAGGTTGTCCGCATTGTAACCACTGCTCAGGAGAAGGTGAAGCCGTGGAAGGAGACTTCCAGGAGTTTCAAGACTACGATGAATTCTAGGTGTGGGTTGGCGGCAACCCCCAGTCAGCTGCCTGTGAAGGCCTTTTATTTACTGCGTTTCGCCTAGCACTTTGATCTAACTGATTAGTCGATGACTATGTGGATGTCTATGACTCTGTGATGTAATAAGTTTTTACTCTTTTATGTTATTATTCGAGCATTGTGCGATGATGTTCATTTATGTAATCGCTGTGTACGTGAGTTCTGATCCTGGCACGTACATAGTTCGCATTCGGTTTGCCTTCTGAAACCGGGTGTGACATAAGTGGTATCAAAGCCTTGCTGACTGTAGGACCGCTGACCTAGAGTAGCACTGGTCGTATTAAGGACTATTGACCTTCCCTCTCACCTTGACCTCTGATGTTACTTCAAAAGTCGGTCACCTCGACCAACCCTATGTTTTACTACATATATATGTACTATATTATACCTTGTTAAAATTTTTATCTTATTCTGTCTATGGTTTACTCACTTATCATATTAGTTCTGCTCTTACTCTTATGCTTACGGTGTCTTTTGTAGATGGCTCGTCTTAGACACACTGCACGTAAGTCGGTGATTCCTTTCCTGCCGTCTCGACTTGCGGAGCGTCCTCTGCACCGCACTGTGACCGGTCAGTCGAGTCACCTGGAGAGGCTGCACCACCGCCTGCGTGAGGAGCAGGAACGCCGACGCCAGCACAGAGAGCAGCAGGGCTCTTCCTCCTCATCCCAGCATGAGGTGGAGTCCGTGAGGCCCCGTTCCTCTGTTGCCCAGCTGGAGGCGCCCCTTGCACCACCGCGGGACGCCCCGGCTGTTGGAGGAGGTTCTGGAGGAGACCCCGACGACGACGACTCAGACCACAGCTCGGAGTCTTCTGAGCCGCAGGAGGCGGAAGGATGGGTCGCCCGACCCATCACCCGTGACGCCGCTCGCGGTTGTCACTTCCACGACGCACTCGACACCTTGCTGCGCCAGGCTTTTGACCGGCACACCTGGTCGATCGAGTATCGTTGTGTGGTTTACCAGCACAGTCGCGGGAGGTACCCGGACCGCTGGGAGGCTACCTGCCTAGTTCGCCGTCCGGAGGATGACCTCCGGGGTGCGGAGGCCGTTTCGGAGCACTATTCCATCTCCGAGAGGGACACTGCAGAGGCGGCTATGCAGGATGCAGCACGGCGTGCACTCTCTCAGTACTGTTCTTTGTTCGGTGGGGTGGCCGACGGTCTTAACCTTCGGTACTACCCCCGCCGCCCTACTGGCAGCACAGAGAGTGTGGTTGTCTCACCTGTTGGTGAGGCTAACCCTAGGTTGAGCAGCACAGTCAACCTAGTCGCAGTGCTTAACACTGAGCTGGATCACTCTCTGGACGAGCTGAGCAGGGCTCGAACGGAGATTGCGGAGTTGCGTGCTGAGCTGGCAGAGCGCCATCACCAGGAGGGTGGTTCTCCCGCTCCTGTTGGGACTCAGCACCCATACCGCTCGCCGCCGCGTGGTCATCACACTTATGGTTCCCCTGTCTGTAAGACCAGGATAGATCTGGATCCTTAGATCGTTAGCGTCGGAGTTTGTAATAATTCTTAAGTCAGATGTCTCAGTCTTAGGTAGTCAGTTTAGTTTGCTTATCAGTTGCTTCCATTTAGTTTAGTTTGCTTATCAGTCGCTTGCATGCTTGTTATGATGAACTTGTACTGGATTTGGATCTTTGTAATGACTGTAGCCAACATGTGGGTTTCCCCTGCAGTTTGGCTCAGCTAGTAATATTAATGAAGTCAGTTGTTTAGTTGGGAAGCCATTTACTCTTACTTTCCTTTCTTATCTGGGAAGCTGTGTTGAATCATTATGAGGATCAGTGAAGCTCTTTGTTCACTCAGTGTCATGAAGAATTCTGTATTCTCTTTTCTTATGCTGGAGGATTGTAAGATCAATGCTGATGTATGAATGTCTTCCACAGATGTCTGACAACAGGCGCCGATGCAACAGGCGTGCTCAGCAAGAGCAGCATGACCAGCAGGAGGAGCAACCGAGGCAGCCTCCCCCGCCGCCCCCGATGACAGTGGAACAGATGTTCTTGATGCAGACTCAGGCAGTGCAGGCCATTGGGCAGACTCTGGCGGCCATACAGCAGGCTCAACAGCAACCTCAACCCCAATTGCAAGTGCAGATGCCCCAGATGCCACGAGATAAGCGTGGTGAGTTCATGAGAGGGCACCCTCCTACCTTCGCCCATTCTGCTGACCCCATGGATGCAGAAGACTGGCTGCGCGCAGTGGAGAGAGAACTGCGCACCGCTCAATGTGACGACAGGGAGAAGGTTCTGTATGGTCCCCGTCAGCTAAGGGGAGCAGCCCAGTCCTGGTGGGAGTCCTACCTCGCCACCCATGCTGACCCCGAGGCCATCACCTGGGAGGAATTTAGTGAGAGTTTCCGCAGATACCATGTGCCGGAGGGACTGATGATCGTGAAGAAGGAGGAGTTTCTGGCTCTGAAGCAGGGACCCCTGTCTGTTAGTGAATACAGAGACAAGTTTCTGCAGCTATCTCGTTATGCACCTGAGGATGTCAACACTGATGCTAAAAGGCAGTACAGGTTCATGAGAGGTTTGGTGGATCCCCTGCATTACCAGCTGATGAATCACACCTTCCCCACCTTCCAGCACCTGATCGATAGGGCAGTCATGACTGAGAAGAAGCGTAAGGATATGGAAGATCGGAAGCGCAAGATGAGTGGACCCCAGTCCGGAAGCATCAGCCGTCCGCGTTTCTCAGGCAGTTCATCTCAGCAAGGCAGGCCTGGTCACCCACAAGGATATCAGAATCAGAACCAGCGTCCGCATCAGCAGCAGTTTCAGAGGCAGTATCAGCAGCAGCAGCAGCAGTATCGTCAGAACAGCCAGCAGGGAGGTAATCAGTATCAGAAGCAGAACAACCAGGCACCTCGCCTTCCTGCCTCAGCAGCAAACCAGAGCAACCAGGCAGCCCCAGCACAAGGAGGAGGCAGAGGATGTTTCCACTGCGGAGAGCAAGGCCACTGGGCGATGCAGTGCCCGAAGAAGGCGGCGCAGCAGCAGACCAACCCCAATGCTCCAACAAGGCAAGGTGTGCTGCAGCCGGTAGCGGGCAATCGTAACCAAGCGTACAACCGTGGAAAGGTGAACCACTTGGAGGCCGAAGCGATCCAGGATGCACCAGATGTGGCAGTAGGTATGTTCTCAGTCGAATCTCATCCCACGAAAGTGCTATTTGATACGGGTGCAACTCATTCATTTGTCACTGCAACCTGGGTAGAATTGCATAACATCTCAGTAGAGGCAATGATGCCACCCATGAGGATTAATTCAGTTGGTGGCAAGGTGCAAACAGATAAAATATGCTCAAATATAAGGGTGGAAATAAGGGGGATAGGGTTCCCCAGTGACTTAATAGTAATAGACACCCCTGGGATAGATGTCATTCTAGGGATGAATTGGTTAATGAGGTATGAAGCGAATATTAGCTGTGACAAGAGGACTGTAACATTGAAGTCCCCGTCAGGAGAAGAGGTAGTGGCCGAGCTAAGGATGCCTAAATCAGCGGAGGGTGTCTGCCACCAGATTTCAGTTGATAGTAAGGAGCCCAACCCGCTCGAGACTATCAAGGTTGTGTCGGACTTTCCGGACGTGTTCCCCGAGGAGCTAACGGGCATGCCACCCGAGAGAAAGGTTGAGTTCGCCATAGAGCTTATCCCTGGTACCGCCCCCATTTCCAAAAGGGCCTACCGAGTGTCTGGACCAGAATTGGTGGAACTCAAGAAGCAGATAGATGAGATGTTAGAGAAGGGTTACATCAGACCAAGTACCTCGCCTTGGGCCGCTCCGGTGTTGTTTGTAGAGAAGAAAGATGGTACCAAAAGGATGTGCATAGACTACCGAGCCTTGAATGAAGTCACTGTCAAGAACAAGTACCCCCTGCCAAGGATAGAAGATTTGTTCGACCAGCTCAGAGGTGCCAGCGTATTCTCGAAGATAGATCTGAGGTCAGGCTACCATCAACTCAGAATCCGACCCTCGGATATACCGAAGACAGCATTCATCACCAAGTACGGGTTATATGAATTCACAGTTATGTCCTTCGGTTTGACCAATGCGCCAGCTTTCTTTATGTACCTGATGAACAGTGTGTTCATGGATTATCTGGACAAGTTTGTGGTAGTATTCATCGATGACATTCTCATATATTCCAAAAGTGAGGAAGAGCATGTGGAGCATTTGAAGATGGTATTGCAAAGGCTACGAGAGCAACAGCTGTATGCCAAGCTCAGCAAATGCGAGTTCTGGATTCATGAAGTCTTGTTTCTGGGTCACATCATAAATCAAGATGGATTGGCAGTGGATCCAAAGAAAGTAGCAGATATCCTGAACTGGAAAGCACCAAAGGATGTTCGTGGGATCAAGAGTTTCATTGGAATGGCTGGGTATTACCGGCGTTTCATCGAAGGCTTCTCAAAGATTGCAAGACCAATGACAGCGTTACTAGCGAAGAAAGTTGAGTTCAAGTGGACCCAAAAGTGTCAGGAAGCATTTGAAGAACTGAAAAATAGATTGACTACAGCTCCGGTGTTAGTCCTGCCTGATGTTCACAAGCCATTCTCAGTGTATTGCGATGCTTCTTACACCGGATTGGGATGTGTGCTAATGCAAGAAGGAAGAGTTGTAGCATACTCATCTCGACAGCTGAAGATCCATGAGAAAAATTATCCCACACATGATCTGGAGTTGGCAGCAGTAGTTCATGCTTTAAAGACCTGGAGACATTACCTGTATGGGCAGAAGTGCGACATTTACACAGATCATAAAAGTCTGAAGTACATATTCACCCAGTCAGAGTTAAACATGAGGCAGCGAAGATGGTTGGAATTGATCAAAGACTATGAGTTGGAGATACATTACCATCCAGGCAAGGCCAATGTGGTTGCAGATGCTCTGAGCAGGAAGAGTCAAGTCAATATGTTGGCCACGTACCCAATGCCATATGAGTTAGCCAAGGAGTTCGACAGACTGAGTCTCGGTTTCCTGAACAGTACACAAGGAGTAACAGTGGAATTAGAGCCCACCCTAGAGCGGGAAATCAAAGAAGGGCAGAAGGATGATGAAAGCATCAACAAGATCCGGCAGCTAATCTTAGAAGGAAGAGGCAAAGACTTTCGAGAGGATGAAGAGGGAGTAATATGGTTCAAGGACCGATTGTGTGTCCCCGACCTCAAACCTATTCGGGAGCTGATCCTAAAGGAAGCTCATGAGACAGCCTACTCCATACACCCGGGAAGTGAGAAGATGTATCAGGATTTAAAAAGGAGGTTTTGGTGGTATGGCATGAAAAGAGAGATCGCAGAGTATGTCGCCATCTGTGATAGCTGTCAAAGAACCAAAGCAGAGCATCAAAGGCCCGCCGGATTGTTGCAGCCATTGCGGATTCCTCAGTGGAAGTGGGACGAGATCGGGATGGATTTTATAGTTGGCCTACCTCGTACCCGGGCCGGTTATGATTCCATCTGGGTGGTTGTGGACCGCTTAACAAAGGTGGCCCATTTCATACCTGTGAAGACCACATATACCGGAGCAACGTTAGCTGAGTTATACATGTCACGGATAGTTTGCTTTCATGGTGTGCCGAAGAAGATAGTGTCAGATCGAGGAACGCAGTTCACCTCTCATTTTTGGCAACAGCTACAAGAAGCCTTGGGCACCCATTTGAACTTCAGCTCGGCTTATCATCCACAGACAGACGGTCAGACTGAAAGAACTAATCAGATCCTAGAGGATATGCTGAGAGCCTGTGCGTTGCAAGACAAGTCAGGATGGGACAAAAGGTTACCTTATGCAGAATTCTCCTACAACAATAGTTACCAAGCCAGCTTGAAGATGTCGCCGTTTCAGGCACTCTATGGACGGAGTTGTAGGACTCCACTGCATTGGGACCAGCCTGGTGAGAGACAGGTGTTTGGCCCCGACATTTTGCGTGAAGCCGAAGAGAATATCAAAATGGTTCGGGAGAATCTGAAGATAGCACAATCAAGGCAGCGAAGCTATGCGGACCGAAGGAGAAGAGAACTGAGTTTCGAAGTGGGAGATTACGTCTATCTGAAGGTGTCACCTATCAGGGGAGTCAGAAGGTTCGGAGTTAAAGGCAAGTTAGCACCCCGGTACGTTGGACCATATCAGATTCAAGCAAAGCGTGGAGAAGTGGCTTATCAACTCGACCTACCAGAAAGTTTGTCGGCAGTACACAATGTGTTCCACGTGTCGCAATTGAAGAAGTGTCTGCGAGTACCAGAAGAACAGTTGCCAGTGGAGGGTTTGGAAGTCCAGGAGGATCTGACATACATAGAGAAGCCAACGCAGATTCTGGAGTTTGCAGACAGAGTCACCCGGAGGAATACCATCAGAATGTGCAAAGTCAGATGGGGTCACCATTCGAAGGAAGAAGCAACCTGGGAACGAGAAGATGACCTGAAGGCCAGATACCCTGAACTCTTTGCTGACCAACCTTGAATCTCGGGGGCGAGATTCTTTTAAGGGGGATAGGTTTGTAACACCCTGAATTTGGGGGTATAAAATTTCTTTGCTCATATTCACAAATTCAGGTGTTACTTCCTTTTCTCATCCTTCCTCATTCTTTTCTCTCTCAATTCTATAGGAGCTAAGTGCTTATTTTACTTGTAATTATAGTCTATTATGTTAAACCCTAGTGGAGTATGAATTGTTGCATCATGTTGAACCCTAGATTTCACTTTTGTTTGGTGCATAATTCTCAAAAGGTCTAATTTGATTTTGGGGCTTATTTGAATTTGAATCAAATAGAATAAATAAAAGAAAAGGGAGAAACAATTCAGAATAAAAGAAAAAGGTAAAACAGCCCAACCCAGCCGCCCCCCCCGGCCTTTCGGCCCAGCCGGCCCATCTCTCCCGCGCGCGCGCCTCCCTCCCCTCCTCTCTCTGCGCAGCGGGCCCCACCTGTCGGCGCTCCCGCCCTCCGCGCACCCTCCCCTCCTCTCTCTGCGCAGCCGGTCCCACCTGTCGGCGCCCGCTTTCCCCGTGCGCGCTCGCTCCCTCGCTCTCTCTCTGCTCGCGGGCCCGGGGTGTCAGCCCCGTCTTCCTCGCGTAACCGCCGCCCGAGCTGCTCGCGCCCGCGATCTCCGCGCCCACGTCGCGCGTGGGACTCGCCCCACCTCGCCCCTGGCCACTTGAGCCCCGAACCCCACTCGCCCTCACCCCCTCCCCCCATTTGCGCCCAGTAGACCCTCTCTCCCCCTCGCTGCGCGCACGCAGAGCACCGCCGCCATAACCCCCGCCGTCCCGAGCTCGGTTCCTCGTCGCCGGTGGAGCTCCGCCGCGCCCGTAGCCCCGGTGAGCTCCGCTCTGGCGTCCGCAACCCGGAACGCGCCCCAATTCCCTCTCCCCCTCCCTATTTCTCTCTGCCCGCGCTCACCCGTCGTCCGCCGTGCAGCCGCCACCGTCGACCCGAGTCTCCGTCGCGTCCCCGTCGCCGCCGAGGAGTCCCCGGAGCCCGCCTTGAGGTAACGGACCTCTCCCGCCCCTATTGCCCTTTGTCTTGCTCTCTGTTGCATGTGATTGCTCGCCGGAGTAGAGAAACCCCGCCGCCGAGCCGCCCCGCCGTGAATCGCCCCCCTCCGGTGCCTCTGCCCCGACCCAGACCCCACCAATGGAGTCCCCGTGCCCTTCCCGACCTCCCTGACCGCTCGGATTGCCCCAAAGCCCCGCCAGTCGCCCGCGCCCCTCGTCTCCGGCGAGCCCTCCGCCGCGGGGACGGGCGCCGCCGCCCCAGCTAGCCGTAGGGGAAGCCCAGGCCGGCCACCCGATCCCCACCGTCCATCCCAGATCGGGCGGCCTCGTTTTAATCAGGCCAAACCCAATCCTGGCCGTCCGCCGGAGATCCAGCGGCCCAGGCCCACTGCCCCCTCACCCCGTCTCTCTGCCCGCTAGGCCCCACTTGTCAGCTCGCCCGCTCGCCCGCGCTGTCAGCCCGGCCCCGCCCGTCAGTCCGCCCGCGCGCTCTGCCCGCCCGGTCCCGCTTGCCAGTCGCCCGCGCCCGCGCTGTCCGCCCGGCCCCGCCTGTCAGCCGCTCCCGCCGCCGCGCGCCCGCGCGCCCGCCCGCAGGATCTAATCCTAGCCGTCGATCTGAGATCCAACGGCTGTAAGCGCCCGATACCCCTTCGCCCGCGCTTTTTCTTAAAGAAACCCCCGGTTTTCTGGAAATTGCGCCCGCCGTCCCTGGTTTCTCGCAGTTAAGTCCTCAGCCCTTTTATTTAATTCAAAATAGGTCCCTAGGGCATATTTTTAACCCCTAAACTTGTAAAATTCATAACTTTGTCATATGAACTCCAAATTAGGTGCTTCAAATTGCAAAATGCTCATAATATTATTATCTATCTGTTTATGCAATGTTTCCCTGCTGTTTCCATGTATTAATTAATAGCTAATCACTAGGATAGGGCTAAGACTATTGAAACCTCATTTAGGATAATTGGAAATAAGTAGACTTTAATAAAAGTTGGATTACTTAAGTTTGTGGACTTAAACACTTAAGTTTAGAAACTCAAACCAGATAATTATTTAATCCCACCACCAATTTAGACCTGATTAGTAGATAGTTAATCACTTTGTGTAACCCTCTACCCCCAGACCTAGGGAACTTTAGAGTGCCTATCCCTTTTCTGTTATGAACTTGTGACCCCTCTCTGCTGCATATGTTTGGTATATTGTTTGTGTCTGTTATTTTCCCAAGTGCATAGTGTGAATGATTGCTTTGCGTAGACAACGAGCAGTCTGTGTTTCCCGAGGAAGTTGCAGAGGAAGTCCCTGAGCAACAGTTTGGTGAAGGCAAGTGTCCTCTGACCCATTATGTCCTATTCATTTATAACTTACTACCCCGCATTACTTACTTGAAACCTAAGGATTGACTAGCTTTACACTTTACTTTATCCTTGATGACCTTATGGGCTATTATGGTTAGCATTCTGCTATTGCCTTAACTTAATCAACGAACATGATGTGAATATTTATGATACTGTTATCCTGATGATGTTGATGATCTTGTGATACTCTAGGGGGCTCAGGCTGTTTCCTGAGTACCTCTCCGTAAGGACCTGTTCGTTGAGAGACCACCCGGGATAACAGTGCAACCATGAGGGTGAAATGGGGCGCCCTTAGCTAATTAATTAGAGGAACTAGAGGTGTAGTTGCTTCGCCGTCGTGCCGTCAATGGGGTCCAGGCACAGTGCTTGCTCTGCCGAGGCTGAGTGCCGAGGTTCTTTCGTTTCGCTTTTGTTAGTCACTCTCCTGCGGGGAGGAGTACTGTGTTTATCAAACTGGAGAAACCTAACGGGCAGCTATGATCTCTAGGGAATCTTTGTAAAAGCTACGTAGTGATACCCTGCTGGACCACCTAGGTAGTGGTCAATGGGGATTAGCTCTCCCCGGGCAGAAAGGGAATCATGGCTCATGGGTAAAGTGTGCGACCTCTGCAGAGGGTGGTGAAACTGATATATCAGCCGTGCTCACGGTTAAGAGCAACCTTGGGATCCTCTTTGATTAGAGATACAAATGATCTGAGATACAATGGTTCTATTTATTATTTTGGTTCGATGACGATAATGATGTTCCTCGATGAGGAAATGATTCACGGGTTGGTTATATGATAAAACTTGGCTTCCACTAATGATAAATACCTGACCAACTAAAAGCAACTGCTTGAGCCTAACCCCACATAAAGCTAGTCCACTTCAGCCAAACGGGACATTTGCTGAGTACGTTGATGTGTACTCATCCTTGCTTTACCACAAAACACCAGGTTGTCCGCATTGTAACCACTGCTCAGGAGAAGGTGAAGCCGTGGAAGGAGACTTCCAGGAGTTTCAAGACTACGATGAATTCTAGGTGTGGGTTGGCGGCAACCCCCAGTCAGCTGCCTGTGAAGGCCTTTTATTTACTGCGTTTCGCCTAGCACTTTGATCTAACTGATTAGTCGATGACTATGTGGATGTCTATGACTCTGTGATGTAATAAGTTTTTACTCTTTTATGTTATTATTCGAGCATTGTGCGATGATGTTCATTTATGTAATCGCTGTGTACGTGAGTTCTGATCCTGGCACGTACATAGTTCGCATTCGGTTTGCCTTCTGAAACCGGGTGTGACACATGCTCTTGGGGCTTGCTTGAGCCCATAAAGCGCCTTAGAGAGCCTATAGACATGGTTAGGGTACTCACTATCTTCAAAGCCAGGAGGTTGCTCAACATAGACCTCTTCCTTGATTGGTCCATTGAGGAAGGCACTCTTCACGTCCATTTGATAAAGCTTGAAGCCATGGTAAGTAGCATAGGCTAATAATATGCGAATTGACTCAAGCCTAGCTACGGGTGCATAGGTTTCACCGAAATCCAAACCTTCGACTTGGGAGTATCCCTTGGCCACAAGTCGGGCTTTGTTCCTTGTCACCACACCATGCTCATCTTGCTTGTTGCGAAAGACCCACTTGGTTCCTACAACATTTTGATTAGGACGTGGAACTAAATGCCATACCTCATTCCTTGTGAAATTGTTGAGCTCCTCTTGCATCGCCATCACCCAATCCGAATCTTGGAGTGCTTCCTCTACCCTGTGTGGCTCAATAGAGGAAACAAAAGAGTAATGCTCAAAAAAATGTGCAACACGAGATCTAGTGGTTACCCCCTTATGAATATCACCGAGGATGGTGTCAACGGGGTGATCTCATTGGATTGCTTGGTGGACTCTTGGGTGTGGTGGCCTTGTTTCTTCATCCTCCTTGTCTTGATCATTTTCATCTCCCCCTTGATCATTGCCGTCATCTTGAGGTGGCTCATCATTTTGTTCTTCCTCTTTATCAACTTGAGCCTCGTCCTCATTTTGGGTTGGTGGAGATGCTTGCGTTGAGGAGGATGGTTGATCTTGTCCATGTGGAGGCTCTTTGGATTCCTTAGGACACACATCCCCAATGGACATGTTCCTTAGCGCGATGCACGGAGCCTGTTCTTCACCTATCTCATCAAGATCAACTTGCTCTACTTGAGAGCCGTTAGTCTCATCAAACACAACGTCACAAGAAACTTCAACTAGTCCTGAGGACTTGTTAAAGACTCTATATGCCCTTGTGTTTGAATCATATCCTAGTAAAAAGCCTTCTACAGTTTTAGGAGCAAATTTAGATTTTCTACCTCTTTTAACAAGAATAAAGCATTTGCTACCAAAAACTCTAAAATATGAAATATTGGGCTTTTTACCGATTAGGAGTTCATAGGATGTCTTCTTGAGGATTCAGTGTAGATATAACCGGTTAATGGCGTAGCAAGCGGTGTTGACCGCCTCGGCCCAAAACCGGTCCGGTGTCCTGTACTCATCAAGCATGGTTCTTGCCATGTCCAATAGAGTTCGATTCTTCCTCTCCACTACACCATTTTGTTGTGGCATGTAAGGAGAGGAGAACTCATGCTTGATGCCCTCCTCCTCAAGGAAACTTTCAATTTGAGAGTTCTTGAACTCCGTTCCGTTGTCGCTTCTAATTTTCTTGATCCTCAAGCTGAACTCATTTTGAGCCCGTCTCAAGAATCCCTTTAGGGTCTCTTGGGTTTTTGATTTTTCCTGCAAAAAGAACACCCAAGTGAAGCGAGAATAATCATCCACAATAACTAGACAGTACTTACTCCCGCCGATGCTTATGTAAGCGATCGGGCCGAATAAATCCATGTGTAGGAGCTCCACTGGCCTGTCACTTGTCATGATGTTCTTGTGTGGATGATGAGTGCCAACTTGCTTCCCGGCTTGGCATGCGCTACAAATCCTGTCTTTCTCAAAATGAACATTTGTTAGTCCTAAAATGTGTTCTCCCTTTAGAAGCTTATGAAGATTCTTCATTCCAACATGGGCTAGTCGGCGGTGCCAGAGCCAACCCATGTTAGTCTTAGCAATTAAGCAAGTGTCGAGTTCAGCTCTATCAAAATCTACCAAGTATAGCTGACCCTCTAACACTCCCTTAAATGCTATTGAATCATCACTTCTTCTAAAGACAGTGACACCTACATCAGTAAATAGACAGTTGTAGCCCATTTGACATAATTGCGAAACGGAAAGCAAATTGTAATCTAAAGAATCTACAAGAAAAACATTGGAAATGGAATGGTCAGGAGATATAGCTATTTTACCCAAAACTTTGACCAAACCTTGGTTTCCATCGCCGAATGTGATAGCTCGTTGGGGATCTTGGTTTTTCTCGTAGGAGGAGAACATCTTCTTCTCCCCGTCATGTGGTTTATGCATCCGCTATCGATGATCCAACTTGAGCCCCCGGATGCATAGATCTACAAAATAAGTTTAGTTCTTGACTTTAGGTACCCAAATGGTTTTGGGTCCTTTGGCATTAGATACAAGAACTTTGGGTACCCAAACACAGGTCTTAGAGCCCTTGTGTTTGCCCCCAACAAACTTGGCAACTACCTTGCCAGATTTGTTAGTAAAAACATAAGATGCATCAAAAGTTTTAAATGAAATGCTATGATCATTTGATGCACTAGGAGTTTTCTTTCTAGGCAACTTAGAACGGGTTGGTTGCCTAGAGCTAGATGTCTCACCCTTATACATAAAAGCATGGTTAGGGCCAGAGTGAGACTTCCTAGAATGAATTCTCCTAATTTTGCTCTCGGGATAACCGGCAGGGTACAAAATGTAACCCTCGTTATCCTGAGGCATGGGAGCCTTTCCCTTAACAAAGTTAGACAAATTTTTAGGAGGGGCATTAAGTTTGACATTGTCTCCCCTTTGGTAGCCAATGCCATCCTTGATGCCAGGGCGTCTCCCATTATAGAGCATACTTCTAGCAAATTTAAACTTTTCATTCTCTAAGTTATGCTCGGCAATTTTAGCATCTAATACTGCTATATGATCATTTTGTTGTTTAATTAAAGCCATATGATCATGAATAGCATCAATATCAACATCTCTACATCTAGTGCAAATAGAAACATGCTCAACAGTAGATGTAGAGGGTTTGCAAGATTTTAATTCTACAACCTTAGCATGTAATATATCATTTTCACTTCTAAGGTTAGAAATAGTGACATTGTCAAACATCAAAATATTTAGCCTTAGCAATTAATTTTTCATTTTCAATCCTAAGACTAGCAAGAGAATCATTCAATTCCTTAATCTTAGCAAGCAAATCATCATTATCATTTCTAAGATTGGGAATTGAAACATCACAAACATGAGAATCAACCTTAGCAATTAATCTAGCATTTTCATTTCTAAGGTTATCAATAGTCTCATGGCAAGTGCTTAGCTCACTAGACAATTTTTCACATTTTTCAACTTGTAGAGCATAAGCATTTTTGACCTTAACATGCTTTTTGTTTTCCTTAATAAGGAAGTCCTCTTGAGAGTCCAAGAGATCATCCTTCTCATGAATAGCACTAATCAATTCATTTAATTTTTCTTTTTGTTGCATGTTTAGGTCGGCAAAAAGAGTACGCAAATTATCTTCCTCATCACTAGCATTATCATCACTAGAGGACTCATATTTAGTGGAGGCTTTAGATTTAACCTTCTTCTTTTTGCCGTCCTTGGCCATGAGGCACTTGTGGCCGACGTTGGGGAAGAGAAGTCCCTTGGTGACGGCGATGTTGGCGGCGTCCTCGTCGGAGGAGGAGTCGGTGGAGCTCTCGTCGGAGTCCCACTCGCGGCACACGTGGGCATCGCCGCCCTTCTTCTTGCGATATCTCTTCTTCTCCTTTCTTCTCCCCTTCTTGTCATCGCCCCTGTCACTGTCACTAGACATAGGACATTTGGCAATAAAGTGACTGGGCTTACCACACTTGTAGCAAACCTTCTTGGAGCGGGGCTTGTAATCCTTCCCCCTCCTTTGCTTGAGGATTTGGCGGAAACTCTTGATGATGAGCGCCATTTCCTCGTTGTCAAGCTTGGAGGCGTCGATGGGTGTTCGACTTGGTGTAGACTCATCCTTCTTCTCCTCCGTCGCCTTGAATGCGACCGGTTGTGCCTCGGGCGTGGAGGAGGTGCCTTGCTCGATGATTTTCTTTGAGCCCTTAATCATTAGCTCAAAGCTCACAAATTTTCCTATAACCTCCTCGGGAGACATTAGCTTATATCTAGAATCACTTCGAATTAATTGTACTTGTGTAGGGTTAAGAAATACGAGGGATCTAAGAATAACCTTGACCATCTCATGGTCATCCCATTTTTCGCTCCCGAGGTTGCGCACTTGGTTCACCAAGGTCTTCAAGCGGTTGTACATCGCTTGTGGATCCTCCCCTTGGTGAAGCATGAAGCGACCGAGCTCCCCCTCAATCGTCTTCCGCTTGGTGATCTTTGTCACCTCGTCTCCCTCATGCGTGGTCTTGAGTACGTCCCAAATTTCATTCGCACTTTTTAACCCTTGCACCTTGTTATACTCCTCTCGACTTAGAGAGGCGAGGAGTATAGTGGTTGCTTGGGAGTTAAAGTGGTGGATTTGGGCCACCTCGTCCGAGTCGTAGTCTTCATCCCCTACGGATGGTACCTGTACACCAAACTCAACAACATTCCATATGCTTGTATGGAGTGAGGTTAGATGATGCCTCATTTTGTCACTCCACATATTATAATCTTCACCGTCAAAAACCGGTGGTTTGCCTAATGGAATGGAGAGTAAAGGAGTACGTTTTGAAATGTGGGGATAGCGTAGGGGGATCTTACTATACTTCTTGCGCTCTTGGCGCTTAAAAGTTACGGACGACGCATCGGAGTCGGAGGTCGATGGTGATGAACAGTCGGTCTCGTAGTAGACCACTTTCCTCATCCTCTTGTGCTTGTCACCTTTTCGATGCGACTTGTGGGAAGAGGATTTCTTCTCCTTCCCCTTCCCTTTGTTGGAGGAGTTCTTCTTCTCCTTCCTCTTGGTGCGGGACTCTTCCGATGAAGTGCTCTCGTGACTCGTAGTGGGCTTGTCGCCGGTCTCCATCTCCCTCTTGGTGTGATCTCCCGACATCACTTCGAGCGGTTAGGCTCTAATGAAGCACCGGGCTCTGATACCAATTGAAAGTCGCCTAGAGGGGGGTGAATAGGGCGAAACTGAAATTTACAAAATTAATCACAACTACAAGCCGGGTTAGTGTTAGAAATAATAATGAGTCCAAGAGAGAGGGCGCAAAACAAATCGCAAGCGAATGAAGAGTGTGACACGCGGATTTGTTTTACCGAGGTTCGGTTCTCGCAAACCTACTCCCCGTTGAGGAGGCCACAAAGGCCGGGTCTCTTTCAACCCTTACCCTCTCTCAAACGGTCCCTCGGACCGAGTGAGCTTCTCTTCTCAAATCAAATCGGGAATAAAGCTTCCCCGCAAGGACCACCACACAATTGGTGTCTCTTGCTTCGATTACAAGTGAGCTTTGATCACAAGAACAAATGAGAAAGAAAAGAAGCAATCCAAGTGCAAGAGCTCAAAAGAACACAGCAAATCTCTCTCGCTAATCACTAAAGTCTTGTGTGGAATTGGAGAGGGTTTGATCACTTGAGTGTGTCTAGAATTGAATGCCTAGCTCCTGTAAGTGGTTGAGAAGTGGAAAACTTGGATGATTTGAATGTGGGGTGGTTGGGGGTATTTATAGCCCCAACCACCAAACTAGCCGTTTGGTGGAAGCTGTCTGTCGAATGGTGCACCGGACAGTCCGGTGCACATCGGACATGTCCGGTGCGACAGCCACGTCACCCGGCCGTTAGGGTTCCGACCGTTGGAGCTCTGACGCTGGGCCCTCCTTGATGTCCGGTGGCGCACCGGACATGAACTGTAGGGTGTCCGGTGCGCCAGCATGGGCGTGCCTGACCTCTGCGCGCGCTGGCGCGCATTTAATGCGCTCGCAGGTAGCCGTTGGCGCCTAAAGTAGCCGTTGCCCCGCAGTTACACCGGACATGTCCGGTGAATTATAGCGGAGCAGCCGATGCAAATTCCCGAGGCTGCCGAGTTCAGAGCCGCGTCCTCTTGGAGCACCGGACACTATCCGGTGAATTATAGCGCGCCGGCTCTCAGAATTCCCGAAGGTGAAGAGTTTCCAGTCGATCTCCCCTGGTGTACCGGACACTGTCCGGTGGTGCACCGGACAGTCCGGTGCGCCCGACCAGGGTGCCTTCGGTTGTCCTTTTGCTCCTTGTTTGAACCCTTTTCCTTGGTCTTTTTATTGGCTTATGGTGAACCTTTTGTATCTGTAGAACTTATAGACTTGGGCAAACTAGTTAGTCCAATTATTTGTGTTGGGCAATTCAACCACCAAAATTAGTTTAGGAAATAGGTGTAAGCCTAATTCCCTTTCAATATGCTCAACTTTAATAGTTTGGGCATGGATCATCTACTTAACAACATAACATGTAGTTGGCAGGCCCAATAGACTTATTGTTGTAGGAGTAAAATAATGTTAGCTCATTGTCATATTATATTCTCAATGATCTTTCTATGCTATCCACATACTAAAACTAGGTATGTATTTCTTTGGCGATATACCCATATCGCCTGCCCAATTACCTTATACATTGCCACAAACTCGACGTGCATTGTCAACGATACAATAACCGTATATTTGCAATTATTCTAAGAAAACACCCATCCAAGAAGTATGTAGATATATCTAGAAGTGGAATTTAATGTATCAACACAACCTGTCCAGTCAACAAATTAATACCGAACTATCTCAAAGAAACTACATCTTCTGTATGTAAGCATGAGGTCATTTGTTCCTTGCAAATATTTGAGAGAGTTCTTAACTTCTTTCCAATGCTCTATAGACAAAAGATAGGTGCTCCGGCATGGAAGATCTCCTCTTATTTGTTGCCCTGTTTGGCACAACTTATTTTCAGCTTCTTCACAGATTTAAGCAGAAATCGTGTCAAACAGGGAGCTTTTGCATCAACTTATCAGTTCAGCTGCTTCTCAAGATGAACTAAAAGCAAACAGTAAACAGAAGTTGTTTTTCACCGGCTTTTTAAATAAACTGCTTTTTCAACAGCATCAGTTGTGTCAAACAGTATGGTAGACAAAAACTAAGCTTTTCGGTATATGGGTCACCTAGGCCTTCTTGGGCTACATGTTTCTCAACACAAACAATGTAGGCGCATGCACTAGTATTTTTTACTGCCACACATAGGCCCGTCTAGTGCCCAGTACAACTGGGCCGACGGCACATGGACAAAAATTATTTGATGTTTTGCAAATTAAACCGAAGAACTTTGCTTTAAAATAGATAATATGATAGAACAATGATATATAATAGATAAAATTTGAAAGAACTCATTTTAGATTGTTTTTATTTCTAAATAGTATAGGTCACAAGACCTATTTTTATATATTTGCACTGGCCCAAAAAAACTAGGAGACGACTATGTGCACACACATGACTCATTTATGATTTGTTTGGTTTATTTAGTCACCTTTCTAAAATTTAGGGACTAAACTTAAGTCCCTAAAATACTCTGTCGGATTCTATTGACTAAAATTGACTAAAAATATTACTTCATCCGTCCTAAAATATAAGTCATTCCAAGATTCTTGGAGAGTCAAAGTGTTTTCAAGGTTGACCAATTTATACAATGAAGTAATAGCATTTACGATATCAAATGTATACCATTAGATTCCCCATTAAATATATTTTCATACTATATATATTTCGTGTCATAAATTTTTATGATTCTTGCCATACTTTTGGTCAAATTTTAAAAACTTTTACTCTTTAAGAATCTTAGAATGACTTATATTTTGAGACGGAGGGATTATTAACTATTGTGCGTGCGTGACAGATGGCCATCAAGCCCGCGACCCGCTATTTGGTCCTGATCTGAGGCCGGTTATGTCTGACTCTATGCGGGCTCGGGCGTAGCCCGATAAGGACAGCGTGCCGGGCTTGTTCAACGTTTTCGGCCCATCGGGCTAGCCCGACCCGTTTCTAAACAGGCTCGGATTCGACCCATTGAATAAGGCAAAGTTGTAAAAATACCTATATCATTTATTTAATGTCTATCATGTATTTGTGATACATGTATTGTTTGTAATATATCTTATTGTATTTAGTTATATCCTTCAATTATGATTTGTAAATGTGTTCAATTTTTTTATGCTGATCTAATTTTAAGCTTAGTTTATACGCTGGCGGGCTTGGGCCGGCACAGTGTTTATTTTGAGACCAGGCTTAACGGGCCGACCCGGTATGGTTGGGCCCATCCTGTACCGGACTCGTTCAGAAAATTGAGTCTGTCGGGTAGCCCGACCTAGCCCGAATAATTATTTGGGTCTAACTGTGTCGTGTTTCAACGGGTTCGAGCCATAATCATGCGCACTTAAAAAACGCATGCGCAGCGTGACCAATCGGATGATCGAGATATAGTGTAAAAAACACACAACGTGCCCTGCCCGGCCGGTCGGCATCTGTAGCGCCGTTACCGAGACGTATTATTATTAATCATTATCCAAACAGCTAGGCCGCCTCGGCGGTTCGTGTTCGTCACGGCGCACGTCACGGGCGACGGCGACGGCGACGACATCCCTTGCCGCCGTCGAGTCCGCCGGCCTGCCTGCCCCGATCCAATCATATGCTGTATGGCTAGGCTAGCTAGGAGCCACACGTGCGGGTGCGGCAATGTAGTAGTAGATTCGGAGCAGCATCTATATGCAACTCACGGAGACGAGTGAGGTCGGGCGGATTCCGTCGCCATCGCCGGCGATTGGGACGGGGTGGCGGCCCTGTTGTTTTGTTGCTAACTATACTAGCGGACTAGCTAGGTAGGCCAGCAGCCGCAGCGGGAGTTCGGAGTTCTTTTCCTTGTCCCTGTGCGCGCTCTCGCCTGCCTTCTAGAGCATGGCCGCGACATCGATTGGGATTACTTTTTTTAATTTGTTGGGATCGAATCAAAACGACTAGTAGATCCCCTGGATGGCTGGATCGGATAGGAGTGACTACAGCCTGTGCGCTGCCGTCCACGGTCCACCCGTCAGTCAACTGGTTTTCCCACTTTTTTCTTTCTTCCATCCGTTTAGGATTTATTCGTTTTGCTCTTAATCCATATGAATTAGATGAAATTAAGTGAATTTAAATTTCAGATAAGTCAAAAAATTTCATAATTTTTTTCAGTCTCATCAAATCCATATTGGATAGGAATAACCGAACAAATCCTTATTATGATTGCTAGCGATACCGTTGGAGGAGAAAACGGGGTCACCCATGCTCGCAAAATACCCGTCTCAAAAATATCCAATGGATATGTATAAACCAACGGGTAATACAATATTACAGAAATACACTTTAGATAATGTAAGCATTAGTATTGTCATTGCAATAGATCTCCTGCAAAGACTACTCGAAGTAGCAACTGAACTCGGAATGCTCACCAAGCTCCGTGGCCGGTCGCCCGACCTGCGCATATCGATGTTTGCGGATGATGCGGTCATATTTGTCACGCCCACAAAAGGTGAGGTATCTATGCTCGCAAGGATTCTAGAACTTTTTAGTGAAACCACAAGCCTAAAAACAAATTTCCACAAGTCCACAGTAGTACCAATCCAGTGTAACAACATCAACCTCTCTGACGTTCTATCTGGTCTACCGGCTGAGGGGGATAGATATCCCCCGGGTCCACTAAAAGAGTAAAGGACCTCACGAAAGGCCCAAGGGCCCAATAAATCGTAAGGTCATTCTTTCGAGGGCCTGGGGAGAAACAACCAGCGAAGCAGAACGACATGAGGCCGGATTGGTACAAGCCCGGACGGCCCACAGCATCGAGCGAATGACCGCAACAGAGATCCGACTTTCCCGCGCTGGAGCCTCCATGCAACGAAGCCACGCGAGGATAAGTCGGCGAGGGTTACGTAGGGATAATCTCAAGAGGTTCACTATCTTTTAGCTACTTGTTGCTATCTTATCCACGTGTACTGCCCCACGGTCGAGTATATAAGGCCTAGGGGGCACGCCTTCAGAACGATCGACCCTTTACTTAGCCACCCACATCAACTCTCTGTATTCTCAATCCAGAGAGCTCTCTTGTAACCACATTCACCAAGCATACTCACCAGGACGTAGGGTGTTACGTCTCTCTAAGTGGCCCGAACCTGTAAACCTCGTCCACTGTCCCTCGTGCGATCTGCACGAACCATTCTGCTACAGTTGTCAACATCGTCCTACTCCTAAAACACCTTGAGGGGCAACCCCGGGTGTGCGGTCGGACCCAAAACACCGACAGCTGGCGCGCCAGGTAGGGGGTGTGTCGACAATCCAAGCTAGCTCAATGGCCGTCACCTTCTACAGCAAGATCACCCTGCGTCCCAGATCCGTGTTCTGCTTCGGAACAATCTCATTTGTAGCGGATGAAGAAGGAATTCTGCACCGTATCGCAGATCCGCCGGAAAAGAAGTCTCCCCCAACGAACTCCGAAAATACCGGAGAAGCACAACCTCCAGCTCCCCGGATGAGGATCGTCTCCGGAAAGCCGGGGGCCGAGGGCTCGCTGACCCGGAGAACTCCACTGCCTACCTCTCCGACAAAAGAGTGGACACAGATCGCAAGGAAGAAGGTAACCGGGGAGAAGCAAGTTGTTCTTTCTGTTCCTCATGCCTCAAAGGGGAACGGGAAGAAGGTCACCACGACAGCAGCACCATTCTACCCCGACGTCCTCTTCATCGGGAGAGCGGAGTCGCCTATCGTCTCCGACGACGAGCCGACTGTACCCGAGGAAGAACTGCCTCAACGAGAGTCCCGACGACGGAGGAACCGGCGCAGGAACGTTCGACGACATCATGCGCCCGGAGAGCGAAATCCGGAACAGCCTGTCTCGCGAGACGAGGTCTCGGAGGTAGGAGAAACTCCGGAAGAACGCGTCTTCAGAGAACAAAGGAACTCCCGACGACGTGATCGCCGACGAGCTCAGGAACAGGCTGAGCAAGATGCAAGGCAGCGTCGGGAGAATCCATTCTTCGGGCGCAACCTGAACCCCGACTTCGCCCGAGCTATGAACACGCCGAGCGAAGTCGGAGGGGTACTGGCTCGGATAGCTGAGGGACTTCCTCGGACTCCTGACGCCGAGGGCTATCGACGACTGTTCACCCAGGCGACCAATCATCTTCTACCGCTTGCTCACCCGCCGAACGATCTACGACACGCCATCAACAGTCGCCGAGACGCGCGAAGCTCCATCAATGCTTCGCGCGAGCGGCGGCATGAGAACGAGATTCGCCGTCGAGAGGAGTATGACAGGGATCATGGCATCCCGACTCAGAGCCAAGCCACCAGAACTGAGTCGGCAACGGCCTCAACTAGCGGAACCACCCGGGGATGGTCGAGGAACCACAACCACAACTCCCCTCCCCGGGACAAAAATCGTCCCCGACGACAGGAGGACACGTGCGGAGTGTCCGCTCTTACTCCGCGCCTTAGGGCCCTCCAATGGCCTCCCAACTTCAAGGTATCCAATGTTGACAAATATGAACCTAGGCAGGATCCATGGGGTTGGCTAGCCGTCTACACCACCGCTGCTCGAGCTGCCGGGGCGTCCGAAGACGTGATGACCGCGTACTTACCCATTGTCCTTGGGCAAGACGCGCTGCAATGGCTGCGACATCTACCACGACACTGCATCGACGTCTGGGGCGACTTCAGTCGACGCTTCACCGCCAACTTCCAGTCCCTCTCCGACAAGCCGGCGCAACCATGGGACCTCAAATCCATCAAGCGCCGGGGGGACGAGACTCTCCGGTCGTACCTCAAAAGGTTTCAGACCATGAGAAATCGTATCCCCGAGGTCACGGAGGCGGCCGTGATCGAGGACTTCTACAGAGGATCCAATGACTCGGCTTTCGTCCGAGCCATACTACAGAGGGCACCGACTACCTCCGAGGAGCTGTTCCGGGAAGCCGACCTCTACATCACCGCCGACGAGCGAGCCCAGGACCTCATCGGAGGAGCAAAGCCCGCACCGGCAGCACCACGACGTGACACGAACCAGCAACCCGACAAACGATGGGAGAAGAGGCCTCGCGAAGAAGTGCACGCCGCCGGACCACCTGCCTCTCGCGCCCGAGGAGGACCTCGTGGAGGCGAACGCACGTTGGACGACATCCTCGACGCCCAGTGCCTGTACCACAAGGACATGCGCCACACTCTTCGTAACTGCCGAGACTTCAAGCATTCCGTCGGACACGGCCGACCCTTCCAACCTCTACCTCCTCCTCCACCGAGGGGAGGACCAGATGAACCACGACAACCCCATCGGCAGGAGGAGGGAGGAGGAGGAGCTTTCCCACGCGTTGACAGGGAGGTCAACGTCATCTTCGGCGGACACGGATCGCAGGAGAACAGAAGACAGCAAAAGCTCAACGATCGCCAGATACTGGTGGCGACCACCGGCCCTCCCGCCCCATACCGGTGGTCGGAGCACCCGATCACCTTCACTCGGGCAGATCAATGGCTCAACTTCGACCATCCGGGCAAATACCCGCTTCTCGTTGATCCGGTGATCCGAGAGAGCCGGGTGAAGAAGGTGTTAGTGGACGGGGGGAGCAGCATCAACGTCACCTTTCCCCGGACACTCCAAGGCTTGGGAGTTCACCTCAAAGAGCTCCACGAGTCGGACACTCCTTTCTTCGGCATCGTGCCGACGGAAGGGGAATACCCGCTGGGCCACATCTACATGCCAGTCGCCTTCGGAACTCCGGAGAACTACAGAACCGAGTTCCTGAGGTTTGAAGTGGCGAACTTCGACTGCGGGTACAACGCCATCATCGGGAGGCCTGGATTGGCCAAGTTCATGGCTATTCCGCATTACACATACATGATACTGAAGATGCCAGGACCGCAAGGGATCATAACCGTGCGCGCCGACTTCCAAGGCGCCGCAGAGTGTTTCCGAGTGGCTATTCAAGCAGCCCTCACCGCCAAGCCATCGATGGCTCCCTCCACACTGGCAAACTCTAAGCCTGAGGAGGACCTCGCAGTACCGGCAAGCGAAGCTCAGACCGCGACCTCTATGCGGCCGACTGAAGAAACCAAGAGAATCAACCTGGGGTTCGCTGATGAGCGCAAGACGGCTATCATCAGCTCCAGCTTGGATGACAAATAGGAAAGCGCGCTCGTCCGGTTTCTGCAAAATAACCGAGATGTATTCGCATGGCAACCTACGGATATGCTGGGAGTCCCAAGAGAACTGGCCAAGCACAAACTGAAGGTTTATCCCCAGGCAAGGCCGATTCGGCAAAAATTACGTCGTTTCACACCCGACAGGAGAGAGGCCATTCGCACTGAGTTAGCTCGCTTGGTCGCGGCTGGATTCATTAGAGAAGTGTTACATCCCGAGTGGTTAGCCAATCCTGTTCTTGTACTCAAAAAGAATAAAGTGGATTGGCGTATGTGTGTTGATTATACTGGTCTCAACAAACACTGTCCGAAGGATCCTTTCGGGCTCCCGAGGATAGATCAGGTGGTGGACTCCACCGCTGGATGTTCTATGCTGTCTTTCCTGGATTGCTATTCTGGATACCATCAGATTAGTCTGGCAAAGGAAGATGAAGAAAAAACGGCATTCATTACTCCGTTTGGTGCTTTCTGTTATACCTCCATGCCGTTTGGCCTCAAAAACGCTGGAGCAACTTACCAGAGAGCCATTCAAACATGCTTAGCCGATCACTGGGGCAAGCGTGTGGAAGCCTACGTGGATGATGTGGTAATCAAAACACAGGACTCAAAAAACTTCATCGAAGACTTGCAACTGGTTTTCAACAGTCTGAGGCGGTATAGATGGAAGCTTAATCCTGAGAAATGTGTTTTCGGGGTACCAGCCGGAAAGTTGCTCGGGTTTATCGTCAGCCACCAGGGAATTGAGGCTAATCTAGATAAGATTGAAGCTATCATGAAGATGGAAGCACCTCGATCGCAGAAGAAGGTTCAGCGACTTACTGGATGTATGGCAGCTCTAAGCAGATTTATATCCAGGCTAGGAGAAAAAGGTTTGCCATTTTACAAGTTACTCAAGAAGGTGGATAAGTTTCAATGGACTTCAGAAGCACAAGAAGCTCTAGATGCTCTGAAAAAATTCTTGACAACACCACCAGTACTGAAACCACCCCGGCGAGCTGCGTCAACTCAACCAGCTGAAGATTTGCTACTATATATCTCTTGCACGACTCACGTGGTAAGCACCGCGCTGGTAGTCGAGCGAATAGAAGAAGGACATGCCTATCCAGTACAACATCCTGTCTACTTCATTAGTGAAGTCCTAGGCCCCTCAAAGAAAAAGTACCCTCAAGTTCAGAAGCTATTATACGCAGTACTTCTAACTGCCCGCAAGCTGCGTCACTACTTTGACGACCACAAAGTCATAGTAGTTACAAGTTTTCCAATAGGGGATATTCTTCACAACAAGGAAGCCATCGGTCGAATAGCCAAGTGGGCTTGTGAGCTGGGATCTCATGACATCGAGTTCCGACCTCGCACTGCCATCAAAACTCAAGCACTGGTTGATTTCGTATCAGAGTGGACTGAACAGCAAGTACCAGACAACCCGGAGACTGCAGAAGTATGGCGAATGTATTTTGATGGCTCACTGAAGCTGCAGGGAGCAGGAGCAGGGATTCTCTTCACTGCGCCTGGAGGCGAACACCTCAAGTACGCCCTCCAGTTGCTATTCCCAGCCTCCAACAATGCAGCCGAGTATGAAGCTTTGATCCATGGATTGAACATTGCCATATCGTTGGGCGTCAAAAGATTAATGGTATACGGAGACTCTCTGGTAGTCATCAGCCAGATAAACAAGGAGTGGGATTGCTCAAGCGATTCAATGGGAAAATACTGCACTGCCATCCGAAAGCTGGAAGATAAATTCGAGGGTCTGGAATTTCATCATGTAGAAAGAGATCGGAACACAGCAGCCGATGTACTGTCCAAGCTAGGGTCCAGTCAAACTCAGGTCCCACCCGGAGTTTTCGTGCAAGAAATTCTGCAGCCAAGTATCTCAATGGATCAAACAGAAGAGTGCAACATCATAGATCAACCCGAGTCAGACCCTGATGACTGGAGAAGGCCGATCATTAAGTATATAAAGAATGAAGAAGAACCAGACGACAAAAATTCGGCAGAGCGCATTGCAAGACAGTCGGCTCACTATACACTTATTGGGGAGACATTATACAGAAGGGGTGCATCAGGCGTCTTCATGAGGTGCATTCTCCCATCCACTGGGAAGCAACTTCTGGAGGAGGTCCATGCTGGGCAATGTGGAATACATGCAGCCTCCAGAACACTAGTCGGGAAGGTCTTCAGGTCAGGATTCTATTGGCCAACAGCAAAGAACGATGCAGCCGAGTTAGTTCAGAGGTGCGAAGCCTACCAATACTTGTCAAGGCAACAACACATGCCAGCACAGCAACTGCAGACCATACCAGTAACTTGGCCTTTCGCATGCTGGGGACTGGATATGATTGGACCTTTCAAGAAAGCTCAAGGGGGATACACTCATGTATTGGTAGCAATTGACAAATTCACTAAATGGATAGAGTTCAAGCCCATTGCCTCTTTAACCTCTGCTAAGGCCGTGGAATTCATACAAGACATAATATTCAGATTCGGGATACCAAACAGCATCATAACTGATTTAGGATCCAACTTCACAAGTTCAGAATTCTTTGACTTCTGCGAGCAAAAGAGCATTCAGATCAAGTATGCATCTGTAGCCCATCCAAGAGCCAACGGGCAAGTTGAGCGAGCCAACGGGATGATATTGGATGCACTCAGGAAAAAGGTCTTCGATAAGAATGAAAAATTCGCAGGAAAGTGGATAAGGGAATTACCCTATGTCGTTTGGAGCCTAAGAACCCAACCTAGCCGAGCTTTGCATGGAAACACTCCTTTCTTCATGGTCTATGGGTCGGAGGCAGTGCTACCTGCTGATCTCAAGTTTGGGGCGCCAAGGCTGATCTTTGAAAGCATAGCAGAAGCTGAGGCCACCAGGCTGGAGGACATAGATGTACTTGAGGAAGAACGGCTAAACGCAGTAATCCAATCAGCAAGGTACCAGCAGACTCTAAGGCGCTATCACGACAAGGCTGTGCGACAACGATCCTTCTCAGTAGGAGATCTCCTCCTCCGCCGAATTCTAACGGGGGAGGGACGACACAAGTTATCACCCTTATGGGAAGGACCCTTCGTGGTAGCAGAAGTCACTCGGCCCGGATCGTATCGCCTCACTCAGATGGATGGCACAGAAGTTGGGAACTCCTGGAACATAGAACACCTCAGAAAGTTTTATCCCTAGCTGTATCTCAAAACTGCTGGGATGATGATGTACTCTGCAAAGTGGAAATATGTCATCAATAAAAAAGAGGTTTCAAGGATACTCAGTTCATTTACGATTGACTTGCATTCTTACTTAACTCAGGGTGACCACTATGCCCTGCTAACGGAGCAATCGACTTAAGTCGGTAATGACTTAAGGCGGTGCAACATGCTCACGCTTACTTAACTCAGGGTGACCACTATGCCCTGCTAACGGAGCAATCGACTTAAGTCGGCAATGACTTAAGGCGGTGCAACATGCTCACGCTTACTTAACTCAGGGTGACCACTATGCCCTGCTAACGGAGCAATCGACTTAAGTCGGCAATGACTTAAGGCGGTGCAACATGCTCACGCTTACTTAACTCAGGGTGACCACTATGCCCTGCTAACGGAGCAATCGACTTAAGTTGGCAATGACTTAAGGCGGTGCAACATGCTCACGCTTACTTAACCCGGGGTGACCACTATGCCCTACAAATGGAGCAATTGACTTAAGTCGGCGACGACTTAAGGCGATGCAACATGCTAACGCTTACTTAACTCAGGGCGACCACTATGCCCTACTAACGGATCAATCGGCTTAAGTTGGCAACAACTTAAGACCGGTGCAACATGCTCGCGCCTATGTAATTCAGGGGATGACTTCTATATCCCGCAAACAAATTTCATAATCATCATGCGTCATTACTGCCAACTCACGAACTAATAAATTCTGATACAATGAGAGAGTAATTACGTCATTCGAATGATAAACTGATGTCCTCTAACAAATACTCGATCATGCTAACCGCGCGCTCGGAGCACGCAAAATGTTTCTCTATTTTACAATGTCTTTCTCAGGAGCGACCGACGAAGAAGGGCGACTCGAGGAATCAGTGGTAGCATTCACGTCAGCCCTTATGTCTTCAGGAACAACCACGCCGGGTCTCCTCATCAAGATTCGTCCCGCCCGAATAGCCTTGTCCAGGGCTTTGTCGCGCTGGGCCTTGAGAGTAACAGAAGTTTCTTCAACGACTTTAGCAGCCAGTCGAGCAGTCTCTAACTCCTGGGCAACGGATTTTTTGGAAGCTCGGAGTTCTTTAATAGTAGCATCCTTTGCTGATATCAACTGCTTGAGCCGGGTTACCTCATCCATGGATTCCTGCAGCTTACAACGTTGGAGGTCTAATTCTTCCATGGTGAAGCGATGACTTCTCTCCAAGATAGTCAACGAATTGCTAGAATCACGATACAACCTGTTAAGATTGTCACGAGAAGCAGCAAGGATACGCTTTTCTTCCTGCGAGCAAAAGTCAGTTCCTTCAAAAACCAAGCAAGTAATAGGAGCACAGCAAGGCAAGGCACAATTTTGTATATTACCTTTTCAGAATCAAGCTGAGCATGAAGGGAAGAATTCAGGGCATTGGCGTCATCTAAAGCAGCAGAAACTTGACCCAGTTCAATTTGGCCCTGGGAGTACTTCTCCTCAAAGTCAGTGCACCGCTGAGCCAATTCAGCCAGATCTCGGGAGTGTTTTTCCTCAAGAATTGAAATCTGCCGAGTCACTCCTAGCGAGAGATAATAAAACAAAATGGGGTCAAAAGGTAAGGCAGTCCACAGCGAAGGCAGAGAGAAGCAAAAAAGCACTAACCAGCATTGGTTGCCTCCAATTCAGAGACGCGACGTTGAAGTGACACTGGGTTCCAACGTGCAAGAGATGAAGCTACCTCCAGGGTGGAAGCACCCTGAAGCCTCAGCTGGCTGGCCATCCCATCCACCAAAGCCTGATGAGGAAAACAGACGAGTGTGACGACAGCAGTTCAGGCAATATAAAAGTCAAGTTAAAATACATCACAGTACCTGGAGGTTGGAGAAGAACGAAGGGATCCCCAAATCAGGAGAAATCAGTTGATAAGCAGATGTAAAGCCATCACCCGGAGCAGTTTGCAACGAATCAGCAGAGATCAACTCAGTACCTTCAACAGAGCCCAACACTCGGTCAGTAGGGGCGCTGCCCTCTAAAGCGATTCCCTGATCCAAATTCTGGGCTACCACCATACAGCCAGAGTGTGGAGGAGATCCCGCGTGAACGTCCATGGAGGTATAGGAAGGAGACCCTGCTCGGGCATCCTCGGGGGCTGGGTCATAGTTGGCACTGCCCATTTGAGCCGGATCATCCCCGGCAGTACCCTCGGGGGCTAGGCAGTGGCTTACACTCTCCACCCGAGCTAAGTCATCCCCGGCGACACCCTCGGGGGCTGGGCATATGACAGCACCACTCTTGAGGTCCAAGTTCTCTGCAATAACCACTTCTAAGGTTGATGGGCCCTCATCTACCTCCATAGGACCAGGACGATTCAAGTCAGTCTCCCGGCCCTCAAGATCGCGCTCTAAGGTCGACGAGGCACGGGATGACCTCAACCCAGCATCGGGCACGTCAGCACAAGCCTCCATTGCACCATCATCCACTGGCTCCGATAACAAGTCCTCTGGGACCATATCCTCAAGAGTTTGATCAAAGTTGGCCAGAGACAGTTCTTGTAGACCAATGAGGGCAGACAAAGCAGGAGAGGTAACTCCACTACTCTCACCACTGGCGATGAACTGCTGGCTGTTCTTTCGAGTCAAAGGAACCTCATTCTCTTCCCCCTCGTCATCCACAACGGCAACACAAGCAGCACACCCATTGGGTTCAGCAACAGGTGGAGCACCCACATTAGGATCGGTAGCAGTTTGGGTACACCCATTGGGGTCAGTGCCAGTAAGTCCAGTCGCAGGCATTTCTTCAGCAGCAGGAACTGAGGTACCAGCGTCCTCATCAAAACTGGATACTCGCCGGACGCGTCTTCTTTTCTTCTTTTGCTCATCAGCAGAAGGCTCAGGCTGATTGGTTCGGCTAGGGCGCCTCGGGCGAGTACTGACAGGTTTCTGAACATCCGAAGTTGTATCAACCTCTGGGAGGGGCACTACTGCTAATGTACCAGCAGGAGCAGCGTCGGAAGAATCCTCAGCTAGCAGATCAAGCATGGCATTTATATCTGCATCACTAGGGTTCAGGGGCACCTCAAAATGGACTTGTCGTTCGTCATCAGGAATCTCCCCAAGCGAAGCAACCAAAGCACTGACTTCTTCAGCAGAGGGTCGCGCTCTAAGGCCCAAATTGCCATCAGTCACAGGTGGATTTGACACGAAAAGGGTGAAGGCTTTGGCAGGAGGCAAGTTCCAGGCCGAGTACGCCACCGGAGCACCAACATTGGACACCTTGCCCCTGAGAATCATTTCCAGTCGGCTCACCAAGTCTGCAGAAGGGATTCTCCTGTTGGTAACCCGAGTTGAGTCGGCTAGCCCTCGATACAGATAAGCTGGGTAGACCCTATCTTTCAGTGGCTGAATGTTCTTGAAAACGAAGTCAGCGACCACAGCTTCAGCAGTTAGACCTCTCTCTTTCAGCAGTCCAACTTCAGCTAGCAACACACCCGCTTCAGCTACCTCCTCATCTATGGGAGACTCGGTCCAGCTTGGGGTGCGAATGTCTGGCTCTCTTCCCGACCGGGAGGGGAGAGAATTTCCATAATTATCAACTATGAACCACTCTAGACGCCATCCCTTAATACTGTCTTTAAGGGGAATCTCAAGATACTCAGTCTTCCGTCCGCGGCGCATCTCCAAACTGGCACCTCCGACCAACTGATGTTGTCCCCCGGCCATCCCAGGGCAACAATGATACAGGTATTTCCATAAGCTGAAATGCGGCAGCACGCCAAGAAAGGCTTCGCATAAGTGAACGAAGATGGAGATTTGCAGAATTGAGTTAGGGTTCAGATGGGTCAGGTTAATGTGGTAGAAATCAAGGAGACCGCGGAAAAAGGGAGAGATGGGAAGGCCAAGGCCGCGGAGAAGAAAAGGGGCGTAAACTACAGACTCGTGGGTATCCTCTGTCGGGACAGTAGTCCCGTGGCAAATCCACCAAGAACAGAGTTCCCGCGGAGGAAGAACCCCGATGGACACGAGGTGGAGGAGTTCAGCTTCGGAAATGATGGACATGTGGTTACCTGCAAAAGGCAACTGGCTGTTGGGATCGATTGGAGGAATCACCACAGCGGACGAGCTCGCGGTCTTCCTCTTGGGCGCCATCTCGATTCTACCAGCGAGCAGAGTGGAGGCGAGCGGCAGAGAGGATTCGGAAGCGGGAATGCAAGAACTAGGGCACGGAAAGCAAAGGCGGCTAAAAGCGTAGCTCTTATGGGATATTCTCGAGCCAGATACCGTTTCAAAAAGTGCCCAGTCATCACCCGACAGTTATCCCCAGAACACCAATGCGCCACCTCATCACTCGGCCACCATCCTAAAAGTGGCTCGGGCGGCCTGCCGTCACTCGGCGTTGCTTCTAAAAACGTAGACACAATCTTCAGTTACTCGGCGTTGCAGGGAATTTCATCATCGCCTTAAGTCACCCGGCGGTTATTTCCAAAACCAGCGTGCCACGTGGTCACCCGGCAGTTATCCCCAGAACACCAATGCGCCACCTCATCACTCGGCCACCATCCTCAAAGTGGCTCGGGCGGCCTGCCGTCACTCGGCGTTGCTTTTAAAACGCTGATTTCGTATTCAGTCGCTCGGCATTACTTCTAAAATGCCGACGTCGGCCTCCAGTCACTCGGTGTTGCTTCTAAAACGCTGATTTCGTATTCAGTTGCTTGGCATTACTTCTAAAATGCCGAAGCCGACCTCCAGTCACTTGGCGTTGCTTCTAAAACGTGGATATCATATTCAGTCACTCGGCGTTGCTTCTAAAAACGCAGACACAATCTTCAGTTACTCGGCAGTTACTTCTACAAGCGCCGACACCACCTACAAAGTTACTCGGCAACCATTTCAGAAAACATCAGTTCAATGCTCGAGTATTTCGCTTACTCTTCCAAAGGAATTACACTCACAAGTAAACGGGGAAGTCATCAAAAGAGAAGCCAAACGTCATTCTTTCATTCAAAGGGAAGTTAATAAACTTACAAATCAACTCTTCGCGAGTTGATACCCCCCCTACTATTACTACTCTACATTACCACTACATTATTCTAACTATACTATACTATACTAATATCTAAGAAGACCAGTGGCGTCTAGCCACTGGCCCTGCCCTTGCTGCTGCCGCCCTTGGTGCTGCCCCTGCTACCGCCGCCGTCACCGTCCCTGCCGCTGTCGCTGCCGTCGCCGTCGCCACCACCGTCGTCGTCGCCGTCGTCGTCGTCGTCGTCCTCGTCCTCGCCGCCGCCGTCAGAGTCCTCCTCATCCGAGGAGTACTCCGACTCATCCGAGCCCTCGAGCCCAGAACGCTCGACGGCCCGGATGTATGACCAGACTTCCGCGGCTATCCCCTGGGAGTCGTCTGAGTCATCGGACGACGCCGGGGGAGAGACGGGAGCCAGAGTTCCCTCGGACTCGGAGGAGAACTCCTCCTCCGAGTATTCCGAGTCACCGAAATCCTCCGATGGAGGAGTCGGTTCGCGCTTGCGCTTGTTGCTCTTGCCCATGGCGGAAGCAGACGGGAGAGAAGAGAAGGAAGCAGTAAAGAACAGCGAAGAGATGTGAAAAAACCAGAGGGGCAACAGCGTTATTTATAGAAGGGAAAGGCAACCGCTCACCTCCAACCGCGGTCACTGAACAGTCGCAAAGCATTCAATAAGCACTTCCACCCGTCTAGAGACACGTCAGGCGGCTGACGCCGTTTCATGCAACACTACACCCATTGGGACTCCAGTCAACAGCGCAAAGGATATGATTACACTCGCCGTCCCATCACATTACTACTCAGAAGCAGCCAGCTAAAACACTCAGCGTACCAAGCCGTCCCTTGCCCACACCCATTGGGGGGGACGCCCAGGAATTATCAGTATATTTTTCAAAATGGTCACATCTGTGCAGGGCACGCAGTGAATGCCTCAAGACAAAAATGAGATATCAACGAGAGTTAGAGGGAAGCCAAATATAGCCAGTAGAGTGCAAAATATGGTCGACAGACATGACTTGAAGACTAGACAGAGAACGTCCATCAAATGTCCAATCAGTCACAGAGCAAATAAATTACACTACCTAGCAAGATACGGATGGATTGCGAACTCGGCTGCAAAAGACAAAATACATGCTGACCTCTGAAGCATAATATTGATGACATAGCGCGGATGACATCATGCCAACTTTTTTACAAGCAGAAAGGATAATCTTCAGCAAAAGGACATAAAAAGAAGACCTTCGAGCGAATTATCCTCAAAAATCCACTTGAAGGTCGGGGGCTACACCCATTGGGTGCACCTCCGGTGCATCCCATGGATTATCATTCCAAGCCGAGATAGTGCCGATTTCTAAAGCGTGGGACTAGATTAAAAAAGCCAACCCTTAACCAAAATAAAGAAACACAAATGGAAATAATCCCAACTGAAGACCTTCGAGTAGATTATTTTCTAAGATCTACTCGAAGCTCGGGGGCTACACCCATTGGGTGCACCTCTGGTGCACCCAATGAAGTTCAGAATCCTACAAATTGGAATGCCGACCTCTAAGGCACAGACACGAAACTAGGCTTTGGTCAACGAGTGATTGGAGCAGGAGAAGACAACAGGAAGCCATCTTTCTTCAAATTACCTGCAAGCTGGACCTGGGATCTTCGGGTTGATTACCTCTAAATTAACCCAAAGATCGAGGGCTTGAGGGGGATAGATATCCCCCGGGTCCACTAAAAGAGTAAAGGACCTCACGAAAGGCCCAAGGGCCCAATAAATCGTAAGGTCATTCTTTCGAGGGCCTGGGGAGAAACAACCAGCGAAGCAGAACGACATGAGGCCGGATTGGTACAAGCCCGGACGGCCCACAGCATCGAGCGAATGACCGCAACAGAGATCCGACTTTCCCGCGCTGGAGCCTCCATGCAACGAAGCCACGCGAGGATAAGTCGGCGAGGGTTACGTAGGGATAATCTCAAGAGGTTCACTATCTTTTAGCTACTTGTTGCTATCTTATCCACGTGTACTGCCCCACGGTCGAGTATATAAGGCCTAGGGGGCACGCCTTCAGAACGATCGACCCTTTACTTAGCCACCCACATCAACTCTCTGTATTCTCAATCCAGAGAGCTCTCTTGTAACCACATTCACCAAGCATACTCACCAGGACGTAGGGTGTTACGCCTCTCTAAGCGGCCCGAACCTGTAAACCTCGTCCACTGTCCCTCGTGCGATCTGCATGAACCATTTTGCTACAGTTGTCAACACCGTCCTACTCCTAAAACACCTTGAGGGGCAACCCCGGGTGTGCGGTCGGACCCAAAACACCGACACCGGCCTCGAGGACTTCCTTCCCTCTCAAATACCTTGGACTACCTTTGTCCATGAACAGACTCAAACGGGTGGACTTCCAGCCATGGATTGACAAAGTCTCCGCAAAGCTGAGTACATGGAGCGAGAAAAACCTTTCGGCAGCTGGCCGCCTCACACTAGTCAATGCGGTGCTAACCTGGCAGGTCACCTATCTGCTCCTAGCCCTAAAACCGCCCCAAAGGGTGTTGGATTTCATTGACTCAAAACGTAAGCAATTTCTTTGGGCTAGTTCAGAGAGAGATTAACCGATGGTAAATGCAAAGTCAACTGGGTCTATGCAGCAAGACCAAAACAATACGGTGGTTTAGGCATTCTGCACCTTGGTATTTTCTCGCGGGCCTTACGCCTCAGATTGTTGTGGCAGGAGGTCAAACTGTTAAATACTTAGAGGATGGCAAAAGATATACCTTGTAATACGTTGGACAGGAGACTGTTTGCAGCAGCAACCTCAGTCAGGGTGGGGGATGGTAAGTCTTCTTTGTTCTGGGAAAGTGCCTGGCTCTTAGGGTATGACACCTAGAGACACCTTCCCTTTGACCTACTCCATTTCTAACGGCAAAAATAGATCCATCCATGAGGCTCTCAAACAACCGATGGATTTAGGACCTACATTTTAATCACAATGATTTTTCTGCCGCGCACATACATGAATATTGTCAATTATGATGCGAGGTAAATCAGCTTCGCTTAGTGCACAATACCCCAGACCTTATCAAGTGGAAGTTTACTACGAATGGCCAGTACACAACTCAGTCAGCCTACCAAGCGCAATTCTGTGGCTCCACATGCATGAATTTTAATAGTATAATTTGGAGAGCTTGGGCACCACCAAAGTGCAAATTCTTCAGTTGGCTTGCTGTTCAAAATAGAGTTTGGACAGGAGACAAGTTGGTAAGAAGGGGATGGCCTCATAATCCGCGCTGTGTCCTATGCGCCTCATGCCCAGAATCTGGACTACATCTTTTTGTTGAATGTTGCTTCACCAGATATATTTGGACTGATTTGAGTCTGTGGGCTGCAATTACGGAGATCCACCATTCTTCTTGGCAACCTGTAGGTTCGATGCACCAATGGTGGTCGAATCTTGCAACATCCACAGTCAGAAGCGTGAAGGGATTGCGAACCCTCATCATCCTCGTGTCTTGGATAATTTGGTGTGAGAGAAACTCGCGAATCTTTGAGCACAAAGAGAAGACCGTGACACAGACTATAGCGATGATTAAGAAGCAAATCCGCCTGTGGATTCTAGGAGGAGCAAAACACTTAGCAAGGCTGCTGTAGGTTTTGGGGAAGAGGAGGGGGTTGGTTTTGGGACATTTGTGTCACCATACTTAATGTATACTTCCCTAGTGTAATGTACTTGTATATTTTAGTCCTTGCTGGCTCTCATCTTCTTTTTAATATAACAGGCAATTCTCTTGCCAGTTTTCAAAAAAAAGTATTAGTTTAGAGTAGGTCATTATTTGAGTTGTAAACTCTGCCCACGCTTACATCTATATATCCACCATACCACCATACGGAGGACATGATACACATAGGCAACCAGAACCTCCCTACATCATTTTTATGCACACTATAGTAGTGTTAGTGTTCAATTATACTGATATTAGACCTACACAGTTCCTCTCTGTCTGATTCTCTCCATTAACCTAGGTATCGTAGTATCGTATTTTGAAGGCATTTACCAACTGTGTTAGGGCTCACCTACGTTATAATCCTAGTGATATGCATCTTCACACAATCACACTCCATCCAATGCAACGCAACACAATGCATGGGGCAAACTCTTTTCTCTTTGTTGCGCGAGGAGAGACGGTGAAAAATGTGACAAAGGACAACTAATCCAATACAATGTGTCAGTACCCTGGATTAGGGGTACCCCTTACTGCAGTATGAAGGCTCGATGCCTGTGCGGCTACCCTTAGCCGCACGGAGAACAGCCCCAGGGGTGTCTCATGGGCAGTTAAGGTGGCGCACTCAGAGACAATGCCCTCGGGCACAGCAGGCTCGGGACCCCTGTGCACACAACCTGGACCCCCGAGGTAAAGCAGCCCGAAACCATTTGATGAGGTTCGGACCCCACCAAGTGAGCTCCGGACCACCCATAACGAGGTCCCGGGAAAGGAAGTGTCATGACCTAGGCATAGGTCCAGGGTTGACACGTGTCCTGGCTCTATTCGTGGCTCCTCCGTGCTGCTCGGCCAAGGATCTAATGCAGCCATATGGCTTATTGTCCGTGATGTGGGCCGATGGGCAGAGTATGACGTAAGGGTTCTGGGCCACGTGGCCTCCGCATTTATTGCGGAGAGGACGCGTCGCCTGACCACCCTTCTGGCAGATGATGTGCCTCCACGACATTTATTGCATCCTGTCCATTCTGCTGGCAGGCGGCGCCAGGGCCAGCCTACAGACGGCATACCTGTCCAGTCCGTTGAGGAAACAGTGTACCCGTGCTACGCGGTGCACTATACTTGTCCCTTATACGAGAAGCTTCCCCCGGCACACCGAGTCGACGTGGATCTCGGGTGTCAGGGCACACAAAGATTACACGGGCATGGCAAGCAGTAGTTCCACCCTTCCATTTGTCCCTGGGCCCATGAATCGGGGCTCAGAACCCTTGTGCATGTCCCCCTTGAACTATAAAAGGGGAGGCATGCGGCGTGAACAAGGACAGACACACTTAGACCTAGCTCAAGCTCACAAGTTCATACAAGCTCTCAAGCTCAATACATCACACAGTGGAGTAGGGTATTACGCTCCGGCGGCCCGAACCACTCTAAACCTTTGTGTGTTCTTGTGTTCATCCCTCTAATCTCCAACAGGCAAAACGCTTAAGCCCCCTCCGCATTTTAGGACTTAGGGCGGGTGCACTCCACCACCCGGCCGGAGAATCTCCTCTCCGACATTTGGCACGCCAGGTAGGGGGCTAGGCTTGAAGTTTTTGTTTGTTTTCTCGCTCAGCATGATGGTGCAAATCGTGGAGCACCGTGCCGAGACCTCGATGGATTTTGTGGTGGAGGAAGAAGCTGCTTCTTCCACACCACAGGCTCCCAACCACCCTGTGTCGGGCACTGCTGCTATACACGCCGCGCAGCAGCATACAGCTGCGCAAACATCTCGGACTCCGTTAAGGGTGGCTCCAGGAGCGTTGTCAGCAGCCAGGGAGTTGCTGCGACACCCTCCTAGCTCCACGGCCTCGCCAGGTGCCATGAAGCAATGGCGGGACGACGTTGATCAGTTGCTCAGTATGGCACATTCTACCTCGACCAGGTCGAGGCCACGGTCCTCCCGGTGCCAACATGAAGCGTTGGCGTCTATGCGCTCACCTTCGGTGAGGGGCGCACAGACCAACGACCTCCGAGTGGAGCTCAACCGTAGGCGTGCGGGGAGAGGACGCCCGGGTATCTCTGGAGAGGGCACGGGAGCGCCGACAAAACTTCGAGGGTCGCGATGACGCTCGAGTCTCTCTGGAGAGGGCGCGTGAGCACCGCCAGAACATCGAGGGCTACAACCTCGATCAGGACTTTGCTGCGGTAGCACCACAGACACCAATGGGCACTCGATCCCAAGCGGGTGTCCCCTTAGTCGGTGTGGGCTGCGCCGCTCTCGCGGATCATCTCCACGCAGCGTCATGGCCGCCCAAGTTCCGACCACACCTGCCGAAAAAATACGATGGGGCGTCGAACCCGTCGGAGTTCCTGCAGGTGTACGTCACCGCCATCACGACAGCAGGTGGAAACACCGCTATGATGGCGACATATTTTCATGTCGCCTTGTCCGACCTGCCCGAACTTGGCTCATGAACCTCGCCCCAGGGTCAGTCTACTCCTGGGAAGAGCTTTGCGCGCGGTTCGTTGCGAACTTCGCCAGTACTTACCAGTAGCACGGTGTGGAGGCTCACCTCCATGCGGTGAGGCAGGAGCCCGAGGAAACTCTCCGAACGTTCATCTCCTGCTTCACCAAGGCGCGAGGTACTATACCTCGTATTTCCGATGCTTCCATCATCACGGCATTCCGGCAGGGAGTACATGATGAGAAAATGCTGGAGAAGTTGGCCACGCATGACGTGGAGACTATCCCCACGCTCTTTGCTCTAGCCGACAAATGCGTCAGAGCCGCCGAGGGCCGTGCATGGCACTCGGCCCTGCAAACCGGGGTTGCCAGTCGGGAGGCTCGGGTGCCGCCCCCGGGACGGTAAGAAGAAAAAGAAGAAGGACCGCGACCTCCAGAGATCGCGATCCACCGCTCTAGTCGTTGCAGCCACGACCGGGGGCTAGGGCGACCACAACAAGCGCCCACGACCGTAGAGGGGTAACAACGACCCATGCCCTGTGCACCCCCAATGGTCTCCACAGCGTCGCGGAGTGTTGCGAGATCATTGATCTCGCGAAACAAGTCAGCAAGCGACGTGAGCAGTCTTCCAAGGATGGCTTCCCACTGAAAGTCGCCTAGAGGGGGGGTGAATAGGGCGAAACTGAAATTTACAAAGTTAATCGCAACTACAAGCCGGGTTAGCGTTAGAAATATAAGCGAGTCCGAGAGAGAGGGTGAAAAAAATCGCAAGCAAATAAAGAGTGAGACACAAGGATTTGTTTTACCGAGGTTCGGTTCTTGCAAACCTACTCCACGTTGAGGTGGTCACAAAGACCGGGTCTCTTTCAACCCTTTCCCTCTCTCAAACGGTCACTTAGACCGAGTGAGCTTCTCTTCTCAATCACACGAGACACTAGGTCCCTGCAAGGACCACCACACAATTGGTGTCTCTTGCCTCGGTTACAATTGAGTGTATCTCAAGAAAGAATGAGAAAGAAAAGAAGCAACCCAAGCGCAAGAGCTCAAATGAACACAAGTCACTCTCTGACTAGCCACTATTGATTGGAATTGAACTAGAGAATTGGGAGAGGATTTGATCTCTTTGGTGTGTCTTGTATTGAATGCTATAGCTCTTGTAATGTGTAGAAGTCTGAAAACTTGGATGCAATTGAATGTGGGGTGGTTGGGGTATTTATAGCCCCAACCACCAAAATGTGGCCGTTGGAAGTCTGCTGTCGCATGGCGCACCGGACAGTCCGGTGCGCCAGCCACGTCAGCCAGCCGTTGGGGTTCGACCATTGGAGCTCTGACTTGTGGGGCCTCTGGGCTGTCCGGTGGTGCACCGGACAAGTCCTGTAGACTGTCCGGTGCGCCTGCTGCGCGTGCTCTGACCTCTGCGCGCGCAGGCACGCATTAAATGCGTTGCAGTCGACCGTTGCGCGCGAAGTAGCTGTTGCTCCGCTGGCACACCGGACAGTCCGATGAATTATAGTGGAGCGGCCTCCATTTTCCCGAAGGTAGCGAGTTCAGCGTTGAGTTCCCTGGTGCACCGGACACTGTCCGGTGGCACACTGGACAGTCCGGTGCGCCAGACCAGGGTGCCTTTGGGATTTCTTTAGCTCTTCTTATTTGAACCCATCTTTGGTCTTTTTATTGGCTTGTTGTGAACCTTTGGTACCTGTAGAACTTATAGACTAGAGCAAACTAGTTAGTCCAATTATTTATGTTGGGCAATTCAACCACCAAAATCAATTAGGAAAAGGTGTAAGCCTATTTCCCTTTCAATCTCCCTCTTTTTGGTGATTGATGCCAACACAAACCAAAGCAAATATAGAAGTACAGAATTGAACTAGTTTGCATAAAGTAAGTGCAAAGGTTGCTTGGAATGAAACCAATAAATATTACTTACTAGATGCGCATGGATGTCTTTTCTTCTTATTAACATTTTGGACCATGCTTGCACCACATGTTTTGTTTTGCAAAATGTTTTGGAAATTCTTTCCAAAATTCTTTTGCAAATAGTCAAAGGTAGATGAATAAGATTTTGATAAGCATTTTCAAGTTTTGAAGTTTTCTCCCCCTGTTTCAAATGCTTTTCCTTTGACTAAACAAAACACCCCTTAAAGAAATCCTCCTCTTAGTGTTCAAGAGGGTTTTTAGATATTAGTTTTGAAGAGGGTATACCAATTTGAAATTATATCAAAATAAGATGCCACTTGAGAAACTTCTTTTAATACCAAATAAAAGACTATAATTTTTGAAATTGGCGGTGTGGTGCGATCCTTTTGCTTTGGGCTAATACTCTCTCCCCCTTTGGCATGAAAAGCCAAAAACGGATGTTTGAGTGACATATAAGCCCTTTGAAACTACTCTCTCTCCCTTTGGATGAAGTAAAGGAATGAAGATTATACCAAAGTTGGAGAGTTGGTGTGGAGCGACGACGAAGGATGAATGATTCAATGGAGCAGAGTGGAAGCCTTGTCTTCGCCGAAGACTCCTTTTCCCTTTCAATCTATGACTTATCATGAAATGGACTTGAAAGAACACATTAGTCATAGCACATGAAAGAGATGATCAAAGGTAGAATAATGAGCTATGTGTGCAAAACATCAATAAAAGTTTCTAGAATCAAGAATATTTAGCTCATGCCTAAGTTTGGTAAAAGTTTGTTCATCCAATGGCTTGGTAAAGATATCGGCTAATTGTTCTTTGGTGCTAACATATGCAATCTCGATATCCCCCTTTTGTTGGTGATCCCTTAGAAAATGATACTGAATGGCTATGTGTTTAGTGTGGCTATGCTCAACGGGATTATCTGTCATGCGGATTGCACTCTCATTATCACATAGAAGAGGAACTTTGGTTAATTTGTAACCATAGTCCCTAAGGGTTTGCCTCATCCAAAGCAATTGCGCGCAACAATGGCCAGCGGCAATATACTCGGCTTCGGCGGTTGAAAGAGCCACATAATTTTGCTTCTTTGAAGCCCAAGACACCAGAGATCTTCCCAAGAACTGGCAAGTCCCCGATGTGCTCTTTCTATTCATTTTGCACCCTGCCCAATCGGCATCGGAATAACCAATTAAATCAAATGTGGATCCCCTGGGGTACCAAAGGCCAAACTTAGGAGTATAAATTAAATATCTCAAGATTCGTTTTACGGCCCTAAGGTGAGCTTCCTTAGGATCGGCTTGGAATCTTGCACACATGCATATGGAAAGCATAATATCCGGTCGTGAAGCACATAAATAGAGCAAGGAACCTATCATTGACCGGTATACCTTTTGATCTACGGATTTACCTCCCGTGTCGAGGTCGAGATGCCCATTTGTTCCCATGGGTGTCTTGATGGGTTTGGCGTCTTTCATCCCAAACTTGTTGAGTATATCTTGAGTGTACTTGGTTTGGCTAATGAAAGTGCCCTCTTGGAGTTGCTTGACTTGGAAACCTAGAAAATACTTCAACTCCCCCATCATTGACATCTCGAATTTCTGTGTCATGATCCTACTAAACTCTTCACATGTAGATTCGTTAGTAGACCCAAATATGATATCATCAACATAAATTTGGCATACGAACAAATCATTTTCAAGTGTTTTAGTAAAGAGTGTAGGATCGGCTTTTCCGACTTTGAATCCATTAGCAATAAGAAAATCTCTTAGGCATTCATACCATGCTCTTGGGGCTTGCTTGAGCCCATAAAGTGCCTTAGAGAGTCTATAAACATGGTTAGGATACTCACTGTCTTCAAAGCCGGGAGGTTGCTCAACATAGACCTCTTCCTTGATTGGTCCATTGAGGAAGGCACTCTTCACGTCCATTTGATAAAGCTTGAAGCCATGGTAAGTAGCATAGGCAAGTAAAATGCGAATTGATTCAAGCCTAGCTACGGGTGCATAGGTTTCACCGAAATCCAAACTTTCAGCTTGTGAATATCCCTTGGCCACAAGTCGGGCTTTGTTCCTTGTCACCACACCATGCTAGTCTTGTTTGTTGCGGAAGACCCACTTGGTTCCTACAACATTTTGGTTAGGATGTGGAACTAAATGTCGTACCTCATTCCTCGTGAAGTTGTTGAGCTCCTCTTGCATCGCCATCACCCAATCCGAATCTTGGAGTGCTTCCTCTACCCTGTGTGGCTCAATAGAGGAAACAAAAGAGTAATGCTCACAAAAATGTGTAACACGAGATCTAGTGGTTACCCCCTTATGGATGTCGCCGAGGATGGTGTTCACGGGGTGATCTCGTTGGATTGCTTGATGGACTCTTGGGTGTGGCGGCCTTGGAACTTGCTCATCCTCCTTGTCTTGATCATTTGCATCTCCCCCTTGATCATTGTCGTCGTCTTGAGGTGGCTCGTCTTCTTGATCTTCTTCTTCATCATCTTGAGCCTCATCCTCATCTTGAGTTGGTGGAGATGCTTGCATGGAGGAGGATGGTTGATCTTGTGCTTGAATGGGCTCTTCGATTTCCTTAGGACACACATCCCCAATGGACATGTTCCTTAGCGCGACGCACGGAGCCTCTTCATCATCTAATTCATCAAGATCAACTTGCTCTACTTGAGAGCCGTTAGTCTCATCAAACACAATGTCACAAGAAACTTCAACTAGTCCAGTGGACTTGTTAAAGACTCTATATGCCCTTGTGTTTAAATCATATCCTAGTAAAAAGCCTTCTACAGCCTTAGGAGCAAATTTTGATTTTCTACCTCTTTTGACAAGAATAAAACATTTTCTACCAAAGACTCTAAAATATGAAACATTGGGCTTTTTACCGGTGAGGAGTTCGTAAGATGTCTTCTTGAGGATTCGGTGTAGATACAACCGGTTGATGGCGTAGCAGGCGGTGTTGACCGCCTCGGCCCAAAACCGATCCGAAGTCTTGTACTCATCAAGCATGGTCCTCGCCATGTCCAATAGAGTTCTATTCTTCCTCTCCACTACACCATTTTGTTGTGGGGTGTAGGGAGAAGAGAACTCATGCTTGATGCCCTCCTCCTCAAGGAAGCCTTCAATTTGTGAATTCTTGAACTCCGTCCCATTATCGCTTCTTATTTTCTTGATCCTCAAGCCGAACTCATTTTGAGCCCGTCTCAAGAATCCCTTTAAAGTCTCTTGGGTTTGAGATTTTTCCTGTAAAAAGAATACCCAAGTGAAGCGAGAATAGTCATCCACAATAACAAGACAGTACTTACTCTCATCGATGCTTATGTAAGCGATCGGGCCGAATAGGTCCATGTGGAGGAGCTCAAGTGGACTGTCAGTCGTTAAGATGTTCTTATGTGGATGATGAACACCAACTTGCTTCCCGGCTTAGCATGCGCTACAAATCATGTCTTTCTCAAAATGAACATTGGTTAGTCCTAAAATGTGTTCTCCCTTTAGAAGCTTGTGAAGATTCTTCATCCCAACATGTGCTAGTCGGCGATGCCAGAGCCGGCCCATGTTAGTCTTAGCAATTAAGCAAGTGTCGAGTTCAGCTCTATTGAAATCAACTAAGTATAGCTGACCCTCTAACACTCCCTTAAATGCTACTGAATCATCACTTCTTCTAAAGACAATGACACCTACATCAGTACATAGACAGTTGTAGCCCATTTTGCATAATTGAGATACGGAAAGCAAATTGTAATCTAAAGAATCTACAAGAAAAACATTTGAAATGGAATGGTCAGGTGATATAGCAATTTTACCCAAACCTTTGACCAAACCTTGGTTCCCATCCCCGAATGTGATAGCTCGTTGGGGATCTTGGTTTTTCTCATAGGAGGAGAACATCTTTTTCTCCCCTGTCATGTGGTTTGTGCACCCGCTATCGATGATCCAACTTGAGCCCCCAGATGCATAAACCTACAAAACTAATTTAGTTCTTGATTTTAGGTACCCAAACAGTTTTGGGTCCTTTGACATTAGATACAAGAACTTTGGGTACCCAAACACAAGTCTTTGAACCCTTGTGTTTGTCCCCAACATACTTGGCAACTATTTTGCCGGATTTGTTAGTCAACACATAAGATGCATCAAAGGTTTTAAATGAAATGCTAGGTTCATTTGATGCACTAGGAGTTTTCTTTCTAAGCAATTTAGCACGAGTTGATTGCCTAGAACTAGATGTCTCACCCTTATACATAAAAGCATGATTAGGGCCAGAGTGAGACTTCCTAGAATGAATTCTCCTAATTTTATGCTCGGGATAACCGGCAGGGTACAAAATGTAACCCTCGTTATCCTGAGGCATGGGAGCCTTGCCCTTGACAAAGTTAGATAATTTTTTAGGAGGGGCATTAAGTTTGACATTGTCTCCCTTTTGGAAGCCAATGCCATCCTTGATGCCAGGGCGTCTCCCACTATAAAGCATACTACGAGCAAATTTAAATTTTTCATTTTCTAGCTCATGCTCGACAATTTTAGCATCTAATTTTGCTATATGATCATTTTGTTGTTTAATTAAAATCATGTGATCATGAATAGCATCAATGTCAACATCTCTACATCTAGTGCAAATAGAAACATGCTCAATAGTAGATGTAGAGGGTTTGCAAGTTTTTAGTTCAACAATCTTAGCATGTAAAATATCATTTTCACTTCTAAGATCGGAAATGGAAGCATTGCAAACGTCTAAGTCTTTAGCCTTAGCAATCAATTTTTCATTTTCAAATCTAAGGCTAGCAAGGGATGCATTTAATTTCTCAATCTTAGCAATAGAAATAGCATGATCATTTCTAAGATTGGCATATGAATCATCACAAACATTTGAATCAACCTTAGCAATTAATCTAGCATTTTCATTTCTAAGGTTGGCAATCAAATCATGACAAGTACTTAGCTCACTAGATAATTTTTCACATTTTTCCCTTTCTAGAGCATAAGCATTCTTAACCTTAACATGTTTCTTGTTTTCCTTAATTAGGAAGTCCTTTTGCCTATCCAAGAGTTCATCCTTATCATGAATGGCGCTAATCAATTCATTTAGCTTCTCTTTTTGTTCCATGTTAAGGTTGGCAAAAAGGGTAAACAAATTATCCTCCTCATTACTAGAATTGTCTTCATCACAAGAGGATGCATATTTAGTGGAGGATTTAGATTTAACCTTCTTCCTTTTGCCGTCCTTTGCCATGAGGCACTTGTGGCCGACGTTGGGGAAGAGAAGTCCCTTGTTGACGGCGATGTTGGCGGCGTCCTCATCGGAGGAGGAGTCGGTGGAGCTCTCGTCGGAGTCCCACTCGTGGCACACATGGGCATCGCCGCCCTTCTTCTTGTGGTACCTCTTCTTTTCCTTTCTTCTCCCCTTCTTGTCGTCGCCCCTGTCACTGTCACTAGAAATAGGACATTTTGCTATAAAGTGACCGGGCTTACCACACTTGTAGCAAACCTTCTTGGAGCGGGGTTTGTAGTCCTTCCCCCTCCTTTGCTTGAGGATTTGTCCAAAGCTTTTGATGATTAAAGCCATCTCCTCATTGTCGAGCTTTGAGGCGTCGATGGGAAGCCTACTTGGTGTAGACTCTTCCTTCTTCTCCTCCGTTTCCTTGAATGCGACGGGTTGTGCTTCGGGCGTGGAGGAGGTGCCTTGCTCGATGATTTTCTTTGAGCCTTTAATCATTAGCTCAAAGCTCACAAATTTTCCTATAACCTCCTCGGGAGACATTAGCTTGTATCTAGGATCACCTCGAATTAATTGAACTTGCGTAGGGTTAAGAAAAACGAGGGATCTAAGAATAACCTTGACCATCTCATGGTCATCCCATTTTGTACTCCCGAGGTTGCGCACTTGATTCACCAAGGTCTTCAAGCGGTTGTACATGGCTTGCGGATCCTCCCCTTGGTGAAGCATGAAGCGACCGAGCTCCCCCTCGATCGTCTCCCGCTTGGTGATCTTTGTCACCTCATCTCCTTCGTGCGCGGTCTTGAGCACGTCCCAAATTTCCTTTGCGCTCTTCAACCCTTGCACCTTATTATACTCCTCTCGACTTAGAGAGGCGAGGAGTATAGTAGTGGCTTGGGAGTTGAAGTGGTGGATTTGGGCCACTTCGTCCGAGTCATAGTCTTTATCCCCTACGGATGGTACCTGTACACCAAACTCAACAACATTCCAAATGCTTGTGTGGAGTGAGGTTAGATGATGCCTCATTTTGTCACTCCACATATTATAATCTTCACCGTCAAAAACCGGTGGTTTGCCTAATGGAACGAAGAGTAAAGGAGTACGCTTGGAAATACGAGGGTAGCGTAGGGGGATCTTACTATACTTCTTGCGCTCATGGCGCTTAGAAGTTATGGACGGCGCGTCGGAGCCGGAGGTGGAAGGCGAAGAAGAATCGGTCTCATAGTAGACCACCTTCCACATCTTCTTTTTCTTGTCGCCACTCCGATGCGACTTGTGGGAGGAGGATTCCTTCTCCTTCCCTTTGTTGCGGGACTCTCCCGATGGAGCCTTCCCGTGGCTTGTAGCGGGCTTGTCGCCAGTCACCATTTCCTTCTTGGCGTGATCTCCCGACATCACTTCGAGCGGTTAGGCTCTAATGAAGCACCGGGCTTTAATACGAATTGAAAGTCGCCTAGAGGGGGGGTGAATAGGGCGAAACTGAAATTTACAAAGTTAATCGCAACTACAAGCCGGGTTAGCGTTAGAAATATAAGCGAGTCCGAGAGCGAGGGTGAAAAACAAATCGCAAGCAAATAAAGAGTGAGACACAAGGATTTGTTTTACCGAGGTTTGGTTCTTGCAAACCTACTCCCCGTTGAGGTGGTCACAAAGACCGGGTCTCTTTCAACCCTTTCCCTCTCTCAAACGGACACTTAGACCGAGTGAGCTTCTCTTCTCAATCACACGGGACACTAGGTCCCCGCAAGGACCACCACACAATTGGTGTCTCTTGCCTTGGTTACAATTGAGTGTATCTCAAGAAAGAATGAGAAAGAAAAGAAGCAATCCAAGCGCAACAGCTCAAATGAACACAAGTCACTCTCTCACTAGCCACTATTGATTGGAATTGAACTAGAGAATTGGGAGAGGATTTGATCTCTTTGGTGTGTCTTGTATTGAATGCTATAGCTCTTGTAATGTGTAGAAGTCTGAAAACTTGGATGCAATTGAATGTGGGGTGGTTGGGGTATTTATAGCCCCAACCACCAAAATGTGGCCGTTGGAAGTCTGCTGTCGCATGGCGCATCGGACAGTCTGGTGCGCCACCGGACACTGTCCGGTGCGCCAGCCACGTCAGCCAGCCGTTGGGGTTCGACTGTTGGAGCTCTGACTTGTGGGGCCTCTAGGCTGTCCGGTGGTGCACCGGACAAGTCCTGTAGACTGTCCGGTGCGCCTGCTGCGCGTGCTCTGACCTCTGCGCGCGCAGGCACGCATTAAATGCGTTGCAGTAGACCGTTGCGCGCGAAGTAGCCGTTGCTCTGCTGGCACACCGGACAGTCCGATGAATTATAGTGGAGCGGCCTCCATTTTCCCGAAGGTAGCGAGTTCAGCGTTGAGTTCCCTGGTGCACCGGACACTGTCCGGTGGCACACCGGACAGTCCGGTGCGCCAGACCAGGGTGCCTTTGGGATTTCTTTAGCTCTTCTTATTTGAACCCATCTTTGGTCTTTTTATTGGCTTGTTGTGAACCTTTGGCACCTATAGAACTTATAGACTAGAGCAAACTAGTTAGTCCAATTATTTGTGTTGGGCAATTCAACCACCAAAATCAATTAGGAAAAGGTGTAAGCCTATTTCCCTTTCACCCACCTCGTCGCCGGCCTGGCAAAGAAAAGGCCGACGACGGCGAGGTGGCCACAACTAAATGGGACCTCGGGTATCAGTCACCCGAGGGGGACCTGAAGGATGTCTTCACCGGAGGTTCCTACTCCGGTGGAGATAACTAGATGGACCCCCAGCGGGACCCCGTGCTCCCCGGTCTACGGGGCCGAAGCCTGCCTTCCCCCGGAAACCCTTCTGGACTCCACGCGGGTCCAGACTTCCGACAGGTCCATGCAGAAATGGCCATAGCCGAAGACAAGGGCTCCCTCATCAAACGCAGATGGGAACCTAGGGTCGGGACCTAGTCCTACGACAAGTACCAAACTAAAAAGGGCTCCGCAACTTTCCCCTAGCTGGGAAGGACCCTTCAAGGTAACGGGAATATGCCGACCCAAGGGTGACCGTCTAGCTACGACTGAAGGAGTGCCTTCCCCCGGTGCTGAAGTATCTCTGTAAGTTCTATCCATAGGAGCAAGTCTGAGGGGTCGAGTTTATTTCCCTTTTGTAACTAGGTAACGCATACGTGTACACCAACCCGGTGAGGTCCGCCCCCATAAACCTGGCCTACTGGTCTGCACACATGCATGATAAGTTATAAGGAAAAGAATTACCCCCTCAAGTGTGCCCCTATGATAGTTCTGTAATACCCAAAAGTATTTAAGAGTTGATCTCGTTATATGTTGTGCCATCCGCTCATTAACTCATGGAAATAATCACATTTAAAGAATTAAATAAGACACCTCAATAAAATATGCATCATATTGGAATTTTGTTTGTGCATCTAATAATAAAAAAACCATAACAATAATAAAAATATAATAATGGTTTGAAGATTTGGATTAAAACCTAAGTTTGAATTTGGGATTTAAAATAGAAAAGAAGAGAGAAACACTATAAAATACAAGATAAGTTTATAAATAAATAAACTTGTCCCATAATGGTATGACTCAAATTATACATTAAAAATTTAGTGCAAATTCGCCACAAAACTTTGAATTGAAATATGGAAATCTAAAGGTAAAAAGAAAGGAAAAAGAAAATAGAGAATAAAAAGGGGGAAATAGAAAAGAGGAAAGGGATTCGGTTGGGCTGTAATCATCATTCGGCCCAGGTTGCCTTAAGAACCGCGCAGCCCAACCTACCTCCTTGTGTGGCATGTCGATGGCATCACGGGCCCATGGGCTGACTGGTCCGCTCACGCGTGCCAGAACAGGAGCAAATGCGCTGACTGGTGGAGCTACTCCGTCAGACGACTCCTCCAGTCGCACGCGGTCTCCGCTTCACTGGGCGCTTACGTGTGGACCCAGTCAGATTCCTTCGTTGAAACATGCCTGAGCGCTGACTGGTGGGGTCTGGTTGTCAGATCGTCTCCCACCCCAAAACGACCTATGCCGAGTTCGTCGCAACGGCGGGCCGCAAAACGTGCGCCTACCTCGACTCCACCCTTGTTCCTCGCTCGGACTTCCCCATTCCCGTCCATAAAAACCAATGCGCGACCGCCAGTGCTTGCCTAGCTAATTAGTGCCCTCGACCTGGGTATAAGGCCCAGAGCGCATCTGTTGCTCCTTCCTATCCCCACGTGAGCATAGACATGGTCGGTACGAGCGGGCGAGAAACGGAAGACCGCCGCTTCCTAGTGCTTTTGGCAACCAAACCCACAGCCAAACAGCTGCATGTCTAGAGGTAGAGGAGTAGACTCCTCACACCGGGTAAGTCTAGCTGAGTATTAGTATACTCAGCCTTGCTTGTGGCATAATTTTACAGGTTCTCTGGAGGACATGGTTGCTGGAGTGACTTGGCCGTCCATCTTGCCACTGGGTTGGACTGTCGAGTGGGACCCTACCTCGGCTGAGGAGGAGCATGAGGAGTGATGGGACAGGCTTCCCCATCTCTCTGTTTATTTACCGTTAGTTTTATTCCGCTGCACTTCGAACAATGATGGTTACTTTTGCAAAAACTCCGATGATGATGTAATAATTTAATACTCTTACATACATGGTTTTATGCTTTATTGTATTTGCTCTGTGACTCACCATCGAGTGAGATTGTGGTACTTGATCCTGTCAGTGGCCGTGTCGGACTAGATCCGAGGGATTGACGGGTTATTCCCATTTAAGTGTGGTCTAGCCTCTAAGGCAGGGCTTAGGCACTTAAGTTGGAATAATTCGGGCAGTTCCACCACAGCTGATATCGGAGCTTGTACCACCACAGAGGAATCAATAAAATATAAATACCATCCTTTTCGAAGTAAAACTTGATAGAAACAAATGTTGGATAGATCGTAGGACGATCAGGATAGACCTAGGATGTGAAGCCTTAGGATGTTAGAAGGGTAGCTAGGTGGCTAAGTGATTAGGCCCTACAGGCCACTTTAAGGGACGGGAGTTCTTCCCTATTCCCTTTACATTGCTGTGAGGTCGTTCAGGACGAGCATGCATGCATTCTTAAATTAAACAAATGGATAATTGAGTAAAGACTTAAAAACAAAATGATAACCAACTAAGTATCCTAATACCATTTTTTTATATAGTTGGAGAGAAGCTGAGTTTTGTTTTGCTTGTTCTTTTTATAATTCTTTGTCTTTTACTTACGCTTAATCGTACACAGATGGCTTCCCACGGATTCTCAGATGACGGAAATGCACTGTCCCACACTGACGGGCTTGCACAGGAGGGCTTTCCCCGCATTTTGTGGGAGGTACTTCAGGGGGCCGGATACACGACGCCTCCTCAGTACGCGGTGCAGCAGTTCGAGAAGCATCGAGTGCCCCGCTGTAGGGTGAGGATGACCCTGGAGCCTCATCCCCTACAGCCAGGCTGGCGTTCACTGGACTCGGAGTCCTTTGGATACCGAGCTAAGGACACGATTGAGGCGATTGCTCTGCACGGGTTGACCACTTTCTGCGGATTCCATCCCTTGGAGCTGTCTACCCACCCCATTGGCTTGTTCCCCACCGAAAGGGAGGACGACCCAATGTGGAAGGATCGGGTGGAGCATGCCAAGGATATCTGGGCCATCTACCCAGGTCAGACTGCGCACTTGACTGTACGGTGCATGAATGCTCTGTACCGTCTGCAAGTGATGCGCGGTGAGGCGATGTCCCATCTGATGGCATTGTTGGAAGCAACAAAGATCACCCTGGACAACAGAGAGGAGCTCTTGGTTGATTTGTCCACTGAGATGGTGGAAAAGGATTTGCAGGTGGAGCAGCCATCCAATGAGATCCAAGAGCTGGAGGAATTGGTGGGAACCAGGGAGAACACCATCGAGGTTCTCGAGGATCAGCTCCTTAACACTCAACAGCAGCTGGCTGAGGCTAATGAGCACCTGGATATGCATCACCAAGAGATCCAGGATATGGAGGCCAACGAGGACGTCGACATCGAGGGAGGAGAGGAGCCTGCCTCCAGCGTGGACACTGCTGGCTCTGGGAGACCACCTTCCCCCGAGTCGAGTGTTGCCTCGTTCGCTCACTAGGTGTCAGGGATAGCGTTAGAAGTTGGTGATGGTAGGACTCCTCGCCGCTAGCTTAGCTTTTGCACCCTTAGGGTACTAGGCTAGGTAGAGTTGAGTCTTTTTGGGACCATTGATGTAACCGTGATAAACTCTTTTGGAAGTTTGGTTGATGGATGATGTCAGTTTTAAATTTGGACGGAAAGTTTATGCTTTTTGGTTTATGTCAGAATCTATCAATTTGCTTTTGACTCTTTCGCCGCGATTAAACCGTGAACTTGAAGATGTGTATTAAGTATATATGTGGTTTTTTCAGATGGCCGGGAGACAGCGTCGCGGTCAGAATGAGCGCGCTCCTCCACCGCGCCACTGCTTCCCACTCTGCAGGAGCTAATGGCTCAGCAGAATGAGATCTTGAGGCAGCTAGCTCAGCGTCAGCCACCACCTCAGCATTATGGTGGTGGGGACCATCAGCGTCACCCCGTGGTAGCTACCTACCAGGAGTTCCTCAGTACCCAGCCTCCATTGTTCACAAGGGCAGAGGACCCACTTGATGCAGATGTGTGGTTGAGAGTAGTGGAATCCAAATTCCCGCTACTCCATGGAGCTTGTTCAGAGGTCACTAAAGTCAGGTTTGCCACCCAGCAGCTTCGCGGACCCGCAAGGACTTGGTGGGACCATTTCCTTGCCATGCAGCCAGAGGATCGAGAGGTGGAATGGAGAGAGTTCAAGGCGGCTTTTAGGGGACACCACATACCAGCCGGGATTATGGACCGAAAGCTCAACGAGTTTCTGGCACTCACCCAGGGCAACAGGACAGTATTGCAGTATGCTCAGGCTTTTAATGACCTGTGCCAGTATGCTGGGTATCATGCAGATACGGACGAGAAGAAGAGAGACAGGTTCAGGAGGGGGCTCAACACTAAGCTCCATGACCGTCTCAACACCGTCAGGGCCAACAGCTACAATGAGTTGGTCAACATGGCTATCTCCCAGGAGGACTGCATCACAGCCCGACAGGCAGAAAAGAAGAGGAAGACCCCTGTGACAGGACCCTCAGCTCAGCCACAGCGCTTCAGGATTGTGTCTGACACCCAGAGCAGGGGACCTCAGCAGCAGCAAGGGAGATGGGTGATCCGACCACAGCAGCAGCAGCAGCAGCAGCAGGCACCCAACCGCACCCAGTTTCCAGCTCAGAGGAACAATCAGCAGCAGCAGTATCGCCAGGCGAATGACAACAGGTGTTTCACTTGCGGCAACACCTGACACTATGCCAAGAATTGCCCCCGGAACCAGCAGAGGCAGTGGCAGAATGTTAATCAGAACCAAGGCAAGAGGCAGAAGGTGCAAGTGAGGCAAGGCAGGCTAAACTTCACCACCATGGCTGATATTCTAGAGGGAGCACCCGTTATGACTGGTATCTTTACAGTTTTGAATTATCCTGCTATTATTCTTTTTGATTCTGGTGCTTCGCATAGTTTTATCAGTGCCAAATTTAGTGCCAAGTGCCAATTACCTTTTCACCACACCAATGGGGGTATCACAATTTCAACACCAGGAGGCAGGGTTGCCACTTACCAAATTAACAAGAATGTTCCTATAAAGTTTGGTAGTCTGATAATTAAAACCAACCTCCTCATTTTGGGTTTGGATAGTGTGGATATCATATTGGGAACTGACTGGTTGACCAAACATCAGGCTGTGATTGATATTGCAGCTAGGGCCATTGAGGTGCACTCACCAACTTATGGTGAAACCACACTATATTTGCCTGACCAAGGTTGTACCCGTTCTTGTGCCTTCGTTATGATAGAATCCCCAGTGGAAAAGATCCCAGTGGTCTGTGACTACCCAGATGTTTTCCCAGATGAATTGTCAGGGATGCCACCTGACCGAGACATTGAGTTCGCCATTGAATTGCAACCCGGGACTGCTCCTATCTCCAAGAGACCCTATAGGATGCCTCCCGCGGAATTGGCAGAACTGAAAAAGCAATTGCAAGAGTTGTTGGACAAGGGGTTCATTCGCCCAAGTACTTCACCATGGGGATGCACAGCCTTATTTGTGAAGAAAAAGGATGAGAGTTTGAGAATGTGTGTTGACTACCGCCCTCTCAATGCGGTGACTATCAAGAACAAATACCCACTGCCTCGCATTGATGTTCTGTTCGATCAGTTGGTAGGAGCCAAGGTGTTCTCCAAAATAGACCTTCGCTCAGGTTACCATCAGATCAAGATCCGTGCCAGTGATATTCCCAAGACGGCTTTCTCTACCAGATATGGGCTCTATGAATTTTTGGTGATGTCCTTTGGGCTGACCAATGCCCCGGCTTATTTTATGTACTTGATGAACTCAGTATTCATGCCAGAGTTGGACAAATTCGTGGTCGTTTTCGTTGATGATATTCTGGTTTATTCCAAGAATGAAGCCGAGCACACCAAACATTTGCATACTATACTTCAGAGACTGCGTGACCATCAGTTGTATGCAAAATTGTCTAAATGTGAATTCTGGCTGAAGGAGATTAAATTCTTGGGTCACACAATTTCTCAGGATGGGATATCAGTTGATCCTGAGAAGGTACAGGAGGTGATGAATTGGAAACCCCCGACTACAGTGAGGCAGATTCGGAGTTTTCTGGGATTGGCAAGGTATTATCGACGATTTATTCCGGATTTCTCCAGAATTGCCAAACCAATGACTGAACTGTTGAAGAAGGGAGCCAAGTATGATTGGAGCCAAAAGTGCGAGGATGCCTTTCATACCTTGAGGCAGCATTTAACAACAGCCCCGGTGCTGGCTCAACCTAACAACACCAAGCCATTTGAAGTTTATTGTGATGCTTCTGGTACAGGATTGGGATGTGTCTTGATGCAAGATAATAGAGTCATTGCTTATGCTTCCCGAGCACTCAGGCCCCATGAGCAGAACTACCCTACACATGATCTGGAATTGGCAGCTGTGGTTCATGCTCTTAAGATATGGAGACACTACTTGATGGGAGCTCACTGTAACATGTACACTGATCACAAGAGTCTCAAATGCATCTTCACTCAGGCAGATCTGAACATGAGGCAGAGGAGATGGTTGGAGTTAATCAAGGACTATGATTTGGAAGTGCATTACCATCCTGGCAAAGCAAATGTTGTAGCAGATGCCTTAAGCAGAAAGGCTCAGTGCAATTGTATGAGCATGGATACAAGAGTTACCACTCTGTGCGATGAACTGTGCAAGTTGAATCTGGAAGTTGTTTCTTCGGGTGACTTAGGCTACATCTCGGTAGAGCCCACATTGCAAGAGCAAATAGTCAGGGCACAAATTGAGGATAAGGGTGTTCAGGTTATCAAGGAAATGATCAAGCAGAAGGCAGAGAAATACAAGTGCTTCCGTCAGGACAGCAAGGGAATTCTATGGTTTGGAGATCGATTGGTTGTTCCCAAGGACCCTGAGCTCAGAAAGAAGATATTGGATGAAGCTCACCTTTCCAAATTCTCCATGCACCCTGGTAGCAACAAAATGTATCATGATCTCAAATCTTTATATTGGTGGACCAGAATGAAAAGGGAAATTGCAAAGTACATATCCGAGTGTGACACTTGCCAGAGAATCAAAGCCAGTCATTTGAAGGCAGCAGGCCCTTTGCAACCCCTTCCCATACCATCTTGGAAATGGGAGGACATTTGCATGGACTTTATCGTAGGATTGCCCAATACCTCCAGGCACCATGATTCCATTTGGGTTATTGTGGACAGGCTGACCAAGACTGCTCATTTCTTGCCAGTGCATACCACCCACAAGACAGAGAAGTATGCGGAAATTTATGTTGATCAAATAGTGCGATTGCATGGTATTCCAAAGACCATTGTATCTGACAGAGGAGCACTGTTTGTGGCACGCTTTTGGGAGCAGCTCCAAGAATCACTTGGGACCCATGTCATACGAAGCTCAGCATACCATCCCCAAACAGATGGCCAGACAGAAAAGGGTAAACCAGATTTTGGAAGATATGTTAAGGGCATGTGCACTACACTACGGAAAGGATTGGGACAAGTGTCTTTCTTTGGCAGAGTTTTCTTACAATAACAGCTATCAGTCCAGTCTAAAGATGGCACCTTTTGAAGCTTTGTATGGGAGAAGATGCAGAACCCCGCTGAATTGGTCTCAAGCAGGAGAAAGGGAAATATTTGGGCCAGATTTGGTACTTGAGGCAGAGGAAAAGGTCAGGGTTATTACAAAGAACAAAGAAGCTGCTCAGGCCAGGCAAAAGAGCTATCATGACAAGAGGCGGAAGCCTCTGCAGTTTGAGGTGGGAGATCACGTTTATCTTAAGGTATCACCCACCAAGGGTATCCAGAGATTCGGAATTAAGGGCAAGTTAGCTCCTCGCTACATTGGACCCTACGAGATAAAAGCAAGATGTGGACCTGTAGCCTATCAATTGGAATTGCCACCTCACATGTCAGTAGTTCACAATATGTTCCATGTATCTCAGCTGCGGAAATGTGTTCGCCTACCCACTGAAGTGCTACCGGAACCAGACATTGAGATAGAACCAGACTTGTCCTATCAAGAGTACCCCGTCAAGGTATTGGATCAGAAGGAGAGATCCACACGGGCCAGATCAATCAGAATGTATAAAGTTCAGTGGAGTCACCATTCAGCAGAAGAAGCTACATGGGAGACCGAGGATTTTCTACAATCCCGCTTCCCCGACTTTCTGCCCAAAGGAGCCGGTATGTAACCCCAAAACCCCACCCCACCTGCCCTTTGAAAACAATTATAAGAAAAACTTAGATAACAAGGATAGTCTAAGTGGTGGATTTAGCTTAAAAAGTGCTTCCTTCTGAAGTTGCAAAGAGAATGACATTCGAAGAGCAGTTAACAAGTGGAACTTGAATATAAGAAATAGTAGCACACTAGCGTGCCTCGTAGCACCCTCTTGAGGACTCTGCCTAAAATCTCGGGACGAGATTCCTTTAAGGGGGGAGGGCTGTAACACCTCAGGTGTTACCATGGCTAGAGCACACCTTGGTGCTAAGGACTGTGATCACATGTGGTAATAACTTAAGGAGAACATAAGAACCTTGGAGACCATGTGTTAACCAAGATTTGCTAATGACCTAAGAAGTATCACTCAAACCTTTGTGCACTTACTACCTTGGGCAAGAAGGGGGAAAACCCTAGACCTCTCTTGAACCCTATCTTCCAAAACCATGGTTGAGAGGGGGGAAGAATAAGCAAATGTGCAAACCATGAGTTAATCTTTAACCAAACCTTGAGTAACTTTATAACCAGCAATTGTGGGAAGGAAATGTTGCAAAAAGACCCCTGGAGAAACCCCAAATCCATTCCCTAAGTAGAGAGAGAGCTAGAGCTCTCTAATTTTCTCTAAGTCAAAAACTACACCTACACTAAAGATCAACCGTGTTCACCTCGAAGCTGGCACCAAAACCACCTAAGTTCTATACCAAAAATGTGGCATACCACCTAGGGCACCCACTGGAAAAAGCTGAGCCCGAGACCTTGACGTTTGACATGCCTTGGCATGGTTTTTGTCGCGAGGTGGGCAGAGTGACATACCTGATTTGGCGACCGAAGATCTCCCTACCTAGGCCATATCTGCCATGGCAACTCACAGATGAGAGACAGCCCTAGGTGCCAGGAAAAGACTCGCGCCGGATTTTTGCCAAGATTCGCACGTTTGCGACTTGGGTGAGCTGTGGAACACGGGCAGAAGAAAAGCTCCACGTGTTCGACGCGCTCTGTGTGCGCCAGAGCACGCCCACGCGCGCCTCGCGTCGCGCCAACGGCCAGCCGACGCCATGGCCCGCGCTCGCGCCTGTAAAGCCCACTCAGGCGTCGACCACACTCTTTCGCGCACGCTCAAACCTCACCGGAGCTCAGCTCACCGTCGTTTGCCCGTGCACGGCGTGTCCGCGGCCACCCGAGCCCCTGCCACCGTAGACCGGCCAGCCCAGCCTTTCCCAACCCCGTCCGACCCTCGGAGACGAGTGAGCACACCTCAGTGAAGCTCCCCGAGCGAGGAATCGAAGCCTGCTTCGCCGGAGAGGCCAGTCCACGGTCGCCGGAGTTCACAACCCCGCCGGAGTGCGTGGATCGGGTAATCCACTGAACCAATTTCCGATTCCTTGTGCACACAGTCTCTACGTCACCCCGTGGAGCTCACCGTGCCCTTGAATTGAACCAGATCGTCGTGATTTGGCCGGCACACCCGCCCCCGACGAGGACACCCGCCTGCGCACGTGGACTGAGCGATTCCGGCCATCCCCGCCGTCGAGCCGTACATCGCTGTGACCGCCAGAGCCTCCTCGAGCCAACCCCGCCCCTCGCCGGACCTATCTCGCTGCCGGTAAGCCGCGCCACCCTTTTATTTCTTGCGGGCACTGTTTAAACCTAGGGAAGGACCGCGGGGGAGAAGGAAAGAAGTCTGGGGGGTTTTGTAAAATGTCAGTGACTCAAATGAATAGTAGCGCGGGGGTATAACTGAGAGAGTTAGTTTGGAAATAACCCAGGGTCCTCGGTGTAAACTGCTTTTCCAGAAAACCTTTATTAAATCTGATTTTAAATTGAACAGAAACTTTAATAATTCATAACTCCTGTTTAGTTCATCCAAATTTGGTCAAACCAATTTTGTCAGACTTTAAATAATGTAAACTGCTTAGGAAAAATATAAAACCCTTAAGTACTACAGAAAACTATAAGGTTCTGATTTAATTATTGTTTTGGCCAAAAGCTAAATAATAGGGCTAAAAATAGTTGCACTATTTAACTAGGGTTAGAAAAATTTGGAGAAGTTTATATCCACCTACTAACCTGTTTAAAAATGCTAAACTTCTCTGTCCAACCCATTAAGTTAGTTTTTGCCATTTAATTTACAATATGCTTAAGGTTAAGAAAAATAGAAAAAGTGATTTAAATAATGAACCAGAGAACACCTCTATTTTTTAGAATACTTAATCAATGTAGTTTACTAGAAAAATCTATTATACCCTGGTTTAGTATGAAATAAGTAGGATCCCTTTTATTTCAAGAAAACAAGGAAAACTTAGAAAAACCCTACAAAAATAACCCCAAGGTGAAAGTACCCCAACCCTTGGGACAATTAATGTTTTGTTATTAAAAACTTAGGAAAAATATGAAATCTGCTGTTTGACATTTTTCAAATGATAATGTAGTAGAAAGTGCCTTTTTGGCATTTAACTTTAGAAAATCATAGCTAAATGACCACCCCTTAGCTTTCTGTGATTTTTTGGCACAGAAGCCTATTATTACTGTTAAATGCCAACAAAAATAACCCTTAGGGCAGAACCCAACCCCAATTAAGAGATGTAGTGTAAAGTGGCCCATTTTACACAAACTTTTGCTATTTTTGTCTAAGGCATAGCCTTTTATTTTAAGCCTCAATTTCCTAGAACAGGCTATAATGACCAATGGCAACCCACTGTAATTTTTATAAATTTTTTGGAAAATATTAAACCACTGCCGTAGTTCAAACCTACACTAGAAACCATAAAAAGAAAATAAAGAAAGGGAAAGATAAATAATAGAAAATTTGTGTCATCCTAAAACTCTTTATGACTTGTCAACTGAAATATATAAAGGCAATACCAATTACCTATGCCTATCCCTAGCAAAACCTAAACCTAGAAGTGTTAAACATAAACCATTAAAAGCCGCATATGACCCAAAAACCCTAAGTTACTCTTTAACTTAGTTTTCTTCTCTTAGCATAATGTTATTAAATCCTATATAATCATGACATACATGTTCACTACATTTCGATAGACTGTAACCTTACTGACGGAGAGTACGTCCTCGTGCCGGAGCAAGGAGCTGCTCAGGAGGTAGCCCCGGATCCAGCACCCGAGTCTGCACCAGAGGATCTGCCTGCCACAGCTTTTAAGGCAAGCCCCGGTTTATGCATAACCTGTTATTTATGCTATCTTACTATACTTAATGATTATAGGATTGAATGTGCACTTAGGTGTAGGAGTTGTTTGGAACCCTAGTCGCATGATCTCAGGAATCCTTTTGAGATGGATACTAGTATGCTAGGTCGAGTAGTTGCTTTATTTAATTAGGATCTCGGTAGAAGACGAGTGATTTTTCTAGCACTCGCGCGAGATCAGGAATTGGTTGTACCCACTTTCATACTATCATGAGACTAGTTTGTGGACAATAGTCCATGGGGATTTGTTGTCTACGAGATGGGAAAATGGAATAAGGATTAACGTGCGGATACCTGTGTCAAGCGTTTGAACGTACTAAACACATACCGAGAAATATGGTAAATCGGTAAGCCTAGTACCTGAGTGAACCTGCCCGCAGACATATCCCCTCACGCGACCTGAGACGTGGTCTCCCATTCCGGTTATGGTGGGTACAAGTGCGGTCACTGCACGACGGCGGTCAGGGTCAGTGAGGCATTGTACGGCAAGGCCGTGAGCCCTGATCTGTTGCCAGGGAATCGATGGGGACGATTGATGTGTGTGGGGACGGAGTGCCCCTGCATGTCGTGTGTTTAGGTTTACCTTGCAAGGATAAAAACTCGATTCGAATCGTCTGCTTCTCACAGCTAATGAGACTGCTTGATCCATTGTACTGCATTGAGTAACAAGTGGAAATATGATGAGTTGATATAAGATGTTGATTGCTAATAATGTTTGCTACTATGTATGAGTAGATAGTACACATTTAGCCTTAAGAGAGTCACACTTAAATTGACAAAGTTAAAACTTGACTTAGAAACTCAGCTAGTGCTTTTGGCAACCAAACCCACAGCCAAACAGCTGCATGTCTAGAGGTAGAGGAGTAGACTCCTCACACCGGGTAAGTCTAGCTGAGTATTAGTATACTGAGTATTAGTATACTCAGCCTTGCTTGTGGCATAATTTTACAGGTTCTCTGGAGGACATGGTTGCTGGAGTGACTTGGCCGTCCATCTTGCCACTGGGTTGGACTGTCGAGTGGGACCCTACCTCGGCTGAGGAGGAGCATGAGGAGTGATGGGACAGGCTTCCCCATCTCTCTGTTTATTTACCGTTAGTTTTATTCCGCTGCACTTCGAACAATGATGGTTACTTTTGCAAAAACTCCAATGATGATGTAATAATTTAATACTCTTACATACATGGTTTTATGCTTTATTGTATTTGCTCTGTGACTCACCATCGAGTGAGATTGTGGTACTTGATCCTGTCAGTGGCCGTGTCGGACTAGATCCGAGGGATTGACGGGTTATTCCCATTTAAGTGTGGTCTAGCCTCTAAGGCAGGACTTAGGCACTTAAGTTGGAATAATTCGGGCAGTTCCGCCACAGCTAGATCTAATTAGGGTTGGCATACGGCTCGACGTAGCGGGGCACGACACCACCATTGTCGACTTCGGGCAGACGTGGTGGCGGGGAAGGGGCACACGTCAACACGCACCGGGGAGCATCTTCGCGCTGGTGGTGCTGTGTCTACCTGTACCGCGCGGCGGCGAATAGCGCCATGGAGAAGACTGCGTTGTTGGATGTTCAGTGGGCGGCCCAGATCTTAACCCAGGGAATAACGTTTCGACCGTGTCGATCTCGGCCGGTGATCATCGGACGTGCGGGCGAAAGGAAACCATGTTTGTACACCGTTGGATCGGGATCCTGCGCTCGCGGGCTCGTACCGGTTCGCGATGTAGAGAGATTTAATCGACGCCGTTTGTTTATAATCGGACGGTCGTACTCTGCCGATACCCCTTCACTTTACCAGTTCGCAGAAAAGACCCTAGAAAACTTAAGAATTAAACCCGTCGTCCAATGCAACAGCCCCCTGTGCCTAGGAATTTTTATGGAATGACCCATGTACTTTACAGAAAATGATGCACAGTCCAGGGGCGAATAAAAATAGAGAATTAAATATGGAAATTGATTTTTAATGCAAAAGAAATTCCAGAAACTTGTAAAACTCATATAAAATTCATTTTAGCTCCTTTTCAGTTCATTCCAATTCCTAAATTTTCATAATATTATTGTCTATCCATTTGTACCACTGTTTTTACATGAAATACACATTAAATTTTATTTCTCACTTAACCCTATATTAAACGCATAAAACCTTTGGAAATTCATAACTTAAAATATATAACTCCAAAATTAATAATTCCAGTTCCTATGATCTTATTTTAATGTCTAGATTATTACTGTGTATTTTATTTACATGTTTGGTGTAATGTTAATTTTGCTATACTATGTATGTATTGTGTTGATGCGAGTAGACGAGCAAGCTACAGGGGTTCTGAGGTTCAGCTGGTAGAGACTGCTGAGCAGGAGCTCGTGGAAGGCAAGTTGTGCCCTTGATCACTTCTTTTACCCATTCATGTTCTTATTATCCATAATGATCTGCATAGGTTAATTTTGATGGGACCCAATAGGATACCCTAGATTTTGACTATCTTTATACCTTGTTTCACCCCTGGTTTTACTACTAAAGTTTTAGGTAGTTCATGCTATTGCTTTATGTGGATTTGGGTATAGATATATTCATCACTCATTGTTATACTTTTTATTATCTATTTTATTCTTTACTGATCATGTTAAGATCATTATGTTAATGGGAACATGGAGAACCACCCGGGAAAACAGTGCTACCACAAGGGTTTAATGGGACGCCCTTGGCTGATTAACTAGGAAAGCTAGTGGATGGCTACCTTACCCGAAAGGGGCAAGGGCAGTAGGGGAGTGGTTAGTGTAGGGAGGTCCTTGGGTTGATTTTGCTGCGATGGTGGTCAGGCGAGGGATTCCTGCACTGGAGCTTCCTATAAACTGTAGCGGGTAGTCTGAAGCTAGTGGAACTTTGTAAAGGCCTCGTAGTGGTACCATGCCTCGCTTCCTTGGTAGAGGTGTATGGAGTCTGATCAACTCCGTGGCAAATGGGTAACACGACTTGTGGGTAAAGATGCGCAACCTCTGCAGAGTGTAAAACTGGTATACTAGCCGTGCTCACGGTCATGAGCGGCTCGGACACTCACATGATTAATTTATGGAACTTAAACTTAATTTGTCATCTCATTGCATTTGGGATTATTTTATTATTATTATTACTTATTATTACTATGGTTTGGTATTTACTTACACTTAGTAACTGCTAATAAAATTTTGACCAACTTCTAAAAGCAATGCTCAGCTTCAACCTTTATTTCATTGATCAGCCTTACACTTCATGAACTCCCACCTTTGGTGAGTTCATGTCACATTATTCCCCACGACTTGTTGAGCTATGATCGTATGTGAGCTCACTCTTGCTGTCTCACACCCCCCCCCACAGGAGAAGAACAGGTGGTAGAAGAGGAGCCGCCCAGCTTTGAGGCTTTCGACTTGATCTAGGTGGTGTCTCCCAGTCAGCTTTCTGGCGCCAAGGATAAATTTTAGTTCCTGCGATATTCATATTTTATTTTTGTAAGACTTTCGCTATGTAATAAATACTCTGATTTTATTGTGACATTTATCTCTATACACTCTGTTATTATATATGTTGTCTTCTTTGGCGCATGTATGAGATGCACCCGGCTTTGTTCCTTAAAGCCCGGGTGTTACAGAAGTGGTATCAGAGGAAATGTTGACTGTAGGACGAAACCTAGATAGAAATGGACAAAACCCTTACCTACTTACCTTACTCTGAGTCATTCTATACTTATCTTATCTTGATCATGTCTCACCTTTTGTTGTCATACTCTGATTACTCTTATCCTATCTACTCTAAGACAAGATGGATTTCACACCTTGGAATCCTACATTTATGATCTTTTAATAGATAGGGAACCTAAGACAAAATTTAAAATTATTTTTTCTATTAAAAATGTTGGTTGATTGTTCTGATGATCAATGCCTGATTTGCTTCTTTGATTGATTGAAACATTATAGTTGGGCATCTTAGCATGTACCACCATAAGGTAATGTATTAGCTTTAGTAGGTGACACACTAATCTACTTAGCTAATAAATCCCCCGCAGTAACATTTCTCATAATTACTCACCTTGCCTACAGTCCTTTCGTTCTTACCTTGTGTTTCTAACCCAGATGGGCTACCCCTGTAGTAGACTTGACCCTTGGTATGTCATGGTTAAGAAAGGCAAAGGCAGTTTATATACTATGCTAAAGGAACCATAGAACTCACCAGTTCCAAAGGAGAAAGATTTGAAGTTGGAATTGCAGTAACTACCGCCACCAGACTAGCGGCATTCTTAGTAGATGGGAAGTTTGTTGGTGACAACATCCGTGTGGTTAAGGATTTTCCGGATGTCTTTCCAGAGGAGTTGTCAGGGATGCCACCAAATAGGGAAGTTGAGTTTGTGATTAATCTTCTACCTGGAACTGCCCCTATTTCTAAACGACCTTACAGGATGTCTGTAGAAGAGTTAAAGGAGCTGAAGAAGCAGTTAACGGAGTTACAAGAGGCTGGATACATTCATCCGAGTTCCTCACCTTGGGGAGCACCGGTACTGTTTGTGCAGAAGAAGGATGGATCGTAGCGGATGTGTGTGGATTATAGATCACTTAATGATGTTACTGTGAAGAACAAGTGTCCATTACCCCGCATTGAGGATTTGTTTGATCAGATGAGAGGTGCTAGGGTATTCTCGAAGATTGATCTCTGATCGGGTTACCATCAGATGAAGATTAGACCATCGGATATTCCTAAGACGGCTTTCTCAACTCAATATGGGTTATATGAGTCCACTGTTATGTCATTTGGATTGACCAATGCACCAGCTTATTTTATGAATTTGATGAATAAGGTGTTTATGGAGTATTTGGATAGATTCGACATGGTGTTCATCGACGATATTCTTATCTATTCTAGGAGTGAAAGTGATCATGAAGAACATCTAAGGTTAGTGCTATAGAAGCTACGAGATAATCAGCTCTATGCCAAGTTCAGTAAGAGTGAGTTTTGGATTGACAAGGTGCCATTCCTGGGACATATTATTTCTAATGGAGGAATAGCAGTGGATCCTGCTAAGGTCAAGGAGATAATGGAGTGGAGAGTACCCACTACAGTTACTGAGATTCATAGTTTCTTGGGACTTGCAGGATATTATCGGAGATTTATTGAAGGATTCTCTAAGATTGCCAAGCCAATGACCTCGCTTCTGGAGAAGGGCAGAGAATTTAAGTGGGATGCGAAATGCCAAGACAACTTTGATCAATTGAAGAAGGGATTGATGTCACCACCAGTGTTGGTTATGCCAGATCTACAGAAGGGATTCGACATTTATTGTGATGCATGTGGACAAGGATTGGGATGTGTGCTTATGCAAGAAGGACATGTGATCGCCTATGCGTCTCGTCAGTTACGGAAACATGAATTGAACTACCCCACCCATGACTTGGAACTGGCAGCTGTTGTGCATGCGCTCAAGATTTGGAGACATTACATTATGGGAACCAAGTGCCAAGTGTACACGGATCATAAGAGTTTGAAGTATATATTCACGCAGAAGGATCTCAACCTTAGACAACGTCGTTGGTTGGAGCTCATTAAGGATTATGATTTGGAGATTCACTATCACCCGGGCAAGGCGAATTTGGTTGCAGATGCCTTGAGTCGGAAGGAGCATGTTCACTCTGTTTTTGTTGTCCAGCTACCCGATGAATTAGCAAAAGATTTTGAGAGGCTCAATCTGGGAATTGTTACACACACTGAAGGAGTCACCATTGAATTGGAACCTACCTTGGAGCAAGAAATTCATAAAGGTCAAGTGGGTGATGCTAAAATTCAAGAGATTAAGGATCTGATTACGGAAGGTCGAGTTTCGGAATTCACGGAGGATGAGCAAGGTACTATATGGTTCAAAGATCAGATATGTGTTCCGAAGATTGATAGCCTTCGTGAGACTATATTGAAGGAAGCCCATGATTCTGATTACTCTATCCACCCTGGTAGCACTAAGATGTATCAGGATTTGAAGCAAAAGTATTGGTGGTATGGACTGAAAAGAGATGTTGCTGCACATGTGGCTAAGTGTGATGTGTGTCAAAGAGTTAAGGCCGAACATCAAAGACCAGCTAGACTATTGCACCCATTGAAGATACCCGAATGGAAATGGGAAGAAATTGGTATGGATTTTATTGTTGGACTACCCCGCATCCCTGCTGGATACGACTCTATTTGGGTGATTGTGGATAGATTGACGAAAGTAGCTCATTTCATACCTGTGAGGACTAATTACACGGGAGCAAAGCTAGCAGAATTGTATATGACTCGTATAGTTTGTCTACATGGAGTGCCTAAGAAGATCGTGTCTGATCGAGGATCACAGTTTACTTCTCGGTTTTGGAAGAAGTTGCATGAGAGCTTGGATACAAAGTTGAATTTTAACTCAGCCTACCATCCCCAGACTGATGGACAGACAGAGAGGACTAATCAAGTGCTAGAAGATATGTTAAGAGCTTGTGCTCTCAAGCATGGTGGAAGTTGGGACAAGAGCTTACCATATGCAAAGTTCCCTTATCATAATAGCTACCAGGCCAGTTTGAAGATGTCATCGTTTGAGGCTTTGTATGGCAGAAAGTGCAGGACTCCTCTATATTGGGATCAGACTCGAGAAAGACAGTTCTTTGGGCCTGAGCTTATTCAAGAGGCCAAAGAACAAGTTCGAATGATAAGAGAAAATTTGAGAATTGCACAATCAAGGCAAAAGAGCTATGCTGATAATAGGAGAAGACTACTGGAGTTTAATGAGGGTGATCACGTGTATCTGAAGGTGTCGTCGATCCGGGGTATGAGGAGATTTAAAGTTAAAGGAAAGTTGTCCCCTCGCTTCATTAGACCTTTCTTGATCTTAAAGCGAGTGGGAGAAGTTGCATATCAACTGGAGTTACCCGATCATCTGTCAGATGTACATGATCTATTCCATGTGTCCCAGCTAAAGAAGTGCCTCAGGGTTCCTGAGGAGCGGTTACCAATGGAGGACCTTAGTGTTCAAGATGACCTGACTTATGCAGAGTACCCTATCAAGATTCTGGACACTTTGACTCGAGTTACAAGAAATAAGGTGATAAAGATGTGCAAAGTACAATGGAGTCACCACGGAGAAGATGAAGCTACTTGGGAGAGAGAAGAAGAGCTTCGCATAGATTTTCCTCATCTTTTCCCTAGACCTTCCAAAATCTCGGGACAAGATTCTTGTTAAGGGGGGTAGGATTTGTAATACCCAAAAGTATTTAAGAGTTGATCTCGTTATGTGTTGTGCCATCCACTCATTAACTCATGGAAATAATCACATTTAAAGAATTAAATAAGACATCTCAATAAAAATATGCATCATATTGGAATTTTGTTTGTGCATCTAATAATAAAAAAATCATAACAATAATAAAAATATAATAATGGTTTGAAGATTTGGATTAAAACCTAAGTTTGAATTTGGGATTTAAAATAGAAAAGAAGAGAGAAACACTATAAAATACAATATAAGTTTATAAATAAATAAACTTGTCCCATAATGGTATGACTCAAATTATACATTCAAAATTTAGTGCAAATTCGCCACAAAACTTTGAATTCAAATATGGAAATCTAAAGGTAAAAAGAAAGGAAAAAGAAAATAGAGAATAAAAAGGGGGAAATAGAAAAGAGGAAAGGGATTCGGTTGGGCTGTAATCATCATTCGGCCCAGGTTGCCTTAAGAACCGCGTAGCCCAACCTACCTCCTTGTGTGGCGTGTCGATGGCATCGCGGGCCCATGGGCTGACTGGTCCGCTCACGCGCGCCAGAACAGGAGCAAATGCGCTGACTAGTGGAGCCGCTCCGTCAGACGACTCCTCCCGTCGCACGCGGTCTCCACTTCACTGGGTGCTTACGTGTGGACCCAGTCGGATTCCTTCGTTGAAACATGCCCGAGCGCTGACTGGTGGGGTCTGGTTGTCAGATCATCTCCCACCCCAAAACAACCTATGCCGAGTTCGTCGCAACGGTGGGCCGCAAAACGCGCGCCTACCTCGACTCCACCCTTGTTCCTCGCTCGGACTTCCCCGTTCCCGTCCATAAAAACCAACGCGCGACCGCCAGTGCTTGCCTAGCTAATTAGTGCCCTCGACCTGGGTATAAGGCCTAGAGCGCATCTGCTGCTCCTCCCTATCCCCACGTGAGCGTAGACATGGTCGGTACGAGCGGGCGAGAAATGGGAGACCGCCGCTGCCGTCGGGATTCCTCTGCGGACTGCACTCGACTGAGGGAGGAATTGCAGAGGCGGTGCTCAAGCGATCCTCAGACGCGAGCTTGCGGCGCGTGGACCTTTCGGTAAGGAACGCCCCCACGTTCTCGCCCTATTCTTCTTCCTGGCATTGCTCACCGGGACGACTAGATCTAATTAGGGTTGGCATACGGCTCGACGTAGCGGCGCGTGACACCACCATTGTCGACTTCGGGCAGACGTGGTGGCGGGGAAGGGGCACACGTCAACACGCACCGAGGAGCATCTTCGCGCTGGTGGTGCTGTGTCTACCTGGACCGCGCGGCGGCGAATAGCGCCATGGAGAAGACGAGCGCCTGCGTCGTTGGATGTTCAGTGGGCGGCCCAGATCTTAACCCAGGGAATAACATTTCGGCCGTGTCGATCTCGGCCGGTGATCATCGGACGTGCGGGCGAAAGGAAACCATGTTTGTACACCGTTGGATCGGGATCCTACGCTCGCGGGCTCGTACCGGTTCGCGATGTAGAGAGATTTAATCGACGCCGTTTGTTTATAATCGGACGGTCGTACTCTGCCGATACCCCTTCACTTTACCAGTTCGCAGAAAAGACCCTAGAAAACTTAAGAATTAAACCCGCCGTCCAATGCAACAGCCCCTGTGCCTAGGAATTTTTATGGAATGACCCCTGTACTTTACAGAAAATGACGCACAGTCCAGGGGCGAATAAAAATAGAGAATTAAATATGGAAATTGATTTTTAATGCAAAAGAAATTCCAGAAACTTGTAAAACTCATATAAAATTCATTTTAGCTCCTTTTTAGTTCATTCCAATTCCTAAATTTTCATAATATTATTGTATATCCATTTGTACCGCTGTTTTTACATGAAATACACATTAAAATTCATTTCTCACTTAACCCTATATTAAACGCATAAAACCTTTGGAAATTCATAACTTAAAATATATAGCTCCAAAATTAATAATTCCAGTTCCTATGATCTTATTTTAATGTCTAGATTATTACTATGTATTTTAATTACATGTTTGCTGTAATGTTAATTTTGCTATACTATGTATGTATTGTGTTGATGCGAGTAGACGAGCAAGCTACATGGGATTCTGAGGTTCAGCTGGTAGAGACTGCTGAGCAGGAGCTCGTGGAAGGCAAGTTATGCCCTTGATCACTTCTTTTACCCATTCATGTTCTTATTATTCATAATGATCTGCATAGGTTAATTTTGATGGGACCCAATAGGATACCCTAGATTTTGACTATCTTTATACCTTGTTTCACCCCTGGTTTTACTACTAAAGTTTTGGGTAGTTCATGCTATTGCTTTATGTGGATTTGGGTATAGAGATATTCATCACTCATTGTTATACTTTTTATTATTTGTTTTATTCTTTACTGTTCATGTTAAGATCATTATGTTAATGGGAACATGGAGAACCACCCGGGAAAACAATGCTACCACAAGGGTTTAATGGGATGCCCTTGGCTGATTAACTAGGAAAACTAGTGGATGGCTACCTTACCCGAAAGGGGCAAGGGCAGTAGGGGAGTGGTCAGTGTAGGGAGGTCCTTGGGTTGATTTTGCTGCGATGGCGGTCAGGCGAGGGATTCCTGCACTGGAGCTTCCTATAAACTGAAGCAGGTAGTCTAAAGCTAGTGGAACTTTCCAAAGGCCCCGTAGTGGTACCCTTCCTCGCTTCCTTGGTAGAGGTGTATGGAGTCTGGTCAACTCCGTGGCAAATGGGTAACACGACTTGTGGGTAAAGATGCGCAACTTCTGCAGAGTGTAAAACTGGTATACTAGCCGTGCTCACGGTCATGAGCGGCTCGAACACTCACATGATTAATTTATGGAACTTAAACTTAATTTGTCATCTCATTGCATTTGGGATTATTTTATTATTATTTTTACTTATTATTACTATGGTTTGGTATTTACTTACACTTAGTAACTGCTAATAAAATTTTGACCAACTTCTAAAAGCAATGCTGAGCTTCAACCTTTATTTCATTGATCAGCCTTACACTTCATGAACTCCCACCTTTGGTGAGTTCATGTCACATTATTCCCCACGACTTGTTGAGCTATGATCGTATGTGAGCTCACTCTTGCTGTCTCACCCCCCCCCACAGGAGAAGAACAGGTGGTAGAAGAGGAGCCATCTAGCTCTGAGGCTTTCGACTTGATCTAGGTGGTGTCTCCTAGTCAGCTTTCTGGCGCCAAGGATAAATTTTAGTTCCTACGATATTCATATTTTATTTTTGTAAGACTTCCGCTATGTAATAAATACTCTGATTTTATTGTGACATTTATCTCTATACACTCTGTTATTATATATGTTGTCTTCTTTGGCGCATGTATGAGATGCACCCGGCTTTGTTCCTTAAAGCCCGGGTGTGACAAGTTCCACCTAGCTACTCCATGGTTTTACCTTGCAGTTTTTCAGATAATACTTTTTATCTAACCCACCCGCATGGTTCCCATTCGCTCTGACATGACGACATCCGAATTGAGCAGCCAGGCTTGCAGTTTAGGACCTCCTTTATGAAAGCTGGGGGGTCCGACAGCTTTGGGGCCAGTTCCAAAGAACGGGAGCCTGTTCCATGGAGTGGTCCGGCGCAGCGTAGCCGCTTAGCCTGGTCCCGTAGCGTAAGCCTGCACAGCCCGCCATTCTGTGATGGGTCCCTTAGTATTTGGAGCTATAGCTCTGCGGGTCCAACAACCTAGGGTCCGGCTCAGGAGAACGGACACTTGTCTCCTGGGGTGGTCCGAAGCCATGTAGCTGCTTAGCCTGGTCCTGTACCGTAAGCCTGCACACTCCACCACCCTGCGACGAGAATCCTAGTATCTAGAGCCGCGGCCCAAGGGGGTCCAGACACGCAACTTGGCCACTCGGACTAAACCCTGCAAGTCCCGAGCATGAATCAAAGGATGGCTAATATCAGACAAGGGACCCTATGGGTGTGCTACTAACGCTCCATAGCTGAAGCTGTGTACAGGTCCGGATCCCGGTCGAGGCTGCTTCTCGGGAGTTGTTGACAACCCTTTCAGGTACGCTGGTATCCAGCCTCGACACATCAAGCCTGCATCCCAGGTGGGGGGCCAAGTACCAGGGGGAGTCAACAGCATCACACACAGCAAGAACAGGCGATACACAGATAAGTGCTAACGCTGCTTAAGTAGTACTCAAAAGTACCTTACAAAAAGCAAAAGTATTACATCCGCCTTCAAGCGGAATCCTAGTTCCATCTCTACTCTGCAGGTATAAACTACCAGATGCCAATAAAGTCGCGTTGGAGGTTCGCGACCGTTGTCGTTGCGGAACCCCCCAAGATGGCATAACAGCGCTGAGGGACGCCTCAATGCGTACGCCATTGCGAAAAGGTCCTCGCCCCCGTCCTCCTACGGGGGGCGACAACGAGGCCATTAAAGCCAAAGAGTTGGAGGCTCGGTGATAGGTGGCGCTGGTGGTCTCACCAGCGGAGGCAACCACCTCTGCACTGGGCAGCCTCACCAGCGGCAGCGACCACCTCTGCAACGGGCAGTCCCGCCAGCGGAAGCGACCACCTTAGCACCGACGACAGCGACCACCTCTGCACTGGTGGCTTACCGGCGACAAAGGATGCCTCGGCGCGTGCAGAAAGGTCGTTGCCCCCGTTCCCCTGCGAGGGTGAGGACAAGACCATCCAAGAACGTGGTCGCCACCTCCACAGCGTACGACGTCTTGTACAGCCCCCCAGGCGGCGTCGGAACAGTGTGGCCGGCAGCGCAAGGGACGCTACGGGTACGGCAGACCTGCGCACGGCGCGACCGTCGCCCGTGCGGTGGACAGACAGCTTCGCCCCGCTTGGCGGCAGGAGGCAGCGTTGGAGGCGGCACCAAAGCCGTCCAGCCCAAAAGGTCAGACATGCTGCAGCTGACGGCGCCTGCAGCTGGCCGGTCCCGCGTAGCTGAGGTTCACCTCCTCCGCAAGGCTGGTGAACATCCTTCTCCTCCAAATGCTGGAGGAAGAAGCGGGTCACTAGCCCATGCGGAGGGCAGGGCCCCGACTCGGCTCGCCTTCCACCCCAGCAAGGATGATGAACATCCTTGAAGCTGAGGGCAGGGGGAGGCCGCAGCCCGGCTCGCTTCTCTCCACCACGAGGCTGGTGGTCATCCTTGTAGATGGCCACTGGCGGGAGACTGCAGCCGGGCTGCATGATGAAAATCCTTGAAGCTGAGCGATGGCAGAAGAGCGCCAACCCCCACAAAGTCGCGCCCATCCAACAGCAACAAGAAGAAGACAAGATCGGCAGCACCACTGCGCAGGAACCAAAGAGCGCGAGATCCCCGGCAATAAGACCACTGGGGGGTAACCCTGACGCGGATTCCCCCAGTGAACACCGGCGCGCCCCATCCAGGGGCTCGGAACGTGGAAGGGCGCGGTGAATGCAAGAAATACGAGGCATGGCTACTGCCCAGGGGGAGCCCCTTTTTTAAAGGCTGAATTCCCCGCTCGTGCCCGAAGCGTCACGGGCAAGTCTCCCCCAACGCACACCAAGGCACTCAGCCTATGGCATGGGGGCCCGACCCTGCGTAACTCGCGTGCAACCGCCCTGCGGTTATACACCCTTCCATCTTCACCACGACCAGCGGTCAAGAAGGTGAACCATCGCGCAAGGAGCGCGCAACCGCCCTGCGGTTATACGCCCTTTCATCTCCACCGCAACCAGCGGTCAAGAAGGCGAACTGCCGCACAAGGAGCATACAACCGCCCTGCGGTTGCTGCAACCGGTGGTACAACCTCTGGCATGGGGGCCCAGACCCACATGTCACACACCCGGCGCACCGGTCCCTGGATACAGGAAAGTTGCACCGCCGCTCGCGCCAATATCGCGCCTCCTCGAGACCAAGAAGATAAATTTCCAAGGAACCGATGCAGCGACTCGAGGCACCCCGCGCATGGCACAACAAAGGCATTAAGTACGGAGGTCACGTGCCAGTTAGCCTCGGGGGGAGGCGTGGCAGTCAGCGTGACCATAAGCGGGCTGGCAGTAACTGCATCAACGGGCGCGCAGGAGCGGCGGGCCAATCGTCAGCCAAACTCTGGCCCCGCCTGCAGGCTCGCATCCTCCCCTGAGGCGGGCCCGGGGGCCACTGTCGGTACCCTAGATTAGGGGTACCCCTTACTGCGGTATGAAGGCTCGATGCCTGTGCGGCTACCCTTAGCCGCACGGAGAACAGCCCCAGGGGTGTCTCGTGGGCAGTTAAGGTGGCGCTCTCAGAGACAACGCCCTCGGGCCCAGCAGGCTCGGGACCCCTGTGCGCACAACCCGGACCCCCGAGGTAAAGCAGCCCGAAACCATTTGATGAGGTTCGGACCCCACCAAGTGAGCTCCGGACCACCCATAACGAGGTCCCGGGAAAGGAAGTGTAATGACCTAGGCATAGGTCCGGGGTTGACACGTGTCCTGGCTCTATCCGTGGCTCCTCCGCCCTGCTCGGCCAAGGATCTAATGCAGCCATATGGCTTATTGTCCGTGATGTGGGCCGATGGGCGAAGTATGACGTAAGGGTTCTGGGCCGAGCGGCCTCCGCATTTATTGCGGAGAGGACGCGCCGCCTGACCACCCTTCTGGCAGATGATGTGCCTCCACGGCATTTATTGCGTCCTGTCCATTCCGCTGGCAGGCGGCGCCAGGGCCAGCCTGCAGATGGCGTACCTATCTAGTCCGTTGACGAAACAGTGTACTCGTGCTACGCGGTGCACTATACTTGTCCCTTATACGAGAAGCTTTCCCCGGCACGCCGAGTCGACGCGGATCTCGGGTGTCAGGGCACACAAAGATTACACAGGCATGGCAAGCAGTAGTTCCACCCTTCCATTTGTCCCTGGACCCACGTATCGGGGCTCAGAACCCTTGTACATGTCCCCCTTGAACTATAAAAGGGGAGACATGCGACGTGAATAAGGACGGACACACTTAGACCCAGCTCAGGCTCACAAGTTCATACAAGCTCTCAAGCTCAATACATCACACAGTGGAGTAGGGTATTACGCTCCGGCGGCCCGAACCACTCTAAACCTTTGTGTGTTCTTGTGTTCATCCCTCTAATCTCCAACAGGCAAAACGCTTAAGCCCCCTCCGCATTTTAGGACTTAGGGCGGGTACACGCCGCAGGAGAATCTCCTCTCCGACATAATGTATCTATGTAAGCGCCTATTTGTCTTTTCAAAAGTCAGCCTTTTTTTCTGAATGTGGCAAATATGAAAAATGAAATGCATGGATTCCATCCGGTAAACATTTCCAAAGGAGGAAGGTGGCGGCCACTGTCAGATCCCAATGGCACTTCAGCAATTCGGTGCATTGCATTTGCATTTGCATTCATCTCCTCGGTCGGCAGTCGGCAGCGCAACACACACGCGACACGAGAGAGAACAGAAAAGGCAAAGGCCAAGACAAACACTGCCACTGCCCACTGACATGCTAGTTGCGCCATGCAGCAGCAGGAGGCTAGCTAGGAAACAAAACAAGACAAGCTAGCACCAGTGCACCACACATGCATTGCATTGGCGGTTGGCGCCTTGGCGGCCCTGGCCTAGTGGCCTGGCCTCCCTCTGCTGCCGAATTGTGAGCTGTGACAAGTGACAACCACCAGCGGCCCGCGCGCTCTCCTCACCGCTTGCGTCACCGGCGTCCCCTCCCCTGCATAAACAGGCGGCATCGCGCCCACCTCTCCCCACGACCACATCATCACTCGCTCGTCTCCACAGCCATCGACCTCACTCACTAGCTAGCTTCCAGCAGCAGCACCAGCCTTGTCGTGCAACAGCAGCACCAGGACCAGGCTACCACCAGTTAGCTGCTGGGGACCTGGGGTACGGTTGTTGTTGTTCCGTGACTCTCGTCGCACAACACAATGCCGGCCATGGTAGAGGAGGGGCTCGTCAGGCGGGCGGCGCCCGAGCCGCACTTCCTGGTGGTGACCTTCCCGGCGCAGGGCCACATCAACCCGGCGCGCCACCTCGCGCGCCGCCTGCTACGCGCCACGGGGGCGCGGGTCACCGTCTGCACGGCCGTGTCCGCGATCCGCAAGATGTTCCCGGGCGCCGAGGCAGACGCGGAGGAGGGCCACCGCGACGGCGCGGGGGTGCGGTACGTGCCCTACTCCGACGGCTACGACGACGGCTTCGACGGCGCCGTGCACGACGCCACGCGCTACATGGACCAGGTCAAGGTCGTGGGGTCCCGCACGCTGGGGGACGTCCTGGCCCGCCTCCGCGGCGCGGGCAGCCCCGCCACGCTCGTCGTGTACACGCTGCTGCTGTCGTGGGTGGCCGACGTGGCGCGCGCCCACGCCGTGCCCGCCGCGCTCTACTGGATCCAGCCGGCCACCGTGCTCGCCGTCTACCTGCACTTCTTCCGCGCCACGGGCGGCGTCGACGCGGCCGTCGCCGCGGCGGGCGGCGACCCGTGGGCGGGCGTCCGGTTCCCGGGCCTCCCGCCGCTCCGCGTCCGCGACCTGCCGTCGTTCATCGTCTCCACCTCCGAGGACGACCCCTACGCGTTCGTCGCCGACGCGTTCCGCGAGCTCGTCGAGCGGCTGGACGGCGGCGAGGACAGCCCCAGCGTGCTGGCCAACACGTTCGACGCCGTGGAGCCCGAGGCGGTGGCGTCGCTGCGGGAGCACGGCGTGGACGTGATCCCCGTCGGCCCCGTCCTCTCCTTCCTGGACGACGACGCGGCGGCCGGCGGCAACAACGACCTGTTCACGCAGGACGGCAAGGGCTACCTCGAGTGGCTGGACGCACAGGCGCCGGGCTCCGTGGTGTACATCTCGTTCGGGAGCCTGTCGGTGATGCGCAGGCGGCAGATCGAGGAGGTGGCGCGGGGGATGTCCGAGAGCGGCCGCCCGTTCCTGTGGGTGCTGCGGGAGGACAACCGCAGAAGCGAGGGCGCCGACGCCGACGCCGACGCCGCGACGCTGGCCGGCGGCGGGCGCGGCATGGTGGTGGGGTGGTGCAACCAGGTGCGGGTGTTGTCGCACCCGGCCGTGGGCTGCTTCGTCACGCACTGCGGCTGGAACTCCACGCTGGAGAGCACGGCGTGCGGCGTCCCAGTCGTGTGCGTGCCGCAGTGGACGGACCAGGGCACCAACGCGTGGCTGGTGGAGAGGATCGGGACCGGCGTCAGGGCCGCCGTCAGCGACAAGGACGGAGTGCTGGAGGCCGGCGAGCTGCGGAGGTGTCTCGACCTCGCTACCTCCGACATGGTGCGCGCCAAGGCCGCCGTGTGGAGGGAGAAGGCGCGCGCCGCCGCGTCCAAGGGCGGCTCGTCGGAGAGGAACCTCAAGGCGTTCGTCGCCAAGCAGATCGCCGGCGGAAATAACTAGGCCGTCTGCTTCTCGTGCGGTCGTCTCGTCGCATCGCATGCATGAATGCTCTCGTGGCCTGCCCGCAACAACAGCTGGCATAGATACTACAACTGTACTTAATTGTTGCTCTAAGCGCATGTGCAAGTGCAAACATGTGTGTCAACGTGATAATATTGATATTCTCTGCAGGTGTGTCTACGTGATAATTAATATAATTCTGACTTAATATTATGAGTCCATGTGAAGTGAACTGTTGGCATCACGTGAATAACGGAACCAGGGAGCAGTCACTGTCTCACTTGAAAAGCACATTTTGTTTGAACTAGACCAGCTCTAGACGCGACCATAAGAGACCAGCAGGTAGTTTAGGCCGGGTCTCTTTGGAACATAGAATAATCATCGATACGTAGGACCAGGCAAACATATGTCGCTGCTCTCATTCGCAGCACCTACGTACAGGGATCGAGAAAGCATGGAAATTTTCAAGAAAGTGTTTGTAAGTTTATTGGATGCAACATATTTGGAGAACGTACACACAAGGAATCGAAAATATATCTAAGAGGTTGTTGGACCTCATGTTCAAGTTCCTCCAGAATTCCAATGAGTACTATATGTTGATCACAATAAAATTTCCGACGGCTTAGGTCATGAATACAACCTATGAGCCATCGGAAATATATTATTTATGACCTAGAGGGATCATGTGGCACTGCTCCCGCTGACCCACGACAGCATGAGCTCCTTCTAGAATATGCAATGTCGCAGAGGCATCACAGTGCATGCCTACCTAGGGACAACAGAACCATAACCCTCCGTCATGCGCCACTTCCCTAGCCTCGCATCAGGACCCTGATGAGGCGACCTATAAACACGAAGGTTCATTCCAACAATGGTCTTCTTAGAGAACTCGCTATTGGCATGACTTAAGCATCAACAAAATCGTCAAACCTCTTGACGCTATCGAAGCTCTCCTCCACAGTAGTGGCGGCGAGGCTTGTTGGCAGCTGACAATGGATGACATCAATGAGTGGACTATGGCCTGTGGGAGGGAGCGACGAACAAAACTTAAGGGTGACCCTCACCGAGCACCGAGGCAAAAATGACCGTCAATAGAAGCAAGAGCAAACGATAAGACAAAAGATGACTAACAACTAGGGTAAGAGCGAACCATAACAACACAACAAATAGTCATGATGAGCAAAGGAAGAGAGTGAAGGAGGCCCACATGCGGCTCTCTATACCTCGACCCACAGTTCACCATTTCGTTTTAACTGTAGCGAATTTTGTTTTTTTTTTACCAAAATTGATTTTTGTATTGCGCTTAGCAGCGAAAACGAGAAAAATCACCGTCTCGCTCCAGAAAGTGAACGCTGCCCCCACCACACCAAGCAGATTGGCGCAACAAAGGCCACACCAACACGGATGTCATGATAGCATTGACCATGTCATCTGGCGTCTAACCTACATAAGGATCTAACCTATCATAGAGCTATGGCCAGTACATCATTGTGCATATAATCATGCAAAATATTATTTTATATTATAGATTATACTGTTTACAAAATAAAATTTAAATTAGAGGATGAATATGAACAAGCCATTAAGGCCCTGTTCCAATCTCGCGAGATAAACTTTAGCAGCTTTTTTTAAGCTACTTTTAGCCATTTATAATCTAAACAGGAGAACTAATGGTGGTAATTGAAACTAAACTTTAGCACTTCAATTCATATAGCTAAAGTTTAGTAGGAAGCTAAAGTTTATCCCGTGAGATTGAAAGGGAGCCTAAATATAGCCTACTGATATTTAGCCTACTGACAGGCTATATAGGCCAACCACGCCAGGCGAAGTGGCACAAGGGCATAGTTTGACCACGCGAGGAGATTGGAGTAGCCAAACAGGTTATTTTAAAAATAAAATTTGAGTGGTATTGTTTTTAGAAATAGTTTTTTAAAGAAAAAGGCAAAAAACACATAAAAATATCCCATGAAACAACAAAGCCGCTGTTCTGACAACACGCCAGATAGCTAACCTACATCCTGGTGACCTGGCCCCATTCATCGCCGGGCAATATGTTAATCGGAAGGTAAAAGAGCACAAAAGAATGATGAAAAGAAACCTATGTACAGGAGACGCAAAGGAGGGGGAGGGGGGAGGAGAAGGGGGGAAGGGATGCTATCTAATGACTCGATCATTAGATAAGCAAACACGCTCCCATCATCAGCAAAAGCATCGAGCTCATGTTGTGTGTATACGCCAAGGGCTCGCGGCAAAAGGCAAAAGAAGAAAAAAGTCAGCGTTCCTCATTCATCAAATCCCCTTCGGCAATCCCGAGACTTGTTCCTGCTGGAGGATTTGATTGCATCAGCAATCATGAGGGCTACCGTGGCCTTATGGAGGGCAAGGTCAGCCTTCTGCATCAGGCAGTGAGCCTTTTCCCTCTTGAGCTTCGCCATGGCAGCAGCGTGCTGTGCTGCGCTTGCAGCATCCCGCAGTTTGAGCTCCTCAATATCAACAGGGGGCGAGCCCGGAAAGAGATGCTTTGAGTTCTGCCAGTCATGAATGACAGTGTTCCAATGGTCAGATGCGCTCCGTTTAACTCTCTGAGGGCGGAAGGAAGGCGACGGCTGGTGATCATCAGAGAAAGCAACGGTTGCACTCCTTTTGACAATATTTGTCCTGAAAAATCTTGGTGTAGAACTTTCCGAGGACTCAAATGCCCGAAGGGAACCTGTTCTTGTCGAGAACCTGGGAGAGTACCCTGTTAGGGAATAAAGAGAACCAGTGTCATATAATTCGCATATCCGCCCATCCACAGTGCATTCATTGTATCTCCTACCTGATACTGGAAAAGAGAGATACATCAGTAAACAGAAAAAGGCAAAACAATCATTAGAGCATCTCGAAGAGCTCCTTAACAACTCCCTAGTTTGTTTTTCGTGCGATGGGGAAAAACAGCCCTCCAACAGTTTTGCATCTGAATTCCCAAAAGATAAACGCTTGACAAATCCCCTTCTCAACTCACAACAAGTATACTGTATACATGTGTTCCACGCTTGCTATCCGTCCAGGTGCCCATTGGAACACTAGTGGCCCTGTTCGTTTGCAGGGGAACGGAGGGGATTGAGGGAGATTAAATCCTCAATCCCTCCCTATTCAAATTTGATTTAATCCCCCTCAATCCACCCTAACTGAACAAGCCCTGATGCGGTTTCTCCCCGCTCCCCCGCCCAGTTTTCCCTCCTATCCATTTTCGAGTTTTAGGAAGCTAACTATTGGAGCTGCTCTGAGTCCAGTACTCCCTCAAAGTTTGCAAATACTTACATTTTGGAAACGGCAGTTTTCAAAACATAGCTTTGAGCCTTTGGCCAATATTTTCTATTGAAAAAATTGAACATTCTAACAAAGCTATGCTTTTTCATAGAAGTATTTTTCAAGAAAAATCTATGCATATGATCTTTGAGTTTCTAATGTAGTACTTTAAAGTTATTTGCAATCAAAATTTAAACTCAAACCTTGTTCTGTCAAGTATTTGCAAACCAAAGGGAGTACTCGTTAATGGAGAGTACCTTGCCGGTAAAAGCCATCATGCTGTCTTGAAAAGCTATGGCAGCCTGTAGACATAAGCTTCTTATGAGAACGCTGCTTTGGTACCTTGTATGGTACATCGAGTCCACGAGGCCTCAAACAGAAGGCAAACAATGCAGGCTTGGGAGGCATTTTTTTTTCTTGGTACCCAATTGATGAACCCTGCATTCTGCATACTTTCGATTCCCATTCATGTAACTGTTGCTCGTAGACCTTCCACATAGCGAACTGAGAAATGAAAATTATGTAAGAGTTAGAACAAGATTGTGCCCGCTCTCAGCAAGTATTTCTTGGAAACGTAGCAGTATGTTTGGTAAGATAAGTCATAATCAAATCTCAGGAAAAAAATCAATTATTTGACAGGAAATACCTATGTTAGCATGAATTCTAAAAATAATTGATAAGAACAGAAGAATAATCAACTATGACCGAACAATTGCTTCATTGATACTGTTCAAAAAGAAGGCTTTCATATCTTTAGCCAAAGAATAAGCAACAAAAAGATTTCCCGAGGATCTAGTTCAATAAGTACTTGGTCAAAATGACACCCTGGGACACAATGGATTTGCAGTAAATGTAAAGAGTGTTATGGTGTTTTACTACACTACAATGGCACTGGCAGTATCAAAAGGCTGAAAGTATAATTTTTTTGCAAATAATTTCAAGCATGCTTCAGTACTATATGCCTAAAAAAAGGATAGACTCAATGCTGGCAGCTCTCACATGAGTGGGGTCGGGTCTGAGGAAGGAATAAGGCAAGCCTTATCCCTGCGCGGCTGCGCCAGTCCTGTCCTTCTCACTTCAGTACTATAAGCCTAGCTAAATAAATAAATACGTACATAAAACTATGTAAGTGAACTGCAGTTATCCATATCTAGTTAAACTAGGACGAAGGACCCAAGACTGCTTACTAAACATTACATGAAACATAATTACAGAGCTAGATAACAATTATCCAATGTTCACTTGCTTTCTTTATTGTATGAACCAAATGACCACTAAATAATAGAAAGCTAAACAAGAAGCCAAAAGTATAAAAATAAAAGGCAAAAATATATGTTCACCTGGAAATGTCGAATAAGCGGCATTCCCTTTTTCTGCCTCTTAGCTTGCCAATATGCATGTATCACTTCAATAATGTCCAGAGGTAGGTCATCAGTCTCCAGTTCCTTCATCTGAACAATGCTGAGTTCATTAGAGTCGTGACTATATGCAAACTTCTCTAGTTTGTCCATAACCCTCTCAAACAAGTCTTCTGCCAACTCAAGTGTGGCGTTGTTGTCTCTTACTAAGAATTTCTGCCGGCTTGATATCCACTCTTCATCATCACTGTCCATGTTATATAACACACGGGCCTCATCAAGAGCAATTTCAACATCTGTTCCGATGTGGACAAGATAATCTTCAGATCGCACAAAGGATACCATATCATTATCATCATGGATTCCAACCAAATGGACACCAGGGGTTGGAATGTTCCTCACAGAAGCAGCTCTGATGTTATGGCTATAGCACTCATCATGCATTTGCTTGAAAATCAACCACTGGCTTCTGTCAGGAAATTCCAGGCACCATTCAGCCCCACCCTTCCACATCATGGCATGTGTATAGCGGTTTGTGGCCCCAGGCTGCAAAACTTGACAGACCTTGTGAGCATACTTGGTCCCTTCAGCAAGTTTCACGCATATCCTCTGTTCACTGTGAACATCAGAATCCATTGTGATCTGGGTATCATACTCCCTCCAACCTCTATCACTCACTGTAACAAGAACATTTGCAATGCAAGTCAATAGCTCTGGACTGCTATGCCCACTTCTAGAACTATCAGGAAGTTTTTTTGCATCACTTGTCTTCACACTGACATGAGATTGTATCTTGCGGAAATGATCTTTGTTTTTTAAGCCAAGTTCCTCACTTCTAGGAGAACCTGAGTATGAAACTTGACTTCGTGGCTTCTTAGAACCACTAGCGAAGCCAGTCAACATGTGGTCTTCTGGCAGTAACTTTGAACCATCTCCAAAAGCACGTGATATAGACGTAAACCGGTTCCGATGGGAAGTAGTTCTGGGGGCAGTTGGTGTAACACGACCAATTGGATGTTCATTCAATTCCTGAACCAAGTTAGATATAGGATGCTTTAATTTTTCATCTTTGTCAAGAGGTTTATCATTTGTTGCATCAATTGCTTTGTCTTGAGGAATATTGATGGAAAGACGACCCTCTGCAAACTTCTGTGAAGAGCAAATAACACTAAGGTTGGAGGAACATGGCCTATCAGCACCAATACAAGGCTCATTTTGATCTCGAAACTTTCTGTCAATTATATTTGCATCATCAATACTGTTGTCATTACATTCTGGGCTTATATTCCTTTCAGTAATCTTGGGTTCCCTACTAGTAGAGCTAGATGGATTTGCACAACTAGCAGAGACCATATCCAATGGACTATACGGTGATGAACCAAGATTAAGTGAACAAACTTGAAGTGGAGCATGACAAACTGTATCAGACGCATGTTCTGTTACTAACTGCTGCTGATCCTCATCCAAAGCACATGACATGGATTGCTGAGAACCATTAGTCGAATTGCTTTCCATTAACATTTTTTTATGGTGCCAAAGCAGTACTGAAGGTGCAGTTGTCATGTCCAGAAAACTTTGAGTGAATTTACACCGGTCATCCAAACAACAAATGACAGATTTGATATCTGAATAATTAGACTCTGGAAGAAAGACAGACTCTCGGACATCAAAACCCTGTTTAACAGAAAATACTTAAATGATGGTCAGCTGATTTTCTACAAAAAAAAAGAGTTCTAGCACAATGTTTTTAGAGCAATGTGTTAGATGATGTTAACTTAATCTATAAACAAACAGCAGTTAAAATGTGTATTTCCATTGAACAACGATTCACATTCACATATGAATCACATGAGGCATATGCACAACATAATGCGTTGTGCATTGCAGTTTTATAGGGAAAAGGGTTATTGAGGCACAAATAACTTGACAAGAAATAACAAGATGGTTACGATTACAACAGAAGGATAGTAAGAGACCTCACAAACAACAGCAATTACAGTACTAAATCACACCCTGCAAGATAAGTAAAAAATTATTCACCCTGATATGGCTTTCAGAAACAAAGAACATGTACTGCTTCAACCTTAAACAGAATAAAATGCACATTAAAAGTATTAATGCAAATACATGGGCAATAATATTCAAGGTAAAAAAGGCACTAGGCACTCTCTAGGCAGTGACCTTTTGCCTAGAGGTTAAGCACAGCTAGGCATTCTCTAGGTGTTTACATCAGTTTGTTCTGCATATATGTGATTGACTAACTATGAATTAAACACCACTATGCACATGTGCAATTCTTGTTCCTACAGTACCAGAGGAGGTTATAAGAGAAATATCAAATAAAAGTATATCTAATACTAACTTGTGAGAAAATAGAAGTTATAGGAACTAGAACCTAAGAAATCAGAAAAGGGAATGATAGTAAAGAAATCTCTAGGGTTTGTTAGAAAAGTGAAGGGGCAAACACAAAATCACTCCCTCCCTCTTGTGGAGGGCGTGTGCAATCCAATGCAATCACCGTGCACTACCACAAAGATTGATGTCACCTCACACGCTCCCTGCAGCATCATGACCCCAATCCCCTTCCCTTCTGCTCCCTCCCTCAGGCAGCACAGCTCTGGATCTGGTGGCACAGCACCGCACCTATACCTCCACTTACTCTCCGCCCAGGACTTAAGTGCACCTAGGCGAACACCTCATGACGCCTTGTGGAAGACAATATTGATTCCATGAAATGTAACATAACTAATCTGCCAAAGGTATGTTTTTTGCACAGTTTAAACAATGAATACAATATAGCATAGAATTACACAGGGTAAGGTAGCAATGACCATCCATCACTATGGTTCCTCAGATAACCCAAAACTGGTTACGGACAACCTCACATGAAGTCCAGGAGTACTTATAGAATTAAGTCATCATAAGGGGGAGCTACTGCATACTGAGTAATGTTAATGCCCCTATTTGTTAATGAGCTGGTGCTCATAATGTGAAAAGCATGGAAGGCTATTTAAATCATTTAGGGAATACAACTATAATAGTCATGTGGAAAGATCGCTTAAAACTGCATATGTAAGGTAGGAAGATACCTTAGAGAAGAGACCCATTGAAGGAAGAGCTCTTCGACCTGTACATTTTGTGGAATCTTTAGACAACTCCCTTTTGGAACATTGATATTGAAGCTTTCCTTGAAGGTGTTCCCATTTCCATTTCTCTACACCAACAAAGCTGAAAAACATAAACACTACTTGGCTTCTACCATGCCCACCAGATATCTGAAATCTGACTGAAGTACAAGGTATTCTTGATTCCTTGGTAGTTCTCTGTCTAGAACACTGCTTAAAGCTTCCAGCAAGTAAACAGAAAAGTGATACTGCCGATCTCATGCATGTGTCAAGAAGGAAACGTTTCAAGCCTAAAGCACTATCAATAAGAAGTATATCCAGATGTACAACAGGCCATAAGGCAACCATTGTACCACATTGAAGAAGAAAGAAAGCATTGGAAACCGAAACACAACAGGCTTCACAAAGCAACTTATAAACAGGTTTCAGTGGGAGGCTCAATGCAGGTATGACATATGTAACTGAAGCACCAGTTGCAATACTAGATTTCATATCAGGACAAGAAGCAAGAACCATAGAACTTGCTCTTCTTTGGCAATTAGAATGCTGTTCGGATATGCTAAGAAAACCATTCTTTTTTCTGCAAAATCGCTTCCTAGAATAAATAAAGCGAAACCTCCTGTCCTCAGGTGTGGTCCTATCCTTGAGAACCTCTGCACCCCCATTTGCAAGTGAACTACATGGTACAGAATCAATAGATTCCTTGGCATCAGAAGCACGGCACTGTTTTTGGTCAAATGAAATTGGAACAGTATTGGAATGACTGTGATCTTGCTTGCTGATGTCACAAAGTGCAGCAGATTTTGCTTGGTTTGATCGAGCCAACCATGAGCTGATGGGACCTGACTCAAAACTCTCTGTATTGCTTCCGCTTCTATGCATGTCTTCTCTGTCACCCTGTTCATGCTTCGACTCAAACGCTGACCTTGAGTTGGTGCATTTAGATTTATTGGGAGCTTCCGCTGGTAAAAACAGAAGTTTAATCCTCTCATTTTGAAGGTTGATCCATTCTTCATCCTTACCATCATACCTGACATGATGTAACCCTGTGACCGGATTATATTCCTTGACCATGCCAAAGTACCAAGTCTCATCAAGAGGCCAAAAAACCCTGATCCTCTCTTTAACAATGCAGAATGGATCCACATCGCTAGGGCTGACTTCATAAAAATGCCGACGCTGACGGCGCTTCAAGAACGGAACTTTACCATCACGCTTCCGCAGCAACCTAGCAGGACTACATATATCCTTGATTTTTTCATATGAATTCTTAAAATGGGTTGAATGCTGAGAAAAAGATCTCTTTGACAACCTATCAGTTCCCTTCCTTGGTGATCCAGCACATTTGTTATCCGATAAAGAACAGAGCATCCAGGCAGCATTTTCTTCCAAACTATCACCATCATCGTCTTTGACATAATCATAGACACCCTTGTCAACATGAACAGCTTTTGGGGGTTCGCCTGAAAGATGTGACTGCTTTTCAGCTAAGAACTCAGTTTCGGAACAGAACTTGGTGCCGGTATCCTGATCACAAGTACCATTCTCAGTCCTCAAGCAGCTGACAGGTTCATCACCACCAACTCTATTCTCCTGGGACGGAACTGATTCCCTCTTATTGTTCCGCCTCGGGTGTTGGGAAGACCTAGGAACTCCATTAGCTTGTGGAGTATTATGACCACCAGTCCAACTCTCAGTACTAACATTCTGAGCCAGCTTTCTTAACCTCAAGACGCCACGAGGCTGCCTGATCACTGTAACTCCAGCTGAAGTAACCGAATGTTCAGAGTCGTCGTTCTTATTTCTAGACAATGAGAGCTGGCGACAGTCATCGAGACCATTTATGCTCCATGTGGAATCACCTGAGCTGGAACTTGGCGTCCCTGGTTCATTGAGTTCCATTTGATTAGAACCCAAGTCGTTGTGCTTCCTCTTATTCCCCGCAGATGAACTGCTTGCATGAGCCTCCTTTCCACTCCCATTAGGCAAGGCAGGTCCATCTTTTGCTCCAACAGATTCCCTCTCAGACAAAGTCTCCTCACCATCTAAACCCACCCCTGATTCGTTAGCATCTGTTGCAGTGGGTTTATCACTGCCACTGGGTTCCATTCACGAGCCCACGAATCAAGTTAACATCATTCCTCAGAATTTCACCTCCCATCATATGTAGAGTCTCGACCCAGACCAGGGGCGGTTGCGTGGAGCATGGGGGTTCAGTTGAATCCACGATAAATTAACAGAAACAGTTTCGATCTCATCAGCAATCCTACACCATCAGTTCGCCCGCAATCACCACAACAACCCATTCGGTATCCAAACATTAAAAGGCATCGCAAATCTGTGGACGGAGGCAGTGTTTTACCTTTGGAGCCCTGGAGGCATCAAGCGTCGGTTGGCGGACCAGAGTAGGCGACAAGCCACCTGGCGCCGGTGGCGTCAGCAGGGTCGACCGTCGGCGAAGCACTTAGTGTCTCGCAGACGGATCGAGAGAAAAAATGGCACCACAGTCGCCGAGCGGCGAGAAGATCCGAACCACGGATCGGCGACAAATTGAGCAGGCGAATCGAATCCGATGACAGGGGAGCGCCGATCTGTGCCAAAAGCCCCTTGCCTGGGCGATGCAATGCGGCGAATTAGGATGTCGTCGATGACATGGCAACCTAGGGTTTGCTTTACTCGAGTTTTTTCCCTCTCCTCTTCAGGGTTCGTTTTTTTTTCCTCTTTTTTGCCGATGAAGAGCGGGGAAAGGTAGGTTACAGCTAACTGTCCCGCTAACTGGCGAGGGAGGAGACTGGGGGAATTGAAGGGTGCGGCCGTGCGGGAGGTGCGAGAAACCAAGCCGTCCGATCACGATTGGACGGAAGTGATGGGAGTTCACCACTTCCACGGGTTTTGGGCTGGCTTGGAGCAAGGTACGAACTTCTCACCCGGTTTTTACCACCAGGTTTTTACCGAAAACCGTAAAATTTACTGTTCACGGTACTGACTGGGAACGAAAACCTGTCCAGTTTTTAGTGTATTTTAGTTTAAAATTTAAAAAGTATAAAAAATAAATTTTAGTCAACAAAATAGTTTTCGGAAAATGTAATCCCTACTATAGTGAGTGAGCCAAACGAACTTTACAAAGATTCAGCGTGTTCGCTGCGGCTTGCTGCGGCTGCGGCTGCGGCTGCGGCTTCTACAGTATTTTTCTCTCTATGGATTGCAGCTGCAGCAGTCCAAACAGCTGCAACAGTGCCGGCTTGCAGCCAGCCGAACAGGGCCATTGCTGGGCTGATTCTTTTTCTTTAACTTTCCTTTTAACTTTTAATAGTGCAATATCAGTGTGTTATGACACCACACAAAAGTATTCAATAAAATATTTATATACAACAATCTAATAAAACAGTCAATATATATTATCATGAGTAAAATTAAATTTACACACACCAAGAGCGTAAAACCAATTAAAAAATCTAAAGGAAAAGGATACAATCAGCAACCTTGTCGACGCCAAGGACATCGAGCCGATCGAAGCGACAAAGGAACTACACGGTGCTAAACGTGTGCTGGAACTTATTTAGTACTATATATATATATATATATATATATATAACTACTTGTGTACCTGTTCATTACCACAAAGTTAAAAATTAGTATAAAACATAGATACGGAACGACAAACATCACTATGATATGCAAAATCTGTTTGACAAAATATCTCTGTAATATTAATATTATATTGACGATACAAAAAAACTCGACCGGTAAGAGAAAGACTGCCCCACGGTATTATATTAAAGTAGCTCAATCGAAGCACCAACCGAGAAATGTCATGAAAACTAGCCCCCGTGCAACATGAGGGTCCGCCCCCTATGCATCCGGACGACATCAGCAAGATGCTTTCCATACACATCACGAAAAATTCGAGTTCCTCGTCATGCCCTTTGGGTTGATAAACACACCCTCCACCTTTCAGTCCTTAATGAATGACGTCCTTAAATCCTATATTCACAAGTTTGTCTTGGTATTTTTTGATGACATACTCATCTTCAGTAAGACATGGGCAGAACACTTGCAGCATGTGAAGCAGGTATTCCTAGTCCTCCATGACAACAAGTTGTTCCTGAAGCGCTCTAAGTGTTTCTTTGGGGAGGAAACAGTGTCCTACTTAGGGCACATCATTTCCAAGGACGACGTCACAATGGATCCGACCAAGATCAAGGTGGTGGAGGCATGGCCTCGACCACAATCTCTCCAGGCGCTACGGGGCTTCCTTAGGCTCACCGGCTACTACAGCAAATTCATAGCGGGTCATGGCGAAGTGGCTGCCCCTCTGATGGCCCTCTTGAAGGAGGCCTTTCACTAGTCGGACGCAGCAGACGCGACGTTCCTGCAACTCAAGCACTCGCTGATGATAGTGTTGAAGGAAACAGGTGACGCCTAAGAGGGGGTGAATTAGGACTTCTAAAACTTTCACTAAACAAGGCCACAAATAAATCCGTAGAGTAAAACCTATGCAATTAATCAAACTAGAATGTGCAAACTAGGTTTTGTCTAAGTGTTGCTATCTCTACCGCAAAGGCTAAGTTTTAATCTAAAACAATATAAGTATAAAGACAAGATTGAAACTTAAATACTTAATATAAATGCGGAAGCTAAAGAGCAAGGTAGAGATGCAAACTCTCGTGGATGACACCGGTATTTTTACCGAGGTATCCGGAATCGCGCAAGGTCCCGACTAATCCTCGTTGGTGCCCCTACGCAAAGGGAAGCCCAAGCGAGGGCCAAGCACTCGGTCGAGTAACTTTGTAGAGAGCCACAGGCCTTCTCCACGTGCAAGTGGTGCTTCGCTTCCGTCTCCTCTCGGACGCTCTCCGCCGTCTCCACTATCGAGCTTCCGGCCAAAAACGTCGCGAGCCTCGTTCCCTTCGGTACACGCGGCGGCCGTGACACAAACGCGATTGTCACGGCCTCGCAAGACTTTTGCCCCACTTGGTATAATTACAACGGCTCGCACAAGAGCCGAGGGGTTGTGTGGTTTTCTAAACTCACTCAACTAACTAGGATTCACCTAGAGCAAGCGCTAATGCGATCTAACTAGCCTAAGCACTTCACAAAGCACCTACCCTAATCACCGAGTGATTCTATTAAGCACTTGGGTGTATGAGCACTTGGAAATGTCTATACTATTCCTTGGTATGTTGATTAGACTCCCATACTTTGAAATGGCTGGTTGGGTGTATTTATAGCCCCAACACAAAATTAGCTGTTGGAGAAAAGTTGCTGCTCTCTACGGCACACCGGACAGTCCGGTGCGCCTAGCCGTTGGATCTAACATCGCAGATGACCGTTGGCACGCAGGCTTTTTACACTAGACAGTTCGTGTGTCACACCGGACAGTCCAGTAGTCTTTTCTCTACAGTGCCACCTAGAACTAGCCGTTGGGCTACTGTTCCTGGGTGCACCGGATAGTCCGCCATGTGGCACCAGACAGTCCAGTGCTCTAGACCAGATAGTTTGTCATGGCAACACTTCCTTCATTTCTTGGACTTAACTTGATCTTCATAATGTCTTCTCTTGAGGTGTTGCTTTCCTCAATACCTTAGTCCAAGTAACTTTAGCATCCTGTGAACAACAAGCACATTAGTCCACAGGTTATGTTGATCATCAAACATCAAAACCTATTGAGTCAACTGGCCCGAGGTCCATTTTCCTTACAAGTGCCACTCCTCTAGATGTTGGACTTCTCCAAGCGCTTTATGGTGGACTGTGATGCTTTAGGGGTGGGGTTTAGCGCCATGCTACATCAAGGCGATGGTGTGATTGCCTTCTTCAGTCGAGCAGTTGCGCCACATCACCAGAAGTTGTTAGCCTATGAGCGCGAGCTAATCAATCCTGTCAAGGTCGTACGTAATTAGCGCCCATATCTCTTGGGACGTGCCTTTATGATGATCATTACAATTTGAAGTTTATCCTAGATCAGTGACTCTACACCATCGCCCAACACACATGGTTTCCTGTTCAGTTTTTGGGACTTCGTTGGTTTCCTGGTCTTCGCGCAAACAGTCTAGCGTTGCTCAGTCTACCGCAGAGGCTGAGTATGTTGCTGCAGCTAGCTATTGCTTGTAGTTGTTACGGATGATGTCTACTTTACGGGATTTTGGCTTGGATTTTTATCAGGTGCCTCAACTTTGTAATAGCATGAGTACCATAAGTGTTGACAAGAATCCTGTGTTGCATTCGAGGACCAAGCACATTGATGTTCGTTTTCATTTCCTTTATGACCATTCTGAGAAAGGTGACATTTATTTACGCCATGTTGATACCATCGACAATTGGCTGTCATTTTCACCAAACCCCTTGATCAGTCGACTTTTGCACATTTACGATTGGAATCGGGTGTTTGCTTCCCTTTTTGATTGAGGGCTCCCTTTCTGGTTTTATTTCTTTCTTGAGCCTTTTCATGTAGATTTTAGTTTTTCTCTTCTAATTTCTGTGTTGTACCTGCATCTCATGTAGCATTTGAGATTCTGCTATATAATTGCTAGATTATGACTATGCTCCTAGTAGTATGTTTTGTGTGTATATGATCATGCTATGGCAGGCTTAGACTCTTTTACTCATGTTGATACAATTTTTGTTGAGATAAGCATGTTTTCTTAATTATGAACTTGACTATTACCTGTTGAATCCAAAACATGTTCACCATTTGAGATTGGCACCTAGCATGTGTAGGATGTGTTTGAAATCCTTTGTGTTGTCACTAGTATGCTAGGTGGCAATGTCTCATGCTCTGAGTCATTCACCGTCTTGAACCATAAATCTTGTGCTTAAAATCAAAATCAAGATAAGTGACAAAATTTAGAAAGATCGAGATGGGTTTGCATTTGTCCCCACCTCTTTGTATCGAGATTGCTTCCATTTTCACTTTTGGATGAACTTGAGCAGGGTAGTGGATGATTGAAATCGGTGTTTTTTAGCTTCTGATTGTCTTTCTGTATAGGTTGCACCTAGTTGAAAAGTTAGACGATGACAATGCCTACAACCTCTCGCACTCACATGTTTTTAGTGAAACTTGTAATCCTCTATAAAATCCAATAAATCTTGAAATTTTCAATTGGTATCTTTTTCAGATATGTTTCTAGCATGATGAGTGACCATTGTTTGGGGTAGTTCATCTGGTTTACCTTGACTTGCACTTAGTTAATTTCCTACTTGTTATACGCCTAGCGATGTCTTAGTGGTGAACTCCTCTTTTGAACTACTTAAAACTGAATAAAAAGTGCTTACACCTCACATATCTTGTGCATATGATCAATTTGAGTATTTGCTAGCATGCACATTTATTGATGCACACATAGCACAACACCACTTAGGGCTTGTTCGGTTGTTTTCAATCCATATGGATCGGAGGGGATTGATTTGGATTGGGAGAAATTTTTACTTACTAGGGATTGAAACCCCCTTAATCCATATGGATTGGGGTACAACCGAACAAGCCCTTAGCATTTTTACACTCTGATTGGTATAATCCTGAAGCTCATGTTGTTGGGGGGCTCCTTCTCTGTCGAAGTTCCTCAGGATGAAAGAATTGTTTGCAACAAGAGGGACTGAGCGCCGAAGCTACAACAGGTGTGTGCAAAACGCCGAAGAGTTAGACCTTCGGCACAAGATGGTCATGAAGGTTATACGTGATATCGAGTTAGCATGGAAAAGACTTGTTTATCCTTGATATTTGTATTAGAATAATGTGTAGATGTCAGGGTCATAAATGTACTTTTGCCTGGACTGTGTCCCTTGCCTATAAATAGATGAACAGTACCCCTGTACTATTCACGTTGATTGGAGAAATTGTATCCGCACTTTTTGAAAGGGAAATGTGCCTTTGGGATTCTGTCTAAGTGCTAGAAACAGTGAGAAAAGAATTGCAAAAGGTCTTGGCTTGGTGCAGCCAAAACTCTGCTCAGTCTGGCACACCAGACTGTCCGGTGCGCCAGGCTGAACTCCGGTGAACAGGCCACTCTCGAGAAAGTTTGGCGACGTACGACTATAATTCACTGGACTGTCCGATTGTGCACCGGACTGTCCGGTGAGCCAACGGTCGTCTGCGCCAACGGTCGGCCACGCAATCTTCGCGCGACGCATGGCCCGCACCAATGGTCGGCGGGGGGCACCAGACTGTCCGGTGTGCACCGGACAGTGTTCAGTGCACCAACCGATCCTGAGGACCAACGGTCGGATGCGCCAGAATACGAAGGAGATCACGCACCGGACAACTACAGTGACTGTCTAGTGGCGCACCGGACTGTCCGGTGCGTCACCCGACAGAAGGCAATCTTGGCCTTCCTTGTTGGTCTCCAATGGCTCCTAGCTATCTTGGGACTATAAAAGGAACCCCTAGGCGCATGGAGGAGTCACCCAAGCATTCAAGAAACATTCTAAGACTTCTAGACTCCAACTTCACGCATTTGATTCTTTGAGATAGCGACTTGAGCTCCATGTGAGTTGGGAACTCCGTGCGTTGTGTTTTGAGCTCGAGTTGTGACTTGTGCGTGTGATTGTGCTATGATTTGAGTCTTGTGTGTGTTGCTCTCCCCTCTCTTACTTCTGTGCTTCTTTTGTGATCATCATTGTAAGGGCGAGAGGCTCCAAGTTGTGAAGATTCCTCGCAAACGGGAGAAAGACAAAGAAAGGAAAAAACTGTGGTATTCAAGTTGATCATTGGATCACTTGAAAGGGGTTGAGTGCAACCCTTGTCTATTGGGACGCCACAACGTGGAAGTAGGCAAGTGTTACTTGGCCGAACCACGGGATAAAAATCGCGTGTCTCTTGTGTGCTTTCTTTTTGATTATCTGTGTTCACAAGAGCTCGTTTCAAACTATTTAGCCGTTCTAACTTTAACAACTAAGTTTTGTGGCTATTAGTGTTGAGTTTTTACAGGATCACCTATTCACTCCCCCTCTAGGTGCTCTCAATTGGTATCAGAGCCGTTCTCTTCACATAAGGGACTAATCGCCCGAAGAGATGGATCCTAAGGGAAAGGGGATGGTGGTCAACAACAAGGAGAAGGAGTCCCTCTTCAACGAGCCAAGGGATGACAAGCCCACTGACTCAGGATCGAGTCACAAGAAGAGGGACGGGAAGAAGAAGAGGCGGATCAAGAAGATCATTTACTACGACAGCGACGCCTCCTCTTCTTCACCAAGAGACGACGATGACGACTCGTCTAAGAAGAAATTGGTTAATCAAAACTTTTCATTTGATTATTCTCGTATTCCATTCAATTCTAATGCTCATTTACTATCAATTCCACTTGGGAAACCTCCGCACTTTGATGGAGAAGACTACTCATTTTGGAGTCACAAAATGCATAGTCACCTTTTTTTCTCTCCATCCTAGTATTTGGGAGATTGTTGAAAACGGAATGCATTTTGATAATACTGACAACCCCGTTTTCATAAATGAGCAAATTCATAAGAATGCACAAGCTACCACTGTCTTGCTAGCATCTTTGTGCAGGGATGAGTACAACAAGGTGAGCGGCTTGGACAACGCCAAGCAAATTTGGGATACCCTCAAGATATCACATGAGGGAAATGACGCCACCATGATCACCAAAATGGAGTTGGTGAAAGGCGAACTAGGAAGATTCGCGATGATTAGGGGAGAGGAACCAACACAAACATACAACAGGCTCAAGACCCTGGTCAACAAAATTAGGAGCTATGGAAGCACAAGATGGATGGACCACGAGTCGTCCGACTCATGCTCAGGTCCTTTACCGTCATTGACCCTCATCTTGTGAATCTTATCCGTGAGAATCCTAGGTACACAAAGATGACGCTCGAGAAGATACTCGAAAAATTCGTGAGTAGGCACATGATGGTAAAAGAGGCACGATATGTGGATGACGCCTTGAATGGACCACTACCCGTCTACGAGCCACAGCCTGTTGCGCTTAAGGCAACAAGTAGCAAGGAGGCGCTACCAAGCAAGGTAGCACAAGTAGAGGCTGCCGGGCTCAACGAGAGTGAAATGGCCCTAATCATTAAACGCTTCAAGACCGCTCTAAAAGGACGCAAGGAGCACCCCAACAAGAACAAAGCAAAGGGGAAGCGCTCCTGCTTCAAATGCAGTAAGACTGGTCATTTTATTGCTCAATGTCCCGATAATGAAAATGACCAGGTGGAAGAAAGACAAGGGAAGAAGGAGAAAAAGAAAAGCTATAGGAAGGTGAAAGGCAAGGCTTACCTTGGCAAAGAATGGGATTTGGACTGCTCTTCATCCGACTCCGACGATGAAGGACTGGCAGCCTTGGCCTTCAACAAGTCCTCTCTCTTCCCCAACGAACGACACACTTGCCTCATGGCCAAGGAAAAGAAGGTAAGTGGTCGTGATACCCCTAAATACACTACTTCTAGCGATGATGATTCTAGTGATGATGAAGTAGATTATACTGATTTATTTAAGGGTTTAGATAGAACTAAAGTAGATAAAATCAATGAGTTAATTGATGCTTTAAATGAAAAAGATAGATTGCTAGAGAAGCAAGAGGATATTTTGTATGAAGAGCATGATAAATTTGTTAGTGTGCAAAAATCCCTTGCGTTAGAGATTAAAAGGAATAAAATGCTATCCTCTGAATTGTCTGTGTGCCATGAATCAATCTCTAGTTTAAAGATTTTGAATGATGATTTAAATGCTAAGCTAGAGGTAGCTAATAAGTTCATGTGTAGAACATGTTGTAATTTGTAATAGATGTAAGGACTTTGATGTTAATGCTTGTAATGAACATCTTATTGCTATTACAAAATTGAATGATGAAGTGGCAAGTCTTAATGCTCAACTTAAGACTTGCAAAATTGATTTTGATAAGTTAAAATTTGCTAGGGATGCCTACACCGTTGGTAGAAACCCCTCAATTAAGGATGGACTTGGCTTTCGAAAGGAAGCCAAGAACTTAACAAGCCAAAGGGCTCCCATTCCCAACAAGGAGAAAGGAAAGGCCCCTATGGCTAATAGTACTCAAAGGAATCATGCTTTCATTTATAATGGTAGAAAATTTTCTAGGAATGCTCATTATAATAGGAGTTATGTTGATTATAATGATTCACATGCTATGTTTGCCTCTAGCTCTACTTTTGTGCATGGTAGAAGTAGGCCTAGGAGAAGTAATGTTGTACCTCATGTGCCTAGGAGAATGTACAATAAACCTTCTACCATTTACCATGCTTGCAATACTTCATTTGCTCTTTTATGTAAGAATGAAAAAGTAGTTGCTAAAAAGTTGGGATCCAAATGCAGGGGAGACAAGACTTGTATTTGGGTCCCAAAGGCTATTGTGACTAACCTTGTAGGACCCAACAAGAGTTAGGTACCTAAAACCCAAGTGTAAATTGCCTTGCAGGTTTATGCATCCGGGGGCTCAAGCTGGATTATCGACAGCGGATGCACAAACCACATGACGGGGGAGAAGAAGATGTTCACCTCCTACGTCAAGAACAAGGATTCCTAGGATACGATCATCTTTGGAGATGGGAACCAAGGCAAGGTCAAAGGCTTGGGCAAGATAGCCATCCCCAATGAGCACTCCATTTCAAACGTATTTTTAGTAGAGTCGCTTGGATATAATCTCCTGTCTGTAAGTCAATTGTGCCACATGGGCTACAATTGTTTGTTTACAAATGTTGATGTTTCTGTCTTTAGAAGGAGTGATGGTTCATTAGCGTTTAAGGGTGTATTAGACGACAAACTCTACTTAGTTGATTTTTCGAATGAGGAGGCCGATCTAGATGCATGCTTAATAGCTAAGACTAGCATGGGCTGGCTGTGGCATCGTCGTCTAGCACATGTTGGGATGAAGAACCTTCATAAACTTCTAAAGGGAGAACATGTGTTAGGACTAACCAATGTCTGCTTCGAAAAAGATAGACCTTGTGCAGCTTGTCAGGCAGGAAAACAGGTGGGAAGCACTCATCACAACAAGAATGTGATGACAACATCAAGACCACTGGAGCTACTACATATGGACCTCTTCGAACCCGTTGCCTACCTTAGCATCGAGGAAAGTAAGTATGGTCTTGTTATTGTTGATGATTTTTCCCGCTTCACTTGGGTGTTCTTCTTGCAGGATAAATCAGAAACCCAAGGGACCCTTAAGCGCTTTCTAAGGAGGGCTCAAAACGAATTTGAGCTCAAGGTGAAAAAGATAAGAAGCGACAACAGGTCCGAGTTCAAGAATCGGCAAGTGGAGGAGTATCTTGAGGAGGAAGGCATCAAGCACGAGTTCTCTGCTCCCTACACACCACAGCAAAATGGTGTGGTAGAGAGAAAGAACAGGAAGCTTATCGACATGGCAAGGAAAATGCTTGGAGAATTCAAGACGCCCGAGCGGTTTTGGTTGGAAGCTGTGAACACAGCTTTCCACGCCATAAATCGGCTCTACCTACATCGCCTCCTCAAGAAGACCTCGTACGAACTTCTTACCAGTAACAAACCCAACATCTCATACTTTCGTGTATTTGGGAGCAAATGTTACATTCTAGTGAAGAAAGGTAGAAATTCTAAATTTTCTCCCAAGGCAGTAGAAGGGTTTTTACTAGGGTATGACTCAAATACAAGGGCGTATAGAGTCTTCAACAAATCATCGGGTTTGGTTGAAGTCTCTAGAGACGTTGTATTTGATGAGACTAATGGCTCTCCAAGAGATCAAGTTGATCTTGATGATGTAGATGAAGATGATGTTCCAATGGCCACAATACGTACCATGGAGATTGGAGATGTGCGACCACAGAAACAACAAGAGCAAGATCAACCCTCTTCCTCAACGATGGTGCACCCCCCAACTCAAGATGATGGACATGTTCCTCAAGAAGAGGCGTGTGATCAAGGGGGAGCACAAGAAGAACAAGTTATGTAGGAAGAAGCACCACGGGCCCCTCCAACTCAAGTCCGAGCAACGATTCAAAGGAATCACCCTGTTTACCAGATTCTGGGTGACATAAGAAAGGGAGTAACTACTCGCTCATGCCTAGCTAATTTTTGTGAGCATTACTCGTTTGTCTCTTCTATTGAGCCTTTCAGGGTAGAAGAGGCCTTGTAAGATCCGAACTGGGTGTTGGCCATGCAGGAAGAGCTCAACAACTTCAAAAGGAATGAAGTTTGGAGCCTGGTGCCACATCCAAAGCAAAACGTTGTGGGAACCAAGTGGGTGTTCCGCAACAAGCAAGATGAGCACGGGGTGGTGACAAGAAACAAGGCTCGACTTGTGGCAAAAGGTTATGCCCAAGTCGCAGGTTTGGATTTCGAGGAGACTTTTGCTCCTGTGGCTAGGCTAGAGTCTATTCGCATTCTATTAGCCTATGTCGCTCACCATTCTTTCAGGTTGTTTCAAATGGATGTGAAGAGCACTTTCCTCAACGGGCCAATCAAGGAGGAGGTGTACGTGGAACACCCCCTGGCTTTGAGGATGATAGGTATCCCGACCACGTTTTTAAGCTCTCTAAGGCGCTCTATGCACTTAAGCAAGCCCCAAGAGCATGGTATGAATGCCTTAGAGATTTCTTAATTGCTAATGCTTTCAAGGTTGGGAAAGCCGATCCCACTCTTTTCACTAAGACTTGTGATGGTGACCTTTTTGTGTGCTAAATTTATGTCGATGATATAATATTTGGTTCTACTAATCAAAAGTCTTGTGAGGAGTTTAGCAGGGTGATGACTCAAAAGTTTGAGATGTCGATGATGGGCGAGTTGACATACTTCCTTGGATTCCAAGTAAGACAACTCAAGGACGACACCTTCCTCTCCCAAATGAAGTACACTCAAGATCTTCTCAAGAGGTTTGGGATGTAGGACACCAAGCCCGCGAAGACACCGATGGGAACCAACGGGCATGTCGACCTCAACAAAGGAGGTAAGTCCGTTGATCAAAAGGCATACCAGTCTATGATTGGTTCCTTGCTTTATTTATGTGCTAGTAGACCAGACATTATGCTTAGTGTATGCATGTGTGCTAGATTTCAATCCGACCCCAAGGAATGTCACCTTGTGACCGTTAAGCGAATTCTTAGGTATTTAGTTGCTACGCCTTGCTTCGGGATCTGGTATCCAAAGGGGTCTACCTTTGACTTATTTGTATATTCAGACTCCGATTATGCCGGGTGCAAGATTGATAGGAAGAGCACATCAGGGATGTGCCAATTTCTAGGAAGGTCCCTAGTGTCGTGGAGCTCAAAGAAACAAACATCAGTTGCCCTATCCACCGCTGAGGCCGAGTATGTTGCCGCAGGACAGTGTTGCGCCACTATACCACAACCTAGCAATAACGACTTACTTACAGTCGGTATAAACCGTTATAGCAACGTACTATCAGTCGCTATAGAGTTATACCGACTAACACTTTCTGACGCTGTAAGTGGCGTCGGCATAAACCTATAGCGACAGACATGTTTATACCGACGAACGGTTAGACGTTAAAAAGATATACCGACTAACATATCTATCCCGACGGACAGTCTGTTACAACTTATACCGACACACTGTCTGATGCGATATATGCATTTTTACCGACTAACAATCAAACGCTATTAGAACTTATACCGACACACTGTCTGATGCGATATATGTATTTTTACCGACTACCAATCAAACGCTACGGCTATATGAGCCTAAAAAAATATATTACTAGCAATTTCCAATTATCATCAACATCAGATAATAATTGTACTGCATTCATACATAGCAATTGTACTGCATTCATACATAGCTCATGTTGACATAGCTCATGTTTTCATTCATGACAATAACAATTGTACTACATTCATACATAAAGTTCACAAGTTTGCTTTTGTTGTAATAAAGATCAAAATAAGCAGCAACAACACTAAGTTTGGCTTGTGAAAGCTCAGAGATACTAGCTAGTACAACCACATGTTGGTTTCACAATTTTAAGTTCACTTGCAAATTTCTCTTTTGGAGAAAATACAAAACAAAATATGTAGCTGCATCCATCCAAAAGAACTTTTGATCTTTCTTCTTGTAGCATCCATAGGCACCACCGCAATCTGCGTGCTATTGTCATCATGGAGTAAACAAGTGACTTACTACCTCTAGGACCTCCATCCTGACAAAATTAAAACCCAAATCATTAGTAGACTACTTAGAAATCCATTCCAAAATAAACTATAGAATAGATACCACCATTGCTCCATGATTAAGCTAAATATACAATAGTTGAACGCAACAGAACTGCATGATCACAACACCTTGCTGCTGCTTATTGAGCTGCATGAATTTTAGAGAGCAGCTACTCTAATTCCTACAAAAACTTAAGCAAAAATAATGTAGCTGGACACATTCCTGCTGAATTTGGGAACTTAAGGAGCATCATGGAGATGTAAACACCTTCTAACTAGTACCAGCCACATACCTACTAAAATCAAGAATATCTACTGAAATCAGCCACATAGCCAGAAGCAGTCATAACCAAGAATATCTACTGAAATTAGTGGTACAATGTCAATCATATATATACCTGTAGCACTCTGTGATGATTTTGATGTCTTGCTCACCTTTAGCTATATAATCATAGAAACCATTAGTTAGAAAATATGCAATCATCATATATGAAAAAACAACAAAGAGATAGCTTATTACTCTCTTGTACGGCCATGCGATCGACATCCGATCAGCATCACCCATCTCCTCCAAATAACCATATGGGCGAGGTAGAAGGGCATCCCTTTTCAGCACAACATTCACGACAACCTCACAATATTGCTTTCCTAGAGCAACTCCTCCTAGCACTGAGCTTGGATTAGTTGAAATAATTGTTCCCTTAGCCACAGGATGATCTCTCAATATGGCATATAAGATCACATCCTTTCCAATCTGAAGCAAACAATGAAATTATAAGAATATAATAAATGTACAGAACCACTAGCAAATGAGAATTAGAAACTTTGAAGGATGGATGGAAAACTTACAAGTTCAGTGTGAAGAGGCAGACTTGCTGGGATAGCTCTAGTGTTGCCTTGATAGGGCTGCACTGCTAGGGACGCATTAGTAGGGTTGCCTTGAGATAGCTGCACTACTGGGGTTGTATTGGTCGTCTTGCTAGAGGGCTGCATTGTTGGGGTACCATTGATAGGGTTGCCTTTAGATGGATGTACTGCAGGGGTAACACTAACATGATTGCTGCCAAGCAAGTTTTCACCCTCATCAGAGATTTCATCCTCCACATAAGCTTCATCTTCATGAAACTGAGCAATATTATGTGTTTGATCAATATGTTGTCCAGACCTCGTGTCCTAAAATAAATATGAGGGTAATAAGTAATAAATATTCCATAGATTTCAAAATGACTCTTAGATGTTCAGCTACTTTACCGGATGGTGTCGTGTATTAGAACCATCATGCGAGATGATTTCCACATCTCTCATTTCATGAGCCATCCTTTGCTCCTGCATTTTCTCCTCCATTTCTGCTATGCGTTGTTCTAGAGCAGCTTTCTCACGTTCAGCCTTTTTGCGGGCTAGGACTTCCATTTGGAGTCTTGTGGGTGTGTAACTTCTCAAGCCCGGGGTACCAATATCTTGGGGAGTTGGTCCTAGACCCAAAACTCGGACACGTCCTCTTGGCTCTTTCTCTCCACAAACAGCAGCAAAAGCATCACCTTCTTGAATTGTTCTTTCCTTCAACTCTGGATGGGCCTCAACATATTCTTTAAGTTTGTTCTACCCAAATTGAGTTGCAAAAGAGAAAGGTTCAGTACCTACCACTATAGGAAACAGTAGCAAATGTGATGCAAAAAACACCTTACAATAAATGTCAAGTTCACAAAAACTTACAATAACTGGTTCAGCAAGTCTTGTTGGAACTCCATTCTTTCTGGTATGTGTTTTGATATAGAGTTCATCTCTTCGAGGAGGGCGTCCTAGTTCCTTAGACTGTAAATTGTTTTAATATTAACAATTGAAAATGAAAAATCATAATGTAAATTCAACAGTCAAATTGCTTCAATACCATTTCATGGCCAGAGCGAGCAAAGCTCTTGCTACCAGATGTATGAAGTACCCCAACCTTTGAACGACTAAATTTGGCTTTTTTTGTCTTTCCTTCACATTCAGGAGACACCCAATATTCAGAAAGAAACTTCCAATCCTCATCACTAACCCTTCCACTATGTTTGTTCTTCATGTCCTCTTCTGTTAAATTCTCATTAAAATACTGCGCCTTTAGGGTTGACTTAAAATCCTTCCATTTCCTTCCAGCAGTGGTTAAAAACCAGTTAAAGGCAGCATCATCTACATCGAAGATTTTCTGATTCTCCAACCAAAAAAAGATAATCACAACTTGGTCTAATGGTCAGAAACAAATTCAACCTAAGAAATGATAATAATGTACTTGGGCAAATACCTTTAGGTCGGTCCAGACTTCATACTTCTCACCATCCACTAGTCTCCAGTCAACACTGCTAACTGACAACTTCTTTCTCACATGACATCCAATAGCACTAGAAAACTTCCTTGAATTGTTTCCAATAGGTTGACCAAATTCATTCAGTTCTATCTTAATTTTTGCCATCTCAGATCCCCTTGCAAATATGTCCTCCAATTTTGTAATACCCCTTCCTTTTCTCTTCTTTTGTGGACTATGGGATTCTATTAATTTAAACACATTAGTTGTACTATAGCAAGGTGAAAAAGTATATGCAACAACAGAATAATTACCATCATTGTCACACAGAAAATCTCCAATTGAATCACAACCAATATTTGCATCAATCTGCTCATTTGCATTCTCAGATAAATTTCTTTGTGTCCTTGGACACAAATTATGACCTTCAGTTGCAGCACCACTGGTGTTGTGAGTTCTCTACAAGAATAAAACATGGTGTAAGTACTTTTTCTTGAGAAATGGAAGAAAGATAAGTTTGTTTTTAGCCTAACTGATCCGAAATTATGCACAGCACAAGGTGCTCCAATTAGAATTCATATTGAACCTTTATAATTAGGACTAGGCAAGCATATTAAAATTAGTTCTGCTTGTGATAGAACAGTTTGGAACAGAACAGAACAAAACAGTTTCGAACAGAACAAAACAGTTTGGAACAGAACAGAACTGAATCCTATTATTTCTGCTTGCGGCACCAGCCAGGAAGTTTGGAACAGAACAGAACCCTATCAGTTCTGCTATTTGATGAATTGCATCAGCCAGGAAGCCAGGACAAGAGCGTTTGGAACAGAACAGAATCCTATTTGATGAATTGCATCAGTTCTGCTTCTGCACATGACAGAACAGTTCTGCTTCTGCACAATCTCATTCATCATATCAGCAGGTGCAAAGAATGTGCTTGACTGCTTGTGCATCTAGCGACGCTTAACTAGTGTGTGTGTGTGTTTCCTTCCTGCGCTCACAACCTTCGCCACACCTATACATTAAAACAGCCGAAATGGAACGACGCGCTGCTAGAGATGTTCAGAATAGACTACGTCGAGTCATGCAGCCCTTCGCTTAACTATTAAAAAATCTATACGGCAAATCATTGAAGATCTAGCACTGAGGACCAGAGTGCTAAGTGGATTATCATTGAAGTTAATGAAGATTGCAAAGACATATAACTGAGGACCAGAGTGCTAAGTGGATTTATCTTGTTCTGCTGAGCAGGTTGTCTTGCTCTAGATCAGTACTGGATCAGTACTGGATACATATAACAACCAGCAGGGTACATAGGTTTTACACCTCCTCAAACTCATCCATGGGGTGATAAACTCATGTCATGCACTTCCCCCCTTTCAACACAATCTCTCCATATCTGCTGCACGCCAGAACTACCCAGATAAACCAGTGGGTTGAGATATTTTCAGGGATTTTGGACTGTTCTGAACTTCTTCAGTTCAACATACAATCTCTCTATTCTCGAATGCAGTATTTTCTTTTATTGCTAATAATTCCAGATAATAGCACGGCAGATAGTAGTGAAAATTTGAGTTCTAGCAGTGATAATAATTCCAGCACTCCCATTGATGAGGGTAATGTTCAAGAAATTATTGCAGGTAAGCTATAGTTGTTCTGGTAATTTGACAGTAATATATATCATGCATTTTTGTCATTGTACCCCAGATAATGGGTGATCCCTCTACTATTTTGTATATGTACATTTATTTTTAGATTGTTGTTTTTTCACTGAAACTCAATGCTACCCTGATAATCTTGTTATCTAGATAAACTGAACAGGAGAGGGAATCCTTTGCGCAGAAACTTAGTGAGGTTGTTTAAAACTAAGCTTGCTTTTAGTCTTAGTTGATGATTAAGTCTTATGCTGAAGTAGTGAAGCTGTTTATACCCTTTACCATATTTTGACTGTCTCAACTGAACAGGAGAGGGAATCCTTAAGCCTTGGACAACTTAAGGCCATTGGTGATCCGATTCTTTTCAGGTAACTAACTGTTTATACCCTTTACCTTTAGTTCATATGGGTCAATGACTGAGATTGTTTTGTTTTCCCTTTACCCAGATTGAGTGAATTAAAAGCCCGACCAGCTGCCTGTGAAAATGCTCGATTGTATCTTGATGAGCTGCAAAAGGTATCAATAAGAGAACCTAATAACGATTTCACTAGGCCCAAAATTTGATCTCAACCTCACAGCCTGACAGAGTGACAGGGCAACTTCTAAGGCATATAGATCAACTAGTGGGGCATTTTATTGATTAGGAGAAAGATGGACAGCATTGATGCAACATTGCATCATGATTTAATAAATAAAACTTGGGATATAAAAATTAAATATATAAACTAGAGCATATAAAAAATACCTTTATCCTTTTCTTAGGTTGACCCTGGTGCTGCTGCATATCACTCAAAGTTGGGATATTAAGAGCATCTAGCCGTCTTTTGTTGCTTGCGATGGTTGCAAGTCGCTGCATCTCATACATGTTGACCATAGCTTCGTTATGCTTTCTTCTTTCGTTTGCCATTTTTTCTTCTACAAAGAATAAAGAAATTAGCAACTCCTTGAAAAGAAGTACTCAATACATACCAGCTACTTTGCAGAAATGAAGAAAAGAACTTACTTTGCAGATTTTGTTTTAGATGTTTTAGGATCAACTAGGTAACCATCTATGTCTCTTCTAACAGCAGGGACAATCCCATTAACAATATCAATAGTCACATTGCCATTTAGATCAACTAGTGGGGCAAAAAACTGATTATCATTATCTATGTGCTCGTTCTCCAAATTATCCAGGTCATACACATCTCTTGCTTTAGATTGAACAACAGCAGCCCATTCAATATCAATTGGATCAGGAACATAGTATACTTGGACTGCTTGTGATGCTAGAATGAAAGGCTCATCTGATAATTTTTCACCTGTATTGAACAAGTGCTTAAAATTGACAGATGTGATACCTAACTGGTCAGTTTTCACCCACTTGTTCTGCACACGGTTGTCAACCCAATCACATTTGAAAAGCACGACCGTACCTTTGTGGTTATAGTTTAGTTCAACAATTTCATTGATAATACCAAAATAGGTCTTATTTCCTATTATGACATTATCATTATTACCCCTGTCAAAGCTTGTTGACTCTGCAACTACAACAACCCCACTATTTTGAATAGCTCTACCCTCATCATAGGAGTGTGTGTGGAAATTGAATCCATTTATGGTATAGCTATTATACTTGTGTGCAACCATCATTGGTGCCTTGGCTAAAATTTTAATCTCGTCTGATGCTTCTTCACACGTTTCTTCCACCTGAATTTGAAATGCTACCGTTAAAATATATGTGAATTCCATCTCAAATAAATCTATTAAGTTTATTTCTTACTTACATGCAACCTAAGCCACTCATGAAAGGATTGATGTTGTATGCGGTTGATATCTCGTTTATTTTGAAGACCATTTGAGGATAGATAGTGAGCATTCTTGCTGTAAAGGTCATTTTATCACTTCAACATGCAAAAGGTAGTGATCATGTGACGAGAAGATATATACTTATATAGATAACTTACTCCAAGTAAGGCCCTATATTGTAATAGTTGAACAAAATATATCTGTGGGCTTGTAGCCATGTCTTGTGGTCTAAAGTAACTATGCATTTTCCAGACAATCCACGACCAATTATATGGAAGAAAGGAGTTGTACTACAATCTTCATCATTAGCATCAAGATGGTTCAATTGAGACTCGCCATGTAAATAGCGAGCACAAAATGTAAGGCATTCAGTAAACATAGACCACTCCATGATTGATCCTTCACAATGACTTTTTGTATGAACAGAACCCTTCAATCTCATTAGATACCTATGCACATAAATAAAAGGATCATTGATAACATTATAGCATAGCGTACATGATTTTTATTCGCTATGCTACAATATGCATATGAAAGTACCTCTCTATCGGCCACATGCTTCGAAAATGGGCTGGACCTGCTATTTTTGCTTGAGCGGGAAGATGTACCATCAAGTGTACCATAATATCAAAAAAAGAAGGCAGGAATATAGTCTCAAGAAAGCTCAGAGTTTCAGCTATATCAGCCTCAAGACTTTTCATGTCACTTATTCGAATGACTGGTGCAGAAAGTTTCTTGAAAAAATTAGATATACGGATCACTCCAGCACTGACTATTGTAGGCAATATTTTTCTAACAGCAAGTGGCAGCAAGTGTTGTAGAATAATGTGGCACTCATGACTCTTAAGTCCAATTATTTTCCTCTCATTGACATGTACATTATGTCGTATATCAGCTGCATAACCATCAGGAAACTTCACCCCTTTTAGTACTTGGCAAAATAATTTCCTCTCGGCAGGACTCATTGAGTAAGGTGCTGGTGGTAAATAAAGTTGGTCTTCTACTTCAATAGGGTGAAGATCACTTCTAATACCTAGGGCCTGAAGGTCCAACCGAGAATTCAAGTTATCCTTTGATTTCCCATCTGTGCCCAGGAATGTATTAAGTAAGCTTTCACTCACATTTTTCCCTATGTGCATGATGTCAAAATTATGTCTCAACAATAAATCTTTCCAGTATGGTAGTTGAAACCAAATAGATCTCCTTTTGAGAATGACTAATGGTTCCCCTTTCTTGCGTCTCTTGTTTGCCGGTTTCTTTCTAGATGGATCCTTGCCAAAAGTTTGATTAAGATCTTTAGTGCACTCTAAAATTTGTTCTCCAGAAAGCGGAGTAGGTGCTGGCCTAAACTCAGTTTTACCAAATCTATCAATGTCAAACCTAAATGGATGGTCATCAAGCAAGAATCTACGATGATCCATATAGCAATTCTTGCTGCCATTACTAAGTCTAAGTGAACAAGTGTGGTAGTTGCAATCAGGACATGCTGCTTCACCAGATGTGACAGATCCAGATGTGTATCCTAGACCTGGGAAATCAGTAATAGTCCATAATAGTGCAGCTCGCAACTTGAAGAATTCACCCTTTGAAGCATCATAAGTTCTAGCTCCATTGACGAACATATCTAGCAGATCATCAACAAGGGGTTGAAAATAGACATCCATGTCACTACCAGGTCCATTTCGACCAGGAATCAACAAAGAAAGGATGAAATTTGACTGCTTCATGCACATTGAAGGTGGAAAGTTGTACGGAATACAAATACCAGGCCAAACACTATAGCTAACATTCATGGACCTAAATGGATTAAAGCCATCAGTTGCAAATGCAAGGCGAATATTACGGCTATCTGCAGCAAACTCTGGATGTTTGTTGTCAAAGTCCTGCCATAGGGGTGAATCTGCTGGATGTCTAAGTAAACCATCTTTTTTTCGACCTTCATCATGCCATCGTGTTAGATTTGCTATTTTGGAGGTCAAAAATAACCTTTGGAGCATTTTCTTTATTGGGAAGTATCGAAGAACCTTCTTTGGAACCTTATACACATGTTTCCCATCTAGACTCTTCTTTATTGATTTCCATCGTGAAACCTTACATTTTGGACATGAATTCAGATCTAAATTCTCCTTCCAATAGAGAATGCAATCATTTTCGCATGAATGAATACTTATATACCCAATTCCTACGGTTTTCACCAATTTCTTAGCTTCATAAAAATTTTTCGCGAGTGCTGAACCCTCAGGGAGTGCATCATTAAGTAAATCAAGTAGTAAGTTAAAAGATCTATCAGTCCATCCTCCGAGGAGTTTGATGTGGAGTAATCTAATCAGGAAACGTAGCTGCGTATATTTCTTGCAGTTTGGATATAACTCTTTGCTATTTTCTGCAACCAACTTTTGAATAGCAACTAGCTCCTCACAGGGGTCAACAAAAGAGCTTGTATCCTCAAAATCTCCTCTATCATCTAAACCAGTAGCTAAGTCTCTAAGGAAATCAGAAATGTCATCATCTTCATTAGGTTCCTCCATAACCTCATTGTAATCATAGTTTCCATGATTCACAACAGAGCTAGTCTCCCCATGCAAGTTCCATATCGTGTACCCTTTTAGAAACCCATCGCATATTAAGTGCTCACGTATTTCACTTGCCTCTTTCCAAAACGAGTTAACACACTTTCTACAAGGGCATAAAATCTTGTTCCCTACAGCCGAATTTCTAAATGCAAAAGCCAAGAAGCTGTTTATACCTTGTAAATATGTCTTGCCGTGCCTACATGCATCATCATTTTCATTCTTAGGTTAAATTCCATTTAAGCTATAGATATCACATTTATATTTGTGTTATAATGGATTTGTACCTAGCATCATCATTGATCCATGTCTTATCCACCATGGTTTAGGACTACTTCTTAGAAACTCAGTGACTGCAACATCAAAGTTATAGAAAAAATATATTTCAGGTTATCAACTCACAATTAACTGCCTCCTTCTCCACTAAATTACATTTAAACACTGTAGCATAATTTAGAGTTGTATGTGTGGATTACTATTGAAGTTTTACATGAACTAAAAGGTTAGGAGACATAAAACTTACCTGGGATCGGACGACAGTACCGTAGGCCTGCTCGCGCACGCGCACAGCCGTGGCCGCGCCGGCCGGCGCTTCTCCGCCGGACTCGTAGCAGTGCGCGCGGTCGGCCTTGCTCCTCTGGAGTAGCAGTGGGGCACGTCAGCTTAGCAAAAAAAAACAAAGGAAGAAGCTAGCTAGCAGGGCGCGCGCACGTACGGTTGGAGAAGCTAGCTAGCAGGGCGCGCGCGGTTGGAGAAGCTAGCTAGCAGGGCGCGCGCGGTTGGAGGATGGCTGGTGGCCGACCGCAGGGCGCGCGGGCGATGGCTGGTGGCCGACCGGAGCAAACTCACGCGCGGCTGCGGGGACGGCTAGAATATTTGGGTGGCGGCAGCTGGTATTACGGGAAAGGAGAGATAGGGTTTTGGATGGCGGCAGCTGGTATTTGGGCCACCAATTTTGCGCGCCAGTACAGGACACACCGCGATGCCGCAAATTGCACAGTGCTTTTTATGGCGACTGACAGTGCGATGCTATAGGTATGAATTGTCGACTGACAAAGCGATACTATTTACATACGAATATAACGACTAACACTCAGTTGGAATATAGACATATGCCGACTCACCATCTGTGGCAATGTATACCGACTAACAATTCGATGCTAATTCTCTATTTATAGCGACAGTCGTCAGACACTAATTTGGTGTTGTGGTATAGTGCGCGCAACTACTTTGGATGGGGCAAACCCTCCGGGACTTTGGCTTCAAGTTAAGCAAAGTCCCACTCCTATGTGACAATGAGAGTGCAATCCGCATGGCGGATAATCCTGTTGAACACAGCCACACTAAGCACATAGACATCCGACATCACTTTCTGAGAGACCACCAGCAAAAGGGAGATATCGAGGTGTACCATATTAACACCGAGAACCAGCTAGCCGATATCTTCAACAAGCCTTTAGATGATAAAATGTTTTGCAGGTTGCGTAGTGAGCTAAATGTCTTAGATTCGCGTAACTTGGATTGATCTATAGCATACATGTGTTTTATGCCTTTGATCATGTTACTTATACATTTATGCAATTTGTTGCTTATTTATGGTGGTCAAGTTGTGCAAGGGACCCCCGGACCTCACAAGTCCATGTGTGAATGATGCACATATTTAGGGGGAGAAGTGCTACAACTTGACCCTTTGAGACTAATCCTTGTGGTTGAGTTACTTGATGTAGTCTCAAAGGTGTATTGAAAGGGAAAGGTGAACTTGGACCATGCAAAGACTTCCACTGCACTCCGGTATTAGTGTACTTAATTCCAAGTTCATTCGTATGCTCTATTACCTTTTTGCTCTTCATTAACATTTTTGGTGAGGCAATGGGGTTAAAGGGCCAAAAATGATCTCGTTTTGGTGCTTAATGCCAAAGGGGGAGAAATTAAGGCCAAAGCAAATGGATCAGCTACCACTTGAGAATTTTGAAAATAGTAGAGTTAGAACTTTTGATTTGTCAAAATACTCTTATTGCAAAATTTGGTCTCTTGTGGGGGAAAATTTATGATTATGGGAAAAAGGGGGAGTTTTGGCTCTTGATAAATTTTTCCATTGGAATATCTCTATTTGTGCCCAATCAAGTGAGTTTGACTTAGAGATAGGAAAATGAATTTGATTTGCAAAAACAAACCAAGTGGTGGCAAAGAATGATCCAAATATGCCAAATTAGAGTCAAAAACTATTTGGTCCTTATTTGCATCAATGTTGCACTTATTTGTGTTGCTTTTTGATGTGTTGGCATAAATCACCAAAAAGGGGGAGATTGAATGTAACACCCCAGGTGTTTATATTCTGCTCGACAACGGGTACGGATTTAAGCACGTGATCAGTGGATAAAATGGATGTTAAATTTTAAACATCTTCGTCTATCGCGATTTCAATATCGCATCTGTTTCGTTTGTCGCGAGCGCGACATCATTTTTATTTTTATCTGTTCGGGCTCTTCCTGAAATTTTCGTGCTGTTCGGAACATCGTCGTTCCGAAAATCGGTGCGTCCGGTGATTATTTAAAATACATCGCTCGCGCGAATACGAATTCGGAAGTCCGAACTCACTCGGATGATTTTTATCCCGGACAAGTTAATTTGAACTCGACGACTAAAGTTTTTGGGACAAATTAATTTTGTCCCCATTCGTCAACCGAGAAAAAAATCGCGTCCGAGAATTTATAAATTGAGATTCGATTCTCCACGTAAATTATCTTTGGCAAAGCGATCAGGTGTTCGAGCAGTAGATGAAAGTATCTGATTTTAAATTGTGTTAGGCTCAGTTTATACTAGTATAACCGATATTGTTTTAGTTTATCTTGTTCGTATTTCGTTCTAAACTCGAATTCCAGAACACTATCGTATATACCTTTGATTATTGACAAAATCAGTCTAAATATTGTACTTGGTCTGACCTGTTATCACCCTATTAAATATTAATCCTGAAATTTGTTTTATCTATATGCTTTTTATAAAAAAAAGGAGAAGAAAACGCTCATCTTAGTCGCTCTGATTTCCAGCCACTCCGCGCGATGGATTTTTTTTTCCATTTCCAGGAGCTGTGACCACGTACGATGCTTCAGAAAAATTCTTCATCGTCGTACTCGTATATGCGCTGGAAGCCTGATCCCCACGCCGCCCTCTCCTTCTTCTATCATCTCCATCGCGTGAGATATTTCCTGTCTTCCTGTCGTCAAAATCTCCCACGCACGCATCCTTATCTTCTTACTCCCCTGCTTCCTTGCTCCCCTCACGTCAGCTCTCTGCCCCTCCCATGGAGTTCCTCTCTCCTCTCCATTATCCTCTGCAAGCTGCTTGGCGCCCAGGTTCCAAGCTCCCTGTCCGTGCTCGGCCTCAGCTCCGCGTCTCCCTGCCATTCCATGGCCGCACATGGTGCTTCGATCGGTTTGCCGTGGCCGCGCGCGTGGAGCTTCTTCTTCCCTGCGCGGCTGGAGCTCCGTTCATGGCGCTCGGACCGCGGTCTCCTCCAAGCTCTGCGCGCTCAGCCGTTCTTCCCTGCAGTGCCCCTGCGCAGGCTTCGGTGCCTTCTCCGTCGCCTCCGTGGAAGCCTGCTCGCCCAGCCGAGTCTTCCTCTGCCCAGCTCCGGCATCTGCCCAGCCGATTTCCTCTATTCCCCCTAGCTCCGGCTTCGTTTTCATGGCCGCGCCCAAGGTCCTCCCATGGCGTCCGTCTTCCTGAGCTCACCCCTCTTGTTGTGCTGCTCGCCCCAGCTCGAATTTATCTCTGTGCGCGCGAGCTGCCAAGCACGTTTCCCTGTGTCCTGGTTCGAGCTCGCCCCTTCGGTGTCCATGGCCGCCTAGTCTCCACTCCCCATTCCTGCCGTGGTCGACGCCTCTCCCTGCGTGTGCTGCAACGCTCGGTTCCAGCTCGCCAGTTACATTCTCTGCGTCGCGCGTGATCTTTCCTGTGCGTGCCAGCAGACGCGTCTCTCTGGTGTTTCCTCCCTGCGCGCGCAAAATTTTCTTGCTCGCTGGCGCTTGGTCCGTGCTCCACTGTGCCATGCTGTTCCTCTGCGCGCGTTAAGTTTCTGTGCCGAGTTCGCCCGGGTCGCAAGCCCGTGTATCCTCGCCGCGCTTGCTGCTCGCCGGATCAAGTCCCATGTTGCCGCGTCCCTGTTTTAGTATGCCGTGCCACGCCATTATCGTTTCTGTCGCGAGCTCGTCAGTCACTGTTGAACCCATCCTCCCTTGCTCGTAACTTCGTCATCGCCAGAGCCCTCACTAGATTCGTGTCCTCGCCAGCTCGCTTCATGTTTAATCTCGTCGTCGTCCCACGCGTCATCAAGAAATTCCAAGAAACGGGTGAACACGAAGCCAGCAGCGTGATATTCACCAAGTGCGCGACAAAAGTTCAGTTCGTCAAAATTATTTAGTCGAGAAGAAGATCTTCAGCCAGTGATTACCGAAGAAAAGAAAGCCCCTGGATGACATCAACCGGAAACCGTCGTTGTGCCTACGACTATCGCGTCGAATTAGTCAGGGTAAGTAAATTGTTACTCGTGTTAGTGGATTGGTGGATGGTTTGACTAGGTTTAATATTTATTGATTGCCTGAGTCATTTTAGTAATTTGGTCGATGTCGTAGGATGAAAAAGATTTCAATAGGTCTCGGTGTTTGCGGGATTGTAGGTGTTAAAAATGGGAAATTATATTAATATATATATGATACATAGGTTAATCACTAAATGTCGTAACCAACTAATGTGTTATATAAATTAATCGGAAAAATAGTTTAGAAGGTTAATAAAGGTTCTTCTATAATTTTATAAACAAAAGGTGTCCCAGAATCGTAAAACAAAAATTTTAAGTCAATTAGCTGATAAGTTGTGATTAGGCTAATTGTATTTCTTGTGTATAGTTTGTTGTTCGTGATGTTTGTGTTAGGTTCGAGAAGCGTAATTATTGCGCTTAGTTATACGTCGATAACTAGTATTTTCGTAGAAAATAGTTCAACGCCTCGCCGTTAGGTGTTTAAATCCGCTATCGCGTAACACTATTTAGGTTTGTAATATTTCCGTCGATATGCATTCATGTGCATAATGCATTCCATTCAGGTACGTTAAATAATCGCGTGATGCGGAAGATGATCCAAGTCGACCCCAAGCGCGGGCTAATCCGCAGGATGATGCTGATGGACGAATCTGAAGATGGGCAGACTGAACAAATGCCAAGCCAAAGGATGGTCGCCAAGTGGTCGCCACCTAACAACACTAACCTAGTGTTACTCAGGCAAGCCCCGGTGCATGCAACCCTTTTCCTTGTGTTTTCAAATACTTTTCGCACATTTAAGTCTAGTGAAATGTGCATTAGGTTCATAGGAGTTACTTGAAACCCTTTGATGCATTGCTTTCCTTGATATCCATACCTTTCTAGATACTTCTGTGAAGTATCAAAATTATGATTTACAAAAATGCTTAGCCTTGCTTAGATCTTGTGGATAGAGGTTGTCCTTAATTTAACTCGAGAAAGGACGACTTCTACCTGCAAGAATATTTTCATTTGGAGCAATTGTTGGGGGCTTGTTCTTAAATGCTTCGGATTAAGAACAAGGCAACATAAAAGATGTTAAACGTTAAGGCCCTTCGTCCTATCGAACATTACTCCCTATCGGGAATGATGAGTTCCGGACGAAGGTCACAAGAAACATACCTTCGTAAATTCAGCACGTAATAATGAAGGACTCATAAAAAACATGGAATGTAAATCATGGAATCATTTCTATTTTATTAATACAAAGGAATAGAAATGATTATGAATTACAAATGTACCTTCGGTCCTGAGAGAAGGTAAAAAGTACAAGCGTGACGCAAAATGCCAAGTCAGCGTGAACAGTACGGGGGTACTGTTCATCTATTTATAGATGCAGGATGCAGCCCACATGAAATTACATCCATATCCATTACATTTGTTAACAGCCTACGGAAATCAGTCAAGGTCCACGCAGTCTTTTCATCTTTAAGTCGGTTCCCCCCTCAGCAATTGCGCCGAAGCTCTCCTGCGCACAGCTTCGCCTGCGCTCGTCCTTCGTCTGGTTCAAGCTTCGTCCCGACCGTGCTTCATATTCATAGTTCTGAACCCGAAAACACCTGCTCACATAATCCACTTGGAAAACATTGTCAAACCATGTTTTTGAGGACCTTCGGAGGACGAAGGCCCCCAACAGTAGCCCCTCGCAATATTAATTTGTTTGACAATAAATTCAGATTGCGATATGGACGAAGGCCTTAAGCCGAAGGTCCGAAAAAACACCTTCCCTTTGCTAGAATAGCAATATTCACTGACAAGCGGGGTCATTCAATTTTCAACGCCCTGGGCGTATAAATAAGAGCACACCGCCAACTCATTTGGTACGCATACTTGCCTTTTGCTTCGGCCCACTAAAATTTTTAGCGCTTGTTCATTAGGTTTTGCTGTTCTTTTTGATTTTGGAGCTTCGGCCTCGGGAACAATTTTTATCGTTCTCGAAGATGTCTGAAGGCAAGAAAACCCCTGCTGAGATGAAACTGAAGATCCCGGCTGATACGAAGCTGAGTCTCGAGGAGGAGAAGAATCTGGGGTTCCTGATAGCGATGGCAGAGACCAATACAGAGAAAATCACGAAGGAGATTCTCGAAGGTTTGTCCGAGGATACTGATGACAGCGACAGCTTTGATGTGGAAAGTGGTGGGGAAGAGGGCGAAGATCGACCGTGGCGACCAAGTCACTCGGTTTTTGGGAAAACTACCATCAAGCAGAGTCACATTGATAATATGAGGGGGCGATATTTCCGAGACATATCTATTGTGAGAGCTGACGCCGGGGAAAAGACTTCTCCCACCCCCGAAGAGAATGAAGTTGTGATTTTCCGAAGCTTCCTCAAGGCTGGGCTTCGATTCCCCCTGAGCAATTTTGTTGTTGAGGTATTGAAAACATTCCAAGTCTACCTTCATCAACTCACTCCCGAAGCTATTATAAGGATGGGGATTTTTGTCTGGGCTGTAAGAAGCCAAGGTTTGGAACCGAACGCTAAAAGCTTCTGTAACATTCATGAGTTATTATACGAGACGAAGCCCTGGGGAAAGGAGCAATACCACAACAACTTCGGGTGCTACAGCTTCGGCGCCCGCTCCGGGTCAAGCTGCCCTGTGCCGACCTTTCGGAAGAGGTGGCCCGGAGCCTGGATGACTGAATGGTTTTATGTAAAGAATGATCTAGCAGCTCAAGAGAATGTAAAGAGTATTATTATGCACCCAATCTGGCAACGCTTCGGCCTTCGAAGGCCGAAGGTCGAAATGGACGAAGCCGCCGAGGAATGTCAAAGAGCCTTCGGGGTAGTCTGCTCGTTTATTGGGACAAGGGACTTGGTCCAAGAACACATTGCCTTCAGGGTATGGCCACTTGCAGAAAAGTGGGAAATGCCAAAGGAAACCATCAAAGAGTCCGACGAAGGCGGACTAGTCAGATTAAAGTACACATTCAAATATGCAGATAAATTTATTGAACCTGATGATGACTGGCTGAAAAGTATTGAAACATTAAGTGATGAATTACTTGGGGCATATTCGAAGGCTGAAAATACTGCTCTATCAGCAGCCTTCGGAGGCCGAAAAAAGAAGAGACTGAACCGAGTGTTTGATGCAGTCGGGTTCTTCTACCCTGATTATTGCTATCCCATCCGAAGGCAAAAAAGGAAAAACATAACCTCTGAAAAAGAAGAAGCTGGAACCGCTCCTAGCGAGCCAGAACCAAAAGGAAAAAGGTTGAAGGTCCTCACACACCGACCACGCCATATTGAACCAGCTTCGGTGCCTGAGTTTACTGGAGAAGCTTCTTCGGCCGCCGAAGCTGAACAGCCAACCTTGCTGCCAGAAATTGCAGAAATGGCCGAAGCACCATTGACAGAGAAAATGGAGGAAGCGAAAAATCTGACTAAGGAAAAAACATCAGAAATTTTTAGTCCTGTAGTAAATGTCGAAGCAGCAAAAAGCCAAAAGGGTCCAATGGTGACCCCAAAAAGGAAGAGAATGGTAAATGTACTAGATGTCTTGGAGACAATTAAATCTTCAAGCACAACTCCAAAAAAGAGTGCTGAAATTGCTGAAACTTCCTCTGAAACTCCGATGCAACAAGCTGAAGCTGAAGCTGGGCCTTCAGAGCCCTTCAAGGAACAACCTTTGGAAGCCGAAGCAGTTAAAATACCAGAACCAATTTTAATTGAAGAAACTGACACTGCCATCCCCGAAGCGCCTGCCAGCATGTGTGATTACATCATTCGACACGCCTCGGGGAAAAAATTATCTGAAGAAGAAATTAATGAAGCTAACCATTATGCAAAGGAGTTAAAATATCCAAAGGGGGCAGTAATATTCAATGGGACAAATGAAGACGATTTTTTATACTGTCTGCCTGACAACAAAGAGCTCTCTGTCTGCCGAGAAATGGCCAGGAGTATTGGTTTCCCGAAGCTTGAATCTGGATTAAGCGCCATGACGAAAGAAGATCTCGCAGACAGTCTTGCGTACAACAGCCTGAAGGTACGGGAATTTAACGCTTGAAAAGAGAACCCCCTTATTTTTTACGCAACTCGTTCCTTTTTTCTTATATGAATTCTTCTTCGTATAGGGCCTGATCCTAAGCAACGCGCTAAGAGCGCAAAAGAGCGCCGAAGATGAAAGTTATGAAATTGCATTTAATAATTTACGCGCTGAAGTTATCAAACTGAGAAACGAAGCTTTGGAAAAAGATAAAATTCTGCTTACATTGGTAGATAAAGTGAAAAAAGACGAAGCTGCTTCAAGGGCCCAGACCGAAGCTCAAAAACGCGAGATTAAAGAACTTCAAAAACAGCTGGCTAGAGCTAAAGAGGAGCGCGCGCTTGAGGAAACGAAACGAGAACTTAGTGATTTTATGGTCGGTAAATTGGAATCAAGAGTCAAGGAGCTTCGGTCATCCCAGGGGAAATGCTATGTTAAATCTATAGAATGTGTGAATAAAATTAAAGCCAGCTTTGCCAGCGTCGGCGCCTTTTCCAGCGAAGAAAATTTTTCTCGAGGCAATCCCGAAGATCCGTTGGAATGGATTAGCCATGAAGCAGAAGCCTTCGAAGAGATTCTGAACAGTCGCAGCGATATCTGCGCTTTTTCGGGCGCCAGAGGGATCGCTTCTGTCTTGGAGAAGAAAGGTTGTGATCATGTAAAATTTCTAGCTCAGTCCGAAGCTGCCTTATCTTCCGAAGACATTAAGGACCCCTCGGCCGAAGCAAGCGTGGTTGGCGGTAAAATTTTTTACGGATATCTGGAACGACGGCGGCCGAGAAATGGCGCAAGAGATCATCCAAAAAAGCGAAAAAGGCATACATGATGCTAGAAAAGTAGCAGAGGCTGCCGAAGGGAGTACGGAGCCTGAAAGACAATTAGGTACCAATTAATCATTCTTGTTGCGTTGTAATTTTCATTTCAAACTCTGCATATTGTTTGCGATAGTGACGAAGAAATGTTCTCTTCCCTCGGCAGCTGCTGGGTCAACTGCCGACCCTTACACAAAAGGAGATGAAGAAATCAAACAAATGGCCGAAGCTATCATGGACAAGGTTGTTGATCAACTTTTAAATGAAGTCGCCGAAGAAGTATTAAGAGAGGACTAGATGCTGCTAGAAAAACATTTAAATTATGATCTATGTAATATTTTGTACATTTGGATGTAATATACAAGTTTTTTTTTTTCATTATTCAATTCTTCACGATGCATGAAACTCTATATACATACCTTTTTGAGCCTTCGGCGAAAAAACACCTTCCCTTCTTTTCATGCTTCGTGAAGAAGGCATTCTTCGTTAAAATTATTCTGATGGATCACATCCATGCTTCGTGAAATCATTATCCGAAGCTATACTCCGTAGCTATACAATCTCAATGTTGATCTGATAAAGCTTGCCCATGTTTCATAGAAATGTTCTCCGAAGCTGTAATCCGAAGCTATACAATTTCGATATCACTTTCTCGGAGCATCCTTTCGAAGGTTGAGAGTGTCACTTTCTTTTGCCAAATGCAATATGATGTATGATGTTTATGTTATGCAAAATGATGTGATGATGTTATGCTATGCATGTGACATTTGTTCCGAAGATACTCATAAAATATATTCATAAGCTCTGCATTCCCTTAGGAACGTCTTTGGAGCTTCTTCGTCTTTTACTTAGACGATCTCAGCGTTGACTTTTCGCTGTAAGCCTCCCTTAGGAGCTTCTTCGCCCTTTACTTAGGCGGTATCAGCGTTGACTTTTCGCTGTAAGCCTCCCTTAGGAGCTTCTTCGCCCTTTACTTAGGCGGTATCAGCGTTGACTTTTCGCTGTAGGCTCTGCATTCCCTTAGGAACGACTTCTGAGCAGAAAACTTACACTGCGCTCCCTTTGGAACGGCTTTTTGTGACCTTGCAAACTTACTCTGCGTTCCTTAGAACGGCTTTCTGTTGAAGGATTTCTAATTCGAAGGTCCTCCTTGGTAACGGAAAAAATTTTGAACTTCAGCAACTTAAGCTTGTGGAGCAAATAGATCTTCCTCGTGGAGAACAACGAAATTATTACATGAAAACTATCAATGTTTTTTGTTTCGCAGAAAATAAAACTGAAAAGGAAAGACTGCTATCAAAGGTAGGATATGTATCAATAAATGTGCTTCGACTCTGGCACAGTGCTGTTGACTGTGCGAGCTTCGGACTGTTCTCTGAAATCCCTCTGATGTGGAGCATGTTGATTCCCTTCTGGCTGTTGACCTTGCTGTAATGGAGGTGGAGGCGGAAGCTGCTGCCAGGAAGCTTGAGGTTGACTTGCCGAAGCTACAGAAGCTGCAGGGTGGTTGTCTATGTATTGTGGGACATAAGGCGGATGATACGAAGCAGTATGCATGACCTGCTTCGGCTGAGCTTGTTGAGATGCAGCTTCGGCAATTTCCTTTTGCTTCTGGATCGTAATATGGCACGACCTAGTGGTATGGCCCTTGCCTTCTCCACAGAACAAGCAAAACAGTCTCCTTGGCTGATCTCCGAATCTTCCGCCGAAGCCCCTGGCGCCTCTGCCTCTTGGGGCTGGTGGCCGGAAGGAAGTTTGTTGTTGCCCTGAAGCCTGTGATGAGCATTGCGGTCTGTTCTGGCTCCCCTTATCATCATTCTGAGTGTTGTGGATAGAACGGACATGTCTCGGGTAGTATCTTCCTCCGAAGCCCCTGGCCATTTCAGAAAATCTGAAGGCCTCCTCCCTTCTTTGACGAAAGTCATTGTCAGCGCGAATGTACTCATCCATCTTTTGGAGCAATTTCTCCAAGGTCTGAGGAGGCTTTCTAGCAAAGTATTGAGCTGCAGGCCCAGGACGAAGCCCCTTGATCATAGCTTCGATAACAATTTCATTGGGCACCGTTGGTGCCTGTGCCCTCAATCGTAAAAACCTTCGGACATACGCCTGAAGGTACTCTTCGTGATCCTGAGTACACTGGAACAGGGCTTGAGCTGTGACTGGCTTTGTCTGAAATCCTTGAAAACTGGTCAGTAACATATCCTTCAGCTTCTGCCATGAAGTTATTGTTCCTGGCCGGAGGGAGGAATACCAGGTCTGAGCAACATTCCTGACGGCCATGACGAAAGACTTCGCCATAACTGCAGCATTGCCCCCGTACGAAGACACCGTTGCTTCGTAACTCATCAAGAATTGCTTCGGGTCGGAGTGACCATCAAACATGGGGAGCTGAGGTGGCTTATAAGATGGAGGCCAAGGTGTAGCCTGCAGCTCAGCAGACAGAGGAGAAGCATCATCAAAAACAAAATTTCCCTGATGGAAATTATCATACCAGTCATCTTCGTTGACGAAGCCCTCCTGATGAAGGTCTTTCTGATGAGGCCTTCTGTTCTGCTCATCGTGAGTGAGATGACGGACTTCCTCAGAGGCTTCGTCTATCTGCCTTTGCAACTCAGCTAGGCGGGCCATCTTCTCCTTCTTCCTTTGTACTTGTTGGTGTAGCATTTCCATATCCCTGATTTCTTGGTCTAGCTCTTCTTCCTGAAGTGTCGGGCTGAGAGCCTTTCTCTTCTGGCTTCGGGCTTCCCGAAGAGAGACGGTCTCCTGGTTGTGGTCCAGCGGTTGCAGTGCTGAAGCCCCGGTCGCTGAAGCTTTCTTCGGCGCCATAGCTTCCGAAGGTGTTCAAAAAAAGCTTGAAGTGGAAGTGAGTTCACCGGAGGTGGGCGCCAATGTTGGGGGCTTGTTCTTAAATGCTTCGGATTAAGAACAAGGCAACATAAAAGATGTTAAACGTTAAGGCCCTTCGTCCTATCGAACATTACTCCCTATCGGGAATGATGAGTTCCGGACGAAGGTCACAAGAAACATACCTTCGTAAATTCAGCACGTAATAATGAAGGACTCATAAAAAACATGGAATGTAAATCATGGAATCATTTCTATTTTATTAATACAAAGGAATAGAAATGATTATGAATTACAAATGTACCTTCGGTCCTGAGAGAAGGTAAAAAGTACAAGCGTGACGCAAAATGCCAAGTCAGCGTGAACAGTACGGGGGTACTGTTCATCTATTTATAGATGCAGGATGCAGCCCACATGAAATTACATCCATATCCATTACATTTGTTAACAGCCTACGGAAATCAGTCAAGGTCCACGCAGTCTTTTCATCTTTAAGTCGGTTCCCCCCTCAGCAATTGCGCCGAAGCTCTCCTGCGCACAGCTTCGCCTGCGCTCGTCCTTCGTCTGGTTCAAGCTTCGTCCCGACCGTGCTTCATATTCATAGTTCTGAACCCGAAAACACCTGCTCACATAATCCACTTGGAAAACATTGTCAAACCATGTTTTTGAGGACCTTCGGAGGACGAAGGCCCCCAACAGCAATGATGGGATCTTACTGCAAAGTTCCCTGTGATGCTCTTTCATCCTAAGGAACAGACACAATCCTAAGGATGGAAATACGTAAATTGAGACTTGGGGGTAGGAACAGGTGATGTTCTACCCAGGTTGGTTAAGGATTAACGCGTATGTAGGCGTGCTGACCGAGGACCCTTTAACTGGTCACATGCCTCGTCATGGGTAAGCCTTGCCTCGGGCAGACTAAGGCCGGAATAAGATAACACGAAATGGGAGTGGAGCGGTGGCGAGAGTAGCGTGTACCCTCCGTGGCAAGAGGCTGGACGGTGGTGTATCTGTGCTCTCGGTTTGCGTGAACCTGATCCGGTCTTAAGAACCCCGGTGGCGGGTTGACATATGCAAGGGTTAAGTGCTACATATGTCATGTGATTGGAGATCTTCAGCTGAGTATAATCGATTCGGATCGCCGTACCTTCGCGGTTATGAAGACTTGGTCACTTCCCTGCAACCTAAAGTCAGGACGTGAACACTATGGATAAAAATGATGTTGTCTTGATGTGATGTGAAATTAGACTAGATGCAAATAGAGTCTATTAATACCTAATATGGCGTTAAAAGATTGAAAGTAAGGACTCACTTTAGTAAGCTACTTCTGCAAAAGTATAAGTTGATTTTTGCTAAAGCCTCTCCTTGACTCCCATATAACCAGCATACCCTTGAGAGTCTTTTCTTTAGTCGGGTAAGTCTTGCTGAGTAATTCCATACTCAGGGTTTTATTCCCTGTTGTTTTTCAGGTTCTAACTTTGTGATGTTGTTGATGGTGTTAAGTGCCGGTGGGCTCGGCCTTCTTATAAGTCTAAGTACTCCTTCTATACTTCTTATTGAGGATGGTCACTTAAGCTAGCATATATTTCAAACTTATACTTTTGTAATCACTCTGATAAAATAATATAAAATTTTTGTAACTTGTAAAAATTTGGTAGTAAGATTTCCGCTGCAATAATATTGGTGTGTGTGATTTGTGTTACTTAATCCCGCGGTTCTGGTTGAAAGTGGTTTATCCGATGTCCTTGGGGCAATCGGACAGATCCTGTTGAGTTATCTGGTGCACATGCATGGCTGTCTGAGGTCTTTGGGACAAGGACAGGTGCATGTGGGCCCAATAACTTGGAGGTTCTGCCACAGGCTGGTATCGGAGCTGGATTAAGTATCTACGGTCACATACGTATTTTTAAAACAAAAGTTTTGGTTTTGAAAAACCTATTTTCAACTAAACACATTATTTGGTTTTGAAAAATAGTTTTGAAAAACTATAATGCTAGCGACATCCTCTGTTAAGCCCTAAACTAAGGACTATTAGGTGGCTTAGTTGAAAACCACTAACCCACAACCGGGTGGTTATTGCATACATGTGTATTGTTATTTTTGAAAACCATTCAGTTTTGAATGGATCGACGCTCAAGGTAAGGTGAGATGTGAGAGCATGACCGAACACCGTCGGTCTAGGGAAGTGCTTAATTGTGGCGCTTGATTATATACATGTTTTACATATGTATATATGAAGGCTGCACTGTGGAGTATTTACTTTTCCGGGATTCAGTACCCCATGGATGTGTATGGGTATACAGACATGGGAATACTAAGAAATGTAATGTACTTGTAACGACGCACCTACGCTCAGGTAAGAAGGTGAGTTACCATAATGAGTTGCCCTATGGTTAAAGTGTGGCAACGGCGCCTATGCGTGGCTCAGCGCTTAATGATGAGCTGGCCTCCATATAGCAATATATGGAGTATAAACTGTGATAAACTGTCATGTGTGAATTGCATCATGGGAAATTGGGCTGTGATGGATTTTTCTGCAGGTACACTAACCTCGAAAACGTATGTGTAGCTGACGACTAGCAAAATACCGTGAGAATCGTACGTATGCCACCGAGATAGAACGCTATTGCCACAGTATGTTGGCAAAATCAGTGAGGACGTGTAGGACGAGCATGCATCCTGATTGTTGCATCATGTTTGTCACCTATACACCCAAAATGCTCCTCTTATCTTTATTCCAGTAACTATTGATTGTGGATAATGTGGTGCAAGGTAGTATTATGATCTTCTATGAAATAGTTGTCTTCCATTCGTTAGGTAATCTATTTAGGTGTTATGTGTGTTTGCTCTTGGATTTGATATGTCGATAGAAGGTTAGTAGTTTGATTGCCTAAACCCAAAACTAGACCATATTCTTATTTAGTGAACCATGCCCAAATTTGAATTGTCCATTATTACTCCATGACAAAGCCCATACAAATAAATGCGTAGACAATTTCCTTATTGGACATAAAATGTACCTAAGCTTAAAACAAGGATCTCAAGTCATGTCTCCTTTTAGAACCATTCCCTTGTTCAGTTGATGCAGGTTGAGGTCCCTATTGTATTCGGCCTCTCCTTGTGGATCATCTTGTCGCCTTATTAACCTAACCTAGGAAAGGCTTGTCCGACCATTTTCTTAAAGTTTGATGCCTTTGGATTCCCCATCTCTATTGAAGGCCTACCAACTTAATCTTATGATTGTTTTCCCTCCGTATCTAGTCAGATACCGATCCTTGACCTTGTGATCTCTACGATGGGCATAGAAATATGCTTGGGGCTGAAGTAACAGTCTCCCGTCGTACTCCTTTCATCAAATTTAGGTTATGGCCATGCCTTGTTCATTTCATCGGGCCATAATCTATTTGGCTCTCTACTTGTAACCGTTCTGCCAGGTAGAGTCTCTTGTATATCGTCACCCTTGCTCAGTCTATTTGTGATGCGTGAGATTTCTTATTGGTTATGTCTAATAATGGTGTTGTGACTAAAACTGATGGTGCCGCGACAAAATCAAGGGCCTCCTGTGGATGCATACACATGGTTGCGCTACTTGGCACGCGCTGGTATCACAGTTAGTAGTCATAATCTATTATGAGACTATATCAATGTGTTATCTTGGCACAATCTATTTTTGCTACGTGAGATTCTTTATTGGTGCCAGTTCGGTAATGGTGTCATGGGTAATGACTTATGGTGCCGCAGCGAAACTGAGAGCCCCTTGTGAATGTACACGCAAGGTTTTGCTGCTTGGCGCATGCTGGTATCAAGGTCTCTAGTCATGATCCATTGTGGAACTACACTAATATATTATCTTCCATAGATCTCTTCCTTGAAACAATTTCGGTGTTGTTTGTCGAAGTGATCAAGCAACATCTATCATCTCTGTTGGATCAAAAGGGCAATACCACTTTCATGTGTGGTCTTATTTCTTTTGATCTTGGTAATGACTATTCATACAAGTTCCCTTTACGTCCTTTGTGTAAAGGAGTTTGTTCATTCGCTCTCTTATTTAGCTCATATATTCCCAAAACAAGCCAGTTCCTCCCGCATGGAAGAAACGGATGAACAACATGACCAAATGGATTTCTACACAAATGCATGCCTTTTTGCTAGCAAATGTGAACTCTCGACCCTTGGCTTACCGATGGTGCCGAGAGGACTTGCTCAATGTCAAAAGTAGTTCAACAAGTTGGTTTTGACTAACTTGTAACTGCCCAGTGAACAAAGATTGAGTTTAGAGATCGTTTTGTCGAGTTCTCTAAGCTCATTTTGGTTCAACCCATCTTAAAGGAGTATTTTCAAGAATCAAGATTAAGTCGGCCAGTAACCACCTAATCATCGCTCTCCTCATGCCTCACGTGTGCTTTTCCAGCATGTGTGATCAAGTCGAGCCATGACTAGTGCTGGATAAAATGGACTAGTTGCAAAGTCAACATCAACGGATCTCTTCGTTGATATTTTCCGAGTCTTTATCATTTCTCTTGGACTTGGATTTTCTGGCTAGCCACGGGTCAACTGTGATGTTGTTCGACATTCACATCCGTCTCGTGTGCTATGAGCTTACCGTAACCACTTGTTGGTAAACCCCTTTCTGTGTGTTTTACCCAAGATGGTGCATCTGATTCTGTTTGGGTAAAATGGAGTATTTTCCACTCGCTCAACAAACTCAGATAGTACAGTGTCATCAGAACAGGCAAACTGCACACATGGAACCTTATGTGTTCTTCTGCAGACAGCGTCTCTATTGGTGGGCATTTCTAAATTAGCCTAAGGCGATACATGTTATGTCCACTAGAGAAACAATATTCTGAAGCACTTGCCTTCGCCCAAGACTGCCTTATGGTTATCGTTGATATGGACGTGGTTACATGCTTCTCTACTCTTGAAAGTCTTTCGCTCCGAATCTCGGGACGAGATTCTTTTAAGGGGGAGGGCTGTAACACCCCAGGTGTTTATATTCTGCTCGACAACGGGTACGGATTTAAGCACGTGATCAGTGGATAAAATGGATGTTAAATTTTAAACATCTTCGTCTATCGCGATTTCAATATCGCATCTGTTTCGTTTGTCGCGAGCGCGACATCATTTTTATTTTTATCTGTTCGGGCTCTTCCTGAAATTTTCGTGCTGTTCGGAACATCATCGTTCCGAAAATCGGTGTGTCCGGTGATTATTTAAAATACATCGCTCGCGCGAATACGAATTCGGAAGTCCGAACTCACTCGGATGATTTTTATCCCGGACAAGTTAATTTGAACTCGACGACTAAAGTTTTTGGGACAAATTAATTTTGTCCCCATTCGTCAACCGAGAAAAAAAATCGCGTCCGAGAATTTATAAATTGAGATTCGATTCTCCACGTAAATTATCTTTGGCAAAGCGATCAGGTGTTCGAGCAGTAGATGAAAGTATCTGATTTTAAATTGTGTTAGGCTCAGTTTATACTAGTATAACCGATATTGTTTTAGTTTATCTTGTTCGTATTTCGTTCTAAACTCGAATTCCAGAACACTATCGTATATACCTTTGATTATTGACAAAATCAGTCTAAATATTGTACTTGGTCTGACCTGTTATCACCCTATTAAATATTAATCCTGAAATTTGTTTTATCTATATGCTTTTTATAAAAAAAAGGAGAAGAAAACGCTCATCTTAGTCGCTCTGATTTCCAGCCACTCCGCGCGATGGATTTTTTTTTCCATTTCCAGGAGCTGTGACCACGTACGATGCTTCAGAAAAATTCTTCATCGTCGTACTCGTATATGCGCTGGAAGCCTGATCCCCACGCCGCCCTCTCCTTCTTCTATCATCTCCATCGCGTGAGATATTTCCTGTCTTCCTGTCGTCAAAATCTCCCACGCACGCATCCTTATCTTCTTACTCCCCTGCTTCCTTGCTCCCCTCACGTCAGCTCTCTGCCCCTCCCATGGAGTTCCTCTCTCCTCTCCATTATCCTCTGCAAGCTGCTTGGCGCCCAGGTTCCAAGCTCCCTGTCCGTGCTCGGCCTCAGCTCCGCGTCTCCCTGCCATTCCATGGCCGCACATGGTGCTTCGATCGGTTTGCCGTGGCCGCGCGCGTGGAGCTTCTTCTTCCCTGCGCGGCTGGAGCTCCGTTCATGGCGCTCGGACCGCGGTCTCCTCCAAGCTCTGCGCGCTCAGCCGTTCTTCCCTGCAGTGCCCCTGCGCAGGCTTCGGTGCCTTCTCCGTCGCCTCCGTGGAAGCCTGCTCGCCCAGCCGAGTCTTCCTCTGCCCAGCTCCGGCATCTGCCCAGCCGATTTCCTCTATTCCCCCTAGCTCCGGCTTCGTTTTCATGGCCGCGCCCAAGGTCCTCCCATGGCGTCCGTCTTCCTGAGCTCACCCCTCTTGTTGTGCTGCTCGCCCCAGCTCGAATTTATCTCTGTGCGCGCGAGCTGCCAAGCACGTTTCCCTGTGTCCTGGTTCGAGCTCGCCCCTTCGGTGTCCATGGCCGCCTAGTCTCCACTCCCCATTCCTGCCGTGGTCGACGCCTCTCCCTGCGTGTGCTGCAACGCTTGGTTCCAGCTCGCCAGTTACATTCTCTGCGTCGCGCGTGATCTTTCCTGTGCGTGCCAGCAGCCGCGTCTCTCTGGTGTTTCCTCCCTGCGCGCGCAAAATTTTCTTGCTCGCTGGCGCTTGGTCCGTGCTCCACTGTGCCATGCTGTTCCTCTGCGCGCGTTAAGTTTCTGTGCCGAGTTCGCCCGGGTCGCAAGCCCGTGTATCCTCGCCGCGCTTGCTGCTCGCCGGGTCAAGTCCCATGTTGCCGCGTCCCTGTTTTAGTATGCCGTGCCACGCCATTATCGTTTCTGTCGCGAGCTCGTCAGTCACTGTTGAACCCGTCCTCCCTTGCTCGTAACTTCGTCATCGCCAGAGCCCTCACTAGATTCGTGTCCTCACCAGCTCGCTTCATGTTTAATCTCGTCGTCGTCCCACGCGTCATCAAGAAATTCCAAGAAACGGGTGAACACGAAGCCAGCAGCGTGATATTCACCAAGTGCGCGACAAAAGTTCGGTTCGTCAAAATTATTTAGTCGAGAAGAAGATCTTCAGCCAGTGATTACCGAAGAAAAGAAAGCCCCTGGATGACATCAACCGGAAACCGTCGTTGTGCCTACGACTATCGCGTCGAATTAGTCAGGGTAAGTAAATTGTTACTCGTGTTAGTGGATTGGTGGATGGTTTGACTAGGTTTAATATTTATTGATTGCCTGAGTCATTTTAGTAATTTGGTCGATGTCGTAGGATGAAAAAGATTTCAATAGGTCTCGGTGTTTGCGGGATTGTAGGTGTTAAAAATGGGAAATTATATTAATATATATATGATACATAGGTTAATCACTAAATGTCGTAACCAACTAATGTGTTATATAAATTAATCGGAAAAATAGTTTAGAAGGTTAATAAAGGTTCTTCTATAATTTTATAAACAAAAGGTGTCCCAGAATCGTAAAACAAAAATTTTAAGTCAATTAGCTGATAAGTTGTGATTAGGCTAATTGTATTTCTTGTGTATAGTTTGTTGTTCGTGATGTTTGTGTTAGGTTCGAGAAGCGTAATTATTGCGCTTAGTTATACGTCGATAACTAGTATTTTCGTAGAAAATAGTTCAACGCCTCGCCGTTAGGTGTTTAAATCCGCTATCGCGTAACACTATTTAGGTTTGTAATATTTCCGTCGATATGCATTCATGTGCATAATGCATTCCATTCAGGTACGTTAAATAATCGCGTGATGCGGAAGATGATCCAAGTCGACCCCAAGCGCGGGCTAATCCGCAGGATGATGCTGATGGACGAATCTGAAGATGGGCAGACTGAACAAATGCCAAGCCAAAGGATGGTCGCCAAGTGGTCGCCACCTAACAACACTAACCTAGTGTTACTCAGGCAAGCCCCGGTGCATGCAATCCTTTTCCTTGTGTTTTCAAATACTTTTCGCACATTTAAGTCTAGTGAAATGTGCATTAGGTTCATAGGAGTTACTTGAAACCCTTTGATGCATTGCTTTCCTTGATATCCATACCTTTATAGATACTTCTGTGAAGTATCAAAATTATGATTTACAAAAATGCTTAGCCTTGCTTAGATCTTGTGGATAGAGGTTGTCCTTAATTTAACTCGAGAAAGGACGGCTTCTACCTGCAAGAATATTTTCATTTGGAGCAATGATGGGATCTTACTGCAAAGTTCCCTGTGATGCTCTTTCATCCTAAGGAACAGACACAATCCTAAGGATAGAAATACGTAAATTGAGACTTGGGGGTAGGAACAGGTGATGTTCTACCCAGGTTGGTTAAGGATTAACGTGTATGTAGGCGTGCTGACCGAGGACCCTTTAACTGGTCACATGCCTCGTCATGGGTAAGCCTTGCCTCGGGCAGACTAAGGCCGGAATAAGATAACACGAAATGGGAGTGGAGCGGTGGCGAGAGTAGCGTGTACCCTTCGTGGCAAGAGGCTGGACAGTGGTGTATCTGTGCTCTCGGTTTGCGTGAACCTGATCCGGTCTTAAGAACCCCGGTGGCGGGTTGACATATGCAAGGGTTAAGTGCTACATATGTCGTGTGATTGGAGATCCTCAGCTGAGTATAATCGATTCGGATCGCCGTACCTTCGCGGTTATGAAGACTTGGTCACTTCCCTGCAACCTAAAGTCAGGACGTGAACACTATGGATAAAAATGATGTTGTCTTGATGTGATGTGAAATTAGACTAGATGCAAATAGAGTCTATTAATACCTAATATGGCGTTAAAAGATTGAAAGTAAGGACTCACTTTAGTAAGCTACTTCTGCAAAAGTATAAGTTGATTTTTGCTAAAGCCTCTCCTTGACTCCCATATAACCAGCATACCCTTGAGAGTCTTTTCTTTAGTCGGGTAAGTCTTGCTGAGTAATTCCATACTCAGGGTTTTATTCCCTGTTGTTTTTCAGGTTCTAACTTTGTGATGTTGTTGATGGTGTTAAGTGCCGGTGGGCTCGGCCTTCTTATAAGTCTAAGTACTCCTTCTATACTTCTTATTGAGGATGGTCACTTAAGCTAGCATATATTTCAAACTTATACTTTTGTAATCACTCCGATAAAATAATATAAAATTTTTGTAACTTGTAAAAATTTGGTAGTAAGATTTCCGCTGCAATAATATTGGTGTGTGTGATTTGTGTTACTTAATCCCGCGGTTCTGGTTGAAAGTGGTTTATCCGATGTCCTTGGGGCAATCGGACAGATCCTGTTGAGTTATCTGGTGCACATGCATGGCTGTCTGAGGTCTTTGGGACAAGGACAGGTGCATGTGGGCCCAATAACTTGGAGGTTCTGCCACATTGAAAGGGAAATGTGCCTTTGGGCCATTTCTATAATGTTTTGGTGATTAAGTGTCCAACACATATTAAGTGAGTTGATTATGTGCCAAACATGCAAGAAGTGCAAATCATGTAGCAAGGTATGTTTCTAGACTTAGTACATTGTTTTGAGTACTAACATATTCTGTCTAAGTGCTAGAAACAGCGAGAAAAGAATTGCAAAAAGTCTTGGCTCGGTGCAGCCAAAACTCTGCTCAGTCTGGCACACCGAACTATCAGGTGGTGCACCGGACAGTGTCTGGTGCGCCAGGCTGAACTCCGGTGAACAGGCCACTCTTGGGAAAGTTTGGCGGCGTACGACTATAATGACTGTCCGGTGAGCCAATGGTCGTCTGCGTCAACGGTCGGCCGCGCAATCTTCGCGCGACGCGTGGCCCGCACTAACGGTCGGCGGGGGGCACCGGACTGTCCGGTGTGCACCGGACAATGTCCAGTGCGCCAACCGATCCCGAGGACCAACGGTCGGATGCGCCAGAATAGGAAGGAGATCGCGCACCGGACAGCTACAGTGACTGTCCGGTGGCGCACCGGACTGTCCGATGCGTCACCCGATAGAAGGCAATCTTGGCCTTCCTTGTTGGTCTCCAACGGCTCCTAGCTTCCTTGGGGCTATAAAAGGGACCCCTAGGCGCATGGAGGAGTCACCCAAGCATTCAAGAAACATTCTAAGACTTCTAGACTCCAACTTCGCGCATTTGATTCTTTGAGATAGTGACTTGAGCTCCATTTGAGTTGGGAACTCCGTGCATTGTGTTTTGAGCTCGAGTTGTGACTTGTGTGCGTGATTGTGCTGTGATTTGAGTCTTGTGTGTGTTGCTCTCCCCTCCCTTACTTCTGTGCTTCTTTTGTGATCATCATTGTAAGGGCGAGAGGCTCCAAGTTGTGGAGATTCCTCGCAAACGGGAGAAAGACAAAGAAAGGAAAAACCGTGGTATTCAAGTTGATCATTGGATCACTTGAAAGGGGTTGAGTGCAACCCTCGTCCATTGGGACGCCACAACGTGGAAGTAGGCAAGTGTTACTTGGCCGAACCACGGGATAAAAATCGCGTGTCTCTTGTGTGCTTTCTTTTTGATTGTCTGTGTTCACAAGAGCTTGTTTCAAGCTACTTAGCCGTTCTAACTTTAACAACTAAGTTTTGTGGCTATTAGTGTTGAGTTTTTACAGGATCACCTATTCACCCCCCTCTAGGTGCTCTCATTTTTACCTTCGAGCAAGCCGAAGGAACAAATGTAATATACATTTTGTACCATTTTGTTAAATACACAATATGGATTATAATATTATTCTTGACATGTGATATGATATAAGTAATTAATATTATGTTACATTGTAATGTTGTATCTATGAATAATGAAGACTTGTTCTTCATGACCTTTGTCCGAAATTCATTATCCCTGAGAGAGGATAATGCTTCGAAGGCTGAAGGTCCTTAACGTCTAACAATTGTGTTGCCTTGTTTTTGGTTCACAACAATCAAAAGTAAGTGTCCAACACCTGCATTTTCTCCATTTTTCTCCTCTCTTTTCCATTTCTACATTTTCTCAAGGGGGGTTCTCTTGTCAAGGTGGAGTTTTATGTTTCTACCCTCTTTTTGCTTGATGAGTCCATTTGTCAACAAGGGAGAGAAATTCTGACTTTTTCAGGACTTTGATATTTTCGATCTCCTAGCAAAGGGGAGAGATTTTGTGCATTTCGGTCTTCTGTGATTCCCATCATCAAAGGTGGAGAGTGCTTTGACAGGGGAAGAGATTTGAGTCATTTGGAGCATTTTGCTAGCTGTGTTGAGCCATTTGCCTATTTCTCGAGAAACTAGCCTTGCTTTCAGCTTTTGTGCTGATTTTGTGCTTAGATGTGCTTTTGATTGCTGGCTTGTGGTGTTGAGCCCTTCTTTTGCCTCTTCTCAAGGACTAGCTATTTTCTGCATGGCCATGTTGAGCCATTGCCCATTTCGTTGGAGACCAAGCTTTGCTCACTTTGGATGACTTGTTTGCCTTTTATCTGGCTTTTGGTTATTCTAGTGAGTTTCTCTTCTTCCTTTTTTTTGTTTATATATGTTCATGTGGTGGTGTTGACAATGCACTCATCATGGGGGAGATTGCAAACACAAGACTGACTTGTCCGTTGTGGTTTGGGTTGATAATGGGTGTTGTCAATGGGTAGCACTCTTAGGTAGTCAATGGACTGACCAGATTGTGAGATTATGTTGTGCAACTATGTCTATCGTCTTATGGTGTGTAGGTGTGGGGCACAAGGATAGTGGTCGATGGCCAAGGTGAAGGTCATGCAGGCTCGTGTTGATGGACCAGGAGCGGTGACAGTCGAGTGTTGGGTCGTGGCTGACGGATCGAAGCAGCTGGGTGACCAGTCGTGGTGGCTGACACCTAGGATATGCACTTGCACTAATATGTGGCGGAGCAGGCCGTGTTGTCAGCGCGTTCGAGGACTAGCGGGGCACCTGTCCAGGACGTGGGGGACACATACATGGTGTGATACTCACGAGAATGTGATGGTTTGGGCCTCAAAACCACCTAGCTCTACGAATGGTAGGTTTTGCTGAGTTTGAGCCTCAAAACTCGACGACGGCGGTTCCAGTGGGAATCGATGGTGGCACGTGGCATCACAGTGAAGGGTGCGTCTAGGCGAAGCAACTTCATGAAAAGCGCATGGCTATCGGATCAAAAACCTAAAAGTTTGTCCATTTCGCCCTGGTGGAGTGAATATGCTCTATGTAAATAGGGGTAGTTTAGGAAATGGAAATAACCCTCTATAAATAGAGGGGAGGGGTGATTAGTCCAGTGCCTCTTGGTTGCCATTTGTTTAATCTCTCTTGTTTAAAACTCCTTGTTTCCTCTCCAGCACTACAAGAAACTGATAAATGTTCGTGGGTTTTGTTAAGAACGTGGGTACCGACGTTCTTACATTAGTTAAGTTCATGGGTTTTTTTAAGGACGTGGGTACCCACGTTCTTAAATTAAGTTCGTGGGCCCTAGCCAAAACCATCGAACTTAACCTATTAGGAACGTGGGTACCCACGTTCTTAAATTAAATTCGTGGGCCACGTGGACACCGTCAAACTTAACCCAAAAACTTAAATCCCTAACCCAACGCGTCTCTCTTCCTCTCCTTTCCTGCTACCTACCGCTCGCGCGCCCCGTCGCCGCCACCCTGCGCACCCCCCCGCCACCCCACGCCTCCACCCCGCCATCGTGCCCCGCCTCCTTGGTCGCTGCCACCGAACGTCGCCTCCAGCACCTCTCTGGCTCCGTGCCCAGCCCCACGCGCCTCCCTGACACAGCGTCGCCTCCAAGCGCTGCCACTCCTAGGCCCACGCCCCTGCCCCTGACTCTACACCACATGCCTCGGCGCCGCTCCAGCAGCCTCCCCTTCCATGCGCCCCACCCACCCGCATGCATCGACGCCCGCACGACAACCTTGCCCCCGTGCCCACAATCTCAACCATCCGCGCGAGGACAATCGATTACGCGCCTCCAATCTCCTCCATCTAGGCGGACACAATCTCCTCCATCCTCACTTCCCGCAGTCGTTCTTGTGCTCGCCCTGCTGCCGCCCGCCGCACCCCACCACAATCAGGAAGCAGCTTATTGCCGTCGTACACGGTAAGGCCATCCCCACCAGCTCAGGCTCCTCCTCTCCCCACTGGTGCCTGCTGCCGCACCCACGACGCCCATTCCACCGCACTCTGGCTCCAGCAAGGGGTGTGTCGTTGTCTCGACTTCACCTTCTAGCACATGGTTGAAAAGGTTAGACCGCATCCCCTCAATACCTAAAGTGTTGGTATATTTGTTTCAAAAAAAGTGTTAGTATACACGCTATGTTATTCTGCTTCCCTCAGGTTATATTTGGTACTGAGATGAATAAGCTTCATCAAATAATCTTGAAACTGTGGTTGTGTTTATGTTAGTGTAGTCCTTTTGTGACTGGTGTGTCTCTGAAGGGTCATTACACATAGATACCATGCATTTTTGTGCTACTATGCTGAAAGTCACAAACAACCTTTTGTGTTCACATAGGTCAATGTAGAGAAGGTTGATGTTTCTGGTAAAAAGCAGTCGCAAAAGCTATATACGAGGCACTTTGGACGGCCTAGAGGGATGAAAGAAGAAACTTTTGACCAAATTTAGAAAATAGAGACGATCATCAAACATGCAGTTTGTGTTATGCTCTCGAAGGGTAGGTATGTGCTAGCTGATTGCCTCAGGTCTACATGTTCTGTTTCTCAGTTTTAGTGTGCATATTATAATGTATAGCAAATATGAAAAATGACAACCAAATTTCTAGGTGACCTTTCTTTCGAGGCCCCAAAAGTTACACCTTGGCATTGGTCAGCAGCTTTGTAAATATTTTTGAGATTGATAACTATGATGGTTAATAGTTGTCACACCCAGTTCCAGGGGGTAGAACCGAGCGCATAGCATATGTGTGCCAGGATCCATTTCCACACATATGTTGATGTCACAAGTGTAATATATCAAAAGACAATGCAATAAAGGCATAAAGAGAGTATAATACTTTATTACATCATCTGAAACATTGTACCTTTAACAAGTATCACATCAAAGTAAGGCGGAAATAAACAACTGGGCAATCTCCCACAGGAAGATGACTGGCGTATCGTTAGACTTCCACTTTTTTGAACTGATGGCTTCGTTCAACGATCAAGCTGGACCTGCTTCGGCCCCGAAGCTGGTGCTCCCGATAACAGGTGGTTCATGCTCAGAGCCAGCCAACAAAAAGCAGAAGAAGGAAGCACAGAGAAGGGTGCAGCATGTTGGGGTGCAAGGACCCTTCATGAAGTCAAGATGGTCTCACATTCCAATTACCTTCTCTCAAGAGGATCTTCAACTCAAGGATTACCCACACAATGATGCTATGGTTATCTCTTGTGTGATCAAAGGATTTCTGGTCCATAATGTTTTGGTTGACACAGGCAGCGCAGCTGATATCATATTTGCTAAAGCTTTCAGACAGATGCAAGAGCCCGAAGACAAGATCCATGATGCTACGCACCCTCTTTGTGGCTTCGGAGGACGGCAAATTGTAGCACTTGGGAAGATCACCATGCCAGTAACCTTCGGATTTGTTAACAACACAAGGACTGAGCAAATTGTGTTTGATATTGTTGACATGGAGTATCCTTACAATGCTATCATTGGTCGCGGTACTCTCAATGCCTTTGAAGCAATTCTTCACCCAGCTTACCTTTGCATGAAGATACCTTCGGACCAAGGGCCTATTGCTATTCATGGAAGTCAGGAAGCTACCAGAAGGGCCGAAGGAAATTGGACAGATTCAAAAGCAATCCATAACATAGATGGAGCTGAGGCCTGTGAGCAATACAAGTTCAGAAGGGAAAAAGCTGCTTCAGCTGACCAGCCGAAGCCCATGCTCTTATGTGAGGATATAGCAGATCAGAAGGTGCTATTGGGATCTCAATTGTCTGAAGAGCAGGAAAAAACCTTGATAAGGTTTCTGTTCAATAATAAAGATGTTTTTTGCTTGGTCAGCTAATGATCTTTGTGGAGTTAACAGGGATGTTATTGAGCATTCGCTCAATGTCGATCCATCCTTTAGACCTAGAAAGCAGAGGCTTCGAAAGATGTCTGATGACAAGGCCGAAGGTGCGCGGAATGAAGTGAAAAGACTTCTTAGTGCCGGAGTTATTAGAGAGGTAAAATACCCAGAATGGTTGGCTAACACTGTTATGGTGAAGAAGGCCAATGGTAAATGGAGAATGTGTATTGATTTTACTGACCTCAATAAGGCTTGTCCGAAGGACGAGTTTCCATTGCCAAGGATAGATTCCTTAGTCGATGCAGCAGCTTCGTCAGAGCTTATGAGTTTGCTGGATTGCTAATCAGGCTATCATCAAATCTAGATGAAGAAGGAGGATGAACCGAAAACCAGCTTCATAACCCCTAGTGGGACATATTGCTACCTTCGGATGCCTGAGGGGCTTAAAAATGCTGGAGGAAGCTTCAGCAGAATGACAGCGAAGGTTCTCCATTCTCAGATAGTGTGACACCCCAGTGTCACCTAGGGTTTCTCTCAAATGCCAAACCTAGAACCATTATTTTATGTGAACCAAAGTAAGCATGAGCAACAAAACAATTTAAGTGAGAAAGAATTCACCAAGTATATACTTAAAAGTGTCACGATCAAAACAATTGAGTCCTTTAAAAGATATGATTGTGCAACCCTAATTAAAAACCCTAAGTAAGCCCATGAGCAAAATTCAAGAGAATAAGAAAAAGGCAATGAAAAGTTTAAAATTTTGAGTTGAGCCAATTATAAAAATTAAAGTATGTTTATTAAGCAACAAGAAAGATTGAGAAGGCTTAGCCAAAATAATTCAATTAAATCCCCAAATCAGCCCTTGATCTATGAACCCTTGGAGAAATTCAGATTTCTGAATTTCTGAATTTCAGACCTCTTTCCAAAGATCATCTGCGTTCTCTGCTTTTCAAAACTCAAAGCCAGAAGATCCAAATATCAAAGTCGTGCCAAATTCCTTTGAACACATTCTGGGAAAGTTTGAACTCAAACCAAATTCGTTTGGCATGGTTTTGGCACAGCTTAACCTCGGGACCAGACATTCTGACACTGGCACCTTGGTGACGCTACAACTCCCTGTCCCTAGCCTAAAACTACACGTCGTCCATACACAAAAGACAAAGCTTGGTCTGGTGAACAAATCCTTCACAGCGATCTTGCCCAAATTCGCGAAGATTTGCTCCCAATCGGCGCTTGAACAGGGGCAGAGGCAACGGGAACACGTGTTCGACCGTGGCTGACACCCCCGGTTCACGCCCGTTCGCGCACCGCGCCTTCCCAGTGCACGCCCGCGCGCACTCGCCGGTCCACGACCGCCCGTGCACCGCGCCGTGCCTATAAAGCCTCCCCAGGCGCACCTCACTTCGCCCCGTACTCACCCTCACCGGCCAGCCACTTTCCCTTAGCTCCGGCGAGCCCAATTCCGCCCGCCATTGCCGCCAGAGCTTCGGCCACCGTGGCCAGCCCACTCCAGCCATCCCCTGGGAAAGCCAGTGCTTCGGCTAGCTCCGCCAGTAGCCCGTGAAGCTTGCCAAGCCCTCGGACCCGGCCGGACTTCACCGGAGGCCCGAGATTGACTTCACCGGACTTCGGTCTTCCGTCGCCGCGCGTGGACCGAGCTATCCAGTGAGTCTCCGCCCAATTCCTTGCGCTCATGTCTTCTCTGGCACCCCGTGGTCCTCCCTGACCCATTTGATTGAACTATCTCGCCGTGACCAGGCCGGTCTCCTCGCCGCCGACGAGCATCCCCGCCTGCGTGCGTGGACCGACCGACTCCGGCCATCTCCGACGGCGTTCCGCACACCGTTGTGATCCCCAAGACCTCCCCTTCATCCTCGACCGCTTCACCGGAGCCATCTCGCCGCCGGTAAGCCCCTCCGCCCTTTCTTCCGCCGCGGTTACTGTTTGAGGTAGAAGAAGGACCTCGGGTTAGGATCTGTAGAACCCGAGGGGTTTTCTGTAAGGTCAGAGACTCATGTGAATAGTAGCTTAAGGACTGATTCGCGAAGAAAACTTAGAAAACCCGCCAGGGACCCCAGTGCAAAGTGGATTTCCATTTAATCAATTCTGTTATTCTTTTTAAATAACCAGAGAACTTGTAAAATTCATAACTTGATGAATTCCTAATCAAAAGATGTCAAACCAATTTTGCTAGCTCCTGTATATTATAATCTATCATTTAAAAATAGTAGACCCTATACTTTCTGTTCAAAATTTTAGAGTTTAAATTTAAAAACAGAAACCCACTAAACCTTATTTAATCAAGGAAAATTAGTTTTTCTTCTGTGCTGAACTTAAGAAAAATGGTAGATGATCAAACCTCTTGTAGACACTGTTTAAAAATAGTAGGAACCCCAACATTAGAAATTATGATGTAGTTTCTCATTTAAAGATGTTTTGTCCAAAACTTAGAGAAAATCAGAAAGACATTAGAAATTAATGAATAGTGATTAATATTATTTTTTCTAGTTTACTTATGTAACAGAGAACTTAGGAAAAATACAGAGACCATTAATCTGGACCAGTTTTAAATTAAAATGATTTGTTTAGCCTAAATAAGACTAAAAATCAATTATTAAAGAGGCAAAACTATAACCAAAATGCTTAACAAAAATCCAGTGGACTTATAACCACCAGAGCCCCACTACAAAAATACAGAGCACCTCAGCCCAACTTTTTAAGTAAGGGAAATAAATACAAAGTGATAATAAGGCATTTTCCAACTAAATCATGAACAACCCCAAATAATGTGATAATGGGCAACCAAAAATTAGCTAAGTCCATGATGAGGTAAACTACCAGAGAAAAATGCAAACCCATGAAAAAGAAGCAAACTCATACCAATTGCTAATGATTTAAGAAAAAGGCCATTTAATTCAAATAATGCATACCACCCCTTCCCTTAAGCAAAAAGATGCCAAACTTCAGAATGATTGCTCTTGCACAAAATAATAACCAAGAAAAATAAGAACTCTGTTGTTTGATGTTTTTCCAATATAGTGGTAGTAGAAAGCACCCAATTGGCTAGAAACTTGAGAAAACCATAGAAAAATAATTAAAAGGTATTAATGACTAGAAATTTGTATCAAGTCATGTTATAACACCTAAAAGCCAGCAAAAATAAGTTCTGAAGAATTACCCACTGTTAAATGGTAGTTGTAGTTCAAAGCACCCCTTCTGCCCTAGAGTTTAATAATTTTGTACAGAGAAAACTATTCACTTTCTGATCCCCAAATTTTAAGACAGAGAAACACACACCAGTAGCAAGCCACTGCAATTTTTGCAGAATTTTTAGAATTTTATAAAAGCAACTTGTAGTTCAAACCTACTCCAAAACATTAAAGAGAATAAAAGAAAAGGAAAGGAGAAATAAACCCCACCTCAGTAAGTCTAACTTGAGTACTTATCATTTATCCCTAAGACTTAAAAAGAATTCAGTGGAACCCCAAAATTAAACCTACCACTTACCTTAGCTAAATTTGAACCAGTTTACCAAGTATACCACCCAAGGGTCTTGCATAAGTAAAGTTAACTTTGTTTAACTCAAGAAAGATCATACACCTTTAAAGTTGTGATTTCTAAAAGCACATATCATATCATGCATATATCTTACGCATTGCATTCATTAGATTGTAATCTTGCCGACGGAGAGTACGTGCTCATCCCCGAGCAAGGACCTGTCCAAGAGGAGGACCAGGAGCAGGCTTCAGAGGCTGCTATCGAGGATCTCCCCGCAGCCCCAACAATTGAAGGCAAGCCCCGGTTTTATGCATAACCGTATATATATATGCTACTTTACTACACTTAATGTTTGTAGGTTTGTAATGTGCACTTAAGTGTAGGAGTTGCTTGAAACCTCTAGTTGCATGAACTTAGGATTCCTTTTTGAGATGAATACTAGTATGCTAGGTCGAGTAGCTGCTTGCTAATCAGGATCTCGGTAGAAGTCGAGTGATTTTTCTAGCACTCGCGCGAGGTCAGGAATTGATTGTATTCATCTTGATAATGGGATATATGTTGGTCTATGGACTTGGATCCAGGGAGGATGCCTTGTCTATGAGACGGGAAAAAGAATTAAGGATTAATGTGTGGATACCTGAGTCAAGCTTTTGAACGTACTAAGCACATGCCGGGAAAAATGGTAACCGGTAAACCTAGTACCTGAGTGAAGCCGGGCGCGGACTTTATCCCTCATGTGACCTGAGACTGGGTCTCCCATGCTAGCTATGGTGGGTACAAGTGCGGTCACTGCACGGCGGCAGCCGGGGTCAGTGGAGCATTGTATGCCAAGGCGGTGAGGCCTGGACGCGAACGGGGAATCGATGGGGACGGTTGTCATGTGTGGGGTCGGAGTACCCTGACATGCCGTGTGTTTAGGTTTACCTTGCAAGGTTAAAACTCGATTCGAATCGTCTGCTTCTCGCAGCTAATGAGACTGCTTGATTCCTTGTACTGCATCGAGTAAGAAGTGAAATGAGGTTACATGAGATAACTTGTTGTTTGAATTAAATGACTGTTACCATGTATGCTTAGAAGGAGCAAATCTAGCTAAGTTAATGATGATAAAATTGGAAAAGCTAAAAATTGATTTTAGTAACAGCTAGTGCTTTTGGCAAACCAAACCCCTCAGCCAAACAGCTGCATAGTCTAGAGGTAGAGGAGTAGACTCCTCACACCGGGTAAGTCTAGCTGAGTATTAGTATACTCAGCCTTGCTTGTGGCACCATTTTTGCAGGTACCATTCAGGAAATGATTGATGGTGTGACTTGGCCTACCACCCTGCCACCGGGTTGGACGGTCGAGTGGGATGTTGCTCCGGCAGGAGAGGAGCATGAGGAGTAGTGGGCTAGGCCTTGCCCATTTCCTCATTACCGACGACATCGATTATCCGCTGCACTTTACTTTATGAACTTTATTTGCTACTCAAGAACTCCGATTTATGTAATAATTCAGTACTTAATTTGAGGTTTCCTGTTTTATTGTATTTCTTCTGTGACTCACCTTCGAGTGAGATTGTGGAATTTGATCCTGGTTAAGTGGCTCTATCAGACTAGATCTGAAGGACTGACGGGTTATTCCGATTTAAGTGTGTCACGGCCCTTGAGGCGTGACTTAGGCACTTAAGCTGGAATAATTCGGGTGGTTCTGCCACAGCTGGTATCAGAGCAAATTCCACCACAGAGAAGGACAATAAACCATGAATACCAATTTTCAAAACCTAAAACTTGCTTAGAAACTGCTATAGATCGTCAGGACTAGACCGCTAGACCTAGGACGAAAGGCCTTAGGCATAGAGGGAGGGAGAAATAGGTGGCTAATTAATTAGGCCCCGTGGGCCAATACTTATATTTAAGGATGCCCTAAAAAGGCACCCTATTTTCTTTTTGAGAGGCAACGTTTCTTCCAGCATGCATGCATTATAAAACACAAAGAGGAATTAAAATTTGAGCTAACCCACTTTCTTTAGAACCATCCGGGCTCTCTTTTTCTTTTTCCTTCCACCATAATCTTTACCTTTGATTCCCTTCCGCAGATGAATTCACCCACCCCCGCCAGTGGAGGAGACTCTCGTTTCAGTTCTGACTTCCTTTCTCGTGATGGTTTTCCTTCCATCTTGTGGGAAGTGCTTAACTCCGCCGGTTACCCTACGCCCCCTTTGTACACGGTGCAGTTGTATGAGGAGCATCGGGTACCTCGTTGTCAGGTCTGGTTGACTTTGGAGGCTCATCCCCTTCAGCCGGGTTGGCGTTCTCTTGACTCTGAGACGATTGGACTCAGGACGGACGACACCGTTGAGGCAGCAGCCATGAAGACTCTGACGACTTTCTGTGGCTACCATCCCCTGGAGATGGTGATGCACCCTTTGGGACTCTTCCCTGCTGAGAAGAAGGATGATCCCATGTGGTGTAACCGCATGAGCCATGTGAAGGATGTGTGGGCAATGTATCCTGACTTGGTTGGGAGGGTCACCGTTCAGTGCATGAGTGCGCTGTACCGCCTTCAGGCCCTTCAGAGCGATGCTATGACACTTCTTGCTAACACCGCTCAGACTGCCAAGCTCACTCTCGACAGTCGGGAAGATTTTGTGGTCGACCTATCCACAGAGTTGGTGGAGAAGGATCTGCAGGTGGAGAGGCTGAGCCAGCGTATCGCTACCTTGGAGCAGCAAGTGGAGATCCGAGACAACACTATTGATGTCTTGGAGAACCAGCTTCACGATGTGCAGAGGGAACTCGAGGAAGCAAATGACCACTTGGACATGCACCACCTGGAGATGGAGGCGAATGAAGCAGGAAGCGAGGGAGAAGAGGCTCCCGAGGAGTTAGGACCAGCCCCTGGTGCCAATGGGACTACCTCCGCGATGCCTCCTTCACCCGCATCCAGTGTCGCTTCCACCGCTCAGGGTTAAGCAGTCACTTCGACACTCTTAGGCGGATAGAAACCTATGCGAGCTTAGTTAATATCAAATTTTGGACTAGGCTTATGGGTACTTTCCCCTGATTGATGTAACCCTGTAAACTTTTGAAATCTGTGGGATCTTTGTCACCATGTTATCTTCATTTCGAACCTAATATTATGATTATGGCATTTTTCCTTCCATATGAGATGATATCTTGCCGTTCGAAACTGTGAGTTGGGATAACAATGGCGACAATCTCTGTTTTCAGATGGCAGCTAGGCAGCGTCGCGGGCATAACGAGCAGGTTCCCCCGCCACCTCCTCCAGCTCCCACAGTGCAGGAGCTGATGGCCCAGCAGAATGAGATTCTGCGACAGCTCTTGCAGCGCCAGCCCCACCCCCAGCAGCATGGTTGAAAGCTCTCTTGTGAGTTTTGGTGTTTGGATGACAACTCAATTAAAGGACTAACAAGTGTACTAAGTGTTGAACAGGTGCTTAAGGTAAAGCCTACAGGGTTCAACACAAGTGAACAAATGTGATGGCCCAAGAACTAGATTATGGATACATAATGGACATCACAAGTAAGTTGGACATTGCAAAAGTGATACTCGGGTGCGTAGCTCGGAGACAACTGATCAAGCCAAGGACGGAGGCAAGAAAAGCTTCGAGGTACCAAGTGCACGGGAGAAGGTCAAGGAGGCTGAGGAACCCAAAGCCAAGGGTGAAGAAGAAGGCTTGCAAAGTCAAGGGTGATCGAGTTGAGAACAGCTACGGCACATCAAGGATCACTACATAAGGACGTGACTTACAACCAATGAGGTAACAACTACAGTTATGTGGTGTAAGTCATAAGGCTCAAGATCAAGCTCTAAGAAGGAGATCAAGGTCACTAGAAGGAGAACAAGTGTCAAAACCAGAACTGGAAGCAGCCCAAAAGAGCTAAGTTCACCTTAATCTTTAGTTTGGGTTGTTCCTATGTTTGGAGATGTTCTATGTGACCTTTACAGGATGTTGGAGCCAAGTAATGTCAATCTAGAACAAGTCAAGCCGACTTGATGATTTATGAGTCCAACATCAAAGCTCAAGCATGTGAAATGCTATAGATGTAATGATTAAGAGAAGGTATGTTTCTATACTTAGTACATCGGTTTTGTGGACTAATATATTTGTCTAAGTGTTAGAAACAGAAAGAAGAAGAAAAGGAGAGAGGTGCAAAGGGCTTGGCTATGTACAGCCAAGGCAGCTCAGTCTGGCACACCGGACTGTCCGGTGGTGCACCGGACAGTGTCCGGTGCGCCAGGCTGAACTCGAGCAAACTGGCCGCTCTCGGGAATCCACCGGCGACGTACGGCTATAATTCACCGGACTGTCCGGTGTGCACCGGACTGTCCGGTGAGCCAACGGTCGGCCGGGCCAACGGTCGGCCGCGCAATCTGCGCGGGACACGTAGCCGAGCCAACGGCTAGATGACGGCACCGGACTGTCCGGTGTGCACCGGACATGTCCGGTGCGCCAACGGCTCCCAGATCTGCAACGGTCTGCAACGGTCGGCAGCGCTGTTTAAGGAAACAAATCGGTCACCGGACAGTGTCCGGTGTGCACCGGACTGTCCGGTGCACCACCCGACAGAAAGAAAGTATTGCCTTCCAAATGGGATTCCAACGGCTCCTAGGCCCCTTGTGCCTATAAAAGGGACCCCTAGGCGCCTCAAGCAACATATAAGTGCAGCCAACAAGTGTAGACTTCATTGGAATTAATTCTCGCTCTCCCTCTTGTGTGTAACTCTATAGTTTGTGTAGAAGGCACAGCTATAAGCCTTTAGAGAGAGGAGTAGTGCTGCTAAGAGCTAGAGCAAGGTCTTGAGCGTATCGTTACTCTGCCGGGGTGCTGCCAAGAAGTTTGTAAGCAGCCGCGGTTCTGTTGTAACCCCACTCAATAGTGAAAGGCTCTATCTGTCATACTGACAGATCTGAGCAAACGGAGGAAGGAGTTGAAATAGACTCCAAGCCCAGGTGTGGCTAACTCCAACGAGGACTAGGCAAGCATTTCAGGCTTGGCCGAACCTCAGGATAAATCCTTGCGTCTGTGTGCTCTGTTCTGTATTGTATCCTGACTCTCTGTCTTACTCGTCTTTATATCTGCACTTCAATACTTATCTGTGGTGTAAGCTTTATTTGAAGTGCAGGACACTTTTGAGACAGGATCTCTGATTCCGCTGCAACCTACTCGAAGAGTCTTCTCACTCCACTGCGTACTAAGTCTTCGAGTAGAGTAAGAATTTAAGTTTTAAAGTAATAAGTTTTTATTCGCCTATTCACCCCCCCTCTAGGCGACATCCAGATCCTGTTCCCGGGTCAAAGGGAACTTTCAATTGGTATCGGAGCTAGGCCTCTCCAGTGTGGGCTTAGCCGTCCGGAGATAACGATGTCGTCACAAGAGGTAACTATAGAACTTCTTTTAGGCGATGGCTCTAATTACAAGTCTTGGTCTGTCTCCATTTATAGTGCTTTCATGAGTGTTGATCCTGATTTGAGACAGGTCTTTAATAGTAGTATTTTTCCATCTGATATTAGTAAAAATCCCTCTAATGATGAACTAAGATGTTTATCTCTCAATCATCGTGCTTGCAACATCTTAGTTGATTCTCTTTCTAGAGGTGCTTATTTTGCAATCATGAGTAGTGATAATGATTTATTTGTTGATGCTCATGATTTATGGAATAGAATTAAAATAAAATTTTGTGTGGCAAATTGTACTGCCTCTACTCCCTATATTGCTTGTGATGCTAACCTTTCAAAGGGAGAAGATCAAGAACGATGGGCACCCAACGATGAATCCACCTCGTCGACAGGTTTGGTCTCCACTAATAATAAGTGTTTTGTTGCTAACAATGACGGTGGAGACAAAAGCCATGATGATGCGGAATATGAGGATGATAGCGAGGATGAGTCTTTATCACCTCAAGGTACATTTTCCTGTTTGGCTTCCACTGACATTAATGATAGGGAAAATGATACCAATGATGTGGAAGAGGAGGAGATTCGCCGTTTCTACATCCATCTCAACAAAGAAGACAAGGCACTCTTGGTTAAGCTGTTGAGAAGGAACAAGGAACAAGGCGATACGCTTCTCAGGCTAGAGGAGTCCCTCATCAAAACCAACAACAGCCTGGAAAAGATGACCAAAGAACATGAGGAGCTAAAGTGCTCTCATGATGATTTGGTCCAAAGGTATGAATATGTTTTAATTAAGCAAAGAAATAGTCATGATGCTTTATCTAACATTGCTCAACTTAAAACGGAAAATTCTATGCTTAGGAGTCAAGTAGAAACAATGGACTTAGAAAAACGTGCTCTAGGTAAAAAGTATGATATGTTGTCATATTCTCATAATAAATTAGTTGATGACCATATCATGCTTAATGTTGCTCATGAGGTTATATTTGCAAACTTAAATTCATGTGAACCTCATTCTCGCACGTGTGCGCATTTGAATTGTATATCATCATGTGCTAACCCCAGTTGCTCAAAAGAAAGCCAATCATTGATTGAGCAACAAGTTTTAGGGTCACAAAAGAAATTCTGTGGGAATAAGAAGCAACGACAACTGAGGAGAAGACACTTTGCTCAACTCTCTCAAGATATCCACGGGCGCGTGGTGAAGAAGCTTGAGAAAGGAAAAACTGCAGCAAGTGTCAAGCTCAATAAGAGAAATGTTCCCAAAGCTATAAATGAAGAAATCAACATGAAAGAGGAAAAAGGTAAGGATTCAATTAATCATGTTGTTTGCACTGATCTTCTCTCCATGTCATTCAAGTATAAAAAGGGAAAAGAAAAAAGGAGGTGTTTCAAGTGCAAGAAGTTAGGCCACCTCATCGCGTCTTGTCCGTACAAAGACAAGAATGAAGGGACAAGGAGTTGTTTTGGATGCAACAAAAAGGACCACACGATCACTTCATGTCCGGTCATGAAGAATCAAGGATGTGCATCCTCCAAGGTGACCCTCACCAAGGAAAATAACACACAGCAAGCGTCGTGTCAAGTTGAGCGACGCTTCTGCTACAAGTGTGGTGAGCAGGGTCATCTATCCAAGGTATGTTATAAAGGTAAGATTCCTAAGCAAGTGAATTTGTGTCAATCTTATTCGGGTAGGAGACCCATATCATACACTTGTGCTAGATCTATAACGAGATCACCTAGAACTAGCACAAAGGCAATTTGGGTACCAAAGGCACATTTAGATGATCATTATGGACCCATCCCAAGATGGGTACCAAACTGTGCTAACTAGACCATGCAGGTGCCTTGAGATGGACTGGAGACCATGGGAGAGCTTAAGACGGTTATCTTAAACTCTATGCTTAAGCTGTTAATTGTTTTGGTGCCTTTATTGTGAAACACTAATCCCATGTTCATCTCAAGTGAAATAAGGTGTGTAGGTCCTGAATCATTATTGGTGAATCAAGTAAAGGACCTTGATGAGAATCTAAAACCTGCTCTCCAAAGGACGGTACCCGTGTATTTTAAGTACATCATTGCAATTTAGTATTGCTCTTAAGTTGGCTTGTTGTGCTACCTGTCTTTGGAGTAGTTATGCTTTATGATTGCCTGTGTTAAATGAATCATAATGATGTTTGCTTAATCATGACTGGTGCTATATAGGATATATCTTTTGAATCATTCATGGGTAGCTCTTTCATTTGTTATATCCACAACGATTAACTCTCTTGGTATATATGGATTAACCTGTAACTTTTTGTAAGTCATGCTATGTGCAAATATGACATTTTGTTTAGTCCATGTTCACATGATTACCCTAGTTTGGTACTGTGTGAATTTCAAATCCATGTCATGCCCTCTTGAGCTATGAGGTGCATGAGCAAAAGGAGCCCTGAATTGGTGATAACAAGTGCTCTCATAAAGGCAAAGGTATGGAAAATGGAACTGTGCAATTTTATTGAATATCGTGAAGTTCCATTAATAGTGATCATAGCTGTGTTCTTACATTTCATTGGTAGTATCGTGGCTTAGGAGACTTATGCTTTAAAATGTTGTTCCTTTTTTGTGTACCTAAAAAAAACCTTCTTAATTATGACATGCTTAGATATTTCGCTTTATATACATGATTGTGTTGATCTTCAATTGGTATATGCAATGATAGTTAAGTATGAAGCATGTACAAGTTGCGTAAATGTTAGACTTCCTGTGAGTATTCAATTGGCTTAGGTGTCACTGAGGCGTGCATTGCTGTATTTAGTCAACCTTTCATTTAGCCTTCAATTGGTGTTAAGTGGCGTTTCATTGGATATTCAAATTGGTATCTTTGGGTGATGAAAGTGGTAGAGTATGCCTTGACCAAGGTATGTTGTGATCCCCTCTAGTTCTAAGGAAGCTAGAATGTGCAAAGTGCAAGTCATTCAAATACTTGATGCACAACTTGAGGGGGAGCACACATAACTTGTGTCTTTTGAGACTAACTGTTTCTTGAGTGATCTTGTATAGTCTCTAGGTGGAAAAGAGAAGATAAGCAAGAAATGGAGCAATCTGGACTTGGGTACCTCTGTAAGTCAAGAAATTGGTATCTCAAGTTGTGAGTAAGTGCATATCTTTAGATTGCTCATGCTCTATAATATCTGGTGATAATAGATGCTTAAATATCATGGAGCCATGATAATAAATGAACTTTGCAATTGGTATCTTTAAATTGGTATCTTTCAATCGGTAGCCATAATAGTTCGCTTCAATTGACATCTTTTGATAATCATGAGAATAGAAGTTTCTTCTTGTGCCCAATACTATAACTTGTTCTAAGTTTGGTGTCTTAGCAACAAGAAAAAGTTAGGAGAAAGAATCAGGCACAAGTGTGGAGAAGCTCTCGAGAGATTAACTACTTTCAAGATGGGAAGTACACTACAACATGGTAAAGGTACAAAAGGAAGTATTAATCTTTTTGCATATATGTATCTTACCTAAATGTTGATAGGGCATATGTTCAATAAGTAAGGGGGAGTCTTGATAGTCGTTTTTCCTCCTTAACACCCTGTTGTCCCTTGACATCATCCTATGTTCTTGCTTGAGTATAGTTTTTGGTGTTTGATGTCAAAGGGGGAGAATTTGTGTGTATTAAAGCTTATCTCAACCTGAGAGGAAAGCTTATCCTAAGGGGTGATGTGTTAGTTTGAGCTTTGTCAAGTGTGATATTCATATGCTTCTTGCAGTTATTATATGTGTTGCATCATATGGACTAGTGATTCCGCTGCAATGAATTATTTGGCTTCTATAGTGTAATAGATAGTCATGTGGTTAATGGTGCTTTAAGATTGCTTTAAATTAGTGTCTTAGTTTAAAGTGGTATTAGTTTGAATTGGTATCTTAATGATGAATAGTGGTAGGTTGGTATTCCTGTGATATATCCACTAAATTGAATGATGTTTAACTCTGATTACATGCATTTGTGTGGTATAGCATCATGGTTTGATTCTTGACAATGCATACTAAAAAGTGCTAAGGTGTAGAAATGTTTCGATTTGCCTAAGTATGTGCAAATTGGCGTCTGAGGCCAAAATTATGTTTTTGAAGTAAGCACCTATTTAGGGGGAGCATTCTATAATCTTAGAATTCAAATTTGTGCTTCAAATCTTATGTAAGCTTTAATTGTGTTGCCATCAATCACCAAAAAGGGGGAGATTGAAAGCTCTCTTGTGAGTTTTGGTGTTTGGATGACAACTCAATTAAAGGACTAACAAGTGTACTAAGTGTTGAACAGGTGCTTAAGGTAAAGCCTACAGGGTTCAACACAAGTGAACAAATGTGATGGCCCAAGAACTAGATTATGGATACATAATGGACATCACAAGTAAGTTGGACATTGCAAAAGTGATACTCGGGTGCGTAGCTCGGAGACAACTGATCAAGCCAAGGACGGAGGCAAGAAAAGCTTCGAGGTACCAAGTGCACGGGAGAAGGTCAAGGAGGCTGAGGAACCCAAAGCCAAGGGTGAAGAAGAAGGCTTGCAAAGTCAAGGGTGATCGAGTTGAGAACAGCTACGGCACATCAAGGATCACTACATAAGGACGTGACTTACAACCAATGAGGTAACAACTACAGTTATGTGGTGTAAGTCATAAGGCTCAAGATCAAGCTCTAAGAAGGAGATCAAGGTCACTAGAAGGAGAACAAGTGTCAAAACCAGAACTGGAAGCAGCCCAAAAGAGCTAAGTTCACCTTAATCTTTAGTTTGGGTTGTTCCTATGTTTGGAGATGTTCTATGTGACCTTTACAGGATGTTGGAGCCAAGTAATGTCAATCTAGAACAAGTCAAGCCGACTTGATGATTTATGAGTCCAACATCAAAGCTCAAGCATGTGAAATGCTATAGATGTAATGATTAAGAGAAGGTATGTTTCTATACTTAGTACATCGGTTTTGTGGACTAATATATTTGTCTAAGTGTTAGAAACAGAAAGAAGAAGAAAAGGAGAGAGGTGCAAAGGGCTTGGCTATGTACAGCCAAGGCAGCTCAGTCTGGCACACCGGACTGTCCGGTGGTGCACCGGACAGTGTCTGGTGCGCCAGGCTGAACTCGAGCAAACTGGCCGCTCTCGGGAATCCACCGGCGACGTACGACTATAATTCACCGGACTGTCCGGTGTGCACCGGACTGTCCGGTGAGCCAACGGTCGGCCGGGCCAACGGTCGGCCGCGCAATCTGCGCGGGACACGTAGCCGAGCCAACGGCTAGATGACGGCACCGGACTGTCCGGTGTGCACCGGACATGTCCGGTGCGCCAACGGCTCCCAGATCTGCAACGGTCTGCAACGGTCGGCAGCGCTGTTTAAGGAAACAAATCGGTCACCGGACAGTGTCCGGTGCACCACCCGACAGAAAGAAAGTATTGCCTTCCAAATGGGATTCCAACGGCTCCTAGGCCCCTTGTGCCTATAAAAGGGACCCCTAGGCGCCTCAAGCAACATATAAGTGCAGCCAACAAGTGTAGACTTCATTGGAATTAATTCTCGCTCTCCCTCTTGTGTGTAACTCTATAGTTTGTGTAGAAGGCACAGCTATAAGCCTTTAGAGAGAGTAGTGCTGCTAAGAGCTAGAGCAAGGTCTTGAGCGTATCGTTACTCTGCCGGGGTGCTGCCAAGAAGTTTGTAAGCAGCCGCGGTTCTGTTGTAACCCCACTCAATAGTGAAAGGCTCTATCTGTCATACTGACAGATCTGAGCAAACGGAGGAAGGAGTTGAAATAGACTCCAAGCCCAGGTGTGGCTAACTCCAACGAGGACTAGGCAAGCATTTCAGGCTTGGCCGAACCTCGGGATAAATCCTTGCGTCTGTGTGCTCTGTTCTGTATTGTATCCTGACTCTCTGTCTTACTCGTCTTTATATCTGCACTTCAATACTTATCTGTGGTGTAAGCTTTATTTGAAGTGCAGGACACTTTTGAGACAGGATCTCTGATTCCGCTGCAACCTACTCGAAGAGTCTTCTCACTCCACTGCGTACTAAGTCTTCGAGTAGAGTAAGAATTTAAGTTTTAAAGTAATAAGTTTTTATTCGCCTATTCACCCCCCCTCTAGGCGACATCCAGATCCTGTTCCCGGGTCAAAGGGAACTTTCAATGGTGGAGGCCAGCATCAGCGACCTCCGGCTATGGCAACTTACCAGGAGTTTCTGAGCACGCAGCCGCCTTTGTTCACCAAGGCAGAGGATCCGTTGGACGCCGACGTGTGGCTTCGCGTCGTCGAGTCCAAGTTTCCCCTCCTCACGGGAGACTGCCCTGATGCTACCAAGACCCGCTTCGCCGCGCAGCAGCTTCGCGGATCTACTCGGACTTGGTGGGATCACTTCCGTGCTATGCTCCCCGCTGATCATGAGGTATCTTGGGAGGAATTCAAGACTGCCTTCAGAGGACACCACATCCCAGCTGGCATTCTTGATCGGAAGTTGAATGAATTTTTGGCCCTTAATCAAGGAACCCGCACGGTACTGCAGTATGCACAAGCCTTCAACGACTTATGCCAGTATGCAGGGTACCATGCTGATTCTGATGAGAAGAAGAGGGATCGCTTCCGCAGGGGTCTCAATACCAAGCTGCGGGAACGACTCAACACTGTCCGGGCTGATAGCTTCAATGAGTTGGTCAATATGGCCATCTCCTAGGAGGATTGCATTGTTGCTCACCGGGCAGAGAAGAAGAGAAAGGCACCAATGGCAGCACCATCCGCTCAGGCTCAGAGGTTCCGGATTGTTTCTCACAATCAGAGCAGGGGTTTTCAGCAGCAGGCAGGCAGATGGGTGATCAGGCCACCTCAGCAGCAGCAGTAGCCGGCACCCAACCGCTACCCAGCTCCCGCCCCAAGGAACAATCAGCCTCCGCAGCAGCAGCAGTTCCGCCAGGGCAATGGGAACAAGTGTTTCACTTGTGGCAATGTGGGCCACTATGCCAAGAATTGTCCCAGGAACCAGCAGAGGCAGATGCCAGCACCAAATCAAGACAAGGGAAGAAAGCAGAAGGTGCAAGTCAGGCAAGGGAAGCTCAACTTCACTGCTCTAGAGGAAGTGCCAGAAGGAGCTCCTATCATGACTGGTATCTTTTCAGTTTATAATCAACCTGCTTTAATTCTGTTTGATTCTGGTGCATCTCATAGTTTCATTAGCCAAAAGTTCAGTGCTAATTGCAAACTGCCATTTTCTCACTCAAAAGGGTCATTCATGATAGTCACACCTGGGGGTAAAATTGCAACTAATCAATTAAACCAAAGTGTGCCTATTCAACTGGGAAGCCACATTATCAAAACCACTCTTCTTGTGTTGGGATTGGAAAATGTGGATATTATTCTAGGGGCTAATTGGATGACCTTGCACCAAGTTGTGCTTGATGTAGCCAGTCGTACCGTGGAAGTTAATTCTCCTTTCTGCGGGAACTTCACTTTGATTCTGCCTAGTCAGGGTTCTTCTCAGTCGTGTGCTTTCTCTATGACGGAGTTACCCCTGAAGAAGATCCCAGTGGTCTATGAGTATGCAGATGTCTTTCCTGATGAATTGCCGGGAATGCCTCCGGACCGGGATATTGAATTCGCCATCGAGTTGCAACCGGGAACGGCCCCAATTTCCAAGAGGCCCTACCGAATGCCACCCGCTGAGTTGGCAGAGTTGAAGAAGCAATTGCAAGAGTTGCTGGATAAGGGTTTCATTCGCCCAAGCACTTCGCCTTGGGGATGTCCAGCACTGTTTGTGAAGAAGAAGGATGAAAGCTTGAGGCTGTGTATAGATTACCGCCCTCTTAATGCGGTAACTATCAAGAACAAGTATCCTTTGCCTCGTATTGATGTTCTCTTTGACCAGTTGGTCGGGGCCAAGGTGTTTTCCAAGATAGACCTTCGCTCTGGCTACCATCAGATCAAAATACGAGCAAGTGATATTCCGAAGACGACATTCTCAACCAGATATGTGCTATATGAATTCTTGGTGATGTCATTTGGGCTGACAAATGCACCAGCATATTTCATGTATCTGATGAATTCTGTTTTTATGCCGGAATTGGACAAGTTCGTGGTGGTTTTCATCGATGATATTCTGGTGTACTCCAAGAACGAAGAAGAACATGTCGGGCATTTGCATGTAGTGCTTCAACGTCTGTGAGAGCACCACCTTTATGCCAAGTTATCCAAGTGTGATTTTTGGCTAAAGGAAATCAAATTCTTGGGTCACACTATCTCTCAAGCTGGAATAGCTGTTGATCCTGATAAAGTGCAAGAGGTGATGAACTGGAAGCCACCAACCACTGTTCGTCAGATTCAGAGTTTTCTGGGATTAGCTGGTTATTACCGAAGATTTATTCCGGACTTCTCCCGAATTGCGAAGCCTATTACTGAGTTGCTGAAGAAAGAAGTCAAATTTGTGTGGAGTCAGAAGTGCGAGGATGCCTTCCATGCATTAAGGCAGCATCTGACCACAGCACCAGTATTGGCGCAACCCGACAGCAGCAAACCTTTTGATGTATATTGTGATGCCTCGGGCACCGGGCTAGGTTGTGTCTTGATGCAAGACAACCGAGTCATTGCTTATGCCTCAAGAGCACTCAGGCCTCATGAGCAAAATTATCCCACTCATGACCTTGAGTTAGCAGCAGTGGTTCATGCATTGAAGATGTGGAGGCACTATCTAATGGGAACCCACTGCAACATCTTCACTGATCATAAGAGCCTTAAGTACATTTTTACTCAGGCTGATCTTAACATGAGGCAGAGAAGATGGCTAGAGCTGATCAAGGATTATGACCTGGAGGTACATTATCACCCAGGGAAAGCTAATGTGGTAGCTGATGCCTTGAGTCGGAAGTTGCAGTGCAACTGTGTTCTGATGGATTCTCGCATTAACACCTTGTGTGATGAGTTGAGCAAGATGCAAATTGAAGTGATTCCTTCTGGTTCTTTGTCTCACATTTCTGTTGAGCCAGCTTTGCAAGACCAGATTATCATGGCCCAGCTCAGTGACAAGGGAGTGCAGATTATCAAGAAGAATCTCCATCAGAAGGTTGAGAAGTATAATTGTTTCCGCCAGGATGAGAAGGGTGTGTTATGGTTCAAAAGCAGATTGGTAATTCCTAAAGACCAGGATCTCAAGAGGGAAATTTTGGATGAAGCTCATCTCTCCAAATTCTCTATGCATCCGGGAAGCACCAAGATGTACCATGATTTGAAGCCTTTGTACTGGTGGACCAGAATGAAGAGGGAGATAGCCCAGTATGTATCAGAGTGTGACACCTGTCAGAGGATAAAGGCAAGCCACTTGAAGTCAGCTGGAGCTTTGCAACCACTATCCGTACCTTCGTGGAAGTGGGACGACATCAGCATGGATTTCATTGTGGGTCTGCCCAACACCTCTCGTCATCATGATTCAATTTGGGTTATTGTGGACCGATTGACGAAAGTGGCACATTTTCTTCCTGTGCACACCACTGATAAGGCTCAGAGATATGCAGAATTGTATATTGACCGGATCGTGTGTTTGCACGGATTACCTCGGACCATTGTTTCTGACCGAGGAGCCCAATTTGTTGCCAGATTTTGGGAACAATTGCAGGAGTCTTTGGGAACCAAGCTAATCAGGAGTTCAGCTTACCACCCACAGACCGATGGTCAGACGGAACGGGTAAACCAAATCCTGGAAGATATGCTGAGAGCTTGTGCGATCGATTGTGGCAAGAACTGGGATAAGCACCTCTCCTTGGCAGAGTTTGCTTATAACAATAGTTATCAATCCAGCCTAAAGATGGCACCTTTTGAAGCTCTTTATGGAAGAAGGTGCAGGACACCACTCAATTGGTCTCAACCTGGTGAAAGAGAAGTTTTTGGACCTGATTTAGTGACTGAAGTCGAAAGGAAGGTCAAGCTAATCAGGAAAAATCTAGAAGCTGCTCAGGCCAGGCAGAAGAGCTATCATGATAAAAGAAAGAAACCTCTCCAGTTCGAGGTGGGAAGTTTTGTATACCTCAAGGTATCACCCACCAAAGGAGTGCAGAGGTTTGGGATCAAAGGCAAGCTAGCCCCTCGTTACATTGGACCTTATGAGATCATAGAAGCATGTGGACCCGTGGCATACAAGCTAAAGTTACCTTCAAAGATGTCTGCCATTCACAGTGTTTTCCATGTATCTCAGCTGAAAAAGTGTGTTCGATTGCCGACCGAGATCATAGCAGAGCCAGATCTATCGTACCAAGAGTACCCCTCCAAGATTCTGGATTGCAAAGAAAGATCAACTCGGGCTAAATCGATCAAGATGTTCAAGGTCCAGTGGAGTAATCACTCAGAGGAGGAAGCTACTTGGGAAACCGAGGAATTCTTAAGATCCAACTTCCCCGATTGCCTACCTAAGGAAGCTGGTACGTAATCACCCCCAAACCCCTCCTCCTGCCTTTCGAATCTAATCTTCAAAAATATGATCTTAATTCAGAATGAAGTAACTATAAAGTCAAATTTAAAAGGACTTCCTTCTGAAGTTGCAAAGAGAATGACATTTGAAGAGCAGTTTTGCCCTAATAATGGCAATCATCACCCATTTCCTATAATTCTCACCCTTCGCTTCGCCCTGGGAGGACTCTGGCCCGAATCTCGGGACGAGATTCCTTTAAGGGGGGAAGGCTGTGACACCCCAGTGTCACCTAGGGTTTCTCTCAAATGCCAAACCTAGAACCATTATTTTATGTGAACCAAAGTAAGCATGAGCAACAAAACAATTTAAGTGAGAAAGAATTCACCAAGTATATACTTAAAAGTGTCACGATCAAAACAATTGAGTCCTTTAAAAGATATGATTGTGCAACCCTAATTAAAAACCCTAAGTAAGCCCATGAGCAAAATTCAAGAGAATAAGAAAAAGGCAATGAAAAGTTTAAAATTTTGAGTTGAGCCAATTATAAAAATTAAAGTATGTTTATTAAGCAACAAGAAAGATTGAGAAGGCTTAGCCAAAATAATTCAATTAAATCCCCAAATCAGCCCTTGATCTATGAACCCTTGGAGAAATTCAGATTTCTGAATTTCTGAATTTCAGACCTCTTTCCAAAGATCATCTGCGTTCTCTGCTTTTCAAAACTCAAAGCCAGAAGATCCAAATATCAAAGTCGTGCCAAATTCCTTTGAACACATTCTGGGAAAGTTTGAACTCAAACCAAATTCGTTTGGCATGGTTTTGGCACAGCTTAACCTCGGGACCAGACATTCTGACACTGGCACCTTGGTGACGCTACAACTCCCTGTCCCTAGCCTAAAACCGCACGTCCTCCATACACAAAAGACAAAGCTTGGTCTGGTGAACAAATCCTTCACAGCGATCTTGCCCAAATTCGTGAAGATTTGCTCCCAATCGGCGCTTGAACAGGGGCAGAGGCAACGGGAACACGTGTTCGACCGTGGCTGACACCCCCGGTTCACGCCCGTTCGCGCACCGCGCCTTCCCAGTGCACGCCCGCGCGCACTCGCCGGTCCACGACCGCCCGTGCACCGCGCCGTGCCTATAAAGCCTCCCCAGGCGCACCTCACTTCGCCCCGTACTCACCCTCACCGGCCAGCCACTTTCCCTTAGCTCCGGCGAGCCCAATTCCGCCCGCCATTGCCGCCAGAGCTTCGGCCACCGTGGCCAGCCCACTCCAGCCATCCCCTGGGAAAGCCAGTGCTTCGGCTAGCTCCGCCAGTAGCCCGTGAAGCTTGCCAAGCCCTCGGACCCGGCCGGACTTCACCGGAGGCCCGAGATTGACTTCACCGGACTTCGGTCTTCCGCCGCCGCGCGTGGACCGAGCTATCCAGTGAGTCTCCGCCCAATTCCTTGCGCTCATGTCTTCTCTGGCACCCCGTGGTCCTCCCTGACCCATTTGATTGAACTATCTCGCCGTGACCAGGCCGGTCTCCTCGCCGCCGACGAGCATCCCCGCCTGCGTGCGTGGACCGACCGACTCCGGCCATCTCCGACGGCGTTCCGCACACCGTTGTGATCCCCAAGACCTCCCCTTCATCCTCGACCGCTTCACCAGAGCCATCTCGCCGCCGGTAAGCCCCTCCGCCCTTTCTTCCGCCGCGGTTACTGTTTGAGGTAGAAGAAGGACCTCGGGTTAGGATCTGTAGAACCCGAGGGGTTTTCTGTAAGGTCAGAGACTCATGTGAATAGTAGCTTAAGGACTGATTCGCGAAGAAAACTTAGAAAACCCGCCAGGGACCCCAGTGCAAAGTGGATTTCCATTTAATCAATTCTGTTATTCTTTTTAAATAACCAGAGAACTTGTAAAATTCATAACTTGATGAATTCCTAATCAAAAGATGTCAAACCAATTTTGCTAGCTCCTGTATATTATAATCTATCATTTAAAAATAGTAGACCCTATACTTTCTGTTCAAAATTTTAGAGTTTAAATTTAAAAACAGAAACCCACTAAACCTTATTTAATCAAGGAAAATTAGTTTTTCTTCTGTGCTGAACTTAAGAAAAATGGTAGATGATCAAACCTCTTGTAGACACTGTTTAAAAATAGTAGGAACCCCAACATTAGAAATTATGATGTAGTTTCTCATTTAAAGATGTTTTGTCCAAAACTTAGAGAAAATCAGAAAGACATTAGAAATTAATGAACAGTGATTAATATTATTTTTCCTAGTTTACTTATGTAACAGAGAACTTAGGAAAAATACAGAGACCATTAATCTGGACCAGTTTTAAATTAAAATGATTTGTTTAGCCTAAATAAGACTGAAAATCAATTATTAAAGAGGCAAAACTATAACCAAAATGCTTAACAAAAATCCAGTGGACTTATAACCACCAGAGCCCCACTACAAAAATACAGAGCACCTCAGCCCAACTTTTTAAGTAAGGGAAATAAATACAAAGTGATAATAAGGCATTTTCCAACTAAATCATGAACAACCCCAAATAATGTGATAATGGGCAACCAAAAATTAGCTAAGTTCATGATGAGGTAAACTACCAGAGAAAAATGCAAACCCATGAAAAAGAAGCAAACTCATACCAATTGCTAATGATTTAAGAAAAAGGCCATTTAATTCAAATAATGCATACCACCCCTTCCCTTAAGCAAAAAGATGCCAAACTTCAGAATGATTGCTCTTGCACAAAATAATAACCAAAAAAAATAAGAACTCTGTTGTTTGATGTTTTTCCAATATAGTGGTAGTAGAAAGCACCCAATTGGCTAGAAACTTGAGAAAACCATAGAAAAATAATTAAAAGGTATTAATGACTAGAAATTTGTATCAAGTCATGTTATAACACCTAAAAGCCAGCAAAAATAAGTTCTGAAGAATTACCCACTGTTAAATGGTAGTTGTAGTTCAAAGCACCCCTTCTGCCCTAGAGTTTAATAATTTTGTACAGAGAAAACTATTCACTTTCTGATCCCCAAATTTTAAGACAGAGAAACACACACCAGTAGCAAGCCACTGCAATTTTTGCAGAATTTTTAGAATTTTATAAAAGCAACTTGTAGTTCAAACCTACTCCAAAACATTAAAGAGAATAAAAGAAAAGGAAAGGAGAAATAAACCCCACCTCAGTAAGTCTAACTTGAGTACTTATCATTTATCCCTAAGACTTAAAAAGAATTCAGTGGAACCCCAAAATTAAACCTACCACTTACCTTAGCTAAATTTGAACCAGTTTACCAAGTATACCACCCAAGGGTCTTGCATAAGTAAAGTTAACTTTGTTTAACTCAAGAAAGATCATACACCTTTAAAGTTGTGATTTCTAAAAGCACATACCATATCATGCATATATCTTACGCATTGCATTCATTAGATTGTAATCTTACCGACGGAGAGTACGTGCTCATCCCCGAGCAAGGACCTGTCCAAGAGGAGGACCAGGAGCAGGCTTCAGAGGCTGCTATCGAGGATCTCCCCGCAGCCCCAACAATTGAAGGCAAGCCCCGGTTTTATGCATAACCGTATATATATATGCTACTTTACTACACTTAATGTTTGTAGGTTTGTAATGTGCACTTAAGTGTAGGAGTTGCTTGAAACCTCTAGTTGCATGAACTTAGGATTCCTTTTTGAGATGAATACTAGTATGCTAGGTCGAGTAGCTGCTTGCTAATCAGGATCTCGGTAGAAGTCGAGTGATTTTTCTAGCACTCGCGCGAGGTCAGGAATTGATTGTATTCATCTTGATAATGGGATATATGTTGGTCTATGGACTTGGATCCAGGGAGGATGCCTTGTCTATGAGACGGGAAAAAGAATTAAGGATTAATGTGTGGATACCTGAGTCAAGCTTTTGAACGTACTAAGCACATGCCGGGAAAAATGGTAACCGGTAAACCTAGTACCTGAGTGAAGCCGGGCGCGGACTTTATCCCTCATGCGACCTGAGACTGGGTCTCCCATGCTAGCTATGGTGGGTACAAGTGCGGTCACTGCACGGCGGCAGCCGGGGTCAGTGGAGCATTGTATGCCAAGGCGGTGAGGCCTGGACGCGAACGGGGAATCGATGGGGACGGTTGTCATGTGTGGGGTCGGAGTACCCTGACATGCCGTGTGTTTAGGTTTACCTTGCAAGGTTAAAACTCGATTCGAATCGTCTGCTTCTCGCAGCTAATGAGACTGCTTGATTCCTTGTGCTGCATCGAGTAAGAAGTGAAATGAGGTTACATGAGATAACTTGTTGTTTGAATTAAATGACTGTTACCATGTATGCTTAGAAGGAGCAAATCTAGCTAAGTTAATGATGATAAAATTGGAAAAGCTAAAAATTGATTTTAGTAACAGCTAGTGCTTTTGGCAAACCAAACCCCTCAGCCAAACAGCTGCATAGTCTAGAGGTAGAGGAGTAGACTCCTCACACCGGGTAAGTCTAGCTGAGTATTAGTATACTCAGCCTTGCTTGTGGCACCATTTTTGCAGGTACCATTCAGGAAATGATTGATGGTGTGACTTGGCCTACCACCCTGCCACCGGGTTGGACGGTCGAGTGGGATGTTGCTCCGGCAGGAGAGGAGCATGAGGAGTAGTGGGCTAGGCCTTGCCCATTTCCTCATTACCGACGACATCGATTATCTGCTGCACTTTACTTTATGAACTTTATTTGCTACTCAAGAACTCCGATTTATGTAATAATTCAGTACTTAATTTGAGGTTTCCTGTTTTATTGTATTTCTTCTGTGACTCACCTTCGAGTGAGATTGTGGAATTTGATCCTGGTTAAGTGGCTCTATCAGACTAGATCTGAAGGACTGACGGGTTATTCCGATTTAAGTGTGTCACAGCCCTTGAGGCGTGACTTAGGCACTTAAGCTGGAATAATTCGGGTGGTTCTGCCACAGATAGGCAGGAATGTACTAACTTATGTTGATGACATCATTGTAAAAAGCACGAAGCAAGATAACCACATTGCTAATTTACAGGAGACTTTCGCTAATTTTAGACAGGCTGGTTTAAAGCTGAATCCAGAAAAATGTGTCTTCGGAGTAAAGATGGGGAAATTGCTTGGTTGCCTAGTTTCAACAAAGGGAATTGAGGCTAATCCAAGTAAAATCGAAGCTATACTTCGAATGGAGCCACCAAGTACAAAAAAGGGGGCTCAAAGATTGACGGGGAGGCTGGCATCTCTCAACAGATTCATATCCAGATCAGCAGAGAGAAACTTACCATTCTTCAAAGTGCTGAAGTCAGCCGAAGTCTTTCAATGGGGACCAATCCAACAGAAAGCCTTCGAAGAGTTGAAGCAATATTTGATAGATCTAACAACATTAACTCCACCAACGCCAGGGGCTCCTTTGTTATTATATGTGGCAGCTTCGCACTCAGCGGTAAGTGCAGCACTTGTCCAGGAGAAGCTTGAAGGCCAAGTTAAGAGGCAGGCACCAATATATTTCGTATCCGAGGTTCTTAGTTTATCGAAGAAAAATTATACAGAATTGGAGAAGGTACTGTATGCTGTTTTGATGGCCTCCAGGAAGCTTCGGCATTATTTTCAAGCTTACAATATAATTGTTCCTTCTTCGCAACCTCTGAAGGATATTATGAGAAACCGAGAAGCTACTGGAAGGATTGGAAAATGGGCTGCAGAGCTCAATGAATTTTGTATTGATTATGTTCATAGATCCTCGATTCAGTCCCAGGCGTTAGCAGACTTCATTGCTGACTGGACGCCAGGGGCTCAGGAGGAAGAAACAAACAAAGATGCCGAAGCATGGACAGTGTTTTGCGATGGGTCTTGGGGAACCTTCGGAGCAGGAGCGGCTGTTGTGTTGGTTTCACCTTCCAAAGTTAAAACTTGTTATGCGGCACGACTTGATTTTAGTTGCACAAATAATATCGCTGAATATGAAGCTCTGCTCTTGGGTCTTCGGAAGTTAAAGGCAATGGGAATCAGAAGGGCCATTCTTAAAACTGATTCTCAAGTTATTTCTGGTCATGTTGACAAGAGCTATAAAGCAAGAGACCCGAAGCTTGAAAAGTATCTAGATACAGTCCGAAGGATTGAGGCTTCCTTCGAAGGTTTCTCTGTCAAAAATATTTCTCGTGGAGAAAATGAATACGCTGATCTATTGGCCAAGTCAGCAGCCCAGGGGCTGCCTATACCTTCGGAAGTATTTTTCGAAACAATAAAAGCACCTTCGGTCGAGCTTCTTGAAAGAGCAATCCTTAATATTCTCCTGTTTATAGCGAGGATTGGAGAACTGAGATCGTCTCTTTCCTTCAGGGTAATTTTCTTTCAGACGACGAAGCTTATAACAGGAGAATAGAAGCAAGAGCTCGACCATATGTCATAATAGAAGGGGAGTTATACAAGCGTGGGGTCTGTTCCCCATTGCTCAAGTGTTTATCCAGATCCGAAGGTATAGAATTAATGAAGGAAATACATGCAGGCCTGTGTGGATCTCACATTGGATCTAGGCCCTTGCTTGGGAAAGTTTTTCGCCAAGGATTTTATTGGCCAAAGGCAGCTTCGGATGCAGCGAATATAGTCCAAAAGTGCGAAGGTTGTCAGAAATGTGCAAGAGATCAAAAACAACCTTCGTCTTTAACTCAATTAATACAACCCACTTGGCCGTTGCAGAGGTGGGGCCTTGATTTGCTAGGCCCATTGCCACCAGCACAAGGGAACTTAAAATATGTGGTAGTGGCAGTGGAGTATTTTTCCAAATGGATTGAGGCAAAGCCCTTAGCCACAATAACTTCATTTACTATTCAAAAGTTTTTCTGGCAGAACATTGTTTGTCGCTTCGGAGTGCCGAAGGCCATTACTATGGACAATGGGACACAGTTTGATTCTAAAGCCTTCAGAAAATTTTGTGATCAAATTGGCATGAAGATCCATTTTGCATCAGTTCGACACCTAGAGTCAAATGGACTTGTCGAAAGAGCTAATGGGATCATAATGACAGGAATAATGAAGTCAATCTTCAACCAGCCCAGGGGAAAATGGCCTGACAAGCTAATCAAAGTGGTATGGAGCCATAATACAACCGTGTCAAGGTCAACAGGTTTTACGCCCTTTAAACTATTGTTCGGCGACGAAGCAATAACCCCAGAAGAGGCCAAAGCAGGATCAATAAGGATAGTAGCTTCGGCAGAAGGCAAAGACGAAGCTGATTGCTCTGTAGAAAAAATGCTATTGAAGGGATCAGACTTCAAGCTGTGGAAAACATCAATAAATATCAAGCTGAAACAATAAAATGGCGTGACAGAAAAGTCAAGCTGAAGAACATTGAACCAGGACACTTGGTACTTCGAAGAGTAGCCAACCCTGAGACAGCAGGCAAATTACAGCTGAAGTGGGAAGGCCCCTTTTTGGTAGTATCTTCGTCAAGACCCGGCTCCTACAGATTGAAGGATATGGACGGTAACGACATTCCTAGATCATGGAATGCGGATGAGCTTCGACGATATTATGTTTAGCTTGATGTAATTTTTTATATTCTTTTTCGTGGCACCCTTTTCCTTTCCAAAGGGGGAGAAAGGTTTTTAATGGGGCCACAGCATGTAATTTTCCTTATTTCAATTTTATGAGAGTGATATCCCCCAAAAAATGTAAATGTAAATGCAAAAGCAAAAAGAAAAAGAAACAGGGAGAAGCTCAAAAGTCGTTCCTAAGGGAATGCAGGGCTTACAGCGAAAAATAAGCGCTGATTCCGCTGAAAGTAAAAGGCGAAGAAGCTCCTAAGGGAGGCTTACAGCGAAAAGTCAACGCTGATTCCGCTGAAAGTAAAAGGCGAAGAAGCTCCTAAGGGAGGCTTACAGCGAAAAGTCAACGCTGAAGGACTTTGATTATATATTTTGATATTCATTTGCACAATACATCTCATCATGTCATTTGTATTCATAAACATGCATTTAGACATATGTAGAATCATCATTATACCGCACAAAAACACAGATGCTTCGGCGATGAGGAAAAACTCGAAGGAAAATTTTTACGCTTTGTTGTGTACGAAAAGAAGGGAAGGTGTTTTTCGCCTTCGGCTCAAAAGAGAAGTTTCGTCCACAGCAAAGCAGCTTGTACGCAGACAGCAGAAACAAAATATATTACAAGGTATGTACAAATTTACATAAGTTGTTCCATAACTATATTACAAATGTTTCTCCAGAATTTTTGCATGAAAGTATATTGTAAACAACTATCAAGCTGCAGGCTAGGCTTCGTCAAGCTTCAACTTCGTCATTCTCCAGCTTCGTCATCCTGCGTATATAAAACAGCAAAATAAGAAAGGTGCAAATTTCAAAGAGAAGGTAAAGGTAACAAAAATAGGTTTCTTACCAGCTTAAGATGACTTCGAGCTTCGTCAGCCGCCATTTTTCGCCCGCCACTTACCCAGATCTGGGTCATGAATCTATTCCCAATGCTTCGGGCTAGGCTTGGGATATCTATCAGATCTGATGCTGACAAGCTGAAGTTTGGTCTGTTCACAATATTTCCATGCGTGCAGCCAGCCTTCAGAAAAGCGGTGGCTGTGCCCCGAGAAGCTACCAGGGCGCAGAAGTCGGCATGCCCACCAATAACTTCGTCAAGGGCATCAACCTCGCCTTCAATATATTCTAACGTGCTGGGCAGATTATCAGCTGAAGGTGTAAATTTTGCAGAGCTGGCTCCGACAGAATGAAACACATCCTTCAGCCGTTGCACGCATGGGCTACCGAAGCTAAGGCATTTCTCTTGAAGTTCTTTAAAGGATTTCTGCAAAATTGAATTTTTATCCACCTCAGTTTTCAGCCTTGCTTCGAGATATTTCTTTTCTTCCTCAAATTTTTCTGACTGTTGGAGCAGTTCACTCTTTAAGCTGTTATTCTCAGTTTGGAATTCAGCCAAAGAACCCTCCATAGTCTGAATAACAAAATCTTTCTTTTCTAATGCACCTTCGTGCTCTTTGACCATCATTTCAAGATCTTGGATGGTGAAATCCTTCTTTTTCAAATCAGCTTCACAATTTTCAACTTTTTCAGCCAAATTTTGTATGACGGCTTTGTTCTTCTCTTCTTCGAGATCTTGTTGCATTTTTAGAACTTTACTTAACAGTATGCTCTATCGAAACGATCTTCGTTAGAAAACGACCTAAAAAGATATTAATAATAATAAAATAACAAAAATATTTGTTACCTTGAAGTTAGCATAAAGCAAACTTCCGGCGATACGGTGCCGTTGGTAACGGCAGAGGTCCACTTCCAGCTTCGGCAAGCCAATGTTTTGTAATCCATTTTTATGAATTCAATAATGGAAATATATCGATGATAATGCTGGTATTATTACTCGCACATTAGATATATAATTACTCTGTTTAATCATTTATCAACTTAACGAAGGTCTTTTCCTTCGTAACCTTCGTCCGAGATTCATTATACCCGAAGGGATATACTGTTTCTAAGGACGAAGGAGCTCGACATTTAACACTTTTATGTTGTCTTGTTCTTAATTCATAGCATTTGAGAATAAGCCCCCAACATTGGCGCCCACCTCCGGTCAACTCACTTCCACTTTTTGGGTTTTGAAAACCTTCGGCAAACGTCACCTTCGTCATGCCGCCGAAAAAAGCTTCAACGACAGGGGCTGCCATTCTGCAGCCGCTGGACCCCAATCAGGATGTCGTCTCTCTTAGGGAGGCCCGAAGCCAGAAGAGGAAGGGCATCAGCCCAACGCCTCCGGAAGACGACTTGGACCAAGAAATACAAAAAATGGAGATGCTCCATCAACAGGTTCAACGGAAGAAGGAGAAGATGGCTCGTCTAGCTGATCTTCAAAAGCAGATAGATGAAGCCTCTGAAGAGCTTCGACATCTCGCTCAAGATGACCAAAATCAAAGGCCCCCGCGCAGAGAGCTTCATCAAGAGGGTTTCTACAACGAGGATGACTGGTATGAAGATTTCCATCACGGAAATTTTGCTTTTGATGATGCTTCTCCCTTGTCAACAGAACTGCAGGCTGTTCCTTGGCCACAGTCTTACAAGCCGCCTCAGCTCCCCATGTACGACGGTCATTCAGACTCGAAACAATTCTTGATGAGCTATGAGGCAACTATATCTTCGTACGGTGGCAACACGGCGGTCATGGCAAAATCCTTCGTCATGGCTGTCAGGAGCGTTGCACAAACTTGGTACTCTTCCCTTAGGCTAGGGACAATCACCTCATGGCAAAAGTTGAAGGATATGCTGATAACCAGCTTCCAAGGGTTTCAGACGAAGCCAGTCACTGCTCAAGCTTTATTCTAGTGCACCCAGGATCACGAAGAATACCTTCAGGCATATGTCCGAAGGTTCCTACGTCTGAGGGCGCAGGCACCAACAGTGCCTAATGAAATTGTCATTGAGGCCATGATCAAGGGGCTTCGGCCAGGACCTGCAGCTCAGTACTTTGCCAGGAAGCCTCCTCAAACACTGGAGAAGCTGCTCCAGAAGATGGACGAGTACATTCGAGCTGACAATGGTTTTCGCCAAAGAAGGGAGGAAGCTCTCAGGTTCTCTGAAATGACTAGGGGCTTCGGAGGAAGATTTTATCCAAGGCACGTCAGGTCAATTCACAATTCTACTCAAAATGACGACAAAGCGAGTCAACAGCAAAGGCCACAGTGCTCCTCGCAAGCTTCGGGGCAACAGCAAAGCTCCTTCCGACCGCCAGCGCCAAGGGGCAGAGGCGCCAGGGGCTTCAGGGGAAGATTTGGGGATCAACCAAGAAAAATATACTACCTATTCTGTGGTGAAGGTAAGGGCCACACCACCAGGATGTGTCACATTACCATCCAGAAGCAAAAGGAGTTAGCAGAAGCTGCTGCTCAACAGAATCAGCCGAAGCAGGTCATGCATACTGCTTCGTACCATTCGCCTTACATTCCAGAATATGTAGGCAATCACCCTGCAGCCTCTGTTGCTTCGGCAAGCCAACCCCAAGCTTCCTGGCAACAGCTTCCACCGCCACCACCAATACAACGAGCTTCGCAGCCAGAAGGGAGCCAGCACTCTCACCCCCAGAGGGACTTCAGAGAAGAATCCGAAGCTCGCACAGTCAATAGCACTGTGCCAGAGTCGAAGCACATTTATTGATAAATATCCTACCAAAACAGCAGTTTTTTCGCATTTTTACATTCAGTATTACTTTTTTGTTAATAAGGAACAATTATGGGAAGTTTAAGTGTCTTTTATCTTTTTTCAATTTCTTGTAACACTTTCTCCATAGGCTTGAGTTGTCGAAGCATACGAATTTATGGTGGCATGAAGGACCGTTGTATTGTCAAAAGTTTTTTATAACGGACACAGTGCAGATTGTTCGAAACAGTGAAAAGTCGTTCCTAAAGGAGCGCAGAGTAAGTTTTCTGAGCTTACAGCGAAAAGTCAGCGCTGATTCCGCCGAAAGTAAAAGGCGAAGAAGCTCCTAAGGGAGGCTTACAGCGAAAAATAAACGCTGATTCCGCTGAAAGTAAAAGGCGAAGAAGCTCCTAAGGGAGGCTTACAGCGAAAAGTCAACGCTGATATAAAAAGTGTGTGTGCTCTATTACAGGGATATGTATCTGTGGCACAAATGTCATTTTGCATAACATAACATCATCACATCATTCTGCATAACATAAGCATCATACAACATATTGCATGTGGAACAAGAAGGGGGTACAATACTGATCTTTGGAGAATATTTTGGAAAAGAGAAAATCGTACTAAAGCACAAGACAAGTCGAGAAGAAGTGTAGCTTCATTAGAGAGGCAACAAAAAACTTTTCTATAGCATCGGAGAATAATTCACGAAGCTTGGATAATCTTCATCAGCGAAGTATGCAATTTCTTGTGATATAAGATTTTCTTCACGAAGCATGAAAAGAAGGGAAGGTGTTTTTTCGCCGAAGGCTAAAAAAATGGTATGTATGCAAGATTTCATGCATCGTAAAGAATTAAAACTGTACATGGATTATATATTACATTCAAAGTTACAATATATTACATACGTTACGTTCCAAATGTTTTTACAGTAGCATTTAATCCTCTTTAAGAACTATTTCTGCAGCTTCGTTCAGTAGCTGGTCGACAACCTTGTCCATAATGGCTTCGGCCATTTTTATAATTTCATCGTCCCCCTTCGGGTGGGGGCCCGGAGATGCCTCAGCAGGTTCTGAGCGAAGAGAAGATACGACTATATTACTATTACAAACCGTGAACAAAGTCTGGAATCAAAAATTACAACATAATAAAAATCACTAATTAATACCTATTTGCCCTTCGGGCTCTGTACTTTTTTCGGCAGCCGCCGCTACTTTTCTAGCATCATGGATGCCTTTTTCGCTCTTTTGAATAATTTCTTGCGCCATTTCTCGGCCGTCGTTGTCCCAGATATCAGTGAAAAATTTTCCGCCGATCATGCTTGCTTCGGCTGAGGGGTCTTTAATGTCTTCAGAGGACAAAGTAGCTTCGGACTGCGCCAAAGATTTTACATGCTCGCACCCTTTCTTCTCTAAAATAGTAGCAATTCCTCTAGCACCCGAAAAAGCACATATGTCTCCGCGGCTATTCAGGATTTCTTCGAAGGCCTCAGCTTCGTTACTGATCCATTCCATCGGACCTTTGGGATTGCCCCTTGAGAAATTTTCTTCGCTAGAGAATGCGCCAACGTTGGCAAAGCTGAATTTTATCTTCTTAACGCACTCTATGGATTTAACATAGCATCTTCTCTGAGAAGCACGAAGCTCTTTAACATTAACTTCCAAATGATCTGCCCATTGATCACTTAACTCTCGTTTTGTTTCTTCAAGAATGTGTTCTTCTTTGGCTCGGGCTAGATGCTTACGAAGATCTTCGATTTCACGCCTCTGAGCTTCCGCTTGAGTTTTAGAGTTAGCTTCGTCTTCCTTCATTTTTTCCACTAATGTAAGCAGAATTCTGTCCTTCTCCAAGGCTTCGTTTCTTAGCCTAATAACCTCTGTTCGAAGGTTGTTGAGAGCAATGGTGCAGCTCTCGTCTTCAGCATTCTTTTGTGCCCTTAAGGCATTGCTGAGAATTAAGCCCTATTCAAAAAGAATGAATGGATTAACACAACAGTAAAGGATTCATTCAAAATCTACAAAATTCAAAATTTACAAACTTCGTACCTTCAGACTGTTATATGCAAGACTATCCACAAGATCCTCCTTCGTCATGGCGCAAAGGCCAGCTTCAAGCTTCGGGAATCCCATGCTTCTAGCCATCTCCCGGCAGACAGATAGTTCTTTATTGTCTGGGAGGCAATACAAGAAGTCATCTTCATCTGTCCCATTGAACACTACGGCCCCCTTCGGATACTTTAGTTCTCGGGCATAGTGGTTAGCTTCAAAGATCTCTTCTTCAGATAATTTCTTTCCCGAAGCATGTCGTATAATATAATCGTGCATTCTGGAAGATGCTTCGGGAACGGTAGCGTCAATGTCCTCGACTAAAACTGGCTCTGTTATTTTTGTTTTTTCAGTTTCCAAAGTCGCCTCTGTCAATTTTGCCTTTTCAGCTTCCAAATGTTTTACCTTGGTGGGCTCTGAAAGTCCAAGCTCAGTTACAAATTGTTGCTTCGAAGCTTCACTAACAAAGGCTTCAGCAGATACTTCAGAAGCTTTAGCAATTTTCTTCGGAGTTATACTCAAAGATTTAATTGTTTCCAAAACATCCAGCACATTAACCATCCTTTTTCTTTTTGGAGTTGCTAATGGCCCCTTTTGGCCTTTAGTCGCCTCAACTTTTGATAAAGGACTCAAAATTTCTAATGTTTTTCCTTTTTCACTTTCTGGTTCTTCCGCTTTCTCTATTGCTAGTGCTTTGGCCATTTCTTCGGATTTTGGCGCTGTAGTTGGTTCTCTAGCTTCGGTGGCCGAGGAGGCCTCGCCAATAAACTCGGGCACTATGGCCAGCTCAATACAGCGTGGAGGGTGTGTGAACACTTTTACCTTCTTCCTCTTCAGCGCTAGCTCCCCGGGAGCAGCCGAAGCAGTGTCCTTTGCATGAGAAGTATTTTTTCTCTTTTGACCTCGCATTGGATAATAATAGTCGGGATAGATAAATCCAATTGCATCAAATACTCGGTTGAGTCTCTTCTTTTTTCGGCCTCCGAAAGCTGCTGATAATGCAGTGTTTTCGGCCTTTGAGTATGCCCCAAGCAATTCATCACTTACATTCTCAATGCTTTTCAGCCAATCATCATCTGGTTCAACAAACTTATCTCCATACTTAAATGTATATTTCAGCCTGATTAGTCCACCCTCGTCAGTTTCTTTAACAGTCTCCTTCGGCATTTCCCAGTTATCTACAAGTGGCCACACTCTGAAGGCAATGTGCTCTTGCATTAAATCCCTGGTCCCAATAAAAGAGCAGACTACGCCGAAGGCCCTCTGACATTCTTCAGCTGCTTCATCCATTTCTACCTTTGGTTTCCAAAGTCCGAAGCGCTGCCAGATAGGGCGCATGATGATATCTTTGATATCTTCCCGAACCTTCAAATCGTTCTTCACATAGAACCATTCTTTCATCCATTCCCCGGGCCATCTCTTCTGAAAGGTTGGCACGGGACAGCTTGACCCAGAATGGGCACCAAAGCTATAGCAACCAAAATTATTATGATATTGCTCCTTACCCCAGGGTTTCGTCTCATATACTAGCTCGTGTATATTGCAAAAGCTTTTTGCACTTGGCTCCAGGCCCTGGCTTCTCACAGCCCAGACGAAGATCCTCAATCTTATCACTGCTTTGGGGGTAAGTTGATGAAGGTAAATTTGATATATTTTCAGAACTTCTACCACAAACCTGCTTAGAGGGAATCGTAGCCCAGCCTTTAAAAAGCTTCGGAAGATCACGACCTCATTATCTTCGGGGGTCGGCGTAGTTTTTTCTCCGTCATCTGCCCTCACCATGGATATATCTCGGAAATATCTCCCCCTCATATTTTCAAGGTGACTCTGCTTTATAGTTGATTTTCCGAAGTTTGAGTGACTAGGCCGCCACGGGCGATCTTCGGAGTCCTCTCCACCACTATCCACATCATAACTATCACTGTCGCCAGTATCTTCAGATAAACCCTCTAAAGTTTCCTTGACAATCTTTTCCGTATTGGTCTTCGACATTGACTCAAGAAAACCCAGGTGCATTTCCTCCGAAAGGCTTAGCTTCGAAGCACCAGCAACTATCTTACCCTCAGACATTTTTGCAAATGCTGGCAAACCAGACTTGAAGCCGAAGCTTAAAAATTTAAGACCGAGCAAATGCTGTCGCACGCAGGCTGAAAGCTGGGTGCGTAGGCAAGAAGCTGGGTGAGTAAAAAGCAGGTGGCAAAAGGGCGTGCCAAATAAACCCGCGGTGAGCTTGTATTTATACACCCAGTATGTTGAAAACTGGAGGGCCCCGCTTGTCAATGACTGTTGCTATTCTAGCAAAAGGAAGGTGTTTTTTCGGACCTTCGGCTTAAAGCCTTCGTCCATGTCGCAATATGAATTTATCTTTACAATAAATTAATATTGCGAGGGGCTACTGTTGGGGGCCTTCGGCTCCCGAAGGTCCTCAAAAGTATAGTTTGATAGTATTTTCCAAGTGTAATATGTGAACAGGCACCTTCGGAGTAGGCACCTTCGGAGTCAGGTCGCGAACATACAAGAGCATGGTTAAGACGAAGCGTGACTGGAATGAAAAACGATCATGACGAAGGATAGGATGATCACGAAGCTATGTGCAGAAAGGCTTCGGCATAATAACAGAAAAGAGGAACCGACTTAAAGATGAAAAACCAAATTGGACCCCGAAGAATTAATGTAGTTATTGATAAATGTAAAGGGCACCAATGTAATTTTACACGGGTTGCGTCCCGTGCCTATAAATAGGTGAACAGTACTCCCGTACTGTTCGCGCTGACTGGGCATACGCTTTTTCACATCACGTTTGTACCTTTACTTTGCATTAATCTGAAGGTACATTTGTAATCCGTTTTTATGAATTCAATAATGGAAATATATCGATGATAATGCTGGTATTATTACTCGCACATTAGATATATAATTACTCTGTTTAATCATTTATCAACTTAACGAAGGTCTTTTCCTTCGTAACCTTCGTCCGAGATTCATTATACCCGAAGGGATATACTGTTTCTAAGGACGAAGGAGCTCGACATTTAACACTTTTATGTTGTCTTGTTCTTAATTCATAGCATTTGAGAACAAGCCCCCAACAGTCGTCGATAAAATCTTCATCAAAGTCTCCAGCATCACCCTCTGATCAAAATATTAGCAAGGGTGAGCTCACTTATGATCGGGGCTCAGCAAGTGGGGGGAAAATTAATGCAGGTATAACAAGGTGAGGCTAAGGCTGAGCAGTAAGCATTTTAGTTGGTCAACATTTTATTAACAACACCTGTCTTACTAATAAGTGTGAATCCCAAATATCCCATTTAAACAAAGGAATATGAATATATAACAAAAACACTTAAGTGAAATCACTTAAGCAAATTATTGGCAGATTATCGGATCTCAATTTAATTCCATCTTCAAGTTCAATTATCATGTGAGGAGTCCAGGTCGCTCATAACCGGGAGCACGGCTGATATATCGGTTTTACACTCTGCAGAGGTGGTATAACTTTACCCACAAGCCATGTATCCCATCTAGCCTGGGTTGATCGGACCCTTAAACACTGCCGAGGTGAATGGCTAGGGATCCATTATGAGGCTTTCACAAAATACACTTAATACGACGCAACCCGCTAAGGTTTCTAAAGACGATGGTGGTGGCCCCCTGGGTGAGGTACCTTAGCCAAGAATACGTCCCCATATTAACGTGAGCTGCCAGCATCTACCGCTCCCCCTCTTGCCCATATTTCAGGTAAGGTTGCCAGGCACTAAGCATATAAAGCTAATTACCAAAGCCAGAGCCATGATAGCACTCGTGGTTGCACTGTTATCCTGGGTGGTCACTCCATGTTCCATTTAATAAGAAGTAGTATTGTTTTAACCATCGGGTTAATGTCATAGTTGCCAATTTGGAACATTAATACCAATTCATGAGTGACATTAAGATCATTAAGTTGGGCGGTAGCATAAATTTGCAAAGCTTAACAATTTCCCAGGTTAAACAAGGAATACAGTTGGTAAATCTAGGAAATTCTTAATTAGATAAACCCATCAAATTATGCAATATATCAAAAAGTAAACATTATTATATGCAATGAGTGGGTACAAAAAGAATATGCAGAGGGAGAATCCACTTGCCTTGCTCAAACGAGTTCTGCGGATCGTCTTCGAACGAATTTGGTTCGTCTACCGCACCGTCAGCTTCTAATAACGTTACACGTCGCCATACAAAAAGAAAGCATACACCAAATAAATAAACATACACCATTCAACAAACAATGAAACATACGCTTTACAAAATATACTTGTAAAAGAAAAACATTCCCAAAAAGAAAACTTAATTTGTAACTATAATATAAAATAAAACACATCAACGATCATCTCATTTGCTACGACATATTATTTATTTTGTTCGCATAATTCACTAGAGAGAACTATGTGGCAAATTTGACTATGGAAGTGTGTACTATATAAATTCATTAATATCGATATAGCGCTAAACCAAAACTCTATGGATTTAGTTTAATCAACTAATCAATAATGTCTACTGGATAGTACGTGGAGTATATTTTATTATTTCTTTCTAAAAGAAAATTATAGTAGACGTTACAACAGTATTTAAAAAGTCACATTACCTTGATATTTAGGAGAACCAAATTGTAACACCCGGTTTTAAAGGACAAAGCCGGGTGCATCTCATACATGCGCCAAGAAGACAACATATATAATAACAGAGTGTATAGAGATAAATGTCATTAACATCAGAGTATTTATTACATAGCGGAAGACTTATTACAAAATAAAGTAATAAAGATAAAACGAACTAAGGATCGTTGGCGCCAATGTCAACTGAAAAACGCCACCTAGATCAAGTCAAACTCCTCGCCTTGAGGCTCCTCCTGAAACACCTGCTCTTCTCCTGTGGGGGGGGGTGTGAGACAGCAAGAGTGAGCTCACACATGATCATAGCTCAACAAGTTGTGGGGAACCAGTGGACACAAACTCACAAAGGTGTGAGTTCATGTGATGTGTAAGGCTTAATCAATGACAAGGGTTAAAGCTGAGCATTGCTTTTAAGAAGTTGGTCAAAATTTTATTAGCAATTACTAAGTGTAAGTAAATACCAAACCATAAGTAAAGTAATAGAACAAAATTAATAATAAACCCATGCAATGCAAATGACAAAATTGAATTTAAGTTCCATAATTTAAACATCAGAGAGTCCTGAGCTGCTCGTGACCGTGAGCTCGGCTAGTATACCAGTTTTACACTCTGCAGAGGTTGTACCCTTTACCCACAAGTCATGTTACCCATCTGCCAAGGGGTCATGAATCCCATATACCTCTACCTAGGAGGCACGGCAGGGCAACACTACGAGGCCTTTACAAAGTTCCACTAGCTTCCGAAAACCCGCTACAGTTTATGGGAAGATCCAGTAAAGGGTTCCTGGCTGATAGCCATCGCAGCAAAATCAACCAGGGACCTCCCTGCACTAACCTCTCCCCTACTGCCCTTGCCCCTTTCGGGTAAGGTAGTCTTCCACTAGCTTTCCTAATTAGTCAGCCAAGGGCGTCCCATTCCACCCTTGTGGTGGCACGTGGTTCTCAAGTTAAGCTCTATGTTCCAATTAACATTAATGATAACAACATGAACATGAACAGAATAACAACAAGAATTGGAACATAGAGGTAATAAATGATTATCCCAAAACCATATAAAGCAATAGCAAACTACCCAAGTGATTCAGGGGTAAACAAGGTAATGAGATAAACAATCTAGGGTGACCTATTGGGTCCCATCAAAATTAACCTATGCATGAGTATGTGATATTAAAGAACATTATTGGGTAAAAAGTGATCAAGGGCACAACTTGCCTGCAATGAGCTCCTGCTCAGCTACTTCAACCTGCTGCTCACCAGGATCCTCAGCAACGGGCTCTTCTACTCGCCACAATACAAACAAGCACAGTGCATATAGAGAAATTAACATTACACCAAACATATATACAAAATACACAGAGATATTCTACATATTAAAATAAAATCCTAGGAACAGAAATCATAATTTTCTGAATTATAGATTTTAAGTTATGCATTTTCAAAGATTTTATGTGCTTTAGATAGGATTAAGTGATAAATAAATTTCTTACTGTTTTTATGACATAACAGAGGCTCTAGGTGATAGAGAATAAAATTACAAAATTTTAGGAACTGGAATGGAAGAATTTGGAGTTAGTATGAATTTTCTATGAATTTATAAAGTTCTAGCAATTATTTTCCTATTAAAAATCCATTTTCTATTTCATTTATTCAATTTAAATGATCTCTGGACTGGGCCTCATTTTCCAGAAACGTCAGGGGCTTCTGCGCATAATTTCCTAAGACTCAGAACACTATGCAGTGGACGGCGGGTTCTAATTCGTATAAACCGAGGGGTTCATATACAAAAAATGCCAGCGCGAAAGGGTATGGTTTGATCCTAGCCGTCCGATTCCCAGCCGAGGGCCCAGATTAGATTTAGTATAAACTGAACCGGTATGCGCCCAGAGCCGTTCGATCGGCGATCAGCGGCTCGAATTTAATGAAGCCGAGATCAACGCGCAACCCTCCGATTGAATCCTACGGTCCAGATCTAAAGCGCGAAGGGGTATCCCCCTGATCTAATCACAGCCGTTCCTGCCCCGATCGACGGCCGCGAACGCTCCTTCCCCAGTTCAACCCGCGCCACCCCACCTTGCCTCTGCGCACGGCGGAGGAGCCGCCGGAGTCCACGAAATCCGGCCACTCCGAGCGCCAGACTCCAATTCAACCGACTCACGCGAGATTCGAGACGTCCCGAACCCGATTCTCCCCTCAATTTCGATCGTTACACGACGCAGACCCCAGGTCCACGTTGCTTCGCGGTTTAAGGCGACCGGCGTTGCTTCGGTGAGAAATTCCGGGAGCGCTCGCCGTGATTTCTACGCGGCGCTGCATCTACTGCTTCCTACCAACACCAGAGAAGGGCTCGGTGCTTACCTCGTTGTCCCGGTTGATGCAGAGCCCCCAATCCGCGGTGGCGCGCCGTTCGTCGCCCGCGGCCAGCCTTCCTCCGAAGCCTACGAGCGGTCCGAGGGTGGACTGGTGGTGGCGGCGCGATGCGAATGCGACGGGGTCGTGGAAGGTGGGTTGGCCTTTATCGCCCGGGTCGCGGAGTCGGAGCCCAGGAAGCGCGGAAGGTGGGCGAGCTCCGCCGCGCGACGCGGTCTGTTTGTTAGCGCGCGACGACCGGGATGACAGGTGGGTCCAAGCTGTCGGCGACGGGCGCGCGTGCGAAGTAAAGGAGAGCGCGTGCAGTGTGCGACCGACCAGTGGGGCCCGCGAGCGAGTGAGAGTGAGGCAGGCGCGCGGCTGAAGCGCGGAAGTGGGCCGTCGCGGTTGATTTGGCCAGTGGGCCGAATAGGGTGAAGTTGGCCCAGGTAAGGCTTTTTCTTTTTCCCTTTTTATTTTCTGTTTTTCTTTTTCATTTCTTTTTCAAATTCAAACTTCAATCTAAATTCAAACTTTGTGGCACTTTATATACTGGTTAATTGTTTATTTTGATCATCTCAACTGTGATGAAGTGATTTTAATGACAACTTTATTTGTATTGAATAATATTCCTTCCTCTTCTCTAATCTCAAGAATTCCTTTTAGGTTTTAAGTTCTCTCTTTTTGGTCTTTAATATTTTTTTTGTCACAAAATGCACACAAAATAAAATGTTCAGCATGATGCAATGATTTAGTAGAATATCTTTTTATTAATTGTTCTTGGACATGGTGTTCTCATATGATGATGCATAAAGTTCAAACTCACTTGAAGAGAAAATGTTTCTCTATTGATATTATTCCTAGCACTTACAAAGTAGGTGTTACAAATCCTACCCCCCTTAAAAATAATCTCGTCCTCGAGATTTAAGAAGAACTAGAGAAAAGGTGGGGAAAATCTATGCGAAGCTCTTCTTCTCTTTCCCAAGTTGCTTCATCTTCACCGTGGTGACTCCATTGAACTTTACACATCTTTATCACCTTATTCCTTGTAACTCGAGTCAATGTATCCAAAATCTTGATCGGGTACTCCGTGTAAGTCAAATCACCTTGAACACTGAGCTCTTCCATTGGTAACTGTTCCTCGGGAACACGGAGACACTTCTTTAGCTGAGACACGTGGAACACATTATGCACATCTGATAGACTAGCAGGTAACTCCAGTTGGTATGCCATCTCCCCAACTCTTCTAAAGATCAAGAATGGTCCAATGTAGCGAGGGGACAATTTGCCCTTGACTTTAAATCTCCTCATTCCACGAAGTGGTGACACCTTGAGATATACATGATCTCCTTCTTCGAATTCCAGTGGTCTCCGTCTATTATCAGCATAACTCTTTTGCCTGGTTTGAGCCACTCTCAAATTCTCTCGAATTATACGAACTTGTTCCTCTGCTTCTTGAATCAGTTCAGGCCCAAAGAACTGTCTCTCTCCAGTCTGATCCCAATATAGAGGAGTCCTGCACTTCCTCCCATATAAAGCTTCAAAAGGTGACATCTTTAGACTGGCCTGATAACTATTATTATATGAGAATTCAGCATAAGGCAGACTCTTATCCCAACTTCCTCCATGCTGAAGTGCACAAGCTCTCAACATATCTTCCAAAACTTGATTAGTCCTTTCAGTCTGTCCATCAGTCTGAGGGTGATAAGCTGTACTGAAATTCAACTTCGTACTCATGTTCTCATGAAAGCTTCTCCAAAATCTTGAGGTAAACTGCGAACCTCGATCAGACACGATCTTCTTTGGTACTCCATGTAAACACACAATCCGAGCCATATATAACTCTGCTAGCTGAGAACCTTTATAAGTAGTCTTCACAGGAATAAAGTGAGCCACTTTAGTCAATCTATCCACAATCACCCATATTGCATCATATCCTTTCTGGGTGCGAGGCAATCCAGTAATGAAATCCATACCAATCTCTTCCCATTTCCACTCGGGTATCTTCAGTGGATGCAATAATCCAGCTGGCCTCTGGTGTTCAGCCTTAACTCTTTGACATACATCGCACATAGCTACGTGTGCAGCAACATCTCTTTTCAATCCATACCACCAATATTTCCGTTTCAAATCCTGATACATCTTGGTACTACCAGGATGAATAGAATAATCCGAGTCATGGGCCTCCTTTAAAATAGTCTCTCGAAGGCTTTTAATATCAGGAACACATATCCTGTCCTTGAACCATACAGTGCCCTGCTCATCTTCCGTGAATTCCGGAACTCGACCTTCAGTAATCAGATCCTTAATCTCTTTTATCTTAGCATCACCAATTTGTCCTTTGCGGATCTCTTGCTCCAAAGTAGGTTCCACATCAATAGTAACTCCTTCAGTATGAGCAACTATCCCCAGGTTAAGTCTCCTGAAATCCTCAACAATCTCATCGGGTAGCTGGGCAACAACAGCTGAATGAACATGCTCCTTGCGACTCAAGGCATCTGCAACCAAATTTGCCTTGCCCGGGTGATAGTGAATCTCCAAATCATAATCCTTGATAAGCTCCAACCAACGGCGTTGCCTAAGGTTGAGATCCTTCTGAGTGAATATATACTTCAAACTCTTATGATCCGTATACACTTGGCACTTGGTCCCCATGATATAATGTCTCCAAATCTTAAGTGCATGCACAACGGCTGCCAATTCCAAGTCATGAGTGGGGTAGTTTAATTCATGTCTCCGCAACTGACGAGAAGCATAAGCAATCACATGTCCTTCCTGCATGAGCACACATCCTAAGCCTTGGCCACATGCATCACAATAGATATCAAATCCTTTCTGCAAGTCTGGCATAACCAATACTGGTGGCGACATCAACCTCTTCTTCAATAGTTCAAAGCTGTCTTGACACTTCTCGTCCCACTTAAATTCTTTTCCTTTCTCCAAAAGTGAAGTCATCGGCTTAGCAATCTTAGAGAATCCTTCGATAAACCTCCGATAATATCCAGCAAGTCCTAAGAAACTTCGAATCTCAGTAACTGTAGTGGGTACTCTCCACTCCATTATCTCCTTAACCTTAGCAGGATCCACTGCTATTCCTCCATTAGAAATAATATGACCAAGAAATGGCACTTCGCCAATCCAAAACTCGCACTTGCTGAACTTGGCATATAGCTGGTTATCTCGTAGCTTCTGTAGCACCATCCTCAGATGTTCCTCGTGATCACTATCACTCTGAGAATAAATGAGAATATCGTCGATGAATACCACGACGAATCTATCCAAATACTCCATAAACACCTTGTTCATTAAGTTCATAAAATAAGCTGGTGCGTTAGTCAATCCAAACGACATAACTGTGAACTCATATAATCCATATCTAGTCGAGAAAGCCGTCTTGGGAATATCCGATGGTCTAATCCTCATCTGATGATAACCGGATCGGAGATCAATCTTCGAAAATACTCTTGCACCTCTCATCTGATCAAATAAATCTTCAATACGGGGCAACGGATACTTGTTCTTCACTGTAACATCATTAAGAGATCTATAATCCACACACATCCGTTGCGATCCATCCTTCTTCTGTACAAACAAGACCGGTGCTCCCCAAGGTGAGGAACTCGGACGAATGTACCCAGCCTCTTGTAACTCAGTTAACTGCTTCTTAAGTTCCTTCAACTCCTCTACGGACATTCTATATGGCCGTTTAGAAATAGGGGCGGTTCCAGGTAAGAGGTCAATAACAAACTCAACTTCTCTTTCAGGTGGCATTCCTGGTAACTCCTCTGGAAAAACATCCGGAAAATCTCTAACCACCCGGATATTGTCACCAACAAACTCTTCAGGCATAAAGAACATTGCACGCATAGATGAGGAGGTTACTGCAATGTTAACTTGAAACCTTTCTCCTTTAGTAGTAGTGAGTTCTACGGTACCTCTACCACATGCTATAACGGCCTTTGCCTTTCTTAGCCATGACATACCAAGGATCAAATCTATACTGCTTGACTCCAATATTATAGCAGTAGCTCCAAATTCTCTACCCATAATAGTTAATGTCAATCTACGTGTCATTTGATTTGCCTCAACATGCCCTTTAGGTGTAATTACTATCAGGGGTTTTCTCATATTTAGCAGTGGTATTTCATTTGTGTTGGCATAACGAGCAGACATGAATGAATGTGTAGCACCAGAATCAAATAATATGGTTGCAGGAATTGCATTAACATAAAACATACCAATTACGAGGTCCCCTCCATCCGGAGTAGCATCCACGCTGACTTGATTAACCTTGGCAATAGAATATCCCTTGCCAGTTCCTGGAGTTTGCTGCCTGTTCTGAGCTGGAGTAGTAGCAATCCTCTGTGGGCAGACATTTGCATAATGACCAATCTTCCCACACTTGTAACATTGAGTGCCCGGACTCTGTCCTGAAAACTTCGTCGGGGTGCCAGTAGGGGTAGCCTGTCGAGGAGGTGGAGTCCTCAGTGGTGATTGCGGAACTGGGCGTGGTCCTCCGGGTCGAGTCGGTGTACCCTGTGGTGAACTGTAGCGAGGACGAACACTGCTGCTTCCTTGTCCTTGAGATATGGCCTTCCTCTTCAAATCTCCCAGTTGAACACGCTTGTGTTCAATAGCCAGTGCCTTATCAAGCAGCCTCTGAAATGATGGGAATGTGTGTGCCACAAGAGCATACTGTAATGGTCCATTAAGTCCTTCAATGAAATGCTCCTGCTTCCTCTCGTCTTCAGCAACTTCTTCAGGGGCATATCTGGATAACTGAATAAACTTGTCGCGGTACTCGCTGACGGACATACTCCCTTGCTTCAGCGACAGAAATTCCTTCTTCTTAATCTTTATCATACCAGCGGGAATATGGTAGTTCCTGAACTGCGTACTGAACTCTACCCAGGTAATAGTATCAGCAGCATCATGGGCAGCAGTATAAGAATCCCACCAGTCAGCAGCAGGACCAATCAGACGTCCAGAAGCATATAAAACCTTCTCCCGGTCCGTGCATTGTGCAATGTTGAGCATCTTCTCAATTGCTTTCAGCCAATCATCCGCGTCCAGTGGATCAGGTGAGCTAGCGAATGTAGGTGGCTTATGGCTCATGAACTCCCTATGCTTATCTCGGGGTGGAACTGGTGGTGGTGGTGGAGGCAGTGGTACTTGTTGCTGTTGTTGTTGCATTTGCTGTTGCAGCTGCTGTTGTTGCGCCCTCCTTTCCTGGCGTATCTCATCTCGCTCCTGGCGCAACTCCTGTCGTATATCCTCTCTTTCCTGTCGCATCTCTTGGCGTTCTTGCTGCATCTGAGCACGCATATCCGCCATAGTATCTGCCATTTGCTGCATCATTGCCATCTGAGCAGCAACCAGTGGGTCAACTCCGCCTGGTGGAGGATTGGGAGGATTCATCCCTGTAGGTTGTGGCTGAGGTTGTCTTCGAGTGTGTTGGTTAGGAGGCAAGTCAATTCCACCACCCCGCCTGGTATTGACCATCTGAGTTAGATACATATGGTAAGAAAATAGCAGACAAGGCAGGTATTTACAAATCAGGTTACTTTGGGGGATTTATTAGCTAAGCAGATTAATATTTTACATATCCTAGCTAATTCAATACCTTATGGTGGTACATACTAAGATGTCCATCTATAATAATTCAATCAATCAAAGAAGCAAATCAGGCATGTAGCATCAGCACAATCAAACAATATTTTTAAATAGAGAAAATAGTTTTAATTTTGTCTTAGGTTCCCTAACTCTTAAGAATGTCATAGGGGTAGGGATTCCAAGGTTTGAAATCCATCTTGTCTCAGAGTAGCAAAGGTAAGAAGGATCAGAGTAGAACAGTAGAAGGTGAGACAGGATCAAGATAAGTGTAGAAAGAATCAGAGTAAGGTGAGTGTGGAATGAATCAGAATGAGATAAGTAGGTAAGGGTTTGTCCATTTCTATCTAGGTCTCGTCCTACAGTCAACATTTGCTCTGATACCACTTCTGTAACACCCGGTTTTAAAGGACAAAGCCGGGTGCATCTCATACATGCGCCAAGAAGACAACATATATAATAACAGAGTGTATAGAGATAAATGTCATTAACATCAGAGTATTTATTACATAGCGGAAGACTTATTACAAAATAAAGTAATAAAGATAAAACGAACTAAGGATCGTTGGCGCCAATGTCAACTGAAAAACGCCACCTAGATCAAGTCAAACTCCTCGCCTTGAGGCTCCTCCTGAAACACCTGCTCTTCTCCTGTGGGGGGGGGTGTGAGACAGCAAGAGTGAGCTCACACATGATCATAGCTCAACAAGTTGTGGGGAACCAGTGGACACAAACTCACAAAGGTGTGAGTTCATGTGATGTGTAAGGCTTAATCAATGACAAGGGTTAAAGCTGAGCATTGCTTTTAAGAAGTTGGTCAAAATTTTATTAGCAATTACTAAGTGTAAGTAAATACCAAACCATAAGTAAAGTAATAGAACAAAATTAATAATAAACCCATGCAATGCAAATGACAAAATTGAATTTAAGTTCCATAATTTAAACATCAGAGAGTCCTGAGCTGCTCGTGACCGTGAGCTCGGCTAGTATACCAGTTTTACACTCTGCAGAGGTTGTACCCTTTACCCACAAGTCATGTTACCCATCTGCCAAGGGGTCATGAATCCCATATACCTCTACCTAGGAGGCACGGCAGGGCAACACTACGAGGCCTTTACAAAGTTCCACTAGCTTCCGAAAACCCGCTACAGTTTATGGGAAGATCCAGTAAAGGGTTCCTGGCTGATAGCCATCGCAGCAAAATCAACCAGGGACCTCCCCGCACTAACCTCTCCCCTACTGCCCTTGCCCCTTTCGGGTAAGGTAGTCTTCCACTAGCTTTCCTAATTAGTCAGCCAAGGGCGTCCCATTCCACCCTTGTGGTGGCACGTGGTTCTCAAGTTAAGCTCTATGTTCCAATTAACATTAATGATAACAACATGAACATGAACAGAATAACAACAAGAATTGGAACATAGAGGTAATAAATGATTATCCCAAAACCATATAAAGCAATAGCAAACTACCCAAGTGATTCAGGGGTAAACAAGGTAATGAGATAAACAATCTAGGGTGACCTATTGGGTCCCATCAAAATTAACCTATGCATGAGTATGTGATATTAAAGAACATTATTGGGTAAAAAGTGATCAAGGGCACAACTTGCCTGCAATGAGCTCCTGCTCAGCTACTTCAACCTGCTGCTCACCAGGATCCTCAGCAACGGGCTCTTCTACTCGCCACAATACAAACAAGCACAGTGCATATAGAGAAATTAACATTACACCAAACATATATACAAAATACACAGAGATATTCTACATATTAAAATAAAATCCTAGGAACAGAATTCATAATTTTCTGAATTATAGATTTTAAGTTATGCATTTTCAAAGATTTTATGTGCTTTAGATAGGATTAAGTGATAAATAAATTTCTTACTGTTTTTATGACATAACAGAGGCTCTAGGTGATAGAGAATAAAATTACAAAATTTTAGGAACTGGAATGGAAGAATTTGGAGTTAGTATGAATTTTCTATGAATTTATAAAGTTCTAGCAATTATTTTCCTATTAAAAATCCATTTTCTATTTCATTTATTCAATTTAAATGATCTCTGGACTGGGCCTCATTTTCCAGAAACGTCAGGGGCTTCTGCGCATAATTTCCTAAGACTCAGAACACTATGCAGTGGACGGCGGGTTCTAATTCGTATAAACCGAGGGGTTCATATACAAAAAATGCCAGCGCGAAAGGGTATGGTTTGATCCTAGCCGTCCGATTCCCAGCCGAGGGCCCAGATTAGATTTAGTATAAACTGAACCGGTATGCGCCCAGAGCCGTTCGATCGGCGATCAGCGGCTCGAATTTAATGAAGCCGAGATCAACGCGCAACCCTCCGATTGAATCCTACGGTCCAGATCTAAAGCGCGAAGGGGTATCCCCCTGATCTAATCACAGCCGTTCCTGCCCCGATCGACGGCCGCGAACGCTCCTTCCCCAGTTCAACCCGCGCCACCCCACCTTGCCTCTGCGCACGGCGGAGGAGCCGCCGGAGTCCACGAAATCCGGCCACTCCGAGCGCCAGACTCCAATTCAACCGACTCACGCGAGATTCGAGACGTCCCGAACCCGATTCTCCCCTCAATTTCGATCGTTACACGACGCAGACCCCAGGTCCACGTTGCTTCGCGGTTTAAGGCGACCGGCGTTGCTTCGGTGAGAAATTCCGGGAGCGCTCGCCGTGATTTCTACGCGGCGCTGCATCTACTGCTTCCTACCAACACCAGAGAAGGGCTCGGTGCTTACCTCGTTGTCCCGGTTGATGCAGAGCCCCCAATCCGCGGTGGCGCGCCGTTCGTCGCCCGCGGCCAGCCTTCCTCCGAAGCCTACGAGCGGTCCGAGGGTGGACTGGTGGTGGCGGCGCGATGCGAATGCGACGGGGTCGTGGAAGGTGGGTTGGCCTTTATCGCCCGGGTCGCGGAGTCGGAGCCCAGGAAGCGCGGAAGGTGGGCGAGCTCCGCCGCGCGACGCGGTCTGTTTGTTAGCGCGCGACGACCGGGATGACAGGTGGGTCCGAGCTGTCGGCGACGGGCGCGCGTGCGAAGTAAAGGAGAGCGCGTGCAGTGTGCGACCGACCAGTGGGGCCCGCGAGCGAGTGAGAGTGAGGCAGGCGCGCGGCTGAAGCGCGGAAGTGGGCCGTCGCGGTTGATTTGGCCAGTGGGCCGAATAGGGTGAAGTTGGCCCAGGTAAGGCTTTTTCTTTTTCCCTTTTTATTTTCTGTTTTTCTTTTTCATTTCTTTTTCAAATTCAAACTTCAATCTAAATTCAAACTTTGTGGCACTTTATATACTGGTTAATTGTTTATTTTGATCATCTCAACTGTGATGAAGTGATTTTAATGACAACTTTATTTGTATTGAATAATATTCCTTCCTCTTCTCTAATCTCAAGAATTCCTTTTAGGTTTTAAGTTCTCTCTTTTTGGTCTTTAATATTTTTTTTGTCACAAAATGCACACAAAATAAAATGTTCAGCATGATGCAATGATTTAGTAGAATATCTTTTTATTAATTGTTCTTGGACATGGTGTTCTCATATGATGATGCATAAAGTTCAAACTCACTTGAAGAGAAAATGTTTCTCTATTGATATTATTCCTAGCACTTACAAAGTAGGTGTTACACAAATTAACCTACCAATATAATCTCTACTATTTAGTTTACAGTGGTCATAGCAGCTATATTATTTAATACTAATCGAGCCGCTAGCACGACTTACTGAAGAAGCAATTTATCTATAATCGCACATACGGACACATACAATTTGACCAAAAATCTACAGTTCATCCCGAGCATAGATAACCGTAGAATTATTCATCTAGTATTATTTTAAAAAAATACAGTCTACTCTATTCAAAATTCTTCGCTCTAGCAAATTATATTTAAATAAATGTCAACCATCATAATCAATTTAAAATATACTCAGGCGAAAGACAACATACACTAATTAGAATAGACCATCACATACATTTGTAATTAATTGTTCGGTATACACCTGATCTTCACACTAAAAGGAAATATACGACTAAAATTACGTAACGATACAGAAATTAGATCATGATAGCACATAAAATCACAGGGGCTTATTTTCACTTTATTTTGGAGGAAAAAGTTGTCTAAATAACTTTTATACATAAACAGGGTTAGCTAAAATAATCGTGTTTATCTTCTACCTTTCTCTGTTTTCTTTGCGCAGAACGATGGGTGAGCAGGGAGGGGCTGGCGGGAGTTCGGCGAGCAGAAGCAGGGGAGTCGACGCAGGCACGACGTCGAGGACACTGGCAATCCTTGAAGGCGAGCAGCTCCGACGAACTCCGGTGAGGAGTGTTCTGGCGATGGCGAGCGAAGCTACGGCGACTAGTTTCACGGAGAGAGAGAGAGAGTAGAGAGCGCGTGGAGAGGTTTGGACGGCCAGGCACTAGCTCCACAGGGTCTGAGCGAGAGATTTATAGAGAGACGAGAGCAGAGGAGGTGTTGGCCAGGGAGAGAGAACGGTCGACGTCTTCAATGGCCATCGATGCGTCAGTTACCAGAGAATAACGAGGGAGAAAGAAATGGAAGCAATGATGATCCTTAACGTAGCGGGCGAACGGACGCGCGGGTCTGATCATGATCGCGGCTTGGTCGGGGTCGGGTCCGGGGCTGGGCTCGGCCGTTGGGCTCCCTGGCGCGCGGATGCAGGGTGGGCGCAGGCGCAGGGGCCACGGGCGTCCGTGCGCGAGGTGCTGGGGCGCGTGGCGCGCGGCTCCACCTAGGTGCGCGCGTCAGTGCAGGGGCGAGCGCTGCACGGGGTCGCGGCCTGGGCAGCGACGGCTGCAGGGGGAGAGCGGGGAGGAGAGAGAGAAGAGAGATAGGGGAGAGAAGAAGCACAGGCGGCGGCGGCTGGAAACTGAGTGCCAGGCGCGCGCGCATAGGAAATAGATGGGCCCTGGTGGGCCGGCTAGGGTTAGAAGATTTTTATTTTTTTCTAATTCTGAAATACATTTTTATATAGCTCAAAAATTCATAAAAATTCACCAAAATTATTTATAAATAACATATTTATTTTTAGACTAGTAATTATTATATTATTTAATTATTATATTAATTACTAGGATTTTTCCTTTTAAAAAGAATGGCTATAAAACACCCGATCATCCATCATGCGCATACAAAGAAAAATGATCAAAATGCAAATAAATAATTAAACACTTAAAAAATTATTACCCTAATTAACATAATAACTAAATTCATTATTTTAATTGATGACTTTTATGGTGTTACAATAGTGAAGTGTATTGGGGTCACAGGACTAAATTCAAGGAATGCTATTGAACAAAATTAACAAGTTTAGACTGAATTAGTTAATTATCTTGCCAAGCTTTTTTTCCTTTCTTTTTTGTGTAAGTGCGTAAAGGTGCATTACATGAACTCTGGGAAACTTGCCTTTTAATCTTCTCTTGCAAAAGAAATTGCTTCTTAGTTCAATTGTTTAGTAGTACTGATATAATTACTAAAACTGGTATTCTGTTAGGCAATATCTTGTTATCTGAAGCATTCCCGCATAGCCATTTTATTCTTCAAGTTGATGACAAATATAATTTAAGTTTGTTTCGTCGTGCTATATACTTGTTCTATATATTCAGCTCATCCTTTGGGACATTTGCTGCTAGGAAGAAGACTATTTACCCACCTCAAGGTTTACAAAGGGGGAGAACATCCACACGAGCCTCAAAAACTTAACCTTAAGATGTGTTTGTCTAATTTTTCATTTATATAATTTTTATTTTTTTTCTGGAAAAGGGTTAAGAACGTGGGTACCCACGTTCTTAAGGTTAAGTTCGTGGGTATCGTCGAACTTAATGTGCAGCCCACGCAGTCCAAATAAGTTCGTCGGCCACGTGGCTCCGTCGAACTTAACATTAAGAACGTGGGTACCGTCAAACTTATGGGAACAAATTCGACGGCTCCCGTCGAACTTAAAAACGCACATTCTTAATGTTAAGTTCGACGGTACCCACATTCTTAATGTTAAGTTCGACGGTACCCACGTTCTTAATGTTAAGTTCGTCGTGACCGTCGAACTTACTTCTCTAAGTTCGTCCAAAAATCGTCGTCGGCTATATTCGTCGGTAAACCCACGTTCTTAAGGTAAGTTCGACGGCTTATTACATTAAGTTCGACAGTTTGTCACCCACGTTCTTTAACCAGTTTCCTATAGTGTAGATAGTCACCAGTTGAGCCGAAGGATCCACATCTATATTGTAACTGTCGACTGTGTTTGTGATCTGCAAGTTTAATCCGAGGAAGGGTCGCTGGTACGGCCCATAGGTTTTGGTCACTTCTCCATCTCAGTTTTGCATCCTTGCTAGAATTTGGAGTTGTTTTGATCTTGTGTTCTTCCCCTCTGTCGGTACCCTGAAACTAGGGTACCCGCTGCTACTGTACAAAGACGAAGAACCCACGTGGCTATCCCTTAGTCACGAGAAAGAAGTGCTGCGTGTGGGACCAGGTCACGGCTCGCCCCAATCTCAGGCGGCTATTCTGGGTCCACAGCAGCGCCCGAGTCCACCTCATGGGCGGGTCCGGAGCCGCCATGTGTCTAGAGAAGGTGCTATACTCCAAGGCATCAACAGTGGTCCGGACCCCCGCGGGAGAGCGCCGGACCCCCGGATATACAATCCGGACCCCTAGGGTTGGTCGCGGACCCCCAGGTATACAGTCCGGACCCCCAGGGTTGGTCCCGGACCCCCACGTGTCCAGGCCGGACCCCCACGTGTCCAGGCCGGACCCTTGGAATAGGATTCAGACCCCTCCATATGGAGCCGGGTCACCCACAGTAGGGTCCCAAGGTCCAAGGACGGAACATACACGGGCCTTGGACAAGACCCGGGCAAGGGGTGCGGTGCCGACACGTGTCCAGGCCTAGTCTGGTGCGGACCTGCCCGCATGCACTTCCGCTCCCCGCCCAGGCGGAGGCCCGTTGCTGCCACGTGGCCGACTGCGTGTGACGTAAGCCAGCGGACGGTGCCTGACGTAAGGCCTCCGGGATACGCGGCCCCTGCATTTATTGCGGATAAGGCACGCCACTTGACAAGCGATGTGCTGCCTCGACATTTAATGAGGCCTGTCCGCTCTGCTGTCAGGCAGTGACCTGTCCATTCCACTAGCAAGCAGTGTGTCGCCTCAGCATTTAATGAGACCTGTCCATTCCGCCGGCAGGCGGCACGCCCATGCTGCCGCGTGCACTATACTCATCATCACTCGTACGCACCAAGGAAGCTACCATGGTGTATCAACACTGCGTGGGCAGTGGACATCTGGGCGCCAGAAGATCTCTCAGGCGTCACCTACATTAGTTGCTCCATGTATCTCTTCCATTATGTCCCTGGGCCCACATGTCGGGGCTCAGTAGCCTTGTATGTGCCTCTCTTAAGATATAAAAGGGAAGGCACACGACGTTACAAGGCAGACTCAGACTAAGGTTCAGTCACACATAGCTTAGACGCTCAAGCTCACTAGCTCTCAAGTCACTCAGACTCAATACAACTCATAGTGGAGTAGGGTATTACGCTCTGGCGGCCCGAACCACTCTAAATCTTTGTGTTCTCGTGTGTTCTTACACCTTCCATCAGACATGCAAAATGCTTAGGCCCCCTCCTCATCTTAGGATTTAGGGCGGGTGCATTCCGCCACCCAGCCGGAGATTTCCTCTCCGACATTTGGCGCACCAGGTAGGGGGTTTGGCATTAGGTTTTTGCTTGTTTTCCTGCTCGACACCATGGTTCATATCGTCGAGCACCACGGTGTGGCTTCTGAAGACTTCCTCATGGAGGAGGAGGCTGCGTCGTCCATGCCACTAGGCTCCAGCCGCCCACCGCCTGGTGCTGCTGCTGTGCATGATGTGCAGCAGCACACTCCCGCTTAGTCGTCCCGGGCGCCGTTAAGGGCCGTACCCGGTGCGCTCTCTGCAGCCAGGGAGTTGTTGCGCCACCCTCCAAGCTCCACGGCCTCGCCAGGGGCCATGAAACAGTGGCGCAACAACGTAGATTGTCTCCTGGGCATGGCGCAATCTAGCTCGACCAGGCCCAGGCCTCGGTCGTTTCAGCGTCAACATGAGGCGTTGGCGTCTGTGCGCTCGCCTTCAGTGAAGGTTGCGCCGACCGAGGACCTGCGGGCGGAACTCAACCGCCGACGGGCGGGAGAGGACGTCCCAGTCACTCTGGAGAGGTCTGACGACTTACGGGCAGAACTCAACCGCAGGCGTGCGGGCGAGGATGCCCGCGTCTCTCTGGAGAGGGCGCGAGAGCGCCGACAGAACGTCGAGGGTCGCAACCTCGATCAAGACTTCGCTGTGGTTGCACCGCAGACTCCAAGGGGCGCCCGTATCCAAGTAGGTGTCCCGTTGGCCGGCGTAGGCCACGCCGCACTCGCGGATCATCTCCGCGCGGCGACGTGGCTGTCCAAGTTCCGGCCACACCTGCCGGAGAAGTACGATGGTACGTCAAACCCGTCAGAATTCCTGCAGGTATATGTCACTGCCATTACGGCAGCAGGTGGAGACACTGCTGTGATGGCAACATACTTCCATGTGGCCTTGTCTGGGTCGGCCTAGACTTGGCTCATGAACCTTGCCCCAGGATTGATCTACTCCTGGGAAGAGCTCTACGCGCGGTTCACCGTGAACTTCGCCAGCGCTTACCAACAGCATGGCGTGGAGGCACACCTCCATGCAGTGAGGCAGGAACCCAGGGAAACTCTCCGGGCATTCATCTCCCACTTCACCAAGGTACGGAGCACTATTCCTCGTATCTCGGATGCTTCCATCATCACCGCTTTCCGCTAGGGGGTGCGTGATGAAAAGATGTTGATAAGTTGGCCACGCCCGACGTGGAAACTGTCACCACACTCTTCGCTCTAGCCAACTAGTGTGCCAGAGCCGCCGTGGGGTGTGCATGGCACTCGGCACCACAGACCAGGGTCGCCCAGACGGGTGGCTCAGGTGCTGTCGCCCAGGACAGCAAGAAGAAGAAGAAGAACTGCGGCCGTGAGAGGCCATAGACTGCTGCTCCAGTCGTCGCGGCTGTGGCAGGGGGCTGGAGCGAGCGCAACAAGTGCCCACGACCACAGGGGGTAACAGTGGCTCATGCCCTGTGCACCCCAACAGCCGCCACAGCGCCGCGGAGTGCCGCGAGATTATCAAGTTCGCGAAGCGCGTCAGCGAACGACACGAACAGTCCTCCAAGGATGGCTCCCCACCTCGTCGCCGACCCGGCAAGGAGAGGGCCGACGACGGTGACATGGCCGCCAGAGAACGGGAACTCGGGTACCAGTCACCCGAGGGGGTCCTGAAGGATGTCTTCACCGGGGACTCCGACTCCGGTGGCGAGAGTGACCGCCGCAAGAAGCTATACGTCATGTACGACGGAAGCTAGGAGCTCACCTCCCACAGGAACGTCAAGTCCCTACGTCGCGAGGTTCTGTCGGCGACCCTAGGGGTCCCGAAGGCTGCTCCACATCAGCGGTGGAGGAGCACCACCATCTCCTTTAGGGCATCTGACTGCCCCGACAATATGGCAGGGGCCGGTATACTACCTCTCATCACCGTCCCTGTCATCACCAACATGCGGCTGCACCATGTGCTGATCGACGGTGGGGCCGGCCTCAACGTCATCAGTCATGCTGTATTCAAGCAGCTGTAGATCCTGGGGTCCCGTCTGGGACCCTCGTGTCCATTCTCCAGAGTGGGCCCACAGCTGGTGTATCCCCTTGGGAGCATCGCCCTCCCGGTAACATTCGGGACGGAGGAAAACTTCCGCATGGAGAACGTCCAGTTCGACGTCGTGGAGGTTAACCTCCCCTTCAACGCCATCATTGGCAGGCCGGCCCTATACCGGTTCATGGCCATTGCCCACTACGGGTATTTGGTCCTCAAGATGTCATCCCCTGCCGAGGTACTCACCGTACGGGGCGACAGTGCCGCGGCGGTGACGGCGGTCGAAAAGCTGCACGCCCTGGCGGCGGAAGCTGCTCACCCGGACGATGGGGGGAAGGACCCCTCAACCTCCGGTACCAAGGCGCCCGCCAAGGTGCCAAAGGTGCAGCCGTTCGGGGCAGACGGCGGACCCGTGAAGACCATCCAGGTCGGCGCGGACTCCTCCCAGACCACCCGCATTGCGAGCAATCTGGGAGAGAAATAGGAACTCGCGCTCGTCGCCTTCCTCTGGGCAAATGTCAACGTTTTCGCTTGGGAACTGTCACAGATGCCTGGGATCTGTAACACCCTAGGTGTTACTCAGGGTGTCCACCCCCAGGGTTACCCCTTTTAACCCCTAATTACATAAAGATGTATGGGCAAAGTGCTTAAATCTTGGAATTCAAGGTCCTAATCAAGTGCAAACTATCTTGGATATCATGCCTTAGCTTGTCATGCCCATCTAAGTGGGGCTCTCCCAAAACCCTAAAGCAAAACCTCCATAGGCAATAAGAACCCTAATTGAAGCCATGGTCAAAAGATCATGTGAACCTCATGATCATGGTTTGGGCCAAATATAAAAGTTATAATATACTTAATAACCTACAATTAATAGTAAGGAAGTACCCCCAAAAAGTTTTCAGAAAGGTCCTAAAAAGATCACCAAAGGTTGAACACAAGGGAGAAATTCAGATTTTGCCTAAGTATAGAACCTAACCCTTGAGCAAAGACTCCACATGTTCACCTTGATCCCCTTTTCAAAACCTGTCGACCCAATTGACAAAATGGCGCCAAATCAACCCTAGAATGCCCTGGAAAAGTTTGAACCCAAGCCAAAAATTGTTTGACACGAGTTGGCACTGGTTTTATCTCGGTTTGCACAGTGCAGACAGACAAGACTTGGCGCCACCATATCTCCTCAACCAGACCACATCTCCTCTTGGAACTCACATGAACTAGGTAGCTCTAGGTGCAGGGAAGAGATCTCCCACAGGAGGTAGGGCAAGATTCGTATGCCTGGCCGCTCAGCAGAGCGAAGAACACGGGCAGAAGCAACGCGCCACGTGTTCGACGCGCTCTGAGCTCGCCAGAGCACGCCCGCGCGCGCCCCGCGTGCCCGCATCACGCCAAACGGTCGAGCCGGCGCCCTGGCCGCGCCCGCGCCTATAAAACCCGCCCCAGTGCTCGGCTGCCTTCTCCATTGCCTCCTCCGTACCTCGCCTGACTTGCCCGAGCCAGCCATTGCCTCCGGCGACCTCCCCGCGACCCGCCAGTGCCGCCCGAGAGCAACCACCGTGGCCAACCCCTCTCCCGTCCTCCTCCGTTCGATCCAAGCCCCCAGATAGCTTCCTGGTGAGGCCGTGAAGCGTGCTCAAGCTTGACCCGAGGACCCCTATCACCGAAATAGCCCAGTCGTGCTCACCGGAGTTCAAAAACCCACCGGCGCACGTGGACCGGGTAAACCCTTTCACCATTTTCCAATTCGTTGCGCGCATGGCCTCTGTGTCATCCCGTGAAGCTCCTCGTGCACCCTAATTGAACTCTACCGCCGTGGTTTGGCCGGAGCAGGCGCCGCCGTCGACCCCCGCCGCCTGTGTTCGTGGCCAGGGTGACTCCGACCACCTCCGGCGACGACCCGCACATCGACGTGACCGCCGCGACCTCCCGAACGTCCCTGACCACCTCGCCGGACCTCCCTCGCCGCCGGTAAGCCGCGCCATCCTTTTCTTTCCCGCGGCTACTGTTTCAGTTGGGGGAAGGACCGCGGGTGAGAGGGAGAGAAAGCCATGGGGTTAAGTGAAATGTCAGAGACTCGGGGGAATAGTGGCGCGAGGGTAGATCTGTGAGGTTTGATTCGGTTTAAACCCAGGGACCTCGGCGCAAACTGCTTTTTCAGGGAAATCTTATTAAAACCTGATTTAAATTCAAATAGAAACTTTAAAAAACCCATAACTTCTGTTTGGTTTATCCAAAATTGGTCAAACTAATTTTGCCAGACTCTAAATAATGTAACCTGTCTAAGAAAAATATAAAACCCCATAAGTACTAGAGAAAAATATAAGGTTCTGATTTAATTTTAGTTTTGACCAAAAGCTTAATAATAGCAAGAAAAATGGTTGTACTGTTTAACTAGGGTTGGAAAAATTTGGAGAAGTTTATATCTACCTACTGACCTAGTTAAAAATGTTAAACCCCTCTGTCCATTACATTAAGTTAGTTTTCACCCCTTATTCCATAATATGCTTAAGGTTAAGAAAAATAGAAAAGGTGACATAAATAATGAACCAGAGGGCACCCCTATTTTTATTGAGATACTTGGTCAATATAGTTCACTGGAAAAATATATCATACCCTATTGTAATGTAAGATAAGAAAGATACCTTTTAAATGAATAAAATAAGGATAACTTAGAAAAACCCTACAAAAATAACACTAAGGTGAAACCTCCCCAAACCTTAGGATAACTAATGTTTTGATAATAAGAACTTAAGAAAAATCTGAAATCTGTTGTTTGATATTTTTCAAATGACAAGTTAGTTCTAAGCACCCCTTTTTGCACCAAACTTCAGAAATCCACCATTAAATAACCATCATGTTGCTCCCTGCCATTTTTGGTACAAGAGCTTAGTATCACTAATAGAGGCCAACAAAAATAACCTTTAAGACAGAACCTACCCCTAACTAAGAGGTGTAGTGCAAAGTGGCCCATTTTGCCTAACTATTGTTATTTTTGTTTTAAGCCTAGCTTTTGTACTTTGAGCCTCACCTTCTTAAAACCAGCTAGAATAGCAAGTGACAACCCACTGAAATTTTTATTGAATTTTTGAAAATTTTTAAAATACTGTTGTAGTTCAAACCTACACTAGAAACCCTAAATGGAAATTAAAGAAAGGAAAATAGATAATGGAAATTAATGTCCTCCTAAGACCTTTGTAAATTGTCCACTGAAATTTATAAAAACAATGCAAAGCCCCTATGTTATCCTAAAAGAAAACCTAAACCTAAAAGGGAGTAAACCTATGTATATATACCACTAGAAGACCCACATAGCCAGGGAACCCTAAGTTAATTCTTGACTTAATTTCTGTAGTTTAATGTTCATAAATCTTGCATAATCATGACATACGTGTTCATTGCATTTCGATAGACTGTAATCTTGCTGACGGAGAGTACATCCTCGTGCCGGAGCAAGGAGCTGCCCAGGAGGTTGCCCCAGACCCAGCACCCGAGCCTGCACCAGAGGACCTGCCTGCCACTACTTTGGAAGGCAAGCCCCGGTTTTATGCATAACCTGTTATTTATGCTATTTTACTTCACTTAATGATTGTAGGATTGATTGTGCACTTAGGTGTAGGAATTGTTTGAAACCCTAGTTGCATGATCTCAGGTAATCCTTTTGAGATGAATACTAGTATGCTAGGTCGAGTAGCTGCTTTATTAATTAGGATCTCGATAGAAGTCGAGTGATTTTTCTAGCATCTTCGTAAGTTTTCCCATAAAAGCAAACCTGGGGACTCGGTTTTCTTCCTTTGTAACTAGGTAGCGCATATATGTACGCCAGCCCGATGAGGTCCGCCCTCATAAACTCGGTATGTTGGTCTACACTCATGAATATCAAGTTATAAAGAAAAGATTCACCCCCAGATTTGTTTCTGTGATGGTCTTATTTTGCTTCAATTTGCGAGCACCATTTTTTATCTAACCCACCCATACAGTTCCCACCCTTTCTGGTATAATGACATCCGAATTGAGTAGCCAGGCTTGTAGTATGGGACCCCTCAGCAGGGGGGTCTGGCAGCCTGGGGGCCAGTTCTGGAGAACGGGTACATGTCTCCTGGGGTGGTCCGGAGCCGTGTAGTCGCTTAGCTTGGTTCCGTACCCTAAGCCTGCATGCTCCACCACTCTGTGACGGGTACCCTAGTATTTGGAACTGTAGTCATGTGGGTCCGGCAATCAGGGGTCTGGTTCTAGAGAATGGACACTTGTCTCCCGGAGTGATCCGGAGCTATGTAGCCGCTTAGCCTGGTCCCATACCCTAAGCTTACACGCTCCACCACTCTGCGACGGGTGCCCTAGTATTTGGAGCTGTGATCTAGGGGATCCGGACACACGGTTTGGCTTCCCAGTCTAAGTTCTGTAGGTCCCTGTTGCATAAATCAAAGGATAGAAGATACCAGCTCGTGGGTCCTATGGGTGCGCTACTAAAACTTTCTAGCCAAGGCTGTGTGCAGGTCCGGGTCCCAGTCGAGACTACCTCCTGGGGGCCGGGTCACCAATTTTCTCTTAAGTACGCTGGCATCCAGCCTCGACACGTCGAGCCTGCATCCCAGGGGGGCCAAGTACCAAGGAGAAGTTGGTAACGACGCACACAGCAGAGACAAATGGCATACAGATAAGTGCTAACACTCCTTGATAAATAGTACTCAAAAGTATCTTACAAAATCAAAAATATTGCAAGTCGCACCCCAGCGGAGCCCCTGTTCTATCTCTGCAAAATGGACTACTCATCGGCAGGGTCCCGCTGGAAGTGCTCGACTACCACCACAACGGTATCTTGTACGCCCTGCCGGACGGCATCTTCGGTGTCGACCACCGGACCAGCGATCACCGACTCGAAGGATATGGCCGGGTCGTGGCTCCAGAAGCACGTCAGGACATACTCTATCACTGCCCGGCAGAGCCTGCCGCCTTCGGCCTCCAGGTGGGCGCCTAGAATCTAGTCTAGGTGACGAAGGCGGTGCACGGCAGAGTCCAGCACCGGGAGCACGTCGGAGATGGACACTGGCGGCCCCGACACCGAGATGGGGCTCACCCCTAGCGGGACCAGTGCCGTGCTCGCCTCGCCGGCCCAGGCGGTGATGCGCTGGACCCCGGCGCGCTGCTCCGCCTGGAGATCTTCAAGCGTCTTCTTCATCGCCTCCACCACTTGGGGGCCCGGTGCTGCCTGCGCCGCCTGCGCCGCCTGGAACCGGCGGACCCGCTCCTCTAGGTCCTTCTCCTTCTGTTCCGCCTCGAGCTCATGATTAGCCAGCAGCTTCTCCCGCCTTTCAAACATCTCCTCCCTGAAGGCGAGGTCCTTCTCCTACCAGGCGAGATCTGTCGCCCGCTTATCCAAGGAGGCATCTTTTTCCTTGAGGTTCTCCTCGGTCAGGGCAATGCTGCTTGCCCTATCATCTAGCTCTCGCCGCAACATTTGCAGGCTCTCCACAGCTGCGGTCTGTTGGGCCCGTTGCTCCTCCAGGATTTTGTTGAAGGCGTCCAGCTTGACCTGGAGCTCCGTGATGACCTCCTCCCTCTGGTTTAGGTGCTCCTCCTTCTTGACCAGCATCTTCTCTTTCCAGGCCGCCTCCAGCTCCTTGGCGTACACCCTCTTGAGGTCCTTCTTGTAGTCCACGCGGTCCCGCTCCAGTTCGGACCACTCAAAGGTGAACCGCTGGGATGCCGCCTTGGTGCGTTCCTCCAGCTGGGTACGCCAGTCGCTGAGGCGCTGGTGCTCGGCCTCCAGCGCCTCCCATTCCCGTCGGATCGTTGCCTCGGTCTCTTGAAGAGCCTGATGCGCACGAGACAGCACCCGTGGGAGGGGAATCGGTGCCACTTCTGGCTCGGCGTCGGATCGGAGCCGCCGCCCGAGAACTACCTCCGGCTCCTCCGGAGTGGGCGGCGGGACAGAGCTAGACGCACCCACCACGTCACCCCTCATGGCGGGGACGGGCGCAGCTGGGACCTCCTCGGTAGCTGCCAGCGGTGTACTCGACGGTGTCTCTGTCGTTGAGGCTAAGGTAGCCGTCGAGGCAGGTGCAGCGGCTGGGGGCGGACCGCCAGCGCCACTCCCAGCAGACTCCTGTTGCTGGGAGCCAGACCCGCCCGCGAGCGTGGTACCCGGCGGAGTAGGCGCACCCTTGGGAGCAGAGGGGGAGGAAACCCTGGCAAACATGGACGGGTTGAGACCCGACGGCATGATAATTACACTCGCAAAAACAAGGAAGGAGCTACACGGCCCTAGAAGCGGGACATCCGCTGCTGTTGCTGCTGTTGTTGCTGTTGCTGCTGCTGCTGGCACCCCTGGGGGAGATCACCCCCAGGTGGTGGTGGGACCAATGGTGGTGGTGGTGGCGGCGCCGGCGGATCCGATGGTGGCGGTGGCGGAGGACTGACGCTCCTCTGTGCGCCTTGGGCCTAGGAGCCGGTCTCCTCGGCCCTGCCAGCTGTCCTCTGACGCTTCTGGGGCAGGTCCGAATCAACAGGTTGATCCGTGACAAGCGACCCGTCAGCACGACGCAGCCGACATTGCCTCTCTTCCTCCGATCCCCTAGTGCCACCCAGGGCGGAGGAGCTGCCTGTAGCCCCTTTGCCCTTGTCCAAGGGGCTGGGACCGCGGGGGGAACTCTGGAGCCCGCTCCAGCGGGCTGGGAACCTTCAGCCGGTGCACCGGGGATCTGGATCCCACGGTGGGGGTCCCGGCGGCCGGTCTGGCGAACCGCCACGCCGCTCTCGTCAAGGGTCGACAGCCAGTCCAAGATCGCCGCCCTCAGCCCTGCGTCGTCGCAGAGCGGAGGGATGCCCTAGGGAAGGATTAGGGACTCAGGAATGAAGGACTCACCTGTAATCCCCTTCACCAGGACTTCCAGCTCATCCCAGGATAGGTCGGTCCCTGGCCCGCGCTGGATCCGACCGATGTCGTTTGGGCCGGTGAACCAGCAGCTCAGGCGTGCCCTCTGCTGCAGCGACATGATCCGACGCTTCAGGAAGTCCCCGACCACGTGCATCGACGTTAGGCCGCCCGGCGCCAAGCTCTTGATCCTGTACAGTACGGGCTCGAACTCCGGTGCCAGCGACGGCTTGGTCCTCCATTGCTTCCGGTCGAGCCTTGGCCCGTCGCTCAGCAGCATGAGGTGGTTGTTGGCCTCGGCGCTGACGATCACCCAGTTGTGAAAGTAGCCTAGAGGGGGGGTGAATAGGCTACACCTGAAATTTTTCACAAAAACTTCGAGAAAGGTTAAATTAAAGTTGCACTGGTGCAAACCGGTTCAGTTGATTTTATTCACAACTGAACAAGTTTGAACCTGCTCAACTTAGATAAACAAATATTACGAAGTAGTGAAAGATTTTGCTAATGACTTGCCCTACGCAAGATCTACTCGAATAGATAATTTGAACCAACCAACAAATTTAAAGTGCTTAACAGGAACACACAAGAACACGCGATATAACCCGAGGTTCGGCAACCACCACAAAGGTGTCCTACTCCTTGTTGAGGAGCCCACAAAGGGCTGGGTCTTTTCCAACCCTAATCCTCCACAAACCGACCACAAAGGTCAAGGCAATCTCTTCTCAAATATGCTCAAAGAGCGGGTGATACAAACTTCTTGGGGTCGTCCACAAATTTGGAGACTCCCAAGCAACCTCTAACCGTCATGGAACATGAGGTTCCAGGAGTAACAAATCCGCACAAGGTTAAGTTTGCAACGAGCTCAAGAACAAAGAGAATAGGAGAATCGAGATGAAAATGACAGCGTGTTAGATCGAGTTCACCTCACACCAAGGATCCTTCAAGCAATTGAAGGAGATGTGATTGCGGGTGTGAAAGGTGAAATGAATGCACTTGTTGAGAGTTTGGTCAGCCAAGATTTCGTGGGAGGAGCTGAAGTAAATGAGAGAGAGTGTGAGGGGGTATATAAAGGATCCCCAAAAGCTGGCAGCCGTTGGGAGAAAAAAGAGTAAAATCCAGTTGAACCGGTTTTCAGACCGGTTGAACCGGTTTCTACCAGGGGGATTCCGGTTCACTAACCTACTCAGCCGGAGACTCGACCGGTTTCAAAACCGGTTGAGTAAGGGAAAAATCCGGTTGAACCGGTTTCCCCAAAAAATCTGCAGCGACTTTTTCTGACAGCTCTGACTGTCAGACAGGTCAGAGCAGGGGTGGCAGAGGAACAATCCCAAAACCGGTTGAACCGGTTTCAGGACCGGTTGAACCCGTTTCCAGGGCTGAAGCCAAATTTTGAATGTTTTGAGGAGGACAAAAGTGGAGTTTTTGTGGGAAGTAAAATTGGTCTTTCTCAAGGGCATTCATGATCTGGAAAAATGTTCTCAAGGATGTTTTCAAAGGGTTTTGAACTTAGCTCATTGCATAACTTACTTAACCATTGCGGATCCCTCTTAATTGTACGGCGATTCCTATAACTCAATAATTGTAAAATGAGTACTGCCGTTGTTTTCAAAGCACTTGGAGCACGCCATTTGATGTGAAATTTTAAATCTGCTGTGCTTTCTATTTTTATGCTCGTAAGATCTGTGCTTCTCCTGTCTGTAGAATTACTGCGTACATGCTAGGAGCAAACTTGTTAGAATCTCTGTTTGTTTTGTCATTTAATCACCAAAACCCTCAATTAGGGTTGATTGCACTTACAATCTTCCCCTTTTTGGTGATTGATGCCAAAACAAACTAGAGTAGAGATAAACATTAAAAATTATGAGTACTTGCGAGATAAAAGCATTTGTGTATGTGTAGCTCCCCCTAAATATGTGCATGAGTTTTATGATATTAACATTGACTTGATATGTCAATCTGCAACATATTTAGAGAGAGTGAACAATCAATACCATACACAAAACAATGAGGGATGAAACATAATTATAGATTGTGATGATAGAGAGAGTAAAATTACACATACAAACTCATTATTGCATAGCATATGATATGAAAAGTTACTACTGCTATTACAATAATGATATCATATCGCATCACATCATAAAAAGTTTATGGCTACAGAGCCATGCATGCATCACAAATTATTACAAACCAATGTTCGTTACATAAATAGAAGGTACTGCCAAGGTAAGAAACCTTCTCCCCCTTTTTGGCAACAAGAACCAAAAGAGGAGAGAGCCAACAACACACGATCACTAGTTTGGAGGAGGCTGATGAGGTGCAAAGAAGTGGTGCGCCAGGTGAGATGCGAAGTGTTCTTCCCCAGACTGATCCGGGGGAGGAGCACTTCCAGAAGGATCCTGGGGCGGAGGGTGAGAGGATGATTGACCCAGATCCCCATAGTAGGGAGGCGGGCAAACTGCTCGCGGTCATCGAAGTAGGTTTCTTCTTATTCTTCGTCTTCTGCTGACATGAAGGGCACCCCGTAGGCCTACTGGTGCCACTCATTGATCTCTGGGGGAGGAGGATGGAGAGGCACGTCAGGCGAGCGAGGGGCAAAGGGCATACCCATGGAAGAAGTTTGACGATGAAGATTGTCGTCCGTCTCCCGCTGACGCCTTGCCAGCTCATGAACATCCGCAGAAATGTTTCGGCACATGGAGAAAAATGTCGCAATCCCGTGGGCCAAGCGGGCACCCATCCCTCGTCCACGACCTCGACCACGGCCACGACCACGTGGCGTGGGAGATCCGCGGCCAGGGGAGGGACGCGAGGCACCGGCAGGTGCAACAGCAGCAGGACCAGCAGACGGACCAGCAGAGGTATGAGCACGGGAGCTGGAAGGGGCTTTCCTTAAGCGCCCTGCTAGATTGTTGGGGTCAATCCAGAAAGGGGTATATGATTGATGTCTTGTACTTTTATCATATCGAAACTGGGTCACAACTTCAATCATCTTCATGATAAAAGGAGCATGAAGACATCCCTTCAATGGAAAGCAGGCAGCATGAATGATTTCCTGCCAGATCATATCAAAGACGTTGATACTCTCTGAGCTGCTGGGCTTCATGAAAGAGAGCAAAACCTTGCTCTCGCCAAGAATATTCATCTGATTACCCCTTTTGGAATGAGGGTCATCCGGCTGAGGGAGTTGATGTATCTGTAATACTTGTGTACGTTGGTGGACTCCCAAAATTTCCCAGACACAGAGAGATGAAGGTCTCTGGCTTCATCTCTAGTAGGTTGGTGGAAATCATGAATCTTTATCTTATCCCCAGAAATATCATTGTCAGTGAATCCAAGAATGTGAGCAAACCGACGGTAGCTCACCTTGTACTAGCTTCCCTCAATGTAGAAGTTAAGATAAGGATAGTTGTATGGACTATCCTCATCCGCCAGCTTAACCCACAGAGTTGAGTAAAACTGGGCAATCATTTCATCATTCCAATCATATTGGAATGTCATTATCTCCTTCATTTTCTTTCTTTCATAGGCCCTCAATGCCTGTGTCATCTCTGGGTCCCCAATTGCCTCACATCCTTCCCAGTTGATATAGCGTTGATGTAGGATGGGTTGATGTTTCTTGGGGAGGATCACAGTGTTGTAAAAATCCACATGATGAAGCGTCCAAAAACGGTTCCCATCAATCCTGGCATCACGAAGGCGTAATGCAGGATTCTGGAAACGGATGTCCTGCAGAAGAGCAGAACCTCCACTGGCAGTGAAATCAGTCACTGGCTCATTGCTAGCGCGACGGGCCTCCGCTCGGTGAAGGACCAAACCTCGAATAACAGGGGCATGGGCAGGGGGAAGCTCAACCTCATCATCTTTCCCACCCTCATCATCACTTGTTGCTTCCCATGCATGAGGGTTTGTCGTGGGTCGGGATCGACCGGATGGATTCCGGGCCATCCGACCACGACCACCATGAGACCCGGAGGCCTCACCACCCTGCATGACGTTGCCACTTCCTCGCCCACGCTTGGATCTGGAGCGTGGGGGAGTATCTCCATGAATCTCTTGGTCGTCAGAGGAGTCGGATTCAACCACAGAAGGATTCCTTCTATGCACCATCCTTAAAAAAATAGAACCTATGATGAGCAAGGATCTTAACAACCACGCTTGAGTAGAGACGTGTATGATATTGAGCATGCACTTCAACCGTTCATGCGAGCGGTTCAACTACAACGAACAATATCAAACCGCTAAACTCAAACAATGTTCGTGACAAATGAGGATAATCTAAGTGTTGCAAGCACTTAAACTAAAATGTACCCAACGAATGATACACTAGATAATCAAGAATGAGTGGGATTGAGTAAAAAGGAGATGAACTAGAACAATACCTCGATCCGGAGTTTGAATCAAGAAATCCCAACAAGATCAAGGGAGATGATGGAGAACGCCGAGATGAACAGATTTCCAACAAAACTTCCGAAGATTTGGATGGCACAAGTGGGATTTGGAGTGGTGAAAGTGTGGAGAAGAAAGAGAGAAAAGAGTAGGCGGCGTCGGTTGGAATAAGGAACTGAGAAGAAGATAAGAGAGGAAGGGGAGAGAAATAGGGGAGGAGTCGGCCGTTCAACCGGTTATAAAACCGGTTCAACCGGTTTCTGGTCAGACTGTGCAGTAAAAGCACGCAGAAAAAGGTATTGACTGCGCGGATTTTGTGGCAGACTGACAGCGCAGTCTGCGAGACTGATGGCGCAGACTGCGGCGCTGACTGACAGCACGGACGCGGAGGAGGGCAAAACCGGTTCAACCGGTTTTTATACCGGTTCAACCGGTTTCCACCAGAGGAAAACCGGTTGAGTGACCTACTGAGCCAATTTACTCAACCTGTTTTCAGATATTGCCCGAAAAGGCTATAATAGCACTTAGCAAATATGACATGAGTGATTTTAATGAAACAAATAGTATTTCTCATGACATATTGCACAAACAATCAATTTATATCCATCAAATTTGATCAAAATTTTAGTTTTTAAGACACGTTTTGAGAATCCAAGATATTTAGTTCACTCCTAAGAAAGCAAAACCTAGTCTCATCAAGGGGTTTTGTGAAGATATCGGCTAGTTGATTTTTGGTGCTCACATGAAACAATTCGATATCTCCTTTGGCTTCGTGGTCTCTCAAGAAATGATGTCTAATGTCAATATGTTTGGTTCTAGAGTGTTGTACTGGATTGTTTGCAAGTTTTATGGCACTCTCATTGTCACACAATAGTGGAATCTTGTTAAACTCACAACCAAAATCTCTCAGGGTTTGCTTCATCCATAACAACTGTGCACAACATGCCCCAGCTGCTATGTACTCAGCTTCTGCAGTGGAAAGTGCAACACAATTTTGTTTCTTGGAACTCCATGACACTAAGGACCGCCCAAGGAATTGGCAAGTCCTAGTAGTGCTTTTTCGATCTACTTTGCAACCGGCATAATCTGAGTCAGAGTAGCCAAGCAAATCGAAAAGGGAGTCTTTAGGGTACCATAAGCCTAGATTTTAGGTGTGCACTAAGTATCTTAGGATTCTCTTAACGACAACAAGATGGCAATCTTTAGGATTAGCTTGAAAGCGAGCACACATGCAAACACTCAACATTATATCAGGTCTAGATGCACACAAATAAAGTAGAGACCCTATCATTGATCTATATAACTTTTGATCTACAGGTTTACCTTCTTCATTTAGGTCGAGGTGTCCATTTGATGACATTGGAGTCTTGGCGTGCTTTGCCTTTTCCAAACCAAACTTCTTGAGCATATCTTGCGTATATTTAGTTTGGCATAGAAAAGTACCTTCCTTGAGTTGTTTGACTTGAAATCCCAGGAAGTATTTAAGCTCGCCCATCATAGACATCTCAAACCTGTTCGTCATTACTTTGCTAAACTCTTCACAAAATTTTTCATTAGTACTACCAAATATAATGTCATGGACATATATTTGGCACACAAATAATTCATTGTCAACTTTGCGAGTAAATAATGTAGAGTCAGCTTTTCCTATTGTAAACCCATTCTTAATTAAAAAAAATCTTTAAGGCAATCATACCAAGCTCTAGGGGCTTGTTTAAGCCCGTAGAGTGCCTTGTGAAGTAGATAGACATGATTTGGCTTCCTTGGGTCTTCAAAGCCCGGCGGTTGCTCCACATAGACCCTCTCTTGTAGTGGACCATTTAGAAACGCGCTCTTGACGTCCATTTGATATAACTTGAAATCATGGTTAGTAGCATAGGCAATTAATATTCTTATTGACTCTAACCTTGCTACCGGCGCATATGTTTCACCAAAATCAAGTCCTTCCACTTGAGTGTAGCCTTGTGCAACCAACCGTGCTTTATTTCTTGTAACCACGCCATGCTCATCTTGTTTGTTCCTAAAGACCCATTTTGTCCCAATCACATTTTGCTTGGGTCTTGGAACCAAGGACCAGACTTCATTCCGGGTGAAGTTGTTCAATTCCTCTTGCATGGAAATTATCCAATCCGGATCACCCAATGCTTCTTCAACCTTAAGTGGCTCAAGAGAGGAAACAAACGAGTAAAATTCACAAAAATTTGCTAAACGAGATCGAGTTGTTACCCCTCTCCTGATGCTACCCAGGATGTTGTCCACCGGATGATCTCTTTGAATAGTGTGATGAACTCGAGGATGAGGCACTGATGGTTGTCTTTGAATTTGTTCCTCCTCATCATCTACTTGACCAATAACCACTTCACCATCAATACTTTCATGTTCATCTTCTACCACCGTTGGCATCCTTTGGGGTTGATGATTTTCTTCAAGATTTGGATGACTTGAGGTTGATGGGTTTGCTTGGGTGGAGGATTTGTCACCCACCACCTTTGCACCCACATCAAAAACCTCATTGGTCATCCATAAAGTTCCTTCATCATCATCCTTCTCTTGAGGTCTCACCTCACCTATTGCAAGTCTCTTTATAGCCTCACAAGGTGGTTCTTCATTTCCTGCAGTGCCATTAGAAACGTGCCCTTGCGAGCCATTAGACTCATCAAATGTCACGTCTATCGCTATTTCAACAAGACCGGTGGTCTTTTTGAAAACGCGATATCCATGCGCATTTGATGCATAACCAAGCAAGAAACCCTCGTCCACTCTAGGAGCAAACTTTGAGCTCTTGACTTTCTTGTTAAGAATAAAACATTTACAACCAAATACTCTAAAATAATCAACTTTAGGTTTGTTACCAGTGAGAAGTTCATAAGCTGTCTTCTTGTAGATCTTATGAAGATAGAGACGGTTGATTGCATGATAGGCAGTGTTGACCGCCTCTGCCCAAAAGTTGTCAGGTGTCTTGTACTCATCTAACATAGTTCTAGCTGCTTCAATTAGAGTTCGGTTCTTTCTTTCCACAACACCATTTTGTTGTGGAGTGTAAGGAACCGAGAACTCATGTTTGATTCCTTCTTCACCTAAGAATTCTTCAACACCTGTGTTCTTGAATTCCGTCCCATTATCACTCCTCACTTTCTTGATTTTGAGCTCAAACTCATTTTGAGCCCTTCTCATGAATTTCTTCAAGGTTTCTTGAGTTTCACCTTTATCACTTAAAAAGAAAACCCAGGTGAAACGAGAATAATCATCAACAATGACTAAACCATACTTACTACCACCAATGCTGATGTAAGCCACAGGTCCGAAGAGGTCCATGTGAAGAAGCTCTAGTGGCCTTTTTGTTGTAACCACATTCTTTGATTGATGTGGGACTCCATGTTGCTTTCCTGCTTGGCATGCGCCACAAACCCTATCTTTCTCAAACACAACATTTGTTAGTCCAATAATGTGACCATCCTTTTGAAGTTTGGCCAAGTTCCTCATGCCAAGATGAGCTAGCCGGCGATGCCAAAGCCAACCCCTGTCAGATTTTGCCACTAAACAAGTCTCAGGCGTCACTCTACTTGTTGTGAAATCAACAATATAGAGTTTGCCCTTCAAGCGACCTGTAAAGGCAACAGAGGAATCCTCCCTTCTAAGGATCTTCACATCCACATCAGAAAATAAGCAATTATAACCCATTCCACAAAGTTGTGAAATGGACATCAAATTGTAGCTTAAAGAATCTACCAATAAAACATTTGAAAGTGATTGTTGGTCAGAGATAGGAATTTTACCAATACCAATCACCTTACTTTTGCCACTATCTCCAAACACAATTTCTTGTGCTTCTTGAGTTAGTTGCAAGGAATGGAACATGTCTTCCTCCCCGGTCATGTGATTTGTGCATCCACTGTCAAGCACCCAACTTGACCCACCAGAGGAGTAGACCTGCAAAACAAATTTAGGCTATGCTTTTAGGTACCCAAATTGAGTTGGGTCCTGCAGTGTTAGTTATAGCCTTGGGTACCCACACACTTCTTTTCATGACTTTTCTTTTAGTGTAGGCACCCACATATTTAACAACCAATTTCCCTAAATCCCAAGTCAACATGTAATCACAAAGATAAGAGTGAGAAATGGGAGCATTAAATTTTTCTCCACTTGTTGATGCCGCTTCCTTCATCTTACTCTTTGTGGAACTCAAGTTTACCTTTACTTGAGTTGACTTGTCATTTGAGGAGTGAATCCTCCCCAAGGCATCATATAGGGTGGTTCCCTCTATGAACTTGGGGGATCTCCACCCCTTATGCACTGTGCTAGGGTTTTCCTTGGATGAGTTGAACCCAAGCCCCCTTCTTCCATTGTTGGGCTTTAGGGACTTATACTTGGGTTCAATTTTCTTTAACCCATCATTGCTAGAGCATCTTTTCAATATTTCTTTGACCTTCACCTGTGGGCTCTTTTTCCTTGCATGGTTAGTTAGACAACAAGAAGCATGATATTTGGCACAATGTTTGCAAAAGGTATTATTTGAGAAGCTAGACTTAGATTCAATCAATAAAGATGAAGCATTGATGTTCTTGCAATTTTCAAGTTGCACTTGAAGTTCTTGATTTTGGACATTCAAGCTTAATATGCTTGATTCAAGTGCATCCTTTTCATTTGCAAGACTAGCTATAGAGGTTTTCATATTGATTACTTCCTTTTCTTTATCCTCTATAGTTATCTTGACTAAAGATACTTACTTAGTCAAGGCATCTAGCATTTCATCTTTATTGAGTAGCAATCCTTGAAGCTCTAGGTTTCTTTCCTTTTCAAGGATAAGCAAGTCTTCTTGAGCATCAAGAGTTGCTTTTCTTTTATCTAGCTTTTCCATCAATTTGATGATAACATTATATCCATTCAAGCCAAATTCCTTAATCATTTTATTTTTCATAGCAATTTGTTCATCATCATCATCATTTTGAAAATCATTACTAAATAAAGTTACCTTATCTCCTTTTGCCATGAGGCAAGTTGGAGTGTAGGAGTCGTCTTGTAGGTTGGTGAAGAGTTGCGAGCTTGAAGTAGATTGGATGGCAACATTTGCCACCACTTCCTCTTCTTTGGAGCTAGAACTCTCTTCATCGGAGTTCCATTCTTCACCAATATGGGCTTGACCATATTTCTTCTTCTTGAAATGTCCCTTGGTCTTGCCTCCCTTTTTGAACTTGTCCTTCTTGTATTCCTTCTTGGCTTCTTGTTGCTTTTTGTTAGGACAATCCACTATGAAATGACCGGTTTGGCCACATTCATAGCATGCCCTTTTCTTTCCTTTCCTTTGAAACTTGTCATTTTTCCTTACAAATTTCTTGAATGTTTTGATGAACATAGCTGTGTCTTCATCACTTGAGCTATCTTCATCACTTGACGTCTCGACCACTTTCTTTGCCTTGTGGTCTTTGTTCTTCTTGGGGGTGTCTTGTTCATTTGTGATCAAGGCATGAGAGTCTCTTGTCTTGATGGGGGCTTCTTTGGACTCATGTTGTTGAATCTTTGCAAATAATTGATGAGGCGTCATATCCTCATAGTCATCACGATCCCTTTCATCCTTGCTAGACTCTTATCTTTTTCTTTGTATGCTCTCATGAATAGTCTTGTGACCTTGGAGTCACTCCAATCTTCACTTCCAAGTACTCTTATCTTGTTTACTAACACCATCAATCGATCAAAGAGTGATTGAAGCGACTCACCCTTGATCCAATCATATCTAGCAAGCTCACTCTCCAAAGCTTCAACTCTATGTCTCTTAGCTTTGGGATCTCCTTCATGTGACATTTTAAGAATGTTCCAAATGTCATGGGCATCTTCTCTTCCTTGAACTTTCTGGTATTCTTCTGGATAAAGACTTCCTTTAATTATGCTCACTGCTTGAGCATTGCGATGAACCTCTTGCATCATTTCTGGAGTCATCTCTTCTCCTTGGGCGGGCTTATACATACCTACATTAACAATATCCCAAAGACTAGGATGTACACCGATTAAATGCGACTTCATCTTATCGGCCCACTCGTCATAGTTCAACTCACTAAGAGTTGGTAACTTTCCAAGTGGGGTGGAAGAAAAGTTGGGAATAAAATTTCTAGAGTAATCGAATTGAACTTTACTAAACTCGTTACCTTTGCTTTTGGTAGATGATTCTTTGGTGTTGAGACTTACCTTGCTCAACACCTTCGACACCAAAAGATCCACTAGGTCGTCATTGTAATCAAATTTTCCTTTACCTTTGTCTTCTTCGGCCTTTCTTCTTGATTCTTCTTCTTCGGCCTTTTTCTTAGCATCTTCCTCTTTCATCTTGAGGAACATCCTCTCGGCAATCTTCATGGCGAGGTCGAGGACCTTGGGGTCCACTTCCTCACCGGAGGATGTGACGGGAATATCCTCTAGGATAGGATCCACATGGTCCCGTTGAGTAGACATGATCGTTTCCTCATGCGGTTAAGCGTAAAATGAGGTACGAAGCTCTGATACCAATTGAAAGTAGCCTAGAGGGGGGTGAATAGGCTACACCTAAAATTTTTCACTAAAAACTTCGAGAAAGGTTAAATTAAAGTTGCACTGGTGCAAACCGGTTCAGTTGATTTTATTCACAACTGAACAAGTTTCAACCTGCTCAACTTAGATAAACAAATATTACGAAGTAGTGAAAGATTTTGCTAATGCCTTGCCCTACGCAAGATCTACTCGAATAGATAATTTGAACCAACCAACAAATTTAAAGTGCTTAACAGGAACACACAAGAACACGCGATATAACCTGAGGTTCGGCAACCACCACAAAGGTGTCCTACTCCTCGTTGAGGAGCCCACAAAGGGCCGGGTCTTTTCCAACCCTAATCCTCCACAAACTGACCATAAAGGTCAAGGCAATCTCTTCTCAAATATGCTCAAAGAGCGGGTGATACAAACTTCTTGGGGTCGTCCACAAATTTGGAGACTCCCAAGCAACCTCTAACCATCAAGGAACACGAGGTTCCAGGAGTAACAAATCCGCACAAGGTTAAGTTTGCAACGAGCTCAAGAACAAAGAGAATAGGAGAATCGAGATGAAAATGACAGCGTGTTAGATCGAGTTCACCTCACACCAAGGATCCTTCAAGCAATTGAAGGAGATGTGATTGTGGGTGTGAAAGGTGAAATGAATGCACTTGTTGAGAGTTTGGTCAGCCAAGATTTCATGGGAGGAGCTGAAGTAAATGAGAGAGAGAGTGTGAGGGGGTATATAAAGGATCCCCCAAAAGCTGGCAGCCGTTGGGAGAAAAAAGAGTAAAAATCGGTTGAACCGGTTTTCAGACCGGTTGAACCAGTTTCTACCAGGGGGATTCCGGTTCACTAACCTACTCAGCCGGAGACTCGACCGGTTTCAAAACCGGTTGAGTAAGGGAAAAAATCCGGTTGAACCGGTTTCCCCAAAAAATCTGCAGCGACTTTTTCTGACAGCTCTGACTGTCAGACAGGTCAGAGCAGGGGTGGCAGAGGAACAGTCCCAAAACCGGTTGAACCGGTTTCAGGACCGGTTGAACCGGTTTCCAGGGCTGAAGCCAAATTTTGAATGTTTTGAGGAGGATAAAAGTGGAGTTTTTGTGGGAAGTAAAATTGGTCTTTCTCAAGGGCATTCATGATCTGGAAAAATGTTCTCAAGGATGTTTTCAAAGGGTTTTGAACTTAGCTCATTGCATAACTTACTTAACCATTGCGGATCCCTCTTAATTGTACGGCGATTCCTATAACTCAAGAATTGTAAAATGAGTACTGCCGTTGTTTTCAAAGCACTTGGAGCACGCCATTTGATGTGGAATTTTAAATCTGATGTGCTTTCTATTTTTATGCTCGTAAGATCTGTGCTTCTCCTGTCTGTAGAATTACTGCGTACATGCTAGGAGCAAACTTGTTAGAATCTCTGTTTGTTTTGTCATTTAATCACAAAAACCCTCAATTAGGGTTGATTGCACTTACAAGTTGGCGCGCCAGTTTTCCCACCTCACGCCACCGAGGGAGGAGATGTAGGCGCCATCCAAGTCCTGCCTCGTCTAGAAGTAGTACGCATCGAGGTGGTCCTTGGCCTTCCCGGACCCCACCAGCACGAAGAAATGGCGAAAGAGGGAGGTACAGGGCGCCACCCCCACGAACATCTCGCACAGGTGGGCGAAGATGGCCGCCTGAAGGATGGAGTGGGGGTGAGGTGCTGAAGCTGAAGGCCGAGCTCCTCCAGCAGCAGCAGGAAGAACGACAAGATCGGCAGTGCCAACCTGTAGGAAAGGTAGGAGACGAAGAGCACGAACTCCCTAGCGGCAAGATCGCCAAGGGGAGTGACGCCGGCGTGAATCCGTCTGGCGAACGCTGGCGTGCTCCATCTGAGCAGGTTGTGCACCAAGTTGAGAGCCCCCTCGTTCTGGAAACGCTCAGGATGAACCAACGAGGCCATGGCGACCGTGGCGGCGGAAGGCAGAGGAGCGCGAATGCAAAGGGGCGTAGAGGGCTCGGAGGCAAAAGGGTGCAGTAGTGGGAGAGAATGCGAAAGCGTAACTGCTGCACGCGGGGAGAATCCCTTTTCAAGGAAGACTCCCCCGCTCGCGCCCCGGGGAATCCCGTCCGACGCACACCTAGCTCCCAAGCGACCCAGTCTCTGACATGGGGGCCTAGGCCCACAAGTCATGCAGCTAGTGTGTCAGTCTCCGGGTGTGGAAAAGGCGAACCACCGCGCGAGGAGCAAACCACCGCGCACGATCGTGCACCACCTTGGGGCTGCTGCGGAGAGATATTTATTAACCACGACGGTGGCAACGAGGCGCCCTGCGCGTGGCCCGACAGAACCGCCAGACGTGGGGGTACGGGTCAGTCAGCCATGGGGACAGATGTGGCAGTTGACGTGACCGAGGGCGGACTGACAGCGCGTGCGTCACCAGATGCGCCGAGTTAATGCGGCGCGTGCTGAGGTGGCGCCCCAGTCACCGGTCGTGCCATGTTGACGCGAAGTACAAGTTTTAGCCCCACCTGCAGGCTCGCATCCTCCCCTGAGGTGGGCCCGGGGGCCACTGTCGGTACCCTGAAACTAGGGTACCCGTTGTTACTGTACAAAGATGAAGAACCCACGTGGCTATCCCTTAGTCACGAGGAAGAAGTGCTGCGTGTGGGACTAGGTCACAGCTCGCCCCAATCTCAGGCGGCTATTCTGGGTCCACAGCAGCGCCCGAGTCCACCTCGTGGGCAGGTCTGGAGCCGCCGTGTGTCTAGAGAAGGTGCTATACTCCAAGGCATCAATAGTGGTCTAGACCCCCGCGGGAGAGCGCCGGACCCCCGGATATACAGTCCGGACCCCCAGGGTTGGTCCCGGACCCCCAGGTATACAGTCCGGACCCCCAGGGTTGGTCCCGGACCCCCACGTGTCCAGGCCGGACCCCTGGAATAGGATCCGGACCCCTCCGTATGGAGTCCGGGTCGCCCATAGTGGGATCCCAAGGTCCTAGGACGGAACATACACGGGCCTTGGACAAGACCCAGGCAAGGGGTCTGGTGCCGACACATGTCCAGGCCTAGTCTAGTGCGGACCTGCTGAAAGGGAAATGTGCCCTTGGGCCATTTCTAAGTATTTTGGTGGTTTAGTGTCCAACACATGTGCCTAAGTGTAAAAAGGTGGACAAAGTACAAATCAAGGATAAAGGTATGTTTCTCAGACTTAGTACATTGTTTTATGGACTAATGTATTGTGTCTAAGTGCTGGAAACAGAAGAAATCGAGTTGGAGAAGAGATGGCTTGTGCAGCCAAAATCTGCTCAGTCTGGGAGCACCGGACTGTCTGGTGTGCACCGGACAGTGTCCGGTGCGCCAGGCTGGCTTGAGCATAGTGGCTGCTCTTAGGACTTCGACGGCGGTGTACGGCTAAAATTCACCGGACTGTCCGGTGTGCACCGGACTGTCCGGTGGGCCGTTCACAGGCGAACTCGTCGCTCTCGGGAAATCACCGGCGACGTACGGCTATAATTCACCGGACTGTCCGGTGTGCACCGGACTGTCCGGTGAGCCAACGGTCGGCCGGGCCAACGGTCGGCCGCGCAATCTGCGCGGGACACGTGGCCGAGCCAACGGCTAGAAGAAGGCACCGGACTGTCCGGTGTGCACCAGACATGTCCGGTGCGCCAACGGCTCTCAGGCTGCCAACGGTCGACTGCACCGTTTATGGAAAGAAATCGGGCACCGGACAGTGTCCGGTGTGCACCGGACTGTCCGGTGCGCCAGTCGACAGAAGGCAAGATCAGCCTTCCTAGATTGCTCTCAACGGCTCCTAGCTGCCTTGGGGCTATAAAAGGGACCCCTAGGCGCATGGAGGAGCACACCAAGTATTCCTACAACATTCCTAAGCACCAAGACATCGATTCCGCGCCTTTGATTCTTTGCGATAGCAATTAGAGCTCTAGTTGAGTGGTGAACTCATTGAGTTGTGTTGTGAGCTCTTGTTGCGACTTGTGTGCGTGGTGTCGCTGTGATTTCTTGTCTTGAGTGTGTTGCTAATCCCTCCCTTGCTCCGTGTTCTTTGTGATCTTCAAGTGTAAGGGCGAGAGGCTCCAAGTTGTGGAGATTCCTCGCAAACGGGATTGAGAAAAAGCAAGCAAAACACCATGGTATTCAAGTGGGTCTTTGGACCGCTTGAGAGGGGTTGATTGCAACCCTCGTTCGTTGGGACGCCACAACGTGGAGTAGGCAAGCGTTGGTCTTGGTCGAACCACGGGATAACCACCGTGCCATCTCTGTGATTGATCCTTTGTGGTTATTGTGTTTTGTTGAGGATTCCTCTTTAGCCACTTGGCAATTATTGTGCTAACAATTAACCAAGTTTTGTGGCTTAAGTTTTCAAGTTTCACAGGATCACCTATTCACCCCCCCTCTAGGTGCTCTCAATTGGTATCGGAGCCGTTCTCTTCACAAAGGGACTAACCGCCCGAAGAGATGGATCCTAAGGGGAAGGGAATCGTGATCAACGACAAAGAGAAGGAATCCTTCGTCAACGAGCCGAAGGACAACAAGCCTACCGACTCTGGCTCGGGCCATAGACGGAAGGAAGGGAAGAAGAAGACGAGGCGCATCAAGGAGATCGTCTATTACGACGACAGCGATGAGTCTACTTCTTCCCAAAAGGACGACGACCACAACGACTACGAGAGAAGGAAACCGGTTAATTCGAACTTTTCTTTTGACTACTCTCGTATTCCGCAAAGTTCAAATTCACATTTGCTCTCCATTCCACTCGGCAAGCCCCCACACTTTGATGGGGAGGACTACGGGTTTTGGAGCCACAAAATGCGTAGTCACCTATTCTCTCTCCATCCTAGTATATGGGAGATTGTAGAGAGTGGAATGCACTTTGATAGTTCGGATAGTCCCATGTTCATTAATGAACAAATTCATAAGAATGCACAAGCTACTACTGTTCTTCTAGCTTCATTGTGCAGGGATGAATACCACAAAGTGAACGGCTTGGATAACGCCAAGCAGATCTAGGACACCCTCAAGATTTCTCATGAGGGGAACGACATCACCTTGCTCACCAAGATGGAGTTGGTGGAGGGCGAGCTTGGGCGGTTCGCGATGATAAGGGGCGAGGAGCCAACTCAAACACACAACCGGCTCAAGACCCTTATCAACAAAATAAGGAGCTACGGAAGCACGCGATGGACGGACCACGACGTCGTCCGACTGATGCTAAGGTCCTTTACCGTTCTTGATCCTCATTTGGTGAATAATATTCGTGAGAATCCTAGGTACACCAAAATGTCGCCCGAAGAAGTCCTTGGAAAATTCGTTAGCGGGCGAATGATGATCAAGGAGGCGAGGTACGTGGACGACGCCTTGAATGGTCCGATCAACGAGTCGCAACCCCTTGCTCTCAAGGCAACAAGAAGCAAGGAGGCGCTACCTAGTAAGGTGGCACAAATTGAGGCAGCCGGACTTAATGATGAAGAGATGGCCCTCATCATCAAAAGATTCAAGACGGCGCTTAAAGGTCGCAAGGGACAGCCAAGCAAGACCAAAGCCAAGGGAAAGCGCTCATGCTTCAAATGCGGTAAGCTTGGTCATTTTATTGCTAACTGTCCCGACAATGGTAGTGATCAGGACCAAGGGAACAAGAGGGAGAAGAAGAAGAATTATAAGAAGGCAAAGGGCGAGGCTCATCTTGGCAAGGAGTGGGATTCGGACTGCTCCTCGTCCGACTCCGACAACGAAGGACTCGCCACCACCGCCTTCAACAAGTCATCCCTCTTCCCCAATGAGCGTCACACATGCCTTATGGCAAGGGAGAAGAAGGTATGTACTCGAGACTCTACTTATGCTTCTTCAAGTGAAGACGAATCTAGTGATGAGGAAATAGATTACTCTAGCCTGTTTAAGGGATTGGATAGAAATAAAATTGATAAAATCAATGAATTGATTGATGCCTTGAATGAAAAGGATAGGCTTTTAGAAAAGCAAGAGGATTTGTTGTATGATGAACATGACAAATTTGTAGAGGCACAAAAATCCTATGCTTTAGAAGTTAAAAGAAATGAAATGCTTTCTTATGAACTATCTACGTGTCATGAAACCATTTCTACTTTACAAAGTGTTAACAATGATTTAAATGCTAAATTAGAAGTAGCAAATAAATCTAATTCTGGTGTAGAACATGTTATGATTTGCACTAGGTGTAAGAATTTTGATATTGATGCCTGTAATGGACACCTAGTTTCAATTTCGAGATTAAATGATGAAGTAGCTAGTCTTAATGCCCAACTTAAGACTAGCAAAAGTGATTTCGATAAGCTAAAATTTGCAAGAGATGCCTACACGATTGGTAGACACCCCTCAATTAAGGATGGACTTGGCTTCAAGAGGGAAGCCAAGGACTTAACAAGCCATAAGGCTCCCATCTCCGCCAAGGAGAAAGGGAAGGCCCCTATGGCATGTAGTACTAAAAAGAACCATGCTTTTATGTACAATGATAGAAGACAATCTCATAGGAGTTGTAATGTTTTTGATTCACATGCCTATGATTCTTATGCTATGTATGCTTCCAGTTCTTCCTATATGCATTGTAGAGATATGCCTAGAAAAAATATTCATCATGTGCCTAGAAAAAATTTTGTTCATGCTCCTAGGAAAGTTATGAATGGTCCCTCTACAATTTATCATGCTTTGAATGCTTCCTTTGCTATTTGTAGAAAGGATAGGAAGATAGTTGCTAGGAAGTTAGGGGCAAAATGCAAGGGTGATAAAACTTGCATTTGGGTCCCTAAGGAAATTGTGACTAACCTTGTAGGACCCAACAAGAGTTGGGTACCTAAGACCCAAGCCTAAATTTGCCTTGCAGGTTTATGCATCCGGGGGTTCAAGCTGGATTATCGACAGCGGATGCACAAACCATATGACGGGGGAGAAGAAGATGTTCACCTCCTACGTCAAGAATAAGGATTCCCAAGATTCAATCATATTCGGTGATGGGAACCAAGGCAAGGTGAAAGGTTTAGGCAAGATTGCAATATCAAATGAGCATTCTATCTCTAATGTGTTTTTAGTGGAGAGTCTTGGATATAATTTACTATCTGTTAGTCAATTATGTAATATGGGATATAATTGTCTATTTACAAATGTAGATGTGTCTGTCTTTAGAAGATGTGATGGTTCACTAGCTTTTAAGGGTGTACTAGACGACAAACTTTATTTGGTTGATTTTGCAAAAGAAGAGGCCGGTCTAGATGCATGCTTAATGGCTAAGACTTGCATGGGCTGGTTGTGGCATCGCCGCTTAGCACATGTGGGGATGAAGAACCTCCACAAGCTTCTAAAGGGAGAACACGTGATAGGTCTAACCAATGTACATTTCGAAAAAGATAGACCTTGTGCAGCTTGTCAAGCAGGGAAACAGGTGGGAGGCTCTAATCACACCAAAAATGTGATGACAACATCAAGACCCCTGGAGCTGCTACATATGGACCTCTTTGGACCCGTCGCCTATCTGAGCATAGGAGGAAGTAAGTATGGTCTAGTTATTGTTGATGACTTTTCCCGCTTCACTTGGGTGTTCTTTTTGCAGGATAAGTCTGAAACCCAAAGGACCCTCAAGCGCTTCCTTAGGAGAGCTCAAAATGAGTTTGAGCTCAAGGTGAAGAAGATAAGGAGCGACAACGGGTCCGAATTCAAGAATCTTCAAGTGGAGGAGTTCCTTGAGGAGGAGGGGATCAAGCACGAGTTCTCCGCTCCCTACACACCTCAGCAAAATGGTGTGGTAGAGAGGAAGAACAGGACGCTCATAGATATGGCGAGGACTATGCTTGGAGAGTTCAAGACCCCCGAGTGCTTTTGGTCGGAAGCCGTGAACACGGCTTGCCACGCCATCAACAGGGTCTACCTTCACCGCCTCCTCAAGAAGACTTCATATGAGCTGCTGACTGGTAACAAACCCAATGTATCGTACTTTCGTGTATTTGGGAGTAAATGCTACATTCTAGTGAAGAAGGGCAGGAATTCCAAATTTGCTCCCAAAGCCGTAGAAGGGTTTTTATTAGGTTATGATTCAAATACAAAGGCGTATAGGGTCTTCAACAAATCATCGGGTTTGGTTGAAGTCTCTAGCGACGTTGTATTTGATGAGACTAATGGCTCTCCAAGAGAGCAAGTTGTTGATCTTGATGATGTAGATGAAGAAGACGTTCCAACGGCCGCGATACGCACCATGGCGATTGGAGATGTATGGCCTCAGGAACAATTGGAGCAAGATCAACCGTCTTCCTCAACTATGGTGCATCCCCCAACCCAAGATGACGAACAGGTACCTCAAGTGGAGGCGCATGATCAAGGGGGAGCACAGGATGTTCAAATTGAAGAGGAAGAAGCACCTCAGGCACCTCCAACCCAAGTTCGAGCGACGATCCAAAGGGATCATCCCGTCGATCAAATTTTGGGTGATATTAGCAAGGGAGTAACTACTCGTTCAAGATTAGTTAATTTTTGTGAGCATTACTCCTTTGTCTCTTCTATTGAGCCTTTCAGGGTAGAAGAGGCCTTGCTAGATCCGGACTGGGTGTTGGCCATGCAGGAGGAACTCAACAATTTCAAGCGCAATGAAGTTTGGACACTGGTGCCTCGTCCCAAGCAAAACGTTGTGGGAACCAAGTGGGTGTTCCGCAACAAACAGGACGAGCACGGGGTGGTGACGAGGAACAAGGCTCGACTTGTGGCAAAAGGTTATGCCCAAGTCGCAGGTTTGGACTTTGAGGAGACGTTTGCTCCTGTGGCTAGGCTAGAATCAATTCGTATCTTGCTAGCATATGCCGCTCACCATTCTTTCAGGTTGTACCAAATGGATGTGAAGAGCGCTTTCCTCAACGGGCCAATCAAAGAGGAGGTGTACGTGGAGCAACCCCCTGGCTTCGAGGATGAACGGTACCCCGACCACGTGTGTAAGCTCTCTAAGGCGCTCTATGGACTTAAGCAAGCCCCAAGAGCATGGTATGAATGCCTTAGAGACTTTTTAATTGCTAATGCTTTCAAGGTCGGGAAAGCCGATCCAACTCTTTTTACTAAGACTTGCGATGGTGATCTTTTTGTGTGCCAAATTTATGTCGATGACATAATATTTGGTTCTACTAACCAAAAGTCTTGTGAAGAGTTTAGCAGGGTGATGACGCAGAAATTCGAGATGTCGATGATGGGCGAGTTGAACTACTTCCTTGGGTTCCAAGTGAAGCAACTCAAGGACGGCACCTTCATCTCCCAAACGAAGTACACGCAAGATTTGTTAAAGCAGTTTGGGATGAAGGACGCCAAGCCCGCAAAGACGCCGATGGGAACTGACGGACACACCGACCTCAACAAAGGAGGTAAGTCTGTTGATCAAAAAGCATACCGGTCCATGATAGGTTCTTTGCTTTATTTGTGTGCTAGTAGACCGGATATTATGCTTAGCGTATGCATGTGTGCTAGATTTCAGTCCGATCCTAAGGAGTGTCACTTAGTGGCTGTGAAGCGAATTCTTAGATATTTAGTCGCTACGCCCTACTTCGGGATCTGGTATCCAAAGGGGTCTAACTTTGACTTGATTGGGTACTCAGATTCCGACTATGCTGGATGTAAGGTCGATAGGAAGAGTACATCGGGGACGTGCCAATTCTTAGGAAGGTCCCTGGTGTCATGGAACTCTAAGAAACAAACCTCCGTTGCCCTATCCACCGCTGAGGCCGAGTACGTTGCCGCAGGACAGTGTTGCGCGCAACTACTTTGGATGAGGCAAACCCTCCGGGACTTTGGCTACAATTTGAGCAAAGTCCCACTCCTATGTGACAATGAGAGTGCTATCCGAATTGCAGAAAATCCTGTTGAGCACAGCCGCACAAAGCACATTGACATCCGGCATCACTTTTTGAGAGACCACCAGCAAAAGGGGGATATCGAAGTGTTTCATGTTAGCACCGAGAACCAGCTAGCCGATATCTTTACCAAGCCTCTAGATGAGAAGACCTTTTGCAGGCTGCGTAGTGAGCTCAATATCTTAGATTCGCGAAACTTGGATTGAAATGTAGCATACATGTGTTTATGCCTTTGATCATGTTCATTCTGCATATTGTTGCTTATTGTGGTGCTCAAGTTGTACAAACACTCCCTGGACCTCACAAGTCCGTTTGCAAGTGATGCACTTATTTAGGGGGAGCTGTGCTACAACTTGACCCTTTGAGACTAACCATATTCTTGAGTTTGGTTGTTTTAGTCTCAAAGGAGGATTGAAAGGGAAAAGGTGGACTTGGACCATGCAAGACTTCCACTGTACTCCGATGAAAAGAGTAACTTTTCCAAGTTCATCTTTATACTCTTATTGCCTTTATACTCTTATTTGAAGATTTTGGTGAGGCAATGGGGTTAAAGGGCCAAGATTGATCCCGTTTTGGTGCTTGATGCCAAAGGGGGAGAAAATAAAGGCCAAAGCGATAAATGGATCAGCTACCACTTGAGAGATTTTGAAAATAGTAGAATAGAGCTTTTTGGTTTGACAAAACTCTTTTATTGTCTCTCTTGTCAAAAGTTGGCTTCTCGTGGGGAGATGTATTGATTATGGGAAAAAGGGGAGTTTTTGAAATCTTGAATCAATTTCCCTTGGAATGACTCTCTTTATGTCTTAACATGTGTGTTTGACTTAGAGATAGAAATTTGAGTTTGATTTGCAAAAACAAAACCAAGTGGTGGCAAAGAGTGATCCATATATGTCAAATTTGAATCAAAACAATTTGAGTTCTTATTTGAATTGATTTTGTACTTGTTCTACTAGCTTTATGTTGTGTTGGCATAAATCACCAAAAAGGGGGAGATTGAAAGGGAAATGTGCCCTTGGGCCATTTCTAAGTATTTTGGTGGTTTAGTGTCCAACACATGTGCCTAAGTGTAAAAAGGTGGACAAAGTACAAATCAAGGATAAAGGTATGTTTCTCAGACTTAGTACATTATTTTATGGACTAATGTATTGTGTCTAAGTGCTGGAAACAGAAGAAATCGAGTTGGAGAAGAGATGGCTCGTGCAGCCAAAATCTGCTCAGTCTGGGAGCACCGGACTGTCCGGTGCGCCAGGCTGGCTTGAGCATAGTGGCTGCTCTCAGGACTTCGACGGCGGTGTACGGCTAAAATTCACCGGACTGTCCGGTGTGCACCGGACTGTCCGGTGGGCCGTTCACAGGCGAACTCGTCGCTCTCGGGAAATCACCGGCGACGTACGGCTATAATTCACCGGACTGTCCGGTGTGCACCGGACTGTCCGGTGAGCCAACGGTCGGCCGGGCCAACGGTCGGCCGCGCAATCTGCGCGGGACACGTGGCCGAGCCAACGGCTAGAAGAAGGCACCGGACTGTCCGGTGTGCACCGGACATGTCCGGTGCGCCAACGGCTCTCAGGCTGCCAACGGTCGACTGCGCCGTTTATGGAAAGAAATCGGGCACCAGACAGTGTCCGGTGTGCACCGGACTGTCCGGTGCGCCAGTCGACAGAAGGCAAGATCAGCCTTCCTAGATTGCTCTCAACGGCTCCTAGCTGCCTTGGGGCTATAAAAGGGACCCCTAGGCGCATGGAGGAGCACACCAAGCATTCCTACAACATTCCTAAGCACCAAGACATCGATTCCGCGCCTTTGATTCTTTGCGATAGCAATTAGAGCTCTAGTTGAGTGGTGAACTCATTGAGTTGTGTTGTGAGCTCTCGTTGCGACTTGTGTGCGTGGTGTCGCTGTGATTTCTTGTCTTGAGTGCGTTGCTAATCCCTCCCTTGCTCCGTGTTCTTTGTGATCTTCAAGTGTAAGGGCGAGAGGCTCCAAGTTGTGGAGATTCCTCGCAAACGGGATTGAGAAAAAGCAAGCAAAACACCGTGGTATTCAAGTGGGTCTTTGGACCGCTTGAGAGGGGTTGATTGCAACCCTCGTCCGTTGGGACGCCACAACGTGGAGTAGGCAAGCGTTGGTCTTGGCCGAACCACGGGATAACCACCGTGCCATCTCTGTGATTGATCCTTTGTGGTTATTGTGTTTTGTTGAGGATTCCTCTTTAGCCACTTGGCAATTATTGTGCTAACATTTAACCAAGTTTTGTGGCTTAAGTTTTCAAGTTTCACAGGATCACCTATTCACCCCCCCCTCTAGGTGCTCTCACCTGCCCGCATGCGCTTCCGCCCAGGCGGAGGCCCGTTGCTGCCACATGGCCGACTGCGCGTGACGTAAGCCAGCGAGCGGTGCCTGACGTAAGGCCTCCGGGATACGCAGCCCCTGCATTTATTGCGGATAAGGCGCACCGCCTGACAAGCGATGTGCTGCCTCGGCATTTAATGAGACCTGTCTGCTCTGCTGTCAGGCGGTGACCTGTCCATTCCACTAGCAAGCAGTGTGTCGCCTCAGCATTTAATGAGACCTGTCCATTCCGCTGGCAGGCGGCATGCCTATCTATTCCATTGGGCGTGCCGCGTGCACTATACTCATCATCACTCGTACGCACCAAGGAAGCTACCGTGGTGTATCAACATTGCGCGGGCAGCGGACATCTAGGCACCAGAAGATCTCTCAGGCGTCACCTGCATTAGTTGCTCCATGTATCTCTTCCATTATGTCCCTAGGCCCACATGTCGGGGCTTAGCAGCCTTGTATGTGCCTCTCTTGAGCTATAAAAGAGAAGGCACACGACGTTACAAGGCAGACTTACACTCAGGTTCACTCACACATAGCTTAGACGCTCAAGCTCACTAGCTCTCAAGTCACTCAGACTCAATACAACTCACAGTGGAGTAGGGTATTACGCTCCGGTGGCCCAAACCACTCTAAATCTTTGTGTTCTCGCATGCTATCAGACAGGCAAAACGCTTAGGCCCCCTCCTCATCTTAGGATTTAGGGCGGGTGCATTCTGCCACCTGGCCGAAGATTTCCTCTCTGACAGCCTCCTTTCTCTTGTGAATTTATGGAGAACCTTCGAGTTCTTGTGACATAGGTGCTGCTAGGGATTGTTCTGTGAGGAGATAGACTGTTTAGATCATTGTATATGCCCTTACGGTGCAGTTCTTGGTCGTGATCCGAGTTGAGTTCCCTTTGAGTTCGTTTTGAGAAAACTCTAACAAAACCCCATCTTTTTTGTGATTTTTGATATGCGCTTCGATTTTGCTTTGCTTGGGTTCATACTTCACTAGTGAACATCTTCTACCCCGCATAAACTTTCTATGAAGTTGGAGATCATTTTGGGCATTTTTTAGTGCCCGGCACTGTAGCACCCTGAATTTTGGGGTATAAAATTTCTTTGCTCTATACTAAGAATTCAAGGTACCATTTGGTTAAAATATTGGTAACGTAATGGGTAACTGATAACGTTATATTATGTTTGTTTAAGTCCAACCATAATCGATACCACTCTAGAAATGGATATCTGCTTATTCAAACTTGTTCCCACCAGTATTCGAGTGTGAATCATTACCATTTACGTTACATTTCGTGAACCAAACGGCACCCAGGTGTTACTCTCTCCTTTCTTTGCTTTTCTTTCCCCTTTCTAAAATAATGGAGAGTTATTTTGTTATATAGTAAAGTCAGCCATGGTGGTGCTTTAGTTGTTGCATTCATGGTGTTGCATAGTGTTTCTAAGTGCAAGAAGTGTTTAAAACATGTTATTATATCTTGTAGAAGTTTTTGATAAATTTCCATATTTTCAGAATATTTTTCTATTTTCCTAGAACCAAAATATATTTATTTGAGGTACATAAAACATTTTCAAAAGTTCTAAAAATATTTTTTATTTCAGTGGGTGCCAAATCATGACTAGGAGTTTTCCTAGAATTTTTGGAGCCTTCGAGATTTTTTCGGATATTAAAAACGATTCCAGCCTTTTTATGGAATTATTTTAATTTTAAAAATGGTTTTATCACGAAAAAAAATATCTTCAAACCCTAGCAAAATATATGGCTGGAACCCTTTTGCCGAGCCCTTTCTAAATCCGAAATTGTTTCCTCAGATTCGATCCATAATTCCCGGAATTGCTCGCCAAAGTTCGGAACGGTTCCAACTTAGGCGACAACTCTGGCGAACAATTACTTTCAATCAGTGTGTTGTTAGCAGAATTCAAGAGTATCGCTGCATTTGTCTCATCGAGAGCTTCATCCTGGTGCTTTTGATTTATCAATCCAACCTCCGGTTCGCCTTAATCGATAGTTCTCTTCTCGGCTCCGGAGAATTTTGTCTTCTCTAGTGAGCTATCTCTATTGTTCTCCGAGTTTTTTCTTCGTTTCTCACCACGTGTCGTAGCCCAAACCCCTCTCTCTCCCCTGCACCCCCTCTCTCTCTCTCCCTCCCCCGCGCCCTCCCCCCTCACGGGGGCGGCCTGGCGACGCCCCCTACCCCTCGCCATGGTCGGTCGAGCGACCCTCCCCTTGCCATGCCTGCTGTAGAAGGGAAATGGAGGGAGGTAGGAAATGGTGATTTTGCAAAATAGCCCATGAAATATTTGAAAACTGCGCACAAGAAAATTTGTTTAATTTAAAAATGTAATATCTTTAGTTGAGTACGTTGATGTGTACTCATCCTTGCTTAAACACCAAACTTCAGGTTGTCCACATTGCAACCATTGTTCAGGAGAAGATGAAGGCAACGCGGAGGACTTTCAGGAGTTTTAGGACTTCGAGGAGTTTTAAACTAGATTAGCGACAAACCTCAGTCGGCTGCCTGTGAAGGCCTTATCTCTACTATGTTTCGTTTAGCACTTTGATTTCTATTTTAGTTAATGACTATGTGGATGTTTCAGACATCATGATGTAATAGAGTAATACTTCTTTACACTATTATTTGAGCACTGTGTGATGATGTCCAGTTATGTAATCGTTGTGTACGTGAATTTTTTATCCTAGCACATACATGGTTCGTATTTGGTTTACCTTGTAAAACCGGGTGTGACATAAGTGGTATCAAAGCCGTGCTAATTGTAGGACCGTTAACCTAGAGTAGAATGACTGTTCTAAAGATTATGGACCCTTATTCTCACCTTGACCTTTGGTGTCGGTTCAAAAGTCGGTCGTCTCGACCAACCTTATGTTTTACTATTGTATATATTATACCTTGCTAAAATTTTATTTTTTACTTAATTTCCTATTTTGTTCATGGTTTACTTGCTGGTCCTATTACTTTTGTTCTCATCCTTATGCTTACAATGTCTTTGGTAGATGGCTCGCCTTAGGCACACTGCTCGTAAGTCAGTGATTCCCTTCCTGCCCTCTCATCTTGTGGAGTGCCCGCTTCTCCACACAGTGACTGGTCAGTCGAGTCACCTGGAGAGGCTGCACCACCACATGCGTGAGGAGCAGGAACGCCGGCGTCAGGAGAGGGAGCAGTAAGACTCTTCCTCCCCACCTTAGTAGGAGGTGGAGTCTGTGACGCGCCCCTCTCCCGTGCCCTAGCTGAAGGCGTCCCGGCTGCTGGAGGAACTACTGGAGGAGATCCCAACAGAGACGACAACAGTGGCAACTCAAGCCACAGTACCGAGCTTTCCGAGGAGCAGGATCCGGAAGGATGGGTCGCCCGACCCATCACCCGTGACGCCGCTCGCGGTTGACACTTTCACGACACGCTTGACACCCTGTTGCGCTTGGCTTTAGATCGGCACACCTGGTCGATTAAGTATTGTTGTATAGTCTACTAGCACAATCATGGGAAGTACCCGGACCGCTAGAAGGCTACATGTCTGTGCAGTATCGCATTCTATTGCATATTATTCATCTCAATTGGGTTTTTCTCTTAAATCCAATACGAGTAAGAATACATATATGTTGTGAACGCCATACATATTACAACACACACATGATGATTTCTTAATGAAATTCTCTAGTTGCTTGTGTAGGATCATGGCCCGTGAGTTCAAAGAACTTACTCTTGATGGACACAACTATCCTACTTGGGCGTTGGATATCAAGATCAGGTTAGCCTCAAAGAATATTCTAAGTGCATTACTCCCTCCCAATGAGAGGGTTGAACCACTACATGATGCTTATAAGTACAACACTTTGTACATTATAAGACATCACCTCCATCCTGATCTGAAAGCAGAATATGTGATGGAAGAAGAACCAAATGTATTATGGTTATCTCTTAAAACAGATATGAGCAGCAAAAGGTTGTAATCTTACCAGAGGCGAATCATGAATGGACCCATATTCGTTTGCAAGACTATAGTCTATAGGTGATTACAACCATGATGTTCATAAGATATGTGCTCGCTTGCGTTTTTGCGGCAAGGAACCATCAGATGCGGATAAGATCGAAAAAAACACTTAAAACTATGATCCCATCTGATAGGGTCCTGCAGCATCAGTACCGTGCTCACAATTATCAGACTTACTCTGAACTCATACATGATCTAGATCTACTTCAGGCAGAAAGCATGATGAGCTTACGGTGAAAATCATAAGCAACGTCGTGTTGGAGTTGCTCCTATGCCTAAAATACATCATGCTGTGAAGAATGAGAAGAAAGAGGATGGCCTCAAAAACCATCCCAAAAAACTATGATAATTCAAACAAGCGCAAACACAACTAGTTTTTGTTATAAAAGATAGGCAGTTGCTGACTGCTTCGAGCCAACGTTCTCCAATAGACGTGTCCCTTGCACGATCTCCACATAGAACATGGTCAACGGATGTGCACGAGTTGTACAGACGTGACCCATTGGCCTCATCCTCTTCATGTCTCCTTCACTTGTATAAATATCGTTGCAATAAAGAATAAAGAGAACAAGGATTTCATTCACTGTTCATTGTCGCACAACAGTTTCTATTTTTTTCAGTTTTCATAAATATACACTACCACACCTAACTAGACATGACTAGGCCCAACTACCTGTTTTATACCCCTTTATAGCACAGCTTAAAAATTAACTCTGCTAACACTTAAAATTAGCTAATTAACTTTCTCAACCATCTTTTTAAAACCGGTCATTGATTTCTATCAATAAAGACAACATTATATATAAGCTCAAGCATCTTTCATTATTATTACCTAACTTAACTTATTTTTAAGCGTTAGTTACAATAATCTTATCTTGTTATTAATCACCAAAGCCAAATCCAAACTACGATTTAGATGCTTTTAGAAATCAAACATTAGCCCATCAATCAGTAGCACTAGTGCTGCCATTTATTTTTTTTAACTAAACGAATCAATTTGATCACAACTTTGTACGTACCACTGCAAAAACGATGACAGCTTGACAAGGTATCGGAGGAAAGATTTAAAATGTATAATCTCACACCACATCGTAAACTCAGAGGCCAACAACAGATCAGTACCGTCGACACTAGACAGTAGCTTCATTGGTACTGTTTCCAGGACAGCTTCTTTGAACAGGTTTCAGAACCAATAGGGGAGGGACTCTTACCAAGCTACAAACCACATCCCAAACATAATTTGAAAAGTACAAGATGGGCGCATACCATGGCAAAGCATTCAGGTTTTTGTATCATAACCATTAGACGGAATAACAATATTTCTCCCAGAGATTCAAAGCTCACAAATACAATCCAATATGTGACAGGCCTCCTTGCTTCAGCTTTCAAAACTGTGGTCAACTGAAAGACGTGGACCTAAGCCTTTTTCTTCGATGATTTCTTGTGGGGTTTCTTCTGGGGCTTAAGCTTATCAGATTTTGATGGCATATTTTTCTCTTTCCTTCTCTGCTTTTCCTTTTTCACCTTGTACATTGTAATTGCCTGCTCCAAAAATTGTTCACATATGCTGTTAGTTCACAAAAAAAACATGGAGCAGTACCACTAATGATGGGCAAAACACAACTTCATGTAAGCGGTTGGATCCTGAAACTTGCCTTGCTGACATCAAGTGGTTCATCAGAGTTTCTGGCAAGTAGAGAGCTCAGGATTTTGTCATTCTGCTGTTTCTCCAGGCTGCCCATTCCTTCCCCTCGGCAACTGGGAGGAACTGCGGACACATCACATTTAGTCAGTGGACAAAATCAGCCTACAAAGGTACAGACTCAGAAATCAAAGTCATCCAGATATAAAAACCTTTCATGTTTGCCAGGGTGCTTTGGAGGTTTCTCGCCAGGCAACTTCTCGTCAAACTTCCCCACCGCTTGCTGTTGCTGACGAAGCCATGCCAACAACACTCTCAAGATCCTCTTTTCTAGATTTTTTTGGAAGGTCAGCTTTAGTTCCTGTGATGGGCAAGGCCTTCGCAGCAAGCTGTATATGACTGCATACAAAAGATATTGGGTAGCTGTAATTCTAGAAGGTTCCTTCCTAATACAAAAAGCATACATAATTGAAAGGAGAGTATGCAGCAGTTACTAGTGAAGGATAACAACCTTGGCAAAGCACCAACCTTTGCAGCTTTCTTTAAGTTCTCTAATCTGCTTTTTCTTGCTTTTCAACCCTCTCTTCTCATCCCTTCTCTGTGCAAAGGGATCAACACCAGGCTCTGCAATATATGAATCGTTAATTAAAAGTGTATCAGGTTGGCAAACCAGGTTTATGACACATGAGCCATTGATAAGCGACAACAATAAGATATTTATCAGATCCTAGGTGTTAAAAATATAAAATTACTAGTTATCTAAAATAAATTAGGGTATCACATTGTACATTAAGAAATGGTGAACAGTCAACAATTCAGCATGCACAACATGATATGCTACTGGATGGGAACCAGAGACAGCAGCCTTATTGCACTTGCACAACAGGTTTGTTTACTAACCGTCAGTCAGTTTGGCTTCAAGAATCGGAACGTCTTTATCATCATTTACACGGTCATAGCCATAAGTCGCTTCCAGGATTGAGTTTGCTCGTCCCACTCACGCTTGTTCTTCTTGCGCTTGGTAATTCCTGTTTATGATCACCCAAACAATGATGAAAAATGAGTAAATTTACAATTTCCACAAAAGAGTCATAAAAGCAAGACATCATGGACAACAGGATCACCTTTCGCCCTTGCAAACAGCTCCCACTTGGTCGGTGGCTTGGGCTTGGGTAGCTGACAAGAACATAAACTGGGTTGTTAAACATACGAAACACGTCAC